>BRZM01000084.1:293457-930498 GCA_033238685.1 Lates japonicus | reverse complement strand
CACATACACACACACAAACACACATGTTCTCTCTTTCGAAAAGGTGCTGATGAGCTGAAAAGGTACAACCAACCAACCCCCACACAGTACTAACGCGAGTCACAGTGGGTCATGGCTGCTCATAGCAAATACAGTACATAGGCAGATTCCAAAGTATAGGAGGCGTTATGTGCTTGGCTATGCATGAGACTAAATTTTAAAAAATAACTTTTTATCGGAGTCCTATTGACCGTCAGTGAGAGTGAGACTGGGGTTTTAAATTAATGTGAAAATGTCCGCCCCTTTCAGATAAATCCATGGTGTCCTCTATTTCTCCCAGCTCATCTTGGATCAGTCCCCTTCTGGGCAACATGGGGGTGAAGATGGGTGCGTGCTGCTTACTACATGAAGTATGACAGGACATGGCTTATTATCACATAGTGGATATGTATCTATATATGATATTAAAATGGAATATCCAATAATGGTGTCATTTAGGAGAGTCGCCCGGGGGTGGGGAGGGGGGGTGTACACGCGCACCTGTGCCCATCCTTGTTTTTATTTTTTCTCTCTTTCTCTCTCTCTGTTGCGCGTGCCGTAGTCTCTCTCTCTCACACTTACTTTTCTCTGCTGAGAAATTTGTAGAAATGTATTATTTACAGCTCTGAAAAAAAAATGTCACGTCAACCTTTTCTCTTCTTCTCTTCATCGTGTCTTTCTTTCCTTCCTCTTCTTCTTGTAACATTCTAGTTTTCACTGTTGTGTTTCCTCCGCGCATTTACAAAGCTGTGCTTACAATACAATAAAGACCTTGTACAGATCATGATAAGCCCTGCCTCTGTGATTTTTTGCAGTGTGGAGGAGTCCCACTGTGAGAAGCCGTAATCAGAGCTGAAATAAACACAGAAAATCAATCTGTTTTGATAATCAACAAATTGTAATTTCTCAAGCAAAAGCAACAAACATTCTCTGGTCCCAGCAGTTTTTTTCTTTTCTCAGTTTTATGTAACTGTAAACTGAATAAAAAACAAGACATTCATCAACATCAACACATCATTTTAGACTCTTGGAAACTACAGATATTTGTCATTCTTTTCATGTCTTCGTGACATTTTCCTGCCTAATCAGTTAATCAAGAAAATCAGGAGATGAACTGATAATCAAAGTAAAAGTGAATAATAATCATTCATTTTGGCAGGAATTTAAAATGCTGGGGGTCAGAACTATCTCAAGACAAAGAAAATCAACAAGTCCTCTCTGGTGTTGATCAGCTATTTGATTAATTGTTTATTGACAGATTAATTAGTAGAGCATCAGATGAGGCTCTGGTAAGAAATCATGCAGGAAAATGTTCACACTGTGTACCAGTTAATGAAGTGGGCTAATCCAGACGTGGTGCAAAAGATAACATTTATGTCTTATGCAACATAGCAATTTGAGAAACCGGTGCTGAGTTTCATGTTTGCATCTGTTCTGTGGGCTGTAAATTTAGGTGCAGCTAAAGAGGGTCCCAGATACAGTACCAGTCTGACCTGTGAACCCCCTGCCCTCCCCCCTAACTGCCAAGTCCCTGCAGTTAATACTCAAATCAATTCCCTTCTTAGGCAAACACATTGGTTATATTTGAGGAGAGGAGGAGACATGGCTGGTCATCTACAAGCTCTACATGTGCACTTACGCACCATTCTGAGGTACTTGGGCTTAAATTTAGTATCGCCCTTTATACTTCTCCACAGTGTTTTACTTTTTCTACAAGGATCAGTAATAATAATTCAACATTATAACACTGCAAGGGGTCATTCAGTACTTTTAGTACTTTTGATACTTTGAGTACAATTTGCTGATAATAGTATTTTTAATGCACAATATTTATTTGTGAGGACATTTTTTTAAAGTTTGCAACCTGCCTTTCATTGTTAAAATCTGGTATGATATGGGTTTTTAATCTGCGCATATAAGACATTAATTGATGTTTTCCGTCTAGATTTAATCCTATCTGTGTTTTGCTCCCGGGTCTGACAGCTGTATCCATATCCTGAATTGTCAGGCAGGAGGACGTTAATTAAGTCATGAGGCGGGTCTTCCCCCTCTGAGCCGAAATAGCGCGTGTAACCAACTCGGAAAAACTTCGCCACCCACAGACTTGACCGCGCGCCACGTCCAGGGTCCGACCAGCCGGTGATTAATTATTAACCAGGGGACGCACAACAAGTCCGCAGCCAACTTCAGTGGGTCTGGACTCCTCTTCCGTTCAGCGCTGACCTGACCTGAGTCAACCATGAGCTGCTGTTTGGACCTCTTCGGTACCGGGCAGAGTCGTGATTATTTGCAGCAGGAGTGAGGCAACAGCTGGTGTGTGTGTGTGTGTGTGTGTGTGTAGGGGGACACGATGTTGTTCTGGCAGCCCTACACTGAAAACTTCCGAACCTCCGTACAGAGACACAGCAGCAGCAGTTACTCACGGTATGACCCGCAAAAACCTGAAAAAATCATGTTTGTTTATTTTAGAGTGTGGCCTCAGAGTGTCAACAGTGTGAGTTTTAAGTCCACTGTATTATATTTTGATGAATAACTACTTTATTACCTCTGTGTATATGATACAAGTGTGAAAAACAAAAGGAAGTCTGACTCTCTTGTTGCTCACCTTTGTTGACAGTACATGTATTATTATATAGTTTGTAGATGTATTATAGTTCCTGGAGGCACAGACAGCACAGCTACAGTTGGACACAATGACGGCAGCTCGGAGGTCTCTGATTGGCTAATCCCCCTGCGCTGGGCACAGGAGGCGGCCTCTGATTGGCTGACCGCCGTCCTGGCATTCTTCCTGAGGCTGGCGGTGGCAGCCCCGCAGGCTTCACAGACCGACAGTCTGTACGCTGAAGGAGCCATGTTGATGCCTGGTTTTGTGTCAACCGCTGCACTTTGGATGGTTAAAGGACTGCGCCACAAGGACCGGGAGCCTTAGCGGTGATTCCTGCACCGCGATGAGAAGAGGAGAGCGGGCTGGGATGGTACAGGGAGCGCCAGAAGAGAACAGCTCTTAGGTCGCCGGACACAACACAGTCGATTGGGAGCCAGTGAAGTTGATGCTAGTTAGCTTGATAGCTTGGTAGCAACAGCTGTGCGGACGCTGCGTGGGATGCGGCGTGTGGACTGAAACAACACCATCCTCTCTGTTTGTTGCATTTAGTTGAGCTAACATTAGCCAGCCTGCTTAACGACTCTGTGCTTGGGGTAACAGCGGCGCTGCTGAATTCATGCTAGCCTGCTTAAGTTGCCATTGTGACGCTAGCTAGCTGTTAGCTAACGTTAGCATGCTGACAGTCAGCTCGCATCTTCAGTCACGACTAACATTTGCTAGCTGAGTGGATCCTAACTTATCGTTACTTCCAGACAGTCTGCCAGTCGTGGAGCAGCGTGTTGCGTGTCAAAAGACCCAGAAAAACCCTGAGTGGAGATATGGCGATACACCCAGTCTCTGTGGAAAGCTACCAGTTCGCCTGCCCAGCTTGCCAAGGAGCGGCTAGCGGGCTAGCAGCATAACTTTCCTCTCACGGCGTCACCCAGAAGCTGTAGAGCCCACTTCCTCGCTAGCCGACCTCTCGTACCTGAAGCAAGCTGGCGGCCCTCCGAGTAGAAGCCGAGGACAAGGAGCTGGGGCCGATGGCCTGGGTTCTGAAGATGGACGACGCCACCATCGAGTCGGGGCTGGTGCACGACTTCGATGCCAGCCTGTCCGGCATCGGGCAGGAGCTGGGGGCTGGAGCCTACAGCATGAGGTCAGAGACGGAGTCAACATACCCAGTCCCCAGCTTTCTAGTTCAGTAGTGGGTCGTGTGAGAGAACAACACAAACTCTGTCTGGAAGTGTTACCACTACACCCCCCCTCATGTCTGTGTGTGCCATTCCCTTTGTACTGGCTGTGATGGTTTCTCTTTGTTTTGGGATTTGGAGTAGGACAGTCACTGCAGGGTGCCACGATCAGGGACAAAGATTAATTTCTCAAAAACCACCACAGAAGCAAAGGAAAGACGTGTGATGTTGTGAGGGGGAGAGACCTAATATCAGTTCACCCTGTTGCTCAGATTATGATGTGTGTGTGTGCCAAAAAGAGACCTACACTTTGTGTGTTCATTTCAAGATAACACAGAGGAAGTCTGCAGGAAAAGGCCTGGTTTGGCCCCTCAGACTGGCAGAGTTATCAGAAAGATAAGATAAGATAATCCTTTATTAGTCCCACAATAGGGAAATTTACAAAAGAAAAAGAAAAGGTCTCTGGAAACAAATTCTGAAGACCAGTGGTGTGTTAAAAGGTTGTGTACTGTGTCTGAGGTGATGACTCTGAGTGTAGTCTTTTTGATTTGAAAAGTTTCTGAATGGAGTAAATTGACTTGAAGACCTCTCCCTCATCTTAAGACACACCTGACCATGCTTTCTGAAATTAAATCAGGCATTTTTTCCTTCAGTTCCCTGCTACAGAGATGAGCTAATACACACTGGGTGTTTCTGATGGTTATGAACATTTAGTCTGAAAGTTTTACTTCAGTGTTTATGATTTTACACTATCATCTTTCTTTATCTCATGATGTTCTCCTTCTAAGAAAGATTGACACAGCCATTGTGTCGTTGTAGCTGTAGGGTGTTGAACGTCAGTAATTTTGAGCAAAATGTATGAATAGGATCAAGAACTGACAAATACTAAGGGTTTTCTTTGAATGCTTGGCCCAGTTCTTAGGTTTGTTTACTTATTCTTTTATCAGATAATTACTCATTTGAATCAGGAAACTTGAGACAGGATCTTTAGGGAAAGTTTTTTTTATTTTACACCGGTGCATCGAGCAGTTTGGCAACAGGCTCACAACAGGATCCATAATCACATAATCTTCCTCAGCAGCAGATTTTGTCCAGTCATCACAGAACTGTAGATGTAAAAAAATTCCTGTGTTGGTGTGGTATCTGTACAGACGAGTATTTGTGCTGCAATCTAACATTTTCAGCGTCAGCTGCTGCACGCAAAGTCCTTGTCTCCATGCAGTAATTGCAGGAAATACATACAGTCCTATAACAAATGTTAATCCCCAGTGTTTACTGTGTACTCTGATGACACATGGATGTTGCAGCAGTTTCTGGTTACTCAGGTGACTTCTTTGTTCCCAAACATCTTATGAATCAAGGAAAGACTGGTTAGTCAGGAATATGTGTTGATAATCCGTGAGGGGTGAATCAAAGTTTCCTGTGTCTGTCTGAGTGGTTAAGGGAGGAACTCTGTTGGCATCAAAGTAGTCCTGATGGTAAACCACCTGTTAAATTAGTAACCCTTGGTATGTGTGCACTGTATTGTGTAATAGGTTATGGGAGGTGATGATATTTGTGTGGACAGAGACAAGAAACTCCCAAGGCAGTCATGCACGTGTCTTATCAGCTGCCTCCTTGGCCATCTGCTTTTAGGATGCCTTTATCTGTGTGTGAAGTAGGTGTGTGCCAGTCTCATGAGGGTAAGCAAGTTTACTTAAGTATACTTAAGCGAAGGGTTGCATGTGTGTGAATTAGTTGAAAGTGTGTGTTTGCGTGTGCAAGATTGGTGTCAGTGGCTGCAGGAGTAGTGCTATCTGTGGTGTTGGGGTGGGTTGTGGGGCATGTTTAGAGTCAGCAGCTGGTAGGAACAGAATGTCTCAGTGTGTTTCAGCAGAGCCAGGTCCTCAGATTTCAGGAAACACATGTAGTTTTCCTGGGCAGCAGGGTTTAACAGGGCTGTGGCACCCAGACTGGCACTGTCTGGGCAAAGAAACGCACAGGAAAGTGATTGGGAGAAAGTGATTTGAGGCTGAGACTTTGTTGTTTGGAGGAAGGTGCTGCAGGAATGTCTTGAAATTGTCAAGTTGTTGTATTTTTATTTATTTTTTAAAGTTTGGCTCAAGTTTAGAGAAGCATCACGACTTGCTAAAAAGACGTCCAGGTAATGAGATGCCAAGCTCTACAGTTCTTTCTATGGACAGGACTTCTTTTACACTCAAGCATGCTCCCGCTCACTGTGCCCCCGTTGACACTCCTGCAGCATTTGTCAGGGTGAGCTGAGGACGGGTTGGTTGTCTAGAGTGGCTGCCAAGTGTGAGAGATAGTATGTGTCAGCAGCTCAGGCTATCTCTGGGTGTTTTTGTTCATTTATCCTGCAGCGGCTTCATGCATACATAATAAGAGAGCCATTTGATCGATGGAGAGTCTTCGTCACTTATTCTAAAATAAGCCCATCCATTTAATAATTCCACACCATGAGGAGGTGAAGTATTGTCTTACTGAAAGTGGTGCAAGCAACAGTTTAAATGGCACAGACCATTAGATGTGTTTTGTAGAGATAATTGCAAAGTGGGAAAACAAGAACATCCCGTCTTGAGGAATAAAGGCAGGGTTTCTCTTTGCTGTTAGGAGGTCACAGTAATTATGTTGCTGTCAGGATGGATCCCACATGGTGTTGGGGATTTAAATAAAGGCTTAGAGCTTTTAGTCAATTTTAGACACAAGGCAATTTAAAAGGATTGACAGACCAAAATCAGTGAAATCTCACCAAAAACAGCTCAACAGGGAAAACCTTTCATGTTTTTTCCCCCTTCCTGTGGGTTTACATATGTTTTCCTTGCTTGTCACTCCTGCATCATGTCCATGCTGACGTTCTGTTTGTCTGTCTTCTCTCTCTCAGCGATGTGCTGGCTCTGCCAATCTTTAAGCAGGAGGACTCCAGCCTTCCTCCCGAAAACGAGACCAAAAATCCCCCATTCCAGTATGTGCTGTGCGCTGCCACCTCGCCTGCTGTCAAGCTGCACGACGAGACGCTCACATACCTGAACCAAGGTGAGACAACACAATGCACGACATGCTTTCAGAGATCTTGGTTTTACTTAACCTGTTTTTTTTTGTTTTTTTTTTGTTTTTCCCCTTTTTTGTGAAGTGCTTAAATTTAAAACTGCTTAAAACTACAAAACTGCAAATAAAGACATTGGTATTGGGTCTGGTTTGTTCACATAGGATCCACCTGTTCATGTTCTAGGGCTGCACACACCCATCATTCATCATTAGTGAATAATTATCAGATTAATTTATTTCACATTAGTATAAATACTGTAAAATGAGACCTTTGCTGACGTGAATGGCAGCCTCCTCTGGCCACTGGCCTCCTGGCACCAATGGAGATTTTATAATTTAATGGCACATGAAGAGACTGAAATATCAGGAGGAACTAGCAATGTACTCTTTTTAATGAGAAGCAGCAACATATATGAACTTAAATGCTTTACAGCAAGACAGAAACTGTCAGTTATTGATCCCAGCTTTCATGGCGTATCACAGAATTCATACATAAAAACTTGAATTTTCAAATGTTAATTATACAGAGGTGCGATACAGAGTGGGCTGCTTTAAAGGTGGTCTGATCATGCACGTTATTAGGTCAAGATTCATGATGTTTACTTGAAAATGCCGAAAAAACATATTGTGTCAGACACCAGATATACTGTCACAGTGGTGAATTGTGGTAATTTGTCACAAGTGGAGTGAACTTTTTACATAAAACATTACATTGCAAACAAAGAGCTGTTTGTCTCAACATCCTCAAATATAGTCTGCCACAAAAAGGCTGCCTCATTAAAACACAAGCTGAGTATTTTCTAATCATCCAAGTGGAAGAGTTCAGAAAAGATGAAGGACATTTTATTAAAAAGCAAACCCTTAAATCATCATTTGAACAGAAATTATTTTATCAGAGAAGGCGGCATGGCGGAAACAGAGAGAAATGCACTGAAGGAACTTGAATCTCCTTTGACTGTTTTAGTTCCTGGGACTGTTTGGTGGAAAAAGGGGTGTATACATTCACCCTTTCATCAGGTTTCTTCCCTGCTCTTATTCTTGTGTTTTCTCTCTCAGGCCAGTCTTATGAGGTGCGTATGTTGGACAACAGGAAGGCAGGGGAGTTACCGGAGATCAACAACAAGATGGTGAAGGTGAGACGATCCTCTCAGCAGGAGGACATACTTCTACTTCTTACGTCAAGTACACTTTGTACCTAACATGGTTTGTTTGTGTGTGTGTGTGTGTGTGTGTGTGTGTGTGTAGAGCACAGTGCGAGTGGTGTTTCATGACCGCCGGCTGCAGTACACAGAGCACCAGCAGCTGGAGGGCTGGAAGTGGAATCGTCCTGGCGACCGTCTCCTTGACATCGGTAATGATGCCTGGCGAGAAATGTTTACTTTAATCGTCCCATGTGTACGATTTGGAGTTCAAATATCTGTGTGTGTTTGTGTGAGATAGATATCCCCATGTCAGTGGGCATTGTGGAGCCTAAGACTCACCCCTCCCAGCTCAACGCTGCAGAGTTCCTGTGGGATATGAACAAAAGGACTTCTGTTTTTGTGCAGGTAAAACCCACATACACCCTCACTCACGCACACATGCAGAGAGAGCTCTCTTTTGTGCCATCTGTCGGGCGTGCCACTGAATTTCCACATCAAACATGTTTTGATCACACTCGCACCCTTGTCTCCCTTCTGTCTGCAGGTGCACTGCATCAGCACGGAGTTCACTCCCAGGAAACACGGCGGAGAGAAAGGTGTCCCCTTCAGGATCCAGATCGACACGTTCGCCCAGGGAGACAGTGGAGATTACACAGAGCACCTCCACTCTGCCTCCTGCCAAATCAAAGTCTTTAAGGTACACAATCATTCTCTCAGAGGGGGGAAATGTTTCCACTGACCGAAAGTACGTTGACATTCTTTGGCACCTCGTTGGCCGGCTCTCACAGCAAATAAAATCTGTCCTTCCTTTTCTGGTCTCTTCTTCTCTGGTTCCCTTTTAGCCAAAGGGGGCGGACCGAAAGCAAAAGACAGACAGGGAGAAGATGGAGAAACGCACAGCTCAAGAGAAGGAAAAGTACCAGCCCTCTTATGATACCACTATCCTGTCAGAGGTGAGTATGCAGCTGCAAGTGACTGACTGTGAGGCGTTTTAGCTACCGTATGTGGCTTTAGCACTAACAAGGCTGTAGTACTAACAAGCACCCAGGTTCAGTTTTTATTCAGGGGGTTATCTGTGTTAAATATCTGTACCAGGGTTAGAGAAATGTAGCCCACCACATAGTTAGATTGAGGTAAAGGACCATCCTGGTGTTTTAGCCCATGTACAACAAAATACAATCAAAAGAAACATGACTGGCAACCTTTTTCTCAAACATGTATTAATGATTTTGATTTCTGAAAGTTTTTCCCCTGTACCATCCAGACCATCATTGTTTCAGACTGTGACTAACAATTATTTTCTCAGAGCACAGAGAGATAAGCAGTACATCCTCACAATTGAAAAGCTGGATCCAGAGAATTTTTGAGGCATTTTTGCTTAATAACTGACACAAATTTTATTCTTTATAAACATTTCTGCCAACCAGCTATTGGATTAATCCATTTTGACAGTTTAGCCTTGAAGAAAAACAGCAGTCATTTTGATACAAAGAGCCACCAAATTCACACAATCCCTTTTGTTCCTTTGTTGTTCTTCATGGCTTTGACTAAAAGGCAAAGCTGCTTACAGGCACATCATTTAAACGCTGCAGAGCAGACCTTAAAACAAACAATGCTTCAACAATATAACTTTGACAAAAATGTCTAGAGATTGTTGACAGTGATGGATTGCATGTCTCAAGCAAGTCTCTGAAAATCCAGTTAAATATACAACAGGGTTTCCCCAAGTGAATTGTTTTGCAGTGATCTTGATGCATCCCATCTAGTGATCAGTGAAGTTAGAAGATGATGGCCTGAACAATAGACAGGCTTGTTCAATATGTGGCATTTATTGTTTGAAAAGGCCTCTCTTCTCTTTTTCCCTGGAGTGTGTGTGCAGGAGTTATTGGTTGTGTTTGTGTGTTGCTCGCTGGTCGGCTAACCTCTGCTGTGTGTCTGTACGTAGACGAGGCTTGAACCCATCATAGAGGATGCGGGTGACCACGAGCTGAAAAAGTCCAGCAAGCGGACACTTCCCGCTGACTGTGGCGACTCCTTGGCCAAGAGAGGCAGTGTAAGCACCCTGCTCTCCTCTCCTCCACTCCTCCTCCCCATCACTCCATCCACATAGACACCTGGCTGATAGTAGGTAGGTTTTATTTGAGTGTTCAGATGTGCATGTCTTTTCCTTAGTGCTCCCCATGGCCAGACAATGCCTACGTCAGCACCAACCAGGCAGCTACTTCCTCCTTCACCTCCACCCCGCTGTCCACCTACACAACCTCCTCAGTTCCGGACAGGTAACTGTGTATATGCACTGTGTGTGTGCGCGCGCGCTTTCTCAGTTTGACCTTTAACCAAGGTCTTAATTGTCATCTCTTGTTTTCTAGTGACTCGTCCTCACCCAATCACCAGGCAGACCCTGGCAGCCATGGCAACTCAGAGGTTAGTCTGCACTCCACACGCTTGTGTCAACTGGTGCTAAAGATAAAGAATAAAATGCTTTTCACAAAAGACATATCGTCACGTCACAGTAGGAAAAGCACAAGTGTATATATTAAAATTAATGATGGCTGAGTTCCATTTAACTGCTTCAGTTTCAGGGTCCTGGCAATGTGCATGATGGTTCGCTGTCACACTGTTGTGGCTTTTATTACTCCAGCAAGTCAAAATGTCAGCTGTGACAAAGGCCTGTTATCCTACCTCAGTCATTTACACTGCTGCTCTATCACATAATACTGAAAAGCTTTCCAGTACGTTGCTGTGATGTTTTCCAGCACACTGAAGGTTTTATTAAAAATGTATTGAGTGATGCGATTGTACTAATAACTGCGACTGTGGTTACATCAACAAGTGGATCCACAGAACATTATAAATTAATAGTTTAAGTGGTTTGTCTATATTTATTTTCTTCCTTCCGTGTCATTCTCACTGTAAATTGAATAGTTCTTCAAAATTAGTAAGAGAAAATACACAACTTAAATTAACGACGTTATGTAATCTGAGATGGAAAATGTTGTCATAATTTTTTTAATTTCATGTTGTAAACAATTAATCAAAAATTATCTGTAGTTCAGTGGCAAATAAACACTAGATTGCAGTTTGACATGATTTATAAATAGGAGCTAGTGAAAGTAAAACTCAGATCCATGTGTTGACGTCCTCGTGTCCCATCCTCCTCTACAGCAGCTGAGCCCCACTGCGTCCATACAGGACGCACAGAAGTGGCTGCTGAAAAATCGCTTCAGCTCCTACACAAGGCTCTTCTCTCACTTCTCAGGTATACACACGTCTCCCCACACACACACACACAATAAAACACGTGTGGAGTGATAACAGCTGGAGCACAAGTGAGTGGTCTTCTGTCTTCTTTGCGTAGGTTCTGATTTGTTGAAGCTAACCCGGGACGACCTGGTCCAGATTTGTGGGCCAGCAGATGGGATCAGACTCTTCAATGCACTTAAATCCAGGTGTGATGCCAAGTGTGTGTGTCTGTGGTTTTATACCTGTAAAAGCAATAATATGTCAGTGTTTTAAACATTTTTTCCTGTTGTGTGTGTGTGTATGTGTGTGTAGGTCAGTGTGTCCCAGGTCGACAGTGTACGTCTGTCAGGAGTCCCCTCGGGAGAGCCCCCTGAGACACACCAGTGAAATGAGAGCAGCATCCTCTAGCTTTCCATGCAGACAGGAACTCAGCACGGGCGCCCCTAGTCCCCTTATAACGAGTAGAAGTGGTGGAACAACTGAAGAGGAAACCTGTGTCTGTTTAGGCATGGTGTACCACGCCTGTACCTAGAGAATGGACAGCTTGTTGATCCGCAAGATGGCGGTGTGTGCAGCCTTCCTACTGGAAAAATCAACAGGTGTACAGACAGGGTCCTACAGGCATGATCCCGTCACACCAGGTACCAGCACACAGACACACATTATTAGAGCCCTTTGCCTCCATTGTGTGCCTTGGAAAGAAAGCAGAGTTTCCTTATTGCTCGTTGCCCTTCCCACACAACGCGCACAACCAGCACTAGGCCAGTATTTGATAACCTGTACTGCTGAACAGCATGCGATCTCAACAATACTAACTCGCTTAAAGGAGAATCCCAACTTACTCTGCTTGTTTAACATACTCTCGGGGGTCGTCTTAGTAAACCATTTATTGATCAGCTGAGCTTGGTAACCCCTGAAATATCCAGACTAAATTTGTGGATGTTAGCATCAACGTACAAATTGTTTTTGGGTTTTTTTTCTTGGACTTTGTCCAATGGACTGATTTCATTGATTCTTGTCACATAGTCGTCCTATGTGATTTTACACTTCCAGCCATATCTCTCTGTCTGTTGACATCACAGCTCAACTCTCTGAACGTACGTCCTGTTCTGCCTGCGTTTTTACCGTTTTTTAGTTGATGCTTTATTTATGGATAAGCCGTTTCTATAGCTCTCATTGACTTCTGTTTTTCTGGTGCCATATTGGCTTTTTAGCTCAATCTTTTACCCGCATTCACACACACTCACACACACAGAGCACATACATCTCCCTCTCTGATTCCTCTGCTTTCTGTGCTGACTTTGAAACACTGGTTTTTAGAGGAGCCGGGGATTCACGCCTCCTGGGATTTTGATCGTAAATGTGCAGAAAGAGAGGAGCAAACCTCGGTAAGAAGACTGACATTAGGAGCAGTAATGCCTATCCAAAAACCTACTATAATGTGGACCAAACAGGTTTCAGATTGATAGGCTTTTTTTTTTCTTTTCTTTTTGAGGAAAAGCCTCAGTGGCTCTGTACATCTTGGTCATTTGAAGCATTAAGAGAATTGGTCAGAAGGTGAATAAAGCCCTCATGTAGTGGAGCTGCTTGTGCACTGCATGTACAGAGTAATACACCCTCCTCCATTCCAGGATCCCCTCTGAGACAAACAACCCATCACTCGTGGCAAGGCTGGTTAGAAAATGCGTCTGTGCCGTAGCCTGGTCTCGGTAGTCTTATCCCGTAGACTAGAAAATCACGGCAGCTCCACGTCCGTCTTCAAAATCTTGTGTTTTTAATGTAGCTGAACACAGGAAGTGCAGGTCACGTGTTTTGAGTGCCCTTACTTTGAAAAGTGACAGGAAACCTCACACAGGTCGGGGAGTAGCAGGGAGATGCAGTTGGTGTAGTTGACCCCCTCTGCCCTCCCCCTTTACTTTTGGTACACGATGTCTGGCAACATTGAAGTGCATACAGTTTGCACGCCTCTGAGTGTCAGAATGTGTGTGTGTGTGCATGTGTATCATCTTTTGTTCTTACAAAGAAAATTATGTCGGTAGTTGTCATAAACTTTTTTCCTGTTGGTATAATGAAACTGTGTTTAGCTTGCTGTTTAGTAAAGAGCATGTGGAAGACGGGGAAGGGAGGGAGCGATAGTTTGGTCCTTGGTGAGTGTAACCCCTTCCTTCTTTTTTCCAGATGTTAGAGACCAAGCCTGCACTGAAAAATCACAAAACTAAAGCTTGATGTGTAGTCAGTAGTCCTACAGCCACACCCTCTTCTTATCCACCTAATGAGAAGGAGAACAAAAAAGAAAAAAGAATGTCGAGACTAAAAAGCAACTGTTTTTGTCTCACCACGCGCCAGGGCCAGGACTCTGTGTGGCGTTTACAAGGACAGTAGTTCCACAGCACAGTAACCTGTGTTCATCGACTCAAAAATGAGTGAAAATAGAGCGGATGTGATACCAAGTCGGGCAAGCAGTTTTGATCCCCCTGACGGCCTGACCAATCATCCATCTGTCTGTCTGTGTGTGTGAATGTGTGTGTGTGTGTGTGTGAGAGAGAGTGTGAGGAGGAGAGGTGACCACTGTTTATGTACAGCCCAATGTCAATGATGATGCTTCTCATGTGCACAGTATCGTATGCTGGAGATGTACACAACCACATGTGCTGGGAATAAATGATTTCATAACTTTCTCTGGTGTCTTGTTGCATCATTAGAAAAAATTACATTTTACAAGAAACAAATTTACAAGACTTCCAAGTGGTCACATTCAGCATGACAGTAGCATCTTTTCATTACACTCCTTATCTGGTAAATCCCCTGCGGCTTTCAAATTCAGTTATAAATTAGTCGTCTCCAAGCCGTGATAACCCAGGTGATATCTGGAGTATTTTCATGAACGACAACAAACAGCTGTTCTTTGTGGTGCTGCATGATATCAAGGGTGACAGTGTGGAACAGTGGCCTTTTGTTGCTGAACACACTTACATGACATCACAGTGACTCGTGTCGTTTGCTGAAAGCATGAAACGTCTGCCAGAGGTGTCCCTGAACAGATGTTAAGGACACAGAATCGTGTCAATTTTCACTCCAGCCATTGAATCCGAGGCTGAATCACATGTGGGACGAGGAGTGAATGCAGCTGTTGCAATTGTTTGCCAGACAGGTAGCAATTAATCTGCATCCCTGTGGACTGAAAACAGCTGGTAGCTCACACCCAAGTGTCTCAAAGGGCATGTCGGTGAGCCTACGTGTTGTTGTGCGGGTCATACAGTTGCTTTTGCATTATAAGCCTTTTTTAATTTTCCAGCTGGTCTAACAGTTCTGACTACATTTTAATCACCAGTTCAGCAACTACTGTGGGTCTACAGGCTCCCAGCCAGGCCCTTAAATTCCAGGTTCACTGTGTGGCAGCTGCTTTGTGGTAATTTGATTAATTGTAACAAAAAAAAAATTTTTTTGATTGTAACAATATGAAATTACATGATGAGGCCTGACATATGGGTCCTGTTTTATTACCTCAAAGTGCTCCACATTAAACACTACATTAATAAAATATTAAGTAATATGTAGTCATGTAGATTAACACAGATTTGATAGTATATTATATTACAAATATGTCTGTTGCTTTGGTCTGAATCAGCCAATTGCACACAGCTTCTCTAAGTATTCACACAGTTTTCATGAATAAAAGTAGATTTGAAGTGAAAACAGATTTCCACAAAGCAATCTAAACCATTTACAGATATAACATACAAAACAACATACTTGCTTGCATAAGTATTCATGCATCTTTACACCTGATACACCTGAGTGTATATAAATTACAATCAGTTACACCCAGTGGGCTTCTTCATTTAACAAATTGTGTAACTTCATATGCATCCATGGTGAGTTGAATACTTTTGTATGCACTTGTAACTGACTGACGTTGTGTTGAAAAGGTAATTGGGGAAAATGTGAAATAAAAACGGCAGGAAAAACTGACAAGAAAAGCGTGTGAGCAGGATGAAATAACATTTCATAATAATGAGCAGACTTTTAGAATAATTATAAAACTGTCTCACGGTTTTATTTTCTGTCTGAATATATATTTGAGTATATTATCAGTATATATAGAGTAGATATACTCTATACTTACTCTATAGTAAATATAGAGTATATTTGAGTGGTTAAATGCAGGGATATTAGGGGAATATTATGTTTTTGTGTTGAAACAGATTACCTCACAGCAAACCAGGTACCATGTAATAATCTGGCATGAGAATACTGTACATATTACACAAAGACCGGGAGGAACAGGGGGTTTGTAGGGGTCCAGCAAGTCAATTTTGCCTTTGGGCCCTCTAGTAGGTTAATCCGGCCATGGTGTCCCGTCGTGGAAATTAATAGCCGTGGCTGTAAGCAGATAAAGCTTAATTTTCTTTCAGTGAATTCATTTCCCATTAAAACGATAGTGATTCTGCGCGGTGCGCCGCTCCGTTCCCCATGACGTAATTTGACGTTCCTTGTGAGAATCCAGGAAGTGGGTCGCTCGCTGTTGTTTGTGTTCGTTGTCTGCCAATCGTCTCTGTCTTTCTGATTAAATAAAGCTCTTCTGCGGGGCGAAATGGCAACGTTTATTTCAGTCCCGTTGAAAAAGTCCTCTGAAGTGGATCTGGTGAAACCGCTGTCGAAATTTGTAACGGCCACATACCCAGCGGGCGAGGAGCAAGGGGAGTATGTTCGTGCCGTGGAGGAGTTGAACAAGCTCCGTAAAAACGCGCTGGGAAGGCCGCTGGACAAACACGAGAGCTCCTTGGAGATTCTCCTCAGGTAGAAACCCGTCTTCTACAAAACACACGAACTAGCTACCATGTTACTAACACCTGGAGCAACTTTCTTACCTGTGGCGGTAAGCTAGCTCAGTCATCGCCGCACCCAGATGTGTTAGCTTTTAGTTGCTAACCTGGGAGCTAAAGTTGGTCGTGCTAATATGCTAGGAGGTATTTTTCTCCAAAATAACTGACTCATACGTTGTTTATGCCACGTTTCCATGTGAGGCGAACAGAGACTTCGCTTGTTAGCTTGTTTAACTGAGCTGTCAGATACATTAAAGACGAAATTAGCCATGTAGGCCGAGCTAGTTGTGATCTTAAGCTATGGCTAACTCATTGACATGACTCAAAGAAAACATGGTTTGCTTTAGCAGTAGATTAGCCTCAACTTAAACCTCATTATGTCCCCTACTCACAGTGGCTTGAACATGAAACATATTAAGCATAAAATAAGTGTCAGGTGTATGCTACAAAACCACCACACGAGCTCAAATAAAACTCCCAGTCACCATCATTCAACCTAATCATCAGGCTCATCATCAGCTGACAGATCCTGATTTTTAATGATAGTGCAGTGACATCCACAGAGATTGCAGTTGTTAAGATCAAGTTTTATATGTGTCTGCTAACAGATCTATTCAAACATCTCGGCACATTGTTAGATTAGATATATATCTACACAGCACTGGTGAGCACTGAATCCTGTCAGATTCAGGTCCAGCTGTAGCCAAGGCCCTTACTCCACCTGGTAACCACATCAATAGACATCCACAGTGTGGCAGGGGTAATAAACCTGTTTTTCATATCCGCAAACAGAGATCAGTCTGATAACTGAGAATCAGAAGAAAAGAGAGGCATGGAAACATATGCAACAGAGAAGATCTAGAAATACTGTGGATTTTATGTTTTGAATAGCTGCTCTGGACGTATCCACAAAGTATAATTGGCAAAAGAGTGTCACATTGCTGATCATTTTGCATAGAGGAACTGCGTAGGAAGAAGGATTTATGCAAACTTCCTCTGTCCCATGCTACACTGACCTCATCAGGCTGTTATTAACTGCTGGCTTTCTATTATGTAACAGTGTAGACTCTTAAATTGTTTAATGACTCAGCTCTAATGGAAAAGTCAGAGAGGTCTTGGCTGAGTTAGCCTGGGCCTTATCCATATATTGTCATAAAACTTACCATCATTATGCGACTCAGTATTAACCAACATACACAGTTTCTATGTGTCATATAGACTTTGCCCTTTCTTTTCTCAGTCTTTGTTCTTTATGACTCATGAGTTTTTCTATGCGCTGGGTTTGTCCAGATTACATGAGTTGCCAGGTATGCACTTGCAAGGTACTGGTTTTCAATTTTTCTCCACAGTGAGTTACTTTTTAGCTGCAGTGCAAAGAACAGTCTTGTATTAGCCAAGATTAGGCTCCTCAAAGATTATATCAGTATTGCAGCCAAAAGATTATCCCCCTGTTTTAATTTCTACCTATAACTACCTAACACAAGACTTACATGTAGATATTTTTGAAAGGTTTTGTGTGTAATTTGTGGGGCCTGTGGGTTAGCAGATGCCTGGTCTTGGCTTATTAGAGACCGAGTTGAAGCTAGCATGTCTGTTCAAAACTGGCTGCTATTGCTGGCCATTAGCATTGTCGCTCCTTGGCTCACTGCACATGTCGTCTGTTAGCAATGTGCCAGGTAGCCAGGGCGACAGGCCCTATCCCTTTCACAGGCGAGCAGACACACAGCTATTGTGTCACCGTGGTGACCATTGTTTTGTATGGGACGTTTCTTTTTCTCTTCAGTCAGCTAGAATGGCACACCTCATCTCAGCTTTCCTCTGTGCATGCATGTTTGTGTTTGTCCTTGTCTGTCTGAGTGGGAAACATAAGGATAACAAACTGTGTATGTGGGTAGATCTATATATAAACCCAGTTTTCGTTTGCACTCAAGTCTTTCTTGGTGCTGGAAAAGCAGGGTGGATGAACTGGTACTAGGGGATTCCCTAACCATGTTGTCATACCTAATAATAGACTGTTCACATCATAGTCAGAGATACTGATTAGATGAAGAGCTGAGGAGCAGTCACAGACTCTTTGTATCTGTGTGTGTGTCTGTGTCTCTGGGTGTGTGTGTGTGTGTGCGTGCGTGCGCACTGCAGTGTACCCTCCTGTCCTGATATTTTTCCTGACTCATTGTCAAGTGTCTGAAAAGTCAGAGCTTCCTCAAACCACAGAGCAGCAGTTAATGTCAAAATAACCACTACCTCTTTACCCAGTTTCTCAATTATGATTTACTGCACAGCCATTTTTCTTTTTTCTTCTTTTTAACTGAACTTTAACTAAAGTTCAAACTTTAACTAAAGTTCAGTAACAATCTATAATAAAACCTTTCTCTCATTCCAGTTAAAAATCATGACATATGATCTGTATAAAACAATTAGAACAAGTATTTTTGGGTTTAGATACATAAAAAACATGTTTTTAATACTGTCATTCTGTCATTTCTTTCTCTCTACAGATACTATGACCAGCTGTGTGCCGTCGAGCCCAAGTTTCCCTTCTCTGAAAACCAGGTAATTGATTGTACAGCACACATGATTGTGGGTTAGACATAGATCCCAAACAGAGGAACTTCAACACAAAGCCTCTCTCTGTTTTCACAGCTCTGCTTAACCTTCACATGGAAGGATGCCTTTGATAAAGGATCGCTGTTCGGGGGCTCGGTCAAGCTCGGTAGGTGCAGCCTCTTACCAAGTGCATTTGTGTCTGTGGGAGAATATCTGTGTATTATAGTGAGTGCATAGTGATGTAGTTAGCTGCAAAAGGAGGAAATAATATTACTAGAGTGAAAGGTAATATAGGGCTTTGCCCTCAAGGTACATATCTGTCATACTATTCTTTAATCCATCTGTGTCTATGTGTCACTCACATACACACACACACAGCAATGCGTTCTAACCGTAAATAGGTCCTGTTTTACTTCACATCCAGAAACAGGCCTAACAAGGTGTTGTATAGGGTTTAAAGAAAAAATAGCCACTGTCAAGTCTGTGAAGGAGAGAGGAAGACATGACACAGGTATGTGTGTGTTGCAACAGAAGTGTTTGTCAGGGTCAGAGAATAACAGGTGGTCAAAGCAAAAAAACTAAATAAAAGTAAGAAATCTTTAAAATTCAGAAAGTCCATATGAAGTGAAAAAAAACGAGAGTGGAAAAAATCCCCTGGTTGCCCTTTGTTGCAGTTCACACTCTTCACATTTATTCTGTTCACGCTTGAATCTTTTGTCCTCTGTGGTGAATTGTGGGAGCTCATGACTGTGGGAATCTTTCCAGTTTACTCTGGGCGACAAAAATGTAGAATGAAGCAGCAGAAATGTTGGTTGGAGAAAATGCCAACCCCACACAAACAGCTGTGTCGACCAAAAAGAAAATTGGTTTGATATCCGACGAAACATCAACAAGGGATGAAAGAAACATCTCACTCTGTCCTCTGTATCATAATCAGTTTCTAGCAGTGGAAAGAAATTAAATGAATCTTAATATCACAAACTCTGCCAGTGTGCTATGAAAGTATGCTATTCAGTAATTCAAGTTGTCCATAAAATAAACCACAATGTTTTTGTGTTGCAGCTCTGGCCAGTTTGGGTTATGAGAAGACGTGTGTGTTGTTCAACGCAGCAGCGCTGGCCAGTCAGATTGCCTCAGAGCAGAACCTGGACAACGATGAGGGACTGAAGGCTGCGGCCAAATACTATCAGGTGGGTGCACCGCCACACAGTTGTATAGACACTTGTACAGCATGATTTAAATTCCAGGTGGAAATAACTGTGAAATATCAGTGTTATACTGTTTTTCCTGATCAGTCAGATGTATTGATTCATGGTGGTATATGCTAACAGCTATTTTGTAGCTGCACTACACATTTTATTTACTGTACACAGCATGGTGTCATATATTTATTTTGTATCTGTATTTCCTGAATATTTATCAGAAGGTAAATCATACCATTAATTCCCCTGATTCCCAGACTTAAGAGAAGTGACATAAACAAACAAGAAAAACTAGTTTCACTCCATGTAAGTGAGGCCAAGTCAGATTCCTCAGCATTCATTCTAGGTCAGTTGTCTGTAAATATGGGTATTGCCAAAAGAGCACAAGTGAATTCCATGCAATTTTGTCATGGTTAAACCTTGACCCAGGCTTGAGCAGGTTAGAGGCATGCAGGACTTGCAAATGTATCTAGTCTGCAAGCGGAAGCCTTTTGCGGAACATAAACATCATGACCATCTGCGATCTGTGTGTTAGCAGTGCTACCAAATTGTTCTTGGGAAACTGGCTGTTAGCATGTAAAGGCAGCAGAGCAGAGAAAAGAGCTGTTGTTGAGACACTGCAACCAGAGGATGTTGGCATGGTGGCATGAATTCAGTTGTTGTTGATTGTTTCCACCAGGTGCGACCGAGCTGAAACATGATGATTCAGTAGACACTGGGGGTTAGTGATGTGCAGTCAGGACATCCAGGGTTGTGCATTTCACTCATGATGTTAGTGTCTCATCTGTTGTTTCTCTTTTTATCTGTGTCTCTATCCAGCTGGCCAGTGGAGCTTTTGGTCACATCAAGGACACAGTGCTGTCTACGCTGAACAGGGAGCCCACCATGGACATCTCCCCTGAAACTGTAGGCACCCTGAGCCTCATTATGCTGGCCCAGGCCCAGGAGGTCTTCTTCCTCAAGGCTACTTCAGGTACCCAAAAGACAAAACACATACAGACTGAAACATTAAAAAACTGCTATAGGGACTCCCAGAGCCTTTCAGCAGAGCATCATTATGATTTATCTCTTTCTGTCATGTAGATACTCAGAAAAGGAGACCACAGATCCATTTTTCAGTCCCAGCCCTTACTTTAGAAAAGTGCATCACACACAAAGGACTACTACTTAGTGTTTTGCTCAGTAATGGGTCTGAAAAGTTTCAGTGTTTAGGGACACTGCTGTCACACATCTACCAGTCTTGCTGATATAAGTGAAGCAGAGTAATTGTACTTTGAATAAATAGCATCTTTAATTACACACTCATGATATTTTTTGCCCTAAGAGTAATTTCTAGCTATGGCAGCAGGCAGTTTTGATCCAGGCTCCACACACAGCTTCTGTCCCAGTTCTGTCTCCAGATTTGCTTATTAGAGTTTTTAAGCACAACAGTTTTGAAACTTACATCATCTTACATCGTGTATATATATATATGTACACATATGTTTTTTTGCTGAGATGGATGACTTTGTTGTAAATGCGTTTCTACACTTTGTAGGCTGTATGGAGATGCATTAACACTGTTGTAAAATGGATTAAATGCACAGCAGATTGCAATCACAGAGCACTCTGAAAACCACTCAGAGAATTAATCTGTTATATGACATCTAATGTGTGTGAATTTATGACTAAATGTCAGTTATCAGTATGTGATCAGTGTGTGACAAATGGTTTGCAAGAACACAGCATCTTATCTTGACTGTGTTTTGATATGTACCGGGTGCTGCTTGACTTTAAAAGTGGCTTGTTCAACCAACAGATAAGATGAAGGATGCTGTCATCGCAAAGCTGGCCAATCAGGCGGCAGATTTCTATGGCGACGCCTTCAAGCAGTGCCAGTACAAAGACAACCTTCCCAAGGTATGTGAAGGACACAGCTACACATTAACCTAAAAACTGCTTGGGTTTAACCAGAATGAAAACAACAAGAAACACACTCACAGTCCGCCATGTGTTCAGTGTGGTGGAGATTCATACAGAGTTTGGATTCTGTGTGGTTTGGCATTTGTTTAGTGTGTCTGATTCTGTGTATTGTTTTGTATGTGTGAGTTTGTGTGAAATAAAAAGATCTGAAGAGTGGTACTCAGGTCGCGGGACTGTCCAAATTGCAATCTCTCTCTGTTCTCATTGGTCCATTTCCATCCTGTTTTCACTCTGATTGGTTGGTTACTACTGAACTGCAGTTTTCATTCTGATTGGTTTCTTACCATCTTATCATGGGCATCTGAAGTACTTACTGTCTGTCTAACACTGTGACTGAAACACACACCACCTCAGGTTCACACCACAGATTATCTTCAGGTTAATGAAATCAAACTAAGGTGAAAAGCATGAAATGAGTCACTTGCTCAAATGCTCAAAACAAGACACAAAAAAGTTGTATTCTGAGTTCTAGGAAATACTGATCTGCATCTTTTTAATATTTTTTACATTTGGCACATCTGTCAATCAGCTCTGATGCATATAGGAACAATTTTTTGAAACAAACATTTGTTTGTTTTTAATTGGACGGGGCTGTCAATGTTTCCTAGCAGCAGATTTTCACTATCTCCTGAGGTCTTTACTGTCCTTTAATGGTGCGACCCGACCTTTGAACTTAGAACTTTGTGGGGGCTGTGCAGACAAAACAGATTTATATATTTACAGATGGTGCAACCCGGTCCCAATCGGACATCCTAATTATTTGTGTTCTGTCATAAAGTGTGTAGGTCTCATCAGTGACAGCAGCTCTACACACATTAGCTTGTATTTTTTAAGAATAAAGATGTCACTTTTTGTTTGCACACAGAAGACAAGGTCAGGGACATTGTTCCAAATCTCAAAAGCAGCATCTGTGTTCTACCTGAATGCTGAGATTACACATACACATGCACCGTCATATTCACACACACACACACACACACACACATGGCTGTGGGACGTTTGATGAAGGTGTAACAGCTTTTGCTGAAAGGTTAAACACTCATGGCCTGTTCTGGCTTTTCTCTCTTGATCTTCCCTTTCTTTCTGCATCCCTTGTGGTGGTGAGTGGTACTGGCTGGTTGTGTGTGTGCGTGTGTGTGCGTGTGTGTGCTCACGCTTCTCTTGTGTTTGCACACATCTGACTGCTTGTGCCTGTTTGTGATTGGCTTTTGTGATGTCATCTGTGATTTGACTCCGCTGGTGTGCATCTGCCATTATGTGGTTTGCCTTGCCATTGTGTGTATGTGCGTGTATATATCTGTTTGCGTGCCTGCGTGTTGCTCTGTGGTTGCCTCTCCCTGGTCAGTATTTTTATTTTCAGGAAGTGCTGCGGTTCTGTGACCCAGCGGCCTCCATCATGCAAACCAGCATGAGGCTGCACCCCAGGCGTCTAACCAAACAGAAGAAGCGCTTTGGGTGTGTGGTGCTTTGTTCTCTTTGGTGATGTAGCTCATTTATCATCATTGGATGAATTCTTATCTCTAATGCCTGTAAATAACCAGCTCAGGAATTTAACTTGATGTTCCACATCAAACAAAATAAAAACAAAACATGAACTCATAAACAATTTTTTCCTCAATTTCTCTCCTCTGTTGGTCGCTCCAGCCGCTGCAGAGAGTTGAGTGAAAGCAGTGGCTAGATTCCCCAGTATGTGAGTGTAGAAGGACCTGGTATGCAAAGATCAGCGAGGCCTCTGGCCGCCAAAAGACTAGCGGCTTTGTCTACCATGACCCGCGTTCCTAAGTCAGGATCTGGAGACATCTCCGGCCAAAGCAGCACTGGTCAAAGCCACCACCATCACACCTCCACTCAGCCCAGAAATTCCACAGGTACAATGCAGAAACTATCACTGTCCCCATTGTCAAGATGGATTGATACACTTGGAGACAAGTATCTACATCAGTACATTAGAAGCTTTAAAGGAATAGTTTGAGTTCTGAGAAAAGTGTTACAAAACAATCTTCGCTGCAACTATGATGAGGAAAGCGTCTAGAACGATACTATGGGGATTTTGTAGCAGAAAAGGTTACCGTAACCCATGAAACTGCAGTGTAGCGTTTTACACTTCGGTTTTTATTATAATTACACAAACAAAGTGTAGTAATAACACAATAAGTGCTGGTAGATTACTCTTTGTTATGTTCAGAAACCCGTTGATCGTTTCCCCTTCGCAGTCTTTCTACAAAGCTAAGCTAACTGACTATTAGCTAACCCGTTTATTACCGAAATGTGAGAGTTGATTTGATCTTCTCATCTGATCTTCTCATCTGCAAGAAAATAATTATGTATATCTCAGTGTTTACAAAAATATTATGATATCAAATTTAAATGCCATAATCTGAAGTCGGCACATTGTTTGTATGATAACTTCCCATGATTCCATTATAGTTTATAGATATTAACGAAAAACACACCTGGATATTGTAAAATGACCTGTGAGTTAAGTTCAAGCAAATTTCCCATGGGCGTTTGAAAAGACTTAACAAGCTGCCATCTAAATTGCTTTTTATTTGGCGATCCCACGAACTCCCTAAATACCACCTCAGACTCTCATTATACGGGGAGGCGGGTAACCCCAGACATCAGTCATTTATGGTCTCTCTCCTCTGCAGACTTGTTTGAGAAGATGGGTTTCCATGGCCGGTGCAAGTCCATGACATTTACAACCAGAGGAAGGCTGAGACGACTGTGAACAGACTGAGTGAGCAGCGATGAGAGGCCACCAGCGTCTCTGTAGTGCGTCGTCCTGTGTCTGTATGAGTAACTCTGCTTGTGCTGGTTTATGTCCAGTATGCAGGTGTATTTATGTAGTTGTCTTCCAGTAGGCATGTTGCCTACATGGATGGGTTTATTAAAAATTCATTACATAATAAGCGCGCGATACCATTAAAATGTCGATAAAATACCCATGTTTTATTGTAGTGCCCTAGTAACAGTCAAGCACTTCTGTTGCACAATTTGAAGAAACTAATAAGTATGTGGTTGCAGTATTTAATTCAACAGATGATGCAATTAATTTATATTATTTCAATTAAAAATAGCGTCTTTTTCATTTAAAATAGTACAACTTTAATCATCTAATTTAATTTATCATTACGGATGAGGACGGAACTCAAATTTAACTATAAGCAGTTTTTTTATAGAACATAAGTAACCTGGTGATAGGTGTTTGATGTTTGAGAAACCATAATATGACAGATGATGTGTAACTGTCCATCAGGGTGTTGGCTCCCTCAACCTACCAGCTGCTCTGAGACTGTCAGAACTCCATCCACAGTCAGTGCTGAAGGCCAGATCCATTGTGCAGCAAGGAGGACTGCAGAGCATCGAGCAGCTAATCAAAAGACCTGCCGGAGCTCCTGACTTTCGCAACAGAGATCCTGGGCCGAGGTTTGGTGGTCAGAGGCAATAGAAACACACTGAATTATGTGTTACTACACCACATGCCAATGTGTAACCTCATATACTGCACATTGTAATCCTAGATCCATTTTAAAAAAGTAAGAAAGCGCATTTAGAAGTAGAGCCTCTTAGACAGCTTATTTTGTCATATGAGCTTTGCTTTCTTGACAAAGTAGCATATGAATCTGATGCTGTTCTAAATAACCCAAGGCTTGGACTTTCCACCACCACTACCAGAGAACACATGAATCCTAAGAAACTCCTCATCGTTCTAATGGCGTCAGATCAGGATCATCACTGAAATCAATCACTGATCTTTGGGCCAGAGACGCCACTCACCAGCTCTGCAAACCCTGTTTTTTGAGACAAGCGTACTGACAAACAAATAAACGAGCGGAAAAAACGCTAAAACGCAAACACAATCTGCTTCCAAGTTTGCTAAGCAGAAGTTTAGAAAGTCAAACCAAAAATGTCCATTCCCCAAAAAGTAAGCGGATTATATTGCAAAAAGCAAAGCACAATAACTAGAAATGAAAAATAAAAACAGGAAAGTACATTTCTGTTGGCCAAAAAAGCAGGTGTGTATTTATTTATTTAAATGCTATCTCTAGTGGTTTTACTTTTTAAAAAGACATAGAGAGTACTGAAACAATTCATTGATAAGTTGGCGGGAATTGAGCGAAATAGATGATAATCCAACATGTTTAGTAATAATTTTTAGTTGTTATCAGAAAATACCACGTATTTTTAATGATTTAAGGTTCTTAAATGTAGGATAGTGTTGTTCCTCTGTCTTTTATTGAATACTTTTTGCTTGTACACTGAGATAACTTCTGTTGTGGTGTATTTCTCTCAAACTCAGGGTGACAACCGGCAACGACTGTTGGTCAGACACCATTAGAGCAATTTGGCCGATGTTACCTTGAGTTCCTCAGAACTTATAACTGCAACTTTCCCTACTCTGACATTTTAAAGAAAAAACGTTGAGCCAAAGAAATGTATAGATATGGCGATAACTTAGCTGCAGCTTCATCAGCGTGTGTACTGTATTGTTGCCAGATTGTTGAGTAAATGTACAGCCAATTCTAAAATAGTCCTCCTAAAGTCAGTAATGCCTCTGCACTCACCGCATATAAATAGTAATGATAGTCATCAGATTTCGTTTATGCGTTATTCTGGGTACTATAAACTAATTTTCCTACATCATTCAGTATGTTTACTGTTTGTCCATCAGTCTCTGAAGATGCTGGATATTGAAGAGACAACAGACAATAGACTGAGACAGTTCAACCAAGCTGGAACAGACCGCCTCTATGAGACCTGTAAGCCCTTAAACAGAAGATAATACTGTGAGCCTGGTCCTCTCATCACTCCGCGCCATCGCTTAACATGTCTGCTTGCCCCATCTCTCCTCCCCAGAGGCTACTTCCATAACATCTTGGACAAAGGCTGGTGGGGTGATGGGTGGTGAAGACATGGCCACTGTAACCGCCGATCACCCTGCTGTGTAAACCAGGCAGGCTTCGCGCTGCCATCCCCTCTGCCAACCCATTAAAACACTGCAAGGCAGGTCCTGCGCACCTGTATTTTCATCTTTTAATATCTTTCTTTGTGTGGCCATAATGTAATGAAACTTTTTATTGCTGTCTGCTGCCTCCGTCCCAGGATATTTTGAGTACCACATAAACATAGAAACCTGCTGTACACAAACACCGAATTGGACATTGTGTGCTTGTAGCTCTACCTCCTCCCAGTGACTCATTTTTATTTGTTTGCACAGCTTTGCATTGTGTTTCACTGGGAACTTAAGAACAAGCAAGCAGAACTGAAAGAAGTGAAGAAGTGCACGTCTTAAATAACGCTGCATCCATGCTGGTGGCTCAGGTGTCGAGGTGTATGGGATGCAGTCGTTCACGACACATAGTGAAAGATCAGGGTTAATGGGTAGGCGCACTGAAAGGATGGAAAAAGTCAAGTTGTGTTGTCGTCTCCACTCCAAATTAATTGAGCGTGCTGCGCTCCAACTCGCCCAGCTGGGCGAGATGAAAGAAGGAGGAGAGCCTGGAAGAAGATCAAAGCGTGACCTTTGACATGTCCACCGCCTTCTGGCGGGCGCTCGCCCAGGCAGAGCCATCGCGAGAGCAACTGTCCTCTCCCAGCTCCGACCAGCTGTCCCGGCTCCTACAACCAGAAATTTTGATACCTCCCACACAGGAGAAGAGCTGGGACAAGTTCAGGTATATAAACACACAGGAGTTGGCTTCTTGTTGAAAGACACTTTCTGTTGTTCCATTCTGATGAAGTGACTTTGGAGCATTTCACTGGCAAAAAGTGTTTGTAGCTAAAATGAAATTTGACCTTCTGAAGCAAAGCAAGCAAAAAGTAATTTCTTTTACTGAGATGCTTGACGTGCCTGAATCAAACAAAAAGAACATTTGCAAGCAGCTCATGGAGTGCAATAAAAGTCCAAACAGTGAGTAAACCCAGACTTGCTCTCTGAATACGGTACCATCCTGTGTGAGCGAATAATTTATAGATTTACTGCTCATAAATCTACTCATGTTCTAAGAAAGGTTCAGAGTTAACCTCCTCAATCTATGATTCTTTTCTGTTTCAATCTGAATCACCTTCCAGGCGTCCCACCAGGAGTTCAGCAGTCTGAAACAGTCAACACGGAGGCCAACCCAGAGGAGGTGCAAGCTGGCTGGCTTCCCACGACAGCTACGTTGAGATCAGCAGCAACCTGCCTTCAGAAGGCGCAGGCCTCCTCAGCACAACACACGGCTGCGAGAAGGCCTCAGCAGGGATGATTTCTTTTTTTTCAGGAATGCATATCTTGTCAGAAAAGTTTTTCTACTTTTGTTTTGTTTACAAAAGCCTGGTTTATTTTTGTCCTTTTGTTTCTCCATATCAGTTCTGTGACTTGACCCAGAAGTCTGCTTAAGTTCCAGAACAAATCAGCATTGTTTTTTCGCTCGCCAAGACCGACGGGATGAACTACAAAATACGTACTTATCCCTGATTTGTTTCTTTTATTTGATTGGACTGTGATATGGGCTAGTTAGGTGGGTCAGGCCACCCGAGGGGGAGCTGAGGCACCCGGCAATGTTTGTGTGTTTTTCATCTGGTTTCAGGGAGCTGCCTTGAGCGCCCGAGGCCAGTGCTCCATCCTTCAATGTTCTGCCTATCAGAGCAACCCCTTGTTAACCCCTGCTGGGACCGTGTTGTAAGCAGCAACTCCACAAACACTGGAGTACCCATAGACTTATAAAAAGGCCAGGCAGTTATATATCGATCTGTCTTCTTTCTCTCTGCTGTTTAGCCTCAGCAGCCTCCAGCAAACAGCAACCCCCAGCCAAGCCCAGCCCCAGCCAGATACCTCCAGCTTCAACCTCAACAGCACGCCACCACTCCGACCAACCATACCCACTGGCCCTCCGCCGCAACCCACCACCTGTGGTACCACCCCAACCAGGCCCAGGGACCACCTTACCCCACTTACAGGGCTACCCAGGGTGGGTTCTCCATCAAACACTACCAAGATTGTATCTGGCTGTAATGTTCATTGCCAAGGCCAAAACTGTCGTGGCTGCTGTTGGGTTTAACATGCAACTCTGGAGTTTAGAGTGTGAGATCTCTTCAGCTTTGTGTCCCCAACATTTAAGCTCATGTTTTAACTGATCACTACTTGGAATCAGTATTTGGGGTGGTAACATGAAAAATAAAGTGCTCACAAAATAATTCAGCTACAACTTTGATTACAATGTAAAATATATAAAAATCTGGCCCCAATCAGCAATTCACATCTTGGGCTGCTCATCTCATTTCAGGTTGTAGCTACAGATTGTGAATATTAAATAGGCTACCATCTTTCTGGTTTCAACCAACAAATACTGATTTCAAATATTTAAATTGTGGACCTTTTTACAGCTAGCTACTTTTA
Organism: Lates japonicus; assembly: GCA_033238685.1. NCBI lineage: Eukaryota > Metazoa > Chordata > Actinopteri > Centropomidae > Lates > Lates japonicus. The sequence goes on along the minus strand of BRZM01000084.1, from coordinate 901,352 downwards.
CAGAAGATTGAAGACTGTCTTTTCCTAAAATGTTATAGAACCTTAACCCCGTTTCTAATAAATGATGTCAGGATAGAAAAAAGGCATATTATTCTTCCATGAATACTTTTGCACTGGTCCTCCTAAAACTTCAGTGAGTAAAAAATGAAGTTCGTTATCTGATAAACTTTTACAACTTGATCAATTTGGGTTCTAGAAACCCGATACACTTGGCTTAAATGACCTATATCATTAATATGACCACTGAAACATCACTCACATTTTGTTTTCTCTGTTGCGATGTCCATGCGGGTACTTTCAGATGCCGCAAACTAGCCACCGCTACGGCCAGTACAACATGCCTTTATACCCACCATGCATTACCAGGCAACTCCGGGACAGGGAGGGCCAGGCCCCTCCAGCGGACAGCCCTACCCGGCTACCCCCAGCAACCCGCCACAGCAGCAACCCTACTACCTCAACATAACTCTCTCTCCATACCCTCATTTCCCTTCTCACATGTTAACACCAAATAAAAAATACCCCAGCAATAGCACAACCTCCATTGTCCCTTTCATCCTGTTCTTTCCATACTTTTTTTTCTCACTAACAACAGCTGTAGAAAAGTGAATGGCGACCTCAAACTGCCCTTCTCCTAAAACCCTTACAATACTTTGTTATACTTTGTTTCCATCTTTCACGAGTTTTCTTGCCACATATCACCCTCCTCCTTTTATCTCGGCTCTCCCTTGTTTTCTGGGCTCCGACAGCACTTTTCCTAAACTATCTCAACTTTCATCAGTACACTAACCCCCTCATACCTCAAGATTATTTTTTATGTACTCATTTCCTAATGGTTTGTTCTTGCTTAATTTAAACCCTAACTGGTTTCATTAATAACTGACTCTTAGTCTGGGCTGGACTGCTGTACAACAATCTCATGGAGGCACGCAGAATCCCCGGGATGGCTCTCCCATCTCCAGGTTTTGGAGTTTGTGTGTGTGTGTGTGTTGGGTGGGTGGATGGGTGGCCGTGACGAGTCATGCCACTGATGGGAGGGCACAGCCGCATCCTCACTCTCCTCCCCCCAACCTCACCCACTCAATCAATCCCCAGTGCTTCTCTATCAACTATATTCCTATTTTTGTAATGAATACTGATGCCTCGCTGATGTATAAACCTATAAAAATGGATGGCTTGTAGGTTTTCTAATGTAGATGATGACTGTTGAGAGCTCCGCTCTCTTTTACTCTTTTCTCTTTTCTCTCTCACCCAGGGAATGTGGGTATATTTCTGTGTTACAATCAGAGGCTGTACAAGTGGGAGAAATGGTTCTATTATATAAATATATGTATAAATAAGACTCTGTATGTGGTTAACTGAGACACTCTGTGCGCTGCACTCTCATGCTCTTTGTGTTTATTTTTATTCCTCAGCTCTAATGTGATTAAAAACAACAACTGCCAGTCAGAATTTGTCTGTCTTTATATGTTTGGTGTCTTGTTTGTGTTTGTGTGTGTATTCCTGTTTTTTTTTTAATCAATTGGTTTATAAGCAATGAAGAGGCAGTCCTGCAGCTCACAGGGGGAGCAGGAGCAGCAGCAGCACCAAGCAGAGCAGGCACTTCACCTGCCATTGTTGCTCCTTTCAGCCAATCAGGGAGGGAGTCGTCCCATTCAACTAATCGGACGCCTTTTGACCTCCACGAGCACTGGGGGCAGACGTTGGTGACATTTGTTAATTCCAGTGAGGTCGTGATCTCATCCAATCATATTTCCCCTCAGGTGATTTCTCCACAGATAGATTTCATCCCCAGATATTTATTCAGTGTCAGGAGACGCTAATGATTTCACATATCTCCTCCCCGTGTGTGTGTGTTTCAGTGTATGTGTGCGTGTCTGAGTGTGTGTGTGTGTGGCAGGAAGGCAGATGGCAGCGCAGTGTGATGTCTGGAAGGATGCATGGAGATGTTGGCAGAGAGCTGCTGGTCCCCTGCCTGCATCCATCACTCCACATCTCTCCATTTTCCTCTCTCTTCTCAGCGTCTAATCTGTCTTCTTGAGTTCCTATCAGCTCAACTCTTTAAAAAAAAAAAGAATCCACCATATTTCACTTCATTTTTTCCCTCTGCGCTCTCCCATTTTTTTGTTTTTCCTCCTATCATGCTCTCTTCATCCATATTTTCCTTTGCTCCTAATCTTTTTTTTTTCTGTATACCACCTGTCTTTTTATATCCTCAGCTGCTCTCTCCTCCATTTTTTTCTCCTCCCTCTCCCCTGGCTCATCTGTTTTTGCTTACCATTCGTCTGTCCTTGCCTTCCAAGCCGCAAATCATTGGCAGTGAGTTGTCTTCACTGGTCAGTATCTCTTGGCTCATACATGTCTCATAACATCACGTCAGTCTCCACTGTGTGTGTGTGTGTGTGTGTGTGTGTGTGTGGAAGGAGTGAAACTCACAAGGAAGGATACACACTTTTAATCAGATCTAACAGCTCACATCTCCTACTGGAAGTGACACAACACATACACACTGCCATGTTTCTCCCTCTCTCCCTCCCTATCTATCTATACAGCATGCCGTTGCTGCAAAGCCAATTAGCTCTAGATGTGTTTTATCAAAGATTGTCTGTGTCTCAGAGCTTAATTTTAACAAGGCGTTCTCCACTGGAGAGTGTCGCTGGTGGTCTGAAACAGAATAAGGCAGACAGAGCACTCACGTGTAGGTATTAATTACCTTCTGCCTAATATGACTCCAAACTCAGCACTCAGCCATATTGGTGCTCACACCTTCTTACTCCCCCCCACTCTTTTCCTCTCCTCCTGGCTTTTCTCTCCTCCTCTTTCCATGTGTTTTTTGTCCATGATAACAAGGGCTGAATAAAGAGGAGTTTCTTTAGCTAGGATGTTGATAATTATACCAGAAGTTCTTCATTAAGAAACATATTTCTAGCCGGAAATTACAGCAACCCCCAGGGCTATTTTTCTCATTTGCCAGAGGGACGTATAAGATAGTGGGCAGCTCCAGCTCATTTGTAAAAGCAGGTGTTGGGGTGAGGTGTGAGGAACTAATTAACAATGACTAGGAGGTAAACTGTCAGCTAAAATTAGGAATAAATGGTTGAAATAGTTAACAAAAATCGGACTTCAAATGGCTATTTAAAGTAAAGAATCAGTTGTAAGTTGGAGTAGTTGGGCAAAACAATAAACTATTGAGCTATTTATTTAAAAGTAGAACAGATAAATGGTTTAAAAGCACTAGTTGGGTATAAAAATGTAGATAAATGCATGAAACTAAGTATTGGATGAATGGTTAGCATTAGTTGAGGCATGTGGATAAATAAATGGTGGAAGGTCCAGCTTCAGCGTGACACTATTCGGTAGTATCTAGTTTAAAATCAACTGAGAGATGGTAGAAACATGATGAGTGATGTCAGTGAGAGTTATGAGGTTTATCTGACAGGGCTGTAGGGGAAAAAAAGATAAGGAGGGTGCAGCTTTAATTCCTCTTTTGCAGCTTTTTCTCTGGTGCTTGATGACTCGATAACCCTTCTTTGGTGCAGAAAAGTGTGCAGATGCTCTGGCTGTCATATTGCTTTTGTATTTTTATAAACTGCGAATAGTAGAAATCTTCGAGTCTTTTTCCCTTTTTTTAAAGTAAGAATGACATAGTGAAATCTCATTTGATATTAATTTGATCAGTCTATCAACAAGTTGCCGGTATCAGTGCATGTGCGTTGGCTGATAATTTTGCCTCAGCAAAACAGCCCTGTGGCCCTGGTATGTACGATTTCTTTTTCTTTTTTTCTCCATAGAAGCGAGATGCATGAAATAGCTCTGATTGACAGGTATAGAGACACAGTTACTATAACTACTACCTCCTGGCTCTCATGAGCACTTCTCTCTCTCTCTCTTCAGCTCCGCCCCCCCTCACCTCTCCTCTTTTCATTTTCTTTTACCAGCTCTCCTTTTTACCCCCGTCTCCCTCTCACCCCCCTCACTCTGTGCATGTGTGGGTGTAGAGGGAAGAGAGTATGAAAAAGAACTCGACTGCAATATTCCTTCACACGGAGATGTTTGTGTTGCAAGATAGAGAGGCCTGGAACCAGCTATTGGATCTAACCTGTGTGGGTGAGGGTAGGCGAGAGTGGGAAGATGAAACATGCTTATACAACACGGGCAAATAAGCCTTTTATATTCTTTTCGTGTTTCCTTTTTGGTGCCTGTTCCTCTGAACAGTCATGGGTGTGGGTGTCTTTGCAATGCGAGCACGCCCCTTGTGTCAGCGAGCAGCGCGGTGAGGCCACCCGATATGATGGGTGAATTTCAAGCACGATAGAATCTAGTGGGACTGACACTGGAGAGTACTGGGCGAGAGAGAGAAGGTGTGTTAGTGTGTGTTTGTGTGTGTGTGCGTGCTGGGAAGAAGACGGACGTCATTGCTGCCACCTGCTTTAGTGGGACAAAGGCCAGACATACACACACACGCTTGCATATGCAGACAGCCAAGCAGAGGTCAAAGCAATCTCTTAACATAGCATTAATGATATGATTTACTTATCCTCCTTACACTGAAGCTATCTCAGGCCTCCGTCCCCATCCCCCACACACCCACCCCCCCACCCCTGGCCCCTCTTCTCCTCCTCCTCCCCCACCCCTGCCTCTCCTTTGTCTCCCCGTCTCTGAGTCATCACACAGGTGCCAGAGGTCTAGAGAAAACAAGCTGCCAAATTGGACGTACCATAACAATGCAGCACCTGTCAGAGGTGTGTGTGTGTGTGTTTGTGTGTATTTTCTAATGAGTACATGTGCATGCAACTGTCTCGGTGTCTGTCATCGGGCGGCGGGGAACATTCAAGTCTTACTGTAAATACAGACACAGACCGTCCTCTGTGTGTGTGTGTGTGTGTGTGTGTGTGTGTGTGTGTGTGTGTGCGTGCACGCTTACACCCCTCTGTGGCTTTCTCCAGAAGTAACTCTACGTCTTTATTGATTGGTTGTCTCGCTTTGTAGCTGGAAATGAGATGGCGGGTCTCAACACCTGTGTGAACCCAGCCCCGCAGAGATCCTCTAATGATCTGAACTCGGCTGCCTGGATTGCAAATGCTGCATCTGGCTCCTCGGCGGCTCCAGACTGATCAATAGCACACCCATCAGCCTCTCAAAGGCCTGCTCTCCACTGTGTGTATGTGTTTCTGAATAAATAATAGGAAGCACTATGAGGGTCTCCCCTTCAGCTTATGTAGGTTGACAATTTAAAATAAGTGAGCTGTGCATCAGGTTGCATGCCTAAAGTACTTTAATATTGATCTTTTGATGCCATAAAATTGACCCGGTGGAGCGTTAATCTGTTTTTGATGTAAACTCATGCTGATGCCGTCGGCTCGATGCGTATCAGGGCATATCTGCACCATTCACACAGCAAAGGGTATTCAGAATTAATTAGGCTCTGATACACGGAAAGCGCGGCCCATATCAAGACATTTAAAACAGGATGGGATCTGGTGTCAAGTGGGGTATCCATGAGACCGTTGCTAGCGGAGAAATCTCACCTCATTTGAACAAATATAAATGACCTTGCGACGACTCAGCTTATGGTCATGATGCCTGGCTGAGAGGGAACAGGCTCTCCGAGGGCTTCAGGTCAGTGATACAGGATGAGTTAGGATCTGCGGAGAAAGGGGTGATGAATGGAGAGTGATGAAGACAATTACAAGGAAGAAGAAGAGGGAAGAAATGAAGGTTTGGATGGAGGAGGGAAAAGATTGGAGTTCATAGAATGGGAGGAACAAGGGAGGAGGATATTATGTGGGAAAGAAAAGAAAGAGAAAGAAGATGGATGAGGAAAAAATGGAGCCAGAAAGAAAAGTTTTGTCACTGCTGTGAGAGGAAAATCTTTCAAATGTCAACCTGTTTCTTTTTTTATACTTGAACTAAATTGTATAAAAGGGAGCTTCAGATAAAATAAATAAATAAATCAATTCAATACTAGCTGACTTTAGTAATAAACAGTGAAACTGTATCTACATGCAGTCTTCTTTACAGTGAAATAAAATTAGGAGGCAGTATCACATGAGCAGGATAAAGATACAATCCCAAAAGAGAAGTAGAAATTAAATGGCATAATGAGGTGGTGTGAATGACTTGGCAGAAAATATGGCTGATTTCTTCTTTTCTCCCCAACAGCTGACTTTTGCAGAGCCTGCGTTTTCTTTTCCAGGTAACATACATAACGAGAGGGAGGAGAGGAGAGGAGAGGAGAGGAAGTCAGGAGTTGTGGGAGGAAAGATGGGAAAGTGGGGGCTGCGAGAGGTTGACAGGCAAGTGGAGAGGAGACAGATGGGAAGAAAGAAGAAAACTCAGATATCCACACACTGGTTGCATCAACAGGTCTTAGCCCCTCAGGTATGCTGCAGTGCACCACGGTATGACTACACTATTGACTCATCCCATTGTTGACCATCCGGAGGTCCTGTATGGACTTGTACATGTCTCACTTCCTCTTCGCCTCCTGCTGTTTTACTTTCTCTTTCTCTTTTTCTTCGTAGCCTGTTGTCTCTCTGCTGTGTGTGTGCATGTGTGTGTGCGTGCGTGCAGGAAGCAACACTGTTAGATTAAGTGTGTTTCTTTGACGTTTAGTCATCAGCTCTCAGTGACAGCTGAAAATGTGGTTAGTGAAACAAAACCAAAGAGGTTGTGTGTACTGTACTTTGTGTCTTAGTTCCCTATAAAACTTGCAAACTTATCATTTCCTTACAAGTATAACAGGATCTTTCCATTTTTAGTTAGCAGGTATAATTATTGCATGACACTGGACCATAACAGCAACTTCCTCATCTTCCCCTTTCCTCCTTAATTGCACTGAAGCTGCTGAAATGTGGCCCCTGAAAATGTGAGATTATATTAAATCTTATGACAAAATCAGTCAGAAATCCATTTGCATCGTGAATGCCCTCACATTAGTGGCCGCTATGTAGCCTTTGCAAATTTCAGGCAAACTGATGGGTCAATTAAGGCAGAGAAAGCAGAGAGACTCCCTCCTCTCGATGCAAATAAACCTTAAAAGCTTGTCGCGGGCTTTCTGTTCTTCAAAGCTAAATGGTTTTCTCTGCCTTTGTTGTGAACAGTGTGTTTTCAACTCTGGAACAAAGGTGTCTGCGACAGAAAGATGAAAACTGCGACAACTGATGAAGATGGTATAGAGTTCAGACGTACGTTTGTGTGGGCTGTCTAATTGAGGAGATTGTTTGATTCCTCTCCCTCTGCGTTTCTCTCTCTGAAGACCTGTCAAACTCGCAATCAGCGAAAACAACATGCATAGAAGGATTTGAGGAGCAGGAGGGAAGAAGGTGAATCAGAGCGGCATGGGAAGAAAAAGGAGGGAGTTGACACCCACCGCCTGAAGAGATGAGAAGACAGGCAGAGGAGGGGAGAGAATGTGTGGAGGAAGCAGTGTGTTAGTGCCAGAGCTCATCAGCCTGTCAAACATCCGTTATAGACCACAAACCCACATAGCCATTGCACTGCTGAGGTCTATCACTTGACAGGTGCACTTCCTTCACCTTCACACACATTTCTCATACACTCTGATACAGTATATACGTGTGTGTGTAGGTGGCCGCGTTTACGCACATCGAATTTTAGCCTTGTCCACAGAGCACGAGCCCCGTCTTGGACCATCTCCGTTGGCAGCGGAAGGTGATCCACAGCGTGAGTCACTCTCATTGATCAGAAAATAAAACCAGTCAGGTGGATTCTTCATACTGATGCTTCCTTCACCCCACTCCCGGGCTCCTAACTGTTTTAGCTCTGCGCTGGCACAATCTGAGTGCGCACTCTCAGCCCAACCCACGTTTGAAACCATATTATTCTTCACTGTGCTCATAGTTTTGTAATTCTGACTGCTGACGCACTGCATCTAAATTCATCATCCTCTTTCCCCAGAGAGTTACATCAGGGCTTCGTACACTTTTTTTCTTTTTTTACCTGAGGTACCCCCAGTTATAGGTACAGTTTAGACCACAGGGCATTGCGTAAAGGTGTGACCACAGGAGCATCATCAAGTGAGGTTAATGTTCTCTGTTTGTATTGTGGGTGTGAAATAAAACACTGAATGATGCCTCTAATTATAATCGTCAGTCCTGGTGAAATCAGTAAATTGTACCTCTGAAACCTACTCAAAAGGCCCATCCTAATCTCCAGACCCTACTCTGGGATCTGCTCTGCTTCACTTTATCCCTCTCTACTCTCTGCAGCAGCTTTATTAACATTTACACACAACATCTTCAGATACATTTACAAGCAAATTCTTAATTTGTGATGCAAAACAGCAGTGACATCTGCCTGCATCCTACCAATCAGAATAGTGAAATCTCTGTTACTAATGTAAACCCTGTTGTGATGCAGAATTGTGACTCTGGGTAGATGATACACTATTTTAAGATGTAACCTATTCATAGGATCTTTAACTACCTTTAGATTACCATGTAAAATGGTTTCTTATAGGAATATTAACACATATTAAGAAATGTAATCACAAAATGTTTGCATGTATAGTTAGTTACAACCTAGTTAGACTTATAGTTTCACTATGATCATTTAAAAACAGCATTCTAAAATTAATTGTATGTAAATTAGCATAATTGTGAATTCATATAGAGTAATAGATTTTCTGACATGAGTATTAATGGTGCTTTATCATACTGTAAGGGATTCAAATGTGCTTTCATACATAATTTAGAATCAGATACAGTATTTAACATGACAAAAATGAGATTGACTTAGATTCAGCTCTATAGTTGTTTAGTGCAAACAGCAGCAAAAAATAATATGTCTATATAAAGATAATCAAATGTACAGAATTAACAATAAACAAATGGGCCAGTGGTAGTTGTAAGGGATGTAACTGTGATATGAAAATAAGAGGGTGAATCAGTACAGTTATGACATGTCAGTGATGGTTCTATAATATGGTCTATATATGGTATAAATAGTATACACATTAAAACTGATTCTGGTTATGTTATATACTGTATGTGGACAGCCTCCACTCAGCAGGTTTGCTTCATTTAAACACAGAAGCCAGTAGTGTGTTGAAAAACATCATGAGGACCATTATTCTTGTCCCGAGCAGTTCACATGACAACAAAATCATAAAAATTATGTATTCTTAATTAGAATTAATGTAGCCTAAAAGAAAGGCTGCACTGCTGCATCTCACTGAGGTTAAGAAGCAAAGGAGGAGGTCTATTTGTCTGTTTCTTGTCTGTGGCTGTCTAGTCACCCGGGCCACATGCTCCATCATAGTTTAAATATTCATAGCCAGCCCTCTGAATATTCATGAGGCCCCTATTAATATTTATGAGCTTCACTTGTTGAGGTGTCACTCGATCTCTTGTACACACATGCACACACAGACATTTACACACACTGATGATCAAAGGAGAAAGCAATGTCTACATGGGCAGATTCAGAAGTGATGGTGTAAGTTACTCTGGATCTGTGATGTAATGGTAAATAAGAAAAAAAAAACATGGCCTCCTGTTCGTAATCAAATAACATTCACAAAACTTGACCAAATAGGTAGTAAAGAAATTGTCTTACATTTTGGAAAATAAGCTCATTTGCTTTTAGTAAGCCAGTGTTAGATGAGAAGATTGATGCCACTCTCATGTTTGTATGGTAGCTATGTAGCTATAGCTAGCCGCCGGTTAGCTTAGCATTAAGACTGAAAATAGGGAAACAGCTAGCCTAGCTCTGTCCAAGATGTCAAAATCTGCTCACCAGCACCATTAAACCTCACTTTTCAACAAGTTATATATCAATTTTGAATCAGTACAAAAACAAAAGTGTAAAAACAAAAATTCACCATTTTATGGGCGGCAGAAGATATGTGTGAGGTACCTAGCAAAGATTCAAGACAGTAACCGCCCCCAGCTTAGAAAAAGTCACAAGTCACACACCTAAAACACTTTGCTTTAAGTAGGGATTAAAAATGAGGTACAACATATTAATTGGTGAGCTTTAGAGGTGATAAAGCACTAAGAAGGTGGACTTTGTCTCTGTAGCTTCACATTCACCATTGCGGACGATGTCAATCTCATTATTATTATATATTATTATAACTTCATAAAATGTCTAAATATTTCCTTAAACAGCATAACATGGATTTTAAAAAGTTTATAAGTTATGAACCCACTATTGAGAAACACTGACACCATTTAAGTTTATACACAATGTGACACTATAGTTTTCAAGGTAAGGTTGTAGATATTTGATGATATAAGGTTTTACTTTATGTGTCTACCAGAAGAGATATTAAGTTTACCCTCCACTGCCTCCCTGAGACGAGGGCCACTCTAATCCCACTTCTAGCAAGGTCTTTAAACAGACATTGCCGCACCTCAGCGAGGCCCTGGAACTGATGTAACAGTATGACACACACATACAAACACACAGTCAGCTGTGCACTTTCTAATGAGGTGTGTTTATATAACAAGCCACAACAGTGGCGGCATTTCTGTGCACGCGTAACGGGAAACGAGCGCCGCTGAGTCTCTGTCCCGTGTGCACACATGCCAACCATACTGACAGCAGGTGTGAGTGTGTATATGTGTGTGAGTGTGTGTGTGTGTTTCTGTCATAAGCCACTTTTCAGGACAACTTTTAGATTATATCCACACCAGTTGTCAGTGGATGACTTTTCTTAGGGGATAAAAAAAAAAGCCCCGATCTTGAATTTATGGCATTTGTGTTGAGTGTGACGTAGTATATTAAGTCAGTGAAGTGTCATTATAACATGACAAACTTGTGTAGAGGTGTATGTGTGTGTGGGGGGGGGGACAGAGCAGTGATGCACACACATAGCAATGTCTGCTAGCTTTTGGATGACGCACTTCCTGAGGCCCATGCTCAGTCATCTCTGTAAGTTGTGGTTATCACAGTCTGTCTAGCTGGTGTTTTTGAACCTATAGGTCGTATATGTACTTGTACACACTACTACCATATGCCTGTTGTACATCACAAAAGTCAAAACAATATTAACAAAATTAGATATCACAATATTTTTTACACTGCATTCAAGCATTAATAAAATAATAACTTGTAGCTACTGTTGTGACCATACAGTATTAATTCTCACTTAGGGGTGGTTATTATTAAAATGGAATACAAGTAGTGGCTGAAATGAAAGTGACATTCACAGTTCTCTAGTAAAGAATAACAAACAACATAAAATTCAAATCTAAATGCAGTTCTTGATCCTCGGTATTAATGTTTAATGGCTCTAGGTAACAGATGATAGGCTGCCAGATCTTATCAAACTCTAAGTCTGTCATTTAACAAGAACCTTCTGCTTTCAGGGTGTACAGTGTTGGTTAATTCATTGAGACATAATTCGACCTTTTTTCGTGCTGTGCATAAGAAGAATATTCTTAGTAAGGATTGAGCAGTGAGGGAGAATTTGTTGTTTTGTCCTTTACAGTGTTGAAATCAGCTCTGAGATTCCCACAACTATTAAAACAGGGTCTGGTTCATTATAGATATTAACTACTTCAGAGAGTGTTTTAAAAAGTTCAGACCAATAATTTTCTATCTTGGGACAAAAGGTGAAGCTGTGAATCAGGTTTGCCTCCTCCAGGCTACATTCATCACATACTGGAGAGATCTCGGGTTATATCTTGTGTGATTTTTTTTCTTTGAATAACAGAGTCTGTGAATGACTTTGAACTGAATGAGCCCAGAATTAATGGAACAAGAATGAATCTCCTCAAGACCTGATACTCCTATCTCCTCACAGATCTGTGTGTTTCCAGTTCATTCTCCCATTTGGTCTTGACTGTTTTCATAAAAGGGATTGTTAAACATTATAGAAATGAGGTATTGTCTCAGCAGGGTTTTGTTTATAAGGCATGACGTGTTAAAAACAGAAAAAAATTAAATGTGTGGGTGCTCACGTCATTTCTGATGTGCAGTAACCTGAAGACATTATTCATAGAAAGTCCAAATTTCTATTGCAGCTAAACAAGTATCAGAAGTAACAGATGAAGGTCACTGATAATACATATATCAATATCCCTCGACTATGAGAGACCATTAACAAGTCAGGATGATGCAAATGCTGGATTTCCATTTATTGGCAAAAGATTTACAATACCCTTCACCCAGGCCAAACCTTAATTTGCTTTCAGATTCTTCTCAAGCAGTGATAGTACAACAGTAATAGCATATATTAGATTAAATGACGTCAGCACTGAGAAAATGAACAATAGGAGACAAACTAGCAGAACCAAACTACCAATTATTCACCTGGAAAAGACCCTAAATCAATAGTATCAGCAGGGCAAAGTGGGCAACTAACCCCTGGGACCCGAAAGCTCTAGTCCTACTGTGTATCAGCTGGTTTGTGCCAGTTATAATTTATAGTTATAGTTTAATGAAATTACCTCAGAGGACATTTGGGACCTGGTAGTATCAGCCCATTAAAAATGTATATACATTGCATGGGAAGGAATGGGAGGTTAACAAGGCCTCTCAATAGGTCATTCTTGCCCCAGCAGGTCAATCCAGCCGTGCCCCGATTGGTTATATTTGTGAAGGATGGCTGGAGTCAGGGCTGTAGACATCACTGAACTTGGACATACTGCATGACCTCAGCAATTCTAAAATGGACCTGGCTGCGATACTGATACAAAGCTTGGTAACATTCAACAGGATGTCATCCACGTAACTAGATACCTTATTACTTGGGTCTGTTGTGTTGTAACCATAGAAAGACATGAGTGGGTGATTCAGAGGGACTCTGTGGTAACAGACAGACAAACAGACATGGTGATAAAGGATACTCCTGTCTCCTGTCCAGGGCTGCTGCTACCACTGTGAACACTGTCCTACAAATACAGACGTATCACACATGTTGGGTTTTTTAAGATGAATACTGATATTTTTACACTCAATATCATAAAACCTGTTCTCAGATCAACTAAGATCCACTGGAATTAAACTTTTTATGTCTGAACAGTTACATGAAAAATAATGTGAAATTTTCCATTATTAATTTTATGGGTAAATATTGTACTTTTTGCTCCACTACAGTTGACAATCAGTTGATAAAATATGATACATTTTCATAGATCAAACCATCCATGAGTGTATGCAGCAGTTAAAACCAGCTCCACCTTCCTCCACCTCTGATGGCCAGTGCCATGAGGGTAAAGGACACCCTTGTTTCCTGCCACTGAATTGACTATGACAAAGAGACAGATTTATTTGCTATTCATCATGCAAATAACCCAACTCTGACGCAGTCTTTTTTCATGAACCATATAATAGGCCATACAACAGCATATCTCCATCCTCTGAACTTAGTGTTAGTAATTTCAATCCGGCTTTGAATGATAGAGTGTAGTGCTATGGCAGTGAGGTTAATTAACTGTATAATCCATACATACATATAGAATATACTGTATCATTACAAGAGCCAAGAGATACTGCCTGAATTATATACCACAATATTTTTGAGTCTCTTCTTGTTATCAATAAAATTAGAATATTTTAGTATCACTTGGTGTTGTGATTGACATTGAGTATTGGTACTGTGTAGGCAGCATTTTACAGTTGTAGCTAGTTGAGAGTGTGTTAAGTACTTCATATACTGATGGATAGTTTAATCTGTGTCAGTGTATCATCAGCTCAGTGCTTCATAGGTTCTATGTGTAAAATCTTAATGTGTAAAGTAACTAAAAAACTGTCAGATAAATATATTGGTTTCAATAGAATAATTCCCTTTAATTGTACTGAAGTACAAGTATGGATGGATTATTGAACAGGCCTAATGCACATGCCTGGCGACCCCAGGAGTCAGGGGACCCCTGCTCTTGACTTGAAAATGTCACTGAAAGAAACTCAAAACCACCACAAAAATAAACAACTTGGCATCAAATGACCACAAAGACATGCAAACAGCCACAAAGGGATGCAAAATGAGCACTAAAGAACACACAACCACAAATGACGTCTCTTTCAAGTCTATGTAGGAGGGGACCCTTTCCTTGTCTGTTCCTGTTGTCTCATAATCAGTCCATGAGTGTAATGTTGTAGGTTAGTACACTCAGATTCGTACTTTAAGTACAACACTTGAGTAAAGTATACATCCCACCACTGCATAAAAGCCGTATCTTTAGCTTTGATGGAGGCATAAGAGAGGGTTTATTTTTGTGTCTCTTCACGTGTTGAAGTCAGTTACTGCAGTAATTGAGGTAGTAAAGGAAGCTGAGCTGAAACGAGATGGAGGAGCGAGAGAGAGAGACAGCACAGGAGCGACAGACAGGGACAGAGATAGAGATGAGTGGGCTGGTGGAGCACTGGCTCTCGTGCATTCCTTGCGTGTGTGTGGGCGCGTGGCTCAGGGTTCAGAGCTGTCGGCCCTGCTCCTCCTCTTCCTCCTCCTCCTCCACCCCTCCCCTCCCGCTCCTCCTGTTCCGACACAGACAGGCAAAAGGCGGAGGAGGAGCAACAGACCTCACCAGTCAACAGACGCTGGGTGTACGGCAGTCCGTCGGTCGGTAGGCTTCACCGGCAGAAGCCCACGGAGGGAGGGAGACATCAGCTCACGGTAAGATAACGGACGCTCTCACCGCGGTGATGGTTGTACATCTCCTCGATTAGCTTGATTAACGGTTACTGACATCGACGCTTCTTGCTGTCTTTTTGATGGTGTTTTGTCAACGCAGCTTCCTCTTGCTAGTACTTTTGCGACATTAAACACACCTGATAATGAAGTAGGGTGATAAAACAACACACTAGGTTGAGAAATTTTGTATAATTTAGCCGAAAGTCCACTGTGAAAACGGCTAAATTGGGAGATGTAACTAGCTAACTGCGCCCCGGAGCGCAGCTATCAGTCGCATTTCCCCCGGGTCTGAAACGTTAGCGACGCCGCTGAATGAAAGATAACGGTCAAAAATGTGTTGTATAAATATATACTTTTTATCATAACACATACATATTGGATAAAAATGTCAGCCCGGTTTTTAACTAGTGATTTTAAAAGCACCTGTTTCTGTCTTAATATTTTTGGTTGTTTGTGTGTTTGAGATTAGAAATGTGATGAGTTTAAAGGTGATTTAAGTTGCCAATTCCCCGGTGTTTTTTGTCAGATAAAAGTTCCTCTCTGTTAGCAGCCATAAACCTGACTGCACACTAGTCCTCCCCCCGCTGTGTATCCTTCGTCCGCCGTCCTCCGTGCTCCACATGCAGCTGACAGCACGGTGAAGTCCCGGAGCAGGAGGTCCACTCCCCTGCCCGGGTGTAAAAATAGCCCGATGTTTCAGCTTAGCCTGGGTCACGGTAATGCGACACAAACACACACACGCACACACACTCATACATGCAGGCACGGCTCCCACCGGCTTTCTGCAGTCAGTCATCCAAGACCGAGAGAGTCCCATCCCGAAAAGTAGATCGCACATGCCCATCGAGCGCCGTTATTGGTCGGTCGTGATATATGGGTTAACAGGATGCCACAAAGTTGTTCATGAGGATGACACCTGTTTGTTTTAGCCTACTTACCGCATCTTCCGTTCAACCGTGTGTGCGCTGCTGCACTGTCAAGGTGCTATCAGGTTTTAGCGTGAACTGCAAAGAGTTACGAAGCGTATTTCATGTGAAGTAGCCCCTCACGACCAGTACTTTGTACTCTTCTGCGTGCTCGTGTATATGCAGGTATTTCCCCCCCGTGTCAGGTTTGAGTTCAGCTGCAGAATACCACAGCTGTCGCACCCACAAGTCACTTCGGCAGTAAGTAAGCTGTGGCTGCCCAGGTGCTGGTGACTCAAAGGACGATGTAACCTAAATTTCACGAGTAGCCTACTTTTTGTTCTTCGCTTGTCTTAAAGTGGAGGGAGAAATAATTCATGACCTGTTTTATTTGACTTAAATATGCTGCAGCAAGAAGCATATTTAAGTCAAAGAAGAAAGTAAAACCTGTAAAGAAAGGAAACATTTCAGCTGCAAATATAAAAGGAGCAAGCACAGATGAGGCAACAGTATATGTATATATAAGCCCCCACCCCGAAAAATGTGGTAAGAAAAAACAAAATACCCTGTAATGTGAGAGAGAAAACAAAAGCAGCCCAATTAGAGGCTTGGGGGCAAAGCCAGTGCGCATAATGGATAAACAAAGCGCTGAAGGCTCTGAGTTTGCCTCAAAATTCTCAATTATTGTTTTAAACCAGGGAGACCTGCTCTCTCGGTTTTTGGTCTCTTGCTGAATCATTTCCTAATGAGCTCCGAGCTGAGGGGGAGAAAACATAAAATCCCCTTTTAAATTCAGCTGCAACCTTAGAGACTAAACACAAACAGCAGCTTCTGTGACCATAGGCAATGATGTTTTCTAGTTTTTATAGGTTTTCTTGAGATGGAAGAATGCTAATAAAAAAAAGAGAAAGCAGAGCAGAATGTCCTGGTAAAATGCACAGATAAATGTCTATAAGTGGAGAGGGAAAGATGATAAATACAAGCATACAGTGTTAAACGATACAACAACCACTGATAATTATAGTCCTGGTATTCAAAGACAGATTTTTCAGTGGTCTTAACTACAAACTGGATTGTACTGGGCTTAAGGACTTAATATAACTTGCTTCAGCTGACAATGGCCATCTAAAGTAGCTTTTGGATGTTTTCCCATTGGCCTGCCTGTGTGTCAGTGTAGATGAGCCAGGCAGCTTTTGGCTGGAGAAGAAAGGTGTCCTGGTGAGTAAGTGGCTCCGAGGCTGGAGGCTTCGGGGAGAGCAGCAGATGGATGATGATGTAGCGGGTACTGGCGCTCCCTGCCTCCCGCCGCCATCCGTCACGCGCTAATGATCGTGTCACACCTTCTCCCCGGGCGGCCGGCCGCTTCTGCAGCGCTCAGCTCAAAAACTGGTAGCTCCACTCAAATCCCCTCTTCATGGCCGTCGGCTGAAAAGCCCAGAGACAGACTGTGCTGCAAGCCTCTCTATCACTAATTCCTCACTTTTTTCTTTCTCCATCGCCTTCCCTCACCCCTCTTCACCTTTAAAGTCCCTGCAGACTGTTTCCTCATCTCTCCTCATCCCTTGCTTCCCTCGCCTCCCATTCATCTTGTTTTCTCTCTAGTGTATCTGCCCCATGTCATTCTTTTCCCTCTCTGTCTTCTCCTGCTGTGTTCCCATTCCTCTCTGATTGCTATAGCTCTACTACAGTTCATGCTTTCTCTTATTTTATACACAGTTGTCTTTGATTGCAATGGTTAAAGGACATGTGTCATATTTTTCCCTGCCCTTCCCCTCTGTCTGAGGTCAGCTACAGTGCAGCAGTGAAGCTGGTCTGTACGGTTAAAGGACACCTCAGCAAGAACCTGTCAACAGCACATTAGGGAGCCTCCCAAGTTATTATGTCCTTTTGAGTGTTTGTATGCCCGCAGACCATTTCTTCCTCCCTGGGCTGCAGTAGACCACCGCACTAAGACAGAGATACAGATTGTTCGCAGCATCCTGCTCTAACAAACAGCAGACTAGTTTCATTATGTTTTCATATGCAGAGTATTTTCTTGATTAATTGTCTTGTCTATAAATTGTCAGAGATGAGTGAAAAAAATGCATTGCAATTGACCACAGCCCCCTTAACCTTGATAATTTTTTTATGAGCAACACTCAAAAATATAAAGACATTTTGTTCACTATCATATACAACATAGAAAAGCAGCAAATCATCCCATTTGAGAAACTGAAACCAGGACATGTTGTGTAATTGTTGCCTGAAAATTTACTCAAACAGTTAATCAACTATCAAAATAATTTCAGATGAATTTTGTGTCCATCACATCTTTTCAATACATAGTTAGCAATGGCCCTCGACTCAAAGAGAGAGTTACATCACAAGACTTAATTTCTTCGGAAACCTTCATGTGAAATGGTCTTTTAAGTGTGGGTAGAACAATAATCAGTACCAATATATATCAATAAAAAACATTTACGGTTGTCATGCCACAACTAGAATTTGTTATCACACTAACCAACTAAAGTACAGTATGATTTAATTATTTTACAAATATAAAAGTGCCACATATCATATTAATTTTGATGATGATATTCACACCATAAAAATTTTAGAGCAACACATGCAGACATTTCAGACGGCTCTCTTCCATACTAAAAATATTTTTTCCGGGTGGAATCGCTGCTGTCATGTATTGTGTTTCATCGAGGCGGCACAGGAAGTAAACACCACTTTAGTTGCACATGGACTGATGGGGGTCTTTTTTTAAAAACTGCTGTTATCTCCAGTCGGGTGTTAAATAACCATGTTATGGGACTCAGCATCCTCTGAGCTCGTTATTCCGTCCCAGGTGTTACAGGAATAAGTGTCCCCTTGAGCTCCATGTTACAGTGGAATGTGTCCCCACTGAACACAGTTGGCCCTTTGGAAAAGATGGTGGAATGCCACTTCCTCTTGTGTGTGTCTATCTCTTTGGTCTCTGCAATATTCTTACCACTGGGATCACAGACTCAGCTTGGCATTCTGGGAATATCAGTGCTGGCGGATCGGATGATACTCTCCACAGCTGCTGTTTCTAAGAAAATCTCGAGGACACACTCAAACACACACACCCACACACACTCACACACACACATCAGACATGCGTTTACATGAGCTACACACATGTAACTACACAAGCAAATACCACATGCACAGGCTTATGTTACTAATACAGATGCACAGGCACATTTACTGTAATATACTTAGTAGCAATTAACTGTGGTCAAGTTTGAGAGCATTTGGGAAGCCTAGACAGAGGTTAACACACACAGACACACACATAAGCTTAGCTACTTGATGTCAAGCATTCCAGCAGCTATGCTTTTATGTACTGGCAACTGTTTGATATGAGAGTGCATGTGTGTGTGTGTGTGTGAAATAGTGTAGTGGTGCTTCTGTTGTACACTGACCACTAACACTGTTTTTTTCCCTGTGTTTTTCAATCTCTTCAGGCTATTTTCCATTGACCAGTGAAGAGTCGACAAAGAGAGGAGCAGTGGAGAAGGCGAACACGGGTGGAGAGAGGATAATTGCGTTTCTGGCTGCCCTGTGGGAACATGGGATATATGACCTCATCATTCACCTGTGAGGCTCTCCAGTAAACAACTCCAGATAGGTAGGAACAGCATACACACATAAACACATGCTCATGCAAATACTGGCAACTAAATTTTTTTTACATAGTAAAATATACAAATACTTGCATTATTTAGATAACTCCACACAGCCTGACAGTCAGTTTTTTGTGTTGTTCAGAAGGATGACTGAAGTTGCCATAGAAAGTGCAGATGCCCTCCTAAAATCCTGTCATTTGACGTCATGTGACATCATCAGCTGCCCCTCCCCTCCGCCATGTCTGCCCCCCTGCAATCAGAGGGAGAACGAGGAGTCTCATCATGACAGTAAGAAGCTGGAGCAGCAGGTAAGTGACACTAAACACAGCTTCTTCTATGTACTGCATTAGTGATATACCACTTTAAAATCATGCACCCTCCCCCTGCCACCATTTCTCACGTGCTCACTAAATGACAAACTGTGTCTTCACTCGTAGAAACACTGTAACCAGGTGCAACCAAAGAAAAAAGTTAAGGTAAGCTAAAAGAATTCTTCCTCTCATTATTCATTCTTACTGAAATATCGATTGCATTACATTCTATGAATTTGTAATATTGCTTGTGTGTGTGTGCGTGTGTTACAGGCTAAAGGAAAGTTAGTGCGCAGTATGGCCGTCTGCGAGGAGCCCTCACCATTTGAAGAAATACAGGTAACACACACACACACACACACACACACACACACACATTATTAATGTCCATCTTGTGCCCCTCATCATCACCACACTCAAATTACTCTTTTATTTTCCTCTATTGCAGGCATCTCCAGACACAAACATCTCATCAAGCTGCCTTGACAATGAGAGAACTTCCTGTAAGGAGGAAGAGCAGGAGAGGATCACAGATCCAAAGAAACATTCACTGTCCAAAGGTGTGTGTGTGTGATTGATGTCTCATAAAAGAGAGACAAGAGAGCAACAAAATGTACAAAGCCGGTTTCATGACAGTTCTAGTTTTAATATTGCAGGTGCTTTTTGTATTTGTACTTTTATTATCCTGTTTTGCTTTTGTCAAGCCTCAGAGTCCGGTGTGAGTGGCACCACCCACTGGCATAGACCTGCACCAGTCTATCATCGAAACCCTCAACAGCAACCCCAGAGACCGCATGATGCTGCTTAAACTGGAGCAGGACACATGATAGACTTCATCACCAGCAATAGTGTGTGTGTGTGTGTGTGTGAAGGAGACCTTTGGGTCCTCAAGAAGTACTCACTTTGTCTCCAAAAGGAAATAAAACTTGTATACAGGTTCAACTTTGTGTGCATGAAAAGATTGAATATGGTTTTATGCTAAATTTAAAATATGTTGTTCATATTGCACCCCTGTCTATACAGCTTCCATTAAATTTACTAGATCACACACTGAGTCAGTTATGTTAGTGTGGTGTCAACCACAGGGATGGAACTGACCTGCCAAACACAACCCGTCTCTGCAGCCCGCCTCCCTCTCTTCCTTCTCTCTCTCTCTTTTCCCCACTTCACCCTCCTCCCATTTCGTCACCCTCGCTCTATCTGTCCCCACCCACCCATCCACCCCTGTTTCAGCCACTCTCCTTTTCATCCCACCTCTTCCCACATCTTTCCCCTGTTTCTGTCTCTCCTCAGCCCCTTAGTCTCACGTCGCCCACCACCGTATGCTGTCCATCGGTGCGCCTACTTGCATGGAGCACAATGTACTCAGACAGGTGCCTGTCATCATCAATAGACCAGCAACACGCCGCATGTGTAAGCATGTAATGCGTATATGACAAACTTTCTTTAGTGAACTTAAAATGGAAGTTGTTACTTGTTTGTCTACCACCCAAGAGCGTGAAATATTTTTAGATGAAGTAGACAAGATTTGGAAGAAATCCACTGCTGGAAAATTATTTTGAAGAGGAGACAATAGCTCAGATGACCAGGTTTGTCTGTCCCATATCTATTGCTTGTCTCTCTGGAATTTCTATAACTTGATATTGATCGTATCCCCATCAGAGATTTGACCTGTTTTTTGCCTCTCCCAGACCCGGACACCACCCCTCTTTACGGGAAGCAAAGCAAGGGCCAATGGAGGAAGAGAGAGGAGGAGTACCAAAGAAATACTTAGACCGAGACCTTTAAACCAGGAGGTGAGATGGGGAGACGTGGGGAAGACAGACAGGCAGATAAGGACAGCAGACAGAGGAGATTTCCACTTAATTTCTCTGTACTTTACAGCCTCCTGTACTCAGGAGAGCACCCATGCAGAAACCAGGTAACTACTGCAGTGTATTTTCCATGCCTTAGCTTATTGTATTTGATGAGAACATTAATATAAGGTCTGTGTGTGTGTGTAGTGCCATGAGGGCTGTAGAGGAGTACAATCCATATGTTGAGACTCAGAGGAGACGGCAGCTCTTCAGGTAGAGCTCTGTCTGCACATGTGTAATACTTATCATCTTAATCTGGTCAGCCTGGCTGGCATAGTGCTTTTCAGAGTCTGCAGCGGAAACAGAAAAGACAGACCTAGATTTTTCTGAGTTGTGGTGTCAGGGTTTAGATTTTCAGCAATTCTGAATGAAAATAATTGAAGGAAATTCTCATAGATAATTACGTTAATGAATGTCGCATAAAACCTTCAGCGATACTTGTAGCATTAGCAGGTTTGTAAGCCATTTTGTCACCATTCACATAAAATGGTATGGCTCCTGGCAGTAATAAGGCACAGGACACCTGGATGTGCCTCTCAGGGGGAGCCGTGACAGCTCTGGCTCCAGTTGGCAGCAGCAGGCAGAGCAGCACCGAGACCGACTGTCGCTATAGCAACGACTTCCCGACCTTGGAGCAGCACTGACTCGATTCCTCCTACCAGTGGACAAGTCTCCGCCTGAAACCCCATCAACCTGCCAACCACAGCTGAGGCAATGGTTCGGTGCGGGGTTTTTTTTTTTTAAAGCCTTGCATCAGAATAACATTTAGGGTTTTTTAACACTTCTTTATGTCACACCTTCAATGTAAATTCAGTCAGCGAAGGTATACTACCTCTATACCTGTATGCCAGCAAACTTATCTCTAGACTTCATCAACACATCACACTCTGGAAAAATCGCCGTTTATAAATTATCTTGTTTTTATTCAGTAGCATCTAATTAACAAAAGCAGGGAAGTTCTTCGGTGTGAAAATTTAATCAGTCCATGAATCTTTCACACTATAGTTGCAAATTCACACACCTCCAGACTTCTTCACATATTTGGGAAGAAAATATATCATCATCGAGTCTGCGTCGAGGGGCTGCACATAGTAATGCTTAGCACAGACGGTGATGGAGTTGTAGTTTGGTTTTCAGATTGAGATTGCTAAATGTGAATTTGCTGCAAAGGTGATAATAAAGCTCTTCTCTCTCCTCCTCTTTCTCTTATTCTTTATTTTCTCATCTGTACTTCTTTCACTCTTCTCAGGTCTACTCTCTGTTCAGACTGCCATCCACTTGTCCCCACCCCTCCTCTCCCATCATAGAAGAGCCGCCCATAACTCGCTTCATCATCATGGTGAATGGATCTCGCCAGGAAGCATATTAGTGAACCCACATACTGGTACATAACACACACACACACACACACACACACACACACAACCAGTGTGATTTTAGCACACAACACATACACATTTATAATACTCAAACCCTTTGACCTCTCAGGGCAGCCTTTCCTGAACCCCGATGGAACTCCTGCTGTGTACAATCCTCCGGACAGTCAGCAACCAATCAGGAGCCAGACTCAGCTGCAAGGCTCTCCCTCTCAGCAGCAGCAACAGCAGGTAGCACACACACATGCTGTTTGACATGCAAGATATTGTACGTTCACACTGCCACACATACGTGTTGCCGTTTGTGTCTTTATCTCTGTCTCCATATGTGTGTCTCTCACAGGTGGTTCAGTACTCGTCTGTCTCTTACACAGCTCCACAGATGTTGCCTGTCACTCCCTCACAGCCATACTCGACAGTATGTATCGGCGCGCAGTCCAGACAACTGCCGTACATGAGCGTGTTTACAGTATGTGTGTGTGTAGTATCGTGTGTTTACGGTCATCCTTGTGCTCGTTGACCTCCTTTCCTTCACCCAGCAGATTGAAGACCTCTCCTCGCAGTTCAGTCATGTGACAGTGAGCTGTCAGTCAACGGGTGATGCCCCGCCTCTCTACCCTCCCAGTCAGGGTTACATCTATGCAGCTCCTCCCTCCTCCTCCTCCCAACCCCCAGCTACTGCCAGCCCTCACCTCAGGTACATATAACACACACACACACATATTGCATCGACAGGCAATCAGCATTTTCACTTTGTTGACTCTCAATAAAACAATCATCTTGTGTCTGCTGTTGATTGGACATGATTTTGATACCAAAAAATATATATTTAAAGAAATAAAACAGGATTTGAATATGATTTTCCTGTAGGTGCCCTGTGGGCCGGATGGCCAGTACCCCACTATGCCTGTGATGGATGGTACTGTCTCACTCACTCCAGCTGGCACATCCACAGCCAAGTAGCACAACCACAGGTACTTACCAATTCTGTGCCTGTAAGCCAGGAGCGCAGCATAGAAAGGCACAGACTGTGGTGTAGAGGAGGGGCCGTTATAATCGTCAGATGTAGTCTAGGTCTCACAGTGAACCGTCTCTTTTCCTGCTGCTTTATTCAACATAGGATAAAACCAAGAAGATACACACACATCAACACCATCATGTGTTAGAATTAGTATATCATAGACTGCTGCCTCTCTTTCAGTTTTTAATGAGCAAATGCTTTTGAAACAGCTGCAAACAATCAGTCAACACCTCTAGGCACCAGGGTCTCTTAACAGAATAAACTGAAATTAATGTCTGAAATTATACGGTCAAAAGGAGAGACGGAGCAGGAATACAAATGACTGCATCATTGAAAATAAATTAGCAAAAAAGGATTGCTGTTCTGATTTTATCCAACCATCCACTGCCAACACTAATATAGAATATATTTTGTGTTTTTGTCTTTAAATAATAATGATAAAAACTGGAAAACAGAAAAGAACTCAAGTTTTGTGCAGCCACAAAGAATAATTAAAGATTTATGGGTGCTGGATGAAAACAAAATTTATGAACAACTATGACCACATGGTGCCCTGGATGATTTTTTTATATTTATCAGAACGGTATGTTTTGGAGCATTTCCTTTCTCTTATCTTATAGAATGTTTGCTAATGCTGCATCTTGTTCTTCACAACCTTATTTGTTCTTAAAACCAATGAAGCTCTTCAGGCTTTTTTTTTCTTTATATTAACCTTTGCCAAACAAATTGTAGTGATGAAACATATTGTTAATAATCTCTCATATACATATGTCTGTTTGCAGCAGTGTTACGCCTCACTGCAAGTGGCAGTCTTCCCACACCCAGACCCAGGCCATGGGGACCTACTCACCATCAAATGAAGCGTGGTTCAGGTAAATATCTGAGCACCCAGGGTCTGCTCATGCCTGAAGTCGAACATTCAGCCCTCAGCAGAGGCGCTCAGCAGTTCTGCAAAGGCACAGGCGCCTCTCCTCTGCAGGCAGTGTTCCTGTGTCCTATCCCCAAAGTAAAGTTGTGACCGGTGGGAGGCGGGTTACCGCCGCGTGGTGCCCCCACCCTCATACCGCACAGCAGCTGCCATCCTCCCAGCCGCACAACCTCATGCCCGCCCGGAGCCGGTGCACCGATGATGCCTCGACGGATGGAGTGATGATACATTTGGTCTTTGTGAACTCACACACATATTTAACATAAACATTTTTTCACTTCCCTCCTCTCCTTTCTGTATCATACCCGCCTTTCTTACTGATGATGCTCATAGGGCAAATTAATAATTAAAGAATATGTACATATTACATATACCACTCATACATAAATGTACCACTGTACCAAAGTTTAATAGTATATATCAGAGTTGCTGTATTGAATGCATAATTTATATACACAAATGGAGTTTATATTGATTAAATTATATATTGTGTTTTAAGGAAATGCACTGTGTGAAGAGAATAAAAAGGTGGTTGGATTGACGAGGTCACATTTATATCATTCTGACTTTATGCTCTAATGTTGATGATGGTGCTGATGGGAGTGGATGCACCATGATTAGACACATCAGAAATAAAGTGCAATATATAGGATACACTTGCCTAACACAAATAGAAATATGGTTGTGCGCTGAGGAGAGCACAGATGGTTGTTACTCATACTGAGTTCATAAATGGGGAGATAAACATTGTGTTAATGTCTATAACTACATGCAGGTGGAACAAAGGCAGGATATGTTGGATCACAGTATGCTTAGTTTAGGGTGTCTTGGTTTTATGGAGACTGAGATACTACACAGAGTTTTAACGAAAAGCCGTGATGTCCAGGGTTTTACATTTCAGAGCCAATGTGACATGTGTTAGAAAATATATAAAATAGCAAAGAAATATCGCAGTTACCATACCCTATTGTCATCATATCACCTAAGACTTTAGCGCCCCTCCTGCTCAAAGACTCAGTGCGCTGTCCTCACATAAAGTAATGGTAATTTTACCACTAGATCATTTATCCTTCATACTGGAGAACCAAAGGTTTATTTCTCTGTAGGAACGCAGCTAATTTGTTTCCTTCATTGTTTAATCATGATGATTGATTCATTCTTCTTTAGTCTGGGAAATTGTGCACCACTACCTGATTGTTTGCTTGTCTAAAAAACCACCAGAACCAGACATTTGAGTTTATTATCACAGTGGGCAAAGAAAAGTAAAGCTTTCAAGTGAAACTTTGGCATGATTACCAAATTTCTGCAGATAGATTTACCGCCATTGACTAATAATCATCTCAGCTCTGTTTCTGTCAATAAATGATGTTTGTTCAGCAAGCCTTTGTCACCTCAGACATTTTGACCTGTCATAGCAGACAAAACACAGCTGTTACTACAACATTAACGAGACTGTTGTATGTCTCTAAAAGACATGACAGCAGTGATGGTGGGAGGCAGCCGGAACAACACCAGGACCTGGAGGACTGAAGTTATGGAATTCAGTCATTATTAAACTTGTGTGTTTTCTCATCATGTATAAGTATAAAGGTGTAATAACTATAAACTAAAAAGGCTCTTTACACAGAAGAAGGAAAAGCACAGGTGTAATCATAATGTTATCAGAAACACCTGGGCCTTTCCTGCTGTGACAAGTCAAAATGTTCATGAGAGAAGCCTTCACAGCTCAAAAACTTATCTCTCCAAACACATGGGAACACTGTATCTATAAAAATCCTTTCCCTGTGAGTCTTCAGGCAGCTGACATTTTACACCACTGTGATAGAACTACTTTCACCTCTATGCAAGCTTTAACTGATAAGTCGATGTGTTATTGTTCTGATGCTGGTAATTCATTTTGGTACTAAAACCGATCTATATTTCCCATCGATTCAATGAAATATATCCATCATCCACACAAGGTTTAAAATTAAATTTAGATTTTACAACTGCAAGTAATTTAATGCATAATTTATCTCGACCGCATGGTTTTGCCAAAGCCGGGCTCTATTTTTGTCTCATACACTAGACACACACACATATAAGAGCAGCAGTGCAGTCCTATGATCTTTAACAAAAGGCACATGTACAGCCATAGTGAGATGGAGAGTCCACTGGGTACAGAGACGTAAGGCCAAAACACAGAAATACAGGAAGTAGAGGTCAGGAGGAGAGAGATTCATCTGTTTTACAGTAGAATCCTACTTATAACATCTTCTTTGTTCTGCTCATAAAGTTCAACACTAATATGTCACTGTGGTAAGGTAAACCCCCAGTCCCCACCCCACATACACACACACACACACACACATACACACACACACACACCTTTCATCCACACCACCAGTCTGATCTTCCAGAGAAAGTCCTCTCCAGAGGCCAGCCGGTTCTGCACCAAAGAAGTCCAGATCGCCTGAGACTTCTGCGCTCACAGTTTGGGTTTGCCTTTGTGTTGTTGACTAGTCCTCGTGGCCGGGCTAGCTGATTGGGAGTAAAAAATCTTGCAGTTGGCTCCTGTCGCCTCAGGTTCCCAACATCCTCATTATATTTTGGACAAAGTCCCAGAATCCAACCAATACCTTCTTACTGAATACTTCACCTGACCTGACCCCAGGTTTCCTGTAGTCCCAGCTTGTGGTACTTTAATGAAACACACAATTTTCTTAGGTTCATCGGATTTGTAACACCTCTGCTCGTAGTGAAAGCTACGGACTCTTTAATTGATGGCAAATATTCAGCTGTTCCTCCATGATGGCAGGAAGTGATATTTCCAGTGAGTGCGTTGAAATTAAGAACAGATAAAATTTTTTCTTTTTTTTTTTGTACACAGTTTGGAAAAAAAAGTAAAATGCACCATGGGAGCAATAACAACTAGTAATAGTAAAGATGGGACCTGATTTTGACTAATAGGCCATAAGATCACATTATAATGTTTAAATGGTACTATAACAGTACATTCCCAAACAAATTGAAAATTAACCTAAATTATTCCGATAATGGATTAATCATTTCTTTTGTCGTCATTTCATTTTAAATATGGTATTTCGTCTATGTCTCCAAGTATATGCATGATAGTAAATTACATCTTTTGTTAGTTAGTAGTTTGATGAAACAACAATCTACAGGTGTCACTTAGGCTCTGGGGCAGTGATGAGTGGTTTTAAAGTAACTTTTGATACACTGAATAATTAACTGAGAAAATAATCCCAGATTAATCAATAATTAAAAAAGTTAGCTACAACTGACACAGTGAACCTGGGGCCTGGAAGGTCTAATAGTCTGTAATCCAGTCTTAAGGACCTGTACCTAAGGATTGTACCTGGGTTCACATCAGGACATGTTTTTTTTTTTTTTTTTTTTTTTTAACAGAATCTCACAGTTCTGTTAACACACACACACACACACAGGCAAAAACATTACACGCGAAACCCAACTAAAAAAAAGTCTACAGGTACTTTGGGAATGAAATGGTAGAAATAAAAAATTGACATATGTTTAAAGAACTACAGCTGGAGGAATAAGTCAAGAACTAAATAGCATGCAGCCAGGCCATCTCCTGTTGTTGAAAGATAAGAGGGTCAGTGGGACGAATTTTCTGCTCTGGAAAAGTCTGAGACACGAAAACAACGTTTGCCAGAACAGAGGGGAAAGGTGACGAAACTGCGTAGAGGGAGGGCGGGGAAAGACACACACACAAACACTTGCTCTCACACACACTCGCGCCCTCAACATCCCTTCACATGTCCAAAGAACAGCTCAGTAGAGTCAGACGCTCTGTTATCACATTATCACATGTGTTCAGGACATTTGAACATGCAAGAGTGTGAGCCACACTCCAGGGTCCGTCACTTAACTCTCTGTCACACACACAATCACACAAACAAAGCACGCACGAGACAAACGCACCCAGCAAATCCTGCTTAGGTTGGTGTGTGTGCTACCTTTGGCTGTAGGTGTCAGGGGGGTGACAGGTCAGACGCAGCCTCACCTCGGGGAGCCTCCTCGGCTACACATCAACTGCCTCACAACCCACCCATCCCTCCGTCTCTCGCTCGCTCGCTCGCTGCACCCTGACACCCCCCCCCCACCTGTGCCTTCGCAGGTTTCACCCCACCCCTCCATCCCATATCAATGCCCACCCATCTCCATAGCAACTCATGTTCTTTGTTGTGTAAATTGTTCATCAAATATGTGTGTAATTGGTGTGTGTGTGTGTGTGTTTCTGTATATATGTGTGTGTGTGTGGAGGCGTGTGTACCCTACGTGATTGTGAGTGAGTATTTGTGTGTGTGTGTGTGTAAGCGTTAAGAGGTATCAGTGGTTCAGTGGTGTCTCTCTCTAATCTTCATCACGTCCTCTCTCTCCTTCCTTGTCCTCCATCACCCTTCTTCTTCTTCTTCTTCTTCTTTTCTTCCTCCCTCTCTCACTTTTATTTTTGGACTTGGAAGATGAACAGGCGCAAGTTGATGTTTTTGGCGGCCAGCAGTTTGTTGCTCTCCACTGAGACGGAGATGGGCAGGGGGACGTAGTCGGTCTCGTTGGCATCGTTGCTGAAGGAGTGGTGGTGGATGACTGACTTGATCTCGCACGTCGTCGTACGGCCCCTTCAGTAGCAGGAAGGAGCACTCCAGGGCAGAGTTCACCTGCACGCACAGAAATACCATGTATTAGCTAGAACATGTGCAGTACAGAGCCCGACCCATACTGATGTCAGACGTATTGGCCGATATTAGTTTTTTCACCAAAAAGACAAAATAAAGACGATCATTTGATTACTGTCAGTGCTCTCTGGTGGGCAAACTATGTAATGGCAATAATGTTTAAATTACCTCAAACCTATCTTAGTTATTTCAATACTGCAATTTCTTGTTACTATCAGACACAGAGCTGACATGATCAGCCAATCTATCAACAGAAAATTTAATCTGCAACTCTTTTCATAATTGACTCATCCTTTATTTTTTGTCTTATGTAATATTTAACGGACTTTGGACTTTGATCTCTTGTTGGAGTAAACAGTTTTAAAAGTGTCACTCTGAGCTATGGAAATTGTTAGTTTTCACAATTTACTGACATTTCAGAAACAATTAACAAAGAAAATACTTATAGTAATCATTTGTAGACTGATCAATGTTGAACACAATCCTTGCAGCTTTAATTGACAAAAACTAAATAAACTAAAATCTGCCAATAATATCAGCCGTGCTGATGAATCATTTGGGCTCTTGTGTAGAAGTGTCTTATTGTTAAATTCAGGGGCTTAAACCCAGGATTTACACTCAAGCTCTCAGTTCAGCTCCAAACTTTTAGAGACCGGTAGACCGTGATGTGCCTTAAACTTTAAAAATAAACACAGACAGACAGGGCGACGTGCGTACCTTGCTTTTGAGGATGAGCTGGAAGGAGAGGGTGCGCTTGCAGGAGAGGTTGGGGTTGCGCTCGGAGTCGTTCACACGGGCCTTCAGCACCCACGTCTGGTTGAGGACAGTGAAGCGTGGCGTTTCGTAGTACAGGCGAGTGATGAAGTCGTCAGTGCGGTACGGCCTGAACTGCACCTCTGGATGGACGAAACAAGTTTTGAAACGGGGAGAAGGGTCAAGAGTGGGATTCAGAAGTGGCGCACTCTGTTCAACATGTTCATCATGTATATACCTGTAAACCCAATCTTTTCGTAGCAGAGCAGGCTGAAGATGCTGTTGTAGAGCTGCATGTCTCTGCGGTGGTTCTGGTCCATCTCTCCCAGGATTCCCATCAGCTCTGTACCAGTCTTAGTGGGATGGGAGCACTCGCTCTCATGCGCTGGCAGCTCATGGAACGGACCTTGCCAAGGGCAGCCAATCCTCTTGTACTTGCACTGCGTCACCCTGGCAACATAATGGCAAGTTTGAGTTATAAGACAAAACTCGGGGAAGGAGAGACGTGGCATTATATAATTTAGTTCCTTCACAGACGTGCTCTGTGACGAATACAGGCTACTTACTTGCAGTGAGTACAAGGACGGTACTAATAATATCAAAGGTGCTAATTAACCTAGGTCTTGAACCAAGGATAATTAACACAGTACTAATGATAAGTGTTCGCTGTGAGCCAAACTAAAGGAGGGAAAGACATAGATTCATATCAGTTACATCTTGTATACAGGTGCTCAATGAATACCTGTTATTTTATTACAGTGAGGTATTCATAATGTGAAAGGTACTACTTAGCTTCAGTGGTGAACCAAGGATAATTAAAACCACATACATATTACCAAGTAGCTGCTAGAGATTCAAGATTCTGCCTAAAGGAATTTTAACAGGATTCACTACTTTAACACAGTACAGTAAAATACATGTAATCACTGATTGTAATTTCTGCATATTAAATGTGCATCCCATCCTCACAGATGTGATGGTGGGATTCCTAAAGATAACATCATGACATTTCTGTCAGAAGCAGCGGGATCCTCTCAGGAGACAGGCACATTTTTTCTGTCTGACCTGACCAAAAAAAAACACCTGGTGAGTGACTTGCCGTGGCTGTCGTCATGGCAACACTAGCACGGGCACTGCTGTCCTGAGCAGGGTCACCTGTTGCTATAGCAACAACCCCACAGGATTTCATGCTTGCAAATTCACAAACGGACCAAGCGTCACAGACAACAAACACGCAGTCTGTAATCACATCAGCTGTTTTTCCTCCTCAGAAGCCACGCGTCACACGCTCCTCCGTCTTCGCCAAATTAACCCCATGTGACTGGCTACTGTGCCGAGTTAAAACTCACACACACACACCCATGTATATACAATCTTACTGGTGATTTAGTCATTTATGTGCATTATGTAGATGCACAGCTTCCATTTTCATGTTTCTGATTCACTTCATTGCAGTCTGAAGTCAGTTGATGTGATTGTAGCGGTTTAATTTTATTGTTGAAGCACATTTGTGGGAAAACTGATTGGGACTAATTTTTGAGACACTTTCCATTCAAGATCTGAATAAAGGTATGGCAGATTTCTTATCTTGGGGGGAAAAAGTGAATTTGCTTTTCAATGAATTTGTGTGTGTGCATGTGAGTGCGTGGTGTATACCTGTCTTGACACTCCTCTTTCTGGTGCCTCTCTAAGCTGGAGCGGGGGAACTGTTTTAGGCAGAAGGTACATTCTGTCGGCAGCTCACTGACAGCCTTCTCCACCGCAAGGTTCCTGCAGCATAGGTTCTTGCTGATCTCACACCTACACAAACACAGAAAACCACGAATTGTACCTTGGTGCAGTGTCATATGTACAATATTTGTGGTATGCACAGTATGTTCATACAAGTTTGTGAACAATGTACAACTGCGAGTAGTTGTCTGAGCAGCAGGAAAGTTGCACTGTGCTTTTGTCCATTGCTGGTGGTAATTTCAGCATATACTGTAGGACTAGGCAGAACACATTCAGAAAGTTATTCTTCTCTGTGATGAATGTAGAAGAGATTTTGAAAAATTGTACAAGAGCTTAATTTGTCTCATTAAGTAATACCATTTAAATAATGTGAATTCCTGTTGCATTAGACTAAAACACACACACAGAAGTATGTGTAAATGACGATTAAAACTCTCAGAGCAGCTATAGGTGTCATCGTAACAAGTCATCACTGCATTTCTGTTTTTCTTGCTGGACATAATAATATTAGCAAGCATTACATAGTTCATTAATCTAAGTAACCAGCTTCTTCTGATTTAGACTGAGTAGCTACATGAATTTCTGTGTGCGCTGCTCAGGAATTTTTTGCTACAAACACTAAATACGGTGCATGTGGTACTTGTGCATAATTGTATGTTGCAATTCCAATGCTACTGTTATGTCCATGTCATCTAAACCAAACTAAACTACAGTGAATTTGGTTTACCTGCAGTTGGGACATGTGGCCTGTTCCTCCTTGAGACGAGAATCAGCCAGAAGGTGGATGAAACAGCCTGCACACATCAGATGTCCATTGGTACACTGTGATGGAGAAAAGGTTAACAGGTCAGTAAAACAAAATGTGTGAAGAAAGTGAAAAGCGTAATTACTGAGGTTTTTTGAATGGGAAGAGGCACAAGGACCACATGGCAAAATATCAGAGACGTGCAAGCTGGAAAGGAAAATGGAAAACTGTAATAAGATCTGTAAACTTTCTCGTCAAATCTTATGACAACAATGTCTGGATCATTTGTTACAAGGGTTGTGGCATGTATGAAGAGTATTAATTGGGACTGCTTAAAAATAGATATTCTGGGGGGAAGTTAATGAAGAAACAGGGACTATTCTGGACTGAAACTCAAATCGAAATACGTCATTTGGGGGAGATGTCATTAGACACGTTTGGCTAAGGCTAGCTACATTTCCTTAGAGTCTAGTTTCATTTCAGTCACATTTTAACAATTGATTGGTTCAAGTTGCCCAAGCAAGCAACAACAACAAAAGACTGTCTGCACAACTGAAAATATTACACCAAGATTATAACTTACTTCGCACTTAAAAGGAGAGAGATCTGGAAGTGTGTATGTTTTTATGGCTAAAACCTGTGGG
The DNA here is from genome assembly GCA_033238685.1 of Lates japonicus. NCBI lineage: Eukaryota > Metazoa > Chordata > Actinopteri > Centropomidae > Lates > Lates japonicus. The sequence continues at coordinate 868,139 of BRZM01000084.1, read as the reverse complement.
ATATATGGACTGACAGGTTTAATGTTATTTATTGGTCATACTTCTCATAATCAATACATTTTTATATGCGTGTCTGTTAACTGTAAAATATTTTGTGTGGAATGTCAACTTGTGTTTACACTGTATTGTTAATAAATGTTAAATAACTGTTTAAAATGTGTGTGCTGCATGGCACAGCAGGGTGTGTAAATGTTTAGACTAACAATCATTAAATACATATGTGTTGACTTGACATTGAAGAGAGCAGTCTGGGGTCATTAAGGAGACTACCGGGGTCAGTTGAAGGAGAGGGAAATATATAATTAAAATTTAGATATTTGTTGAATTCCAGATGTTTCAATTCTGGGGGCTGGGGCTGGGGGGATGTGGCTTTTGCTGAGGGTTATTTGAGGATAATTCACAGTATAATGTTATGAACTTGAGCCTGCACAACTGACCCACCCGGCCTGGGTGTGTCTGGCCTCAGCCTCGTGGCTCAGTTTGCAGTACAGACACTTGGGCCTGTGTTGGATCTAGAATCACTAAAAATAACTGGAGCTGGCCAACACATTCAACAGGTTGACACTGGGGACTGGGGGGTTGGGACACAAGGTGGGGTCTTCTAGTATGAGGTCCAGCTTGTTTACTGTTGTTTGACGGTAGGTTTAGGGTTATGATGGGGGGGGGGGATTTATGATTGACACCACGTTTACCTGGTATACAGACGCCTTGGGCAAGTCTAGGCACACGGTGCAGCACAGCACTGAGTACAGTCTCTCCTCCAGCTTTCCTGACTCTCCCTCGGGCATTTTCACCCTCTTCTTGGGTGGCTCGTCTGGGTCAGGCTCGGGCCCTTCTCGTCGTATCCCGACCTCCTCCTGCATGGCAGCGACCCCGGCGACAGCTTCCACCGCTGCCCCCACGGCTCCGACCCCCAGGCCGGCCGAGGAGGAGCCAGGGGCGGCCGCAACGCCCACGTCTCTCTCTTCCAGTGAAGACATGGCGACGAGTGTCTAGAAATGTCTGAGATGTACCTGCCGCGACCAGACTGAGCCCGAAATATTAGCAGGTTAGCTCAGAGCTAGCTCACAACCTGTCAAGCTAACGGTCAGCTGACAGCTAGCTAACGTTAGCCAGGCTAACGCTACGGCAGCAGGCTGTCAGAAAGGAATGCGGGCTAACTTATTATTAATGCTACCCTACACTTAGAAACTTGGAATTTAACGAGCCAATGATTGTGTAATAACGAGATCATGTGCATAAATGTAATAACGACTACATTAAATGTTGACTAGTTTTGTTGACTTACAGTGAGGCTAGCAGACTATGTGCTAGCTACGTTGACAAAAACACAGCAGTCCTCTCCCTTTGCCCAGGCAGAACAAAAACAACTCAGGCGTCCCTCAGCTGTTGTTGAGCTCTCGACGCCGTTATTCGCAATGACAGCAGATTACAACGATGTGCACCCGCGGCCCAGCTCGGCTGCTCGTCTAACGTCCCTGCTCCGGTACCGACTGACTGTCCACGGGACCCACGAGACCTGTCGGTGATTAAAGCCGCGGCTAGAGACAGTTCTGTTGGGACTCGTCTCTCTGGCTACACAGCCATCTTTGTTTTTTTCCTGTCCGTCTCCCCCGACTTCACCCTGCACAGCCTCTACGACTCCGGGTCAAATTCGTTATTACTCGGGCAGGTTCTCGATCGTGGCTAATAACAGAAGTTGCGTATTTAAAAGTAAATATTTTGCGTGTACCTGTATCGGCCTCTGTGTGCCAGTAACTACTTGGGTACAGCCGTGAATTGGCTGACAGCGGAATGTTTTGTTGTGGCAGATGACTTGGGGTATTTAAAGAGTTTTTAAAGGCGCATGCGTAGTGAGCACCTGCGGGTCAGTGTATGGCAGGATTTGAAAGGTGACCAAAACCTGATATGCGACAAATTTAGGCCACCCTATCGAAGGACCCGGCCATCATACATTTACAATGTTGATGAGCCACATCCACATACTATAACACCTTAGTAAAGCTGTCACCACTCAACAACAACTTGTTACAAAACTTTATGACAAAAAAACACTGTTTCGGCATCAAACTGGTTCAACTGGTTATAAGGGGCTCTGTTAGTAAGTTTGTGTGTGTTAAAGATGAATAAGTAACTCAGTCAGAATAAAAGAGGGTGATCAAAGAGCCTGAGCTGCCCTTGGCCACTGATACACAGTCAGGAGCATTTATAAGCTTATTCATCCCTTCACTGCCCCAGATCTGTGGCTTAGCAGCCTCAAGGGCTGGGAGGGGTGCCTGTGCATACAGGATGGGGGGTTGTGTGAGTGTACTTTTGGGGGGGTAGGTAGGACAGGATGTCAGAGTTTCAGCTGTCTGCAATCGGGAGGGACAGGACTGACCACTCCCATTGGACAGACAGATATGCCTTATTTGGTCTGTGTGGAATGGCAAGGCAGCCATACCACCCTCAGCTATGCACACACAGTTTACCCAGAAGCTCTGTGCAGTTACACACTGTGTCCTTAATGCTGGGCAGCTTCCAATTACCAGCCACTGGATCTTACCACACAATAATTTCTCCAAATATTGCCACAGATTGCTAATTCGCTGGTTGTTTGTCATCACACAGTTACAGTTTTACAATCACATGGCGAAAGCAGCAGTGTGTTACAGGTCCTTTATGAAATTTGTAGAACAAACACTGTCAGGAAGATGGCATGCAAGAATATGGCAAACTTTTACTATGACGAAAATAAAAAGCTCTTGGTACAGATACTTTTAGTTAATGAACGTCTAGTAAACATCGTTGCTAGAAAAGTTCTCCTAAGACAGACTTCTAGGAATGGACTTTTAGGAGTATAAAAGGAGGATGGGTGAAGCAGTCAAAAATAGATACGGTAACATATCATATCCTCGACGTTAGACATGGTTGGCTGGGAAAAACAGGTGGTCAACCAAAACAAAAACACTTCAGAAAATTTCATGAATACACCAAAACATTAGAAGCAATAAGAAACTGAAAATGTGTTTAAATCCAAATTGACTCCTACTTGATCAACTCTAGTGTTCCCAGTGCTTCACTACTTCCCATCCTCCTCTTACAATCCTTGATGAACTCATACCTTGGTCATTACACAACATCTCATGATCAATTTACAACTGCAGGATAAATGGATTACACACATTTATGAGATTTATCTAGCCACGTCAATCAGATGCTATTCAACTCCACGAGAGTACATCACATCATCTGTGCGTCATTCAAGGATTCAGCTGCCAAGAAATCAGTGCTGTTGTCCGGAACAATGAAAGTGATGGCCCTTATCTAATCACACGGTTAAGCAGGAGATTGACAGTGAGTTCAGGACTGCGTGGGTGGGTGGGTGGATGAATGTGGTGGTGTGAACGTTCGGCTCATCATGGCTCCGCCGATGGAGAGTGAGACGAAGGAGCTGCTGGGCTGGAGGATGGGTGGTGTTGTGTTGAGTGACCTGCTGTGGTTTGTTCAGCTGCATTGGCTGAAGGTGGTGAAGCTGGAGGTGACTGGTGTTGGCTGTTTTGTTTTGATTGTGTCTTAATCTGGGATGAAAGTTCGGTTTTGGCCGCGGGGGCGCCAAGCTGATTGAGTTCAGCTCTCGGGCTGGTTGTGCTGCCTGGTTCACAGTTTGACAGCTTGGGACCTGAATCCTGTATTTCTCGCCCGCTGGGCTCCCTGCTGGGCAGCCAAGAATCTGTAGAGGTGCATTCTGGTTTCTGTTGACCAGGTGTGTCATCTGACGTTGCGTGAGCTGTACTTGTCTTATTTGATTGTTGCTGTGGTGTTTTATCCTCATCATGCTCTCTGCCTGTGTTCATCTCAGACCATCTCTCATCAGTTCTGCTGAGCTCTTTTTGTGTGATATCTCCCTCGCTGCCGGTGTGTTCCGGTCTTTTGTCTGTCGCTGTCTCTGCTGCATAAGTCTGAGCCGGTCTCTGAACTCTCTGTGGCTCTGCTCCAGCATCTGCCGCGGTGTTCCTCTGAGTTTTGTCTGTGAGCGCCCTCTGTCTGCAAACTGAAGCCATACCCTTCACCCAGGGATGCAGCAGCGTCTGCTCTGCTGTCAGCCTCACTGTGGGGTCTGGCTGAAGCAGGGCTCTGACAAGGCCTCTGGCTTCTGCACACAAACAGAATAACATTGTGTATTTATGTGTGAATATGTGTTTGTATGTATAGGCATTCATGCCAGCATACAGTATATTACATTTCTGTGCTTCTCACCCTCTGAGATGGGGTCCCAGTACGGAGACAGGAAGTGGAGTTGTCCCTGTTTTATTAGCTGGAATAACTCCTCCTGGTCCCGTTCCCGACTGCGAAATGGGGGGAAGCCACACAGCAGGATATAGAGGATAACACCCAGAGCCCATACATCCACCGCTACACCATAACCTGTTGGGTAAATCACAAACAAATCTTTTTAGAATAAAAAAATAATCTGTAAATTCAACAGCAAAAGTGACAGAAGAACCTTAGAGGGAGTTTTTAAATGAGAAAAATTGTATTTTGTGACAGGAATTCATTTAAAAGTAAAATCATGTTTGAAACTGCAGAAAACAGCACTAACCTGTCTCACACAGAATCTCTGGGGCTACATACGTGGGCGTGCCACATATAGTGAAGACTGGTTCCGTCACAACCATAGCAAGACCAAAGTCTCCCAGCTTCAGCCTGCAGATGCCAGCTGCCACACGCTCTATCTGAGAGAGAACAAGAAAAACAAGATGCAGACAGAAACAGAGTCAGGCAGGGAGGCAGAGTCGAGATTATATTTTTAAAATCCACACACCTTCAACTGCACCCACATAGTTGCCACACAGACAGACCGAGAAACTTATGACATTTTCTATTGGATTATGCAAATTCTAACCTTACTTCCTATTAACAATTAATAACTGTAGACTCACTCTATGTTAAATAACTTGAGTTGTACTGCATGATGATGCCACAGAGTGGCGCGGTGTGGTATGTAAAGTCAGTGAGTGTGGGAAACATGAGTCTTGGCAGAGGATGAAGTTGAAGCTAAAAGTTGAAGTTGGAGACTGATAACTGAAAGCAACGTAATCTCTGTGGTGTTATCACTTAAAAAAAAAAAAAAAAACTATTCCACTTTCACTAACCCTGATACCCACCAGCAGGTTTTCTGGTTTGAGGTCTCGGTGGACGATGCTCTTGGAGTGGATGTAATTTAGTGCTTCACTCATGTCTGACACCATCAGTCCTGCCTCTGCCTCTGAAAACTTCCCTCTCTCACTGATGGCCTCAAACAGATCCCCCCCGCTCACCAGCTCCATCACCAGGTAGGAGTGAGTGCGGGTGTGGTGGTGCGCGAACAGCCGCACAATGCGAGGGTGGCACAGGCTCCCCAGGAGGCTCAGCTCGTTCTGCATCATGTGCTCTCGGCCAATCAGCTTGGAGCGTTCGACTATCTTCATGGCAAGGCTTTGTCTGCTGTCACGGCGGCGGCACTCTCGCACCACTGCAAAGTTTCCGTCTCCAACCACACGCCCTATTTCGTAGCAACGCTCAATGTCTGACAGGGTGACGTCACTGCTGTCTGGAGGGAGGTCAAAAGTTGTCCTCTGCTGTGCATCTTTCTGTGCTGGACCCACAACTGGAAGAGGTTTTTTCTCCTCATTCCCGTTGACTGGTTGAGGAGGAGGAGGGCTGAGGGGAACATCCGGCTTTCTCACCTCTTGTTCTGCATGCGAACTACCTTTTTGCTTTTTCAACACAGGAGGAAGTGGGGCCCTCCCTGATAGGGGGTTGATCCGTTCTGGACCCTGGTGTTTAACTCTTATTGCTAAGCAGTTTTCACACAGTGTAGGAGAGGGTATGTCTGCCTCTCTAAGACCCCCCTCGTGTTTAAATGGACCAATGATAGAAGGCTGTCGCTCCCTGACCCCACCCTTCACATGCAGTCTCTGCAGGTGGTTGGGAAGTAGAGCCGGTTTTCTGCAAGAACTCTTTTTATGAGACCTCTGAACATCTGAGTTATAATTTTCAGGCTGGTGTGTGTCTATGTGGTGAGGTGTGTGTGTATTAGTATGATTTTTGACATGTGTATTTGTGTCCTGGTGCATCTCTTGGTTTGTCTCGCTGCTGTCTGCCCCCTCACTGTATCCGCTGTCAGCCTTTGCGGCTTTGTCTGGTGCTGGACTAAGTCTTTTCTCCCAGGCCCGCAGCGCATCAGCCTGGTAATGGGAATGTTCTGGAAACAGCTCCTCCAGAGCCTCCTGCACGCTGCTCAGCTCCGGACGAGCCTTACCCAGGGCCAGGAAGGCCGCCTCACCTCGGAAAAAGTCACATACACCTTTCACCTGTGGAAAATAAAGGAGAGGGGGGTCGGTTTAAGATCGGTCTGGAGATCAGATCTGGACCACCAGACACTTCTAATCATACAGAGCAGTATGAAAGAAGAAAGAGGAGAGGGAGAGATGAGTCGCTCAGCCTCAGAGTGTATATAGTGTAGTGTAACCCCTGGAGCCGAGTGTTCAAATGGCTCCCCTAGGAGAGAATAACCTGATCAGTTGCCCCCAGATGATTAGATTTCTGAGCTCTGTAGGATTATTGTCTGACATGACACTAGTAAATCCTCATTAGCATAGCGTCCGTATTCCTCCTGTGTTGTACTTTTAATTCAGCTTCCCAGTCAACTGATGGGTGTCAAGTGAATATCAGTACATTCTCTGTATGTAGGAAAGTAGGACAATTCCCTGGGGGACAGTAACTTCAGGGGCCTCAAATGCTCCAGGTAGCTATGTATCAACTTGTTTGAGCCAATTTAACTGAACACTAAAGCACAGTTTTCACTGACATGAAAAGGGTACTGAGGTGTGTCTCGCTTTATGACCTAATCTTGAGGCACCATCAGGAAAGACATCATATATATTAGGCACTTAAAAAAGAAAAGTCAGTGCATTTTTCCCTTGGGACTCCCCTGCAGGTTAACGTGTTTGAGCCTCACCTCTCGAGCGTGGGTCGTGTACAGGCGTGTGACTCTGGATCTGTGCCAGCGAGGAAACCCCAACGCCTCCGAGATATCCAATAGCAGTTGCTCAAAGGACACCACACCCCTGCGGTTCAACAGCACCGTTACCTAAAGACAAAAAAATCCCAGTTAAGTCATGTAATTCTTTCCCACGTATATTAACATCTCAGCAGCATTGGTTGCCCTGTGGTTCTTTTTTTTCCTTCTCCAGCATGCTTTGTCTTCCCTTGCATTTAGACCCACAGGATTGGTGGCTCGACTCCAAACGTTGTTCTTATCAACACCCTATAATGAATCTATCAAACTAAATTCACCTTCCTCAGTGTAGTCTGACCACAGGATGATGGTGACCAGATGGGGCCGCTCAGCGCTCTCCTCTGCGTGGCGGGTGTGGAACAGAGGCAGTTGAGGAAGAGGAGGAGGAGGAGGTAGGAAGTGGGACCTGTGGACCTGTCCCGTAGGGTGGGGGTGGATAGGCCCCGGCTGGGGTATCCCTGCAGGACGCTAACAGGGATATTAAGGAGGCCAGGGAGAGAGGGAGGTGGAAGAACAAAGACAAAGAAAGCATGAGCCTTATTATTGAAAGTGTACTTATCAACACTGATGTCATCACCCCATTGGTGGGTTTCCTGTGGACCTGTATACAAAGTAAAACTCATAAGTAACACAACACCAGTTCCTCATCCCATGTGAGTGTGTGCGCGTGTGTGTGAAAACAAATCAATAAATCAGATTTGAAGGTGTTTTGCTTTCCATCACCACCGGTGCAAGGAGCCATTTAATTCCTCAAGCACCTTGCCTGATATTTAGGGCTTCCTTAAGTCATGCAAACCCGCACAAATACACACACACATGTACACACACCTAAACAAAAGCTTGCTTGACCTGGTTAGGGCTCAGCCGAATCTGCATGATTAATGAAGCATTAGAGACACAGCATCTTTGACGTTTCACTTTCTGGCACCGAGGGAGACGGAGAGATGTTATCCATCCAGTCAGTGGGGGGTTTGTTTTTTTGTTGTTGTTTTCTTTCCAGATGCAGAACAACAGACAGAAACACAAGACCCTATACCTCCAACATGACCAGCCCCCCCACCCCTCCTTTAACAGGACACCACTGGCCCCCTGAGAGTGAGCGCACACACCATCACACTCACACACACAATGAGGCTTAACAGCGGACGAAAACCTCCACGTCCGCTGGCTCGAGTCCAGCTGGCAGCCGGTCGAGAAAGACTGATTCAGCCTGTTCATGGGGGTCCTGAGACCTTCAAGGGTCTGTGTGCGTGTGTGTGTGGAGGGATGGGAGAGAGACAATGTCAGATCCCCCTCTATGGTATATATATATATATATATATATATACACATATATATATGAAAAAAGCATCAAGAAATCGCATATTTAACATTTTACCAGCTCAAAGATGGGGTCTGATGCTAAATCCAACCTACTTACAAATAAAACCGAACATTATTTATAAAAGAGTCTTGACTGCTTGACAGTAGAGTTTTTATCCTTTAATTTAAAATCCATTCAATCCATCCATCAACTCACCTGCCAGCCTCCATTTGGCGTTCTGCGCGCCGCTTCGCATCATACCGGCTCTACCAACGAGGGCGACATATCTGCAAACAACACCAAGAACTTGCTTTTAAAAAAGAAAAAAAAAACTCAGTAGCGCTTGTTTGATTTTTGTTTTAGTTTTCATCATTATTATTATTCAATTTTTGTTCTCTGTAAGTTGCTGCTGTCATGTCCTCGGTTTGTTGTACTCCAGGAAAGGTAGCAGGGATGCGCTGTGAGCTGACCGGACCTGGTGTAACTACACAGTTTGCCATGGATACAGGGTCAAGTTGGGAGGCCGGAGAAAGAAATACCGAGGAAGTTAGCATCAAAATAAAAATATTATCTTAAAACCTGAGGTGTGGGTCTCTATCTACTGAATAGTATGGTTTCGAATGAACATGTGGTTGTTCTACTTTACATTTAATTAACCCCACATTCTTTCACTTACTGACATACTTTAAGCTAGGAGGTCAGCGATGTCTTATTCACCAATTGGGCTTATTTTGAGCGAGCTGACGGAAGAGTGAGGGCCTATTTTTGAGACCGATTGACACTGATGAGAAGACAAGTTTGTGTGTGTGTGAGAGAGAGAGAGAGAGAGAGAGAGAGAGAGAGAGAGAGAAGTTTTCTGGTGAAAGTTTTCAGAGAAGTGAAAAAAGAGGTAAACGACACACCTCTGCATTAGGGTTGCTACTGTTATAATAAACAGACCTGTTATCAACAGGCCAGCTGAAAGCTAATCAGGTGTTATTTGATTATTTGGTACAGTCTGCATCACTCAGGATAAATTGACAAAATAAATTTATTCGGTTTGGTATGTGCTGATTAAAGTTTTACCAAAATAAATGGATAAATGGTGGATCATGGAACATTTCTGTCAATTAGTAAGTGAGACTAACAGCAGATTGCTTCCAGATGCTTATGTTCTACTCAAATCATGCATATCCATGTTTTGTGTTACTACAAGACTACACACAATACATGATGAACAACAGTGACCTGCTTCATTTATGGTTGAATGAAAGTTATTATTTTATTAGCCAGGCATGACTTTGTATTTAATTGTTACCTACAGCAGATTGTGAAAAAATTGTTCAAGGATTTTGATTTTAATAAAGAAAATTTCCATGGTTCACTTTTGCCAAGAGCCAGTTGAAGAGCAGGTCTGGAGGAGGAGGTTGTCGAGGAGGAGCAAGGAGGAGCCTGGCAGTCAGAGCTTATATATATATGATTGAGTTCAGGTGCGAGCCCTTTGACCTACCTGCCTTCAGAACCCTGCACTCTCTTCAGGCATCAACTGTGTTTGTCTGAGTGAAAATGTGAGTTCCTTTGTTCTTGATACGCTTGTGGTATTTTAGTGCTGTGCTAATAAGTTAGAATGAATATAGTTGTTGTTACATTTGTATTATTGTATCATCCTCCACCGCCTATGGATCAGCTACCACCTGTACATGTTAACCCTATCACCTTCCATACAGGGCCTTTGTGTTCCATTGTGCCAGACACACGCCCACAGTGTTCAACATGTTACCCTACCAACATCCATATGCCCTGGTCTAAAAGGCTGTCTTAAGGCCTTCTGCCCATTACCAGGCATACACAGCAATTCAGTGATTTCATCAATCTTTTTATTCATTCATTAAGTTGAGTGTTTCAACCTAAAAAGTCAAACTTATAAAGTCTTAAATCCTTAATCTGGTTATAACTGGTAGACATATGCAGCCAGTGATGAGGGACAACAAACGGATGTTCTTCATTTAATTGTCACAAGCCAAAAGGTTTAGAAACACAATGCAGAAATATTGTTGAAGGCCTCTGCTGACCATACAATCATATTTCATCACCTCTTGTATTTCTCATCAGCTCTTTACTGTAGGCATTGGTTTAGTGATAAAGTCTACAAAGGGGCAACACAGCATATTGACTGTGTGTTGTAGAAGTAAACTCACTCCTCAAGTCACTAAAACCAACAAATTCCAGAAACAGCACAGATGACATGACTTCAGTTGTGTGTCCCCACTGGTTGCTACCCTTTTGTTAAAACCCTTTTCTGTTTGGGACTCGGGAGATGGTGAGGGGAGAAAAAAAACCCTGAAGGCTCACACAAAACCTTTTATATCACAGTGACTGGAGAAAGTTATGGTGAAAAATCACATGACAGTGGGGAGAGGAACTGTAATCTCGGGCAGTACCATAGTTTCACTGGTGGAATCAATACTCTTCTATACACAGAGAAAAACACCCACAAACACACACACACACACACACACACACACACACACACACACACACACACACGCATACGCATGCACACGCACAGGCACTGCGTCCAGTTGATCTTTTAATACACTGCCCCCCGTGGCTCAGTCTCCAAGGATACTGTTAATATTGGATCAGGAAGCAACAACTCCTGTTGAGGCTCCATATCCTGGACTCACCACTGAGACTTTAACAGTGTGTGTTTTTCTCCAGTGAAAACAAACATGCTGACAATTGTTAATCCATAGTTATCTAATTCTCTTCTTCCCCTCTTATTTCCCTTATGTTTTTATCTGTTATTTGTGAGCATTATCTTAGAAGTTTACGCATGTTAGTGCATACCTTAGCAATAGGGAGGAGCTGAAAGAAAATAAGGAGAGACAGAAATGGAGGTGACATGAAACAAGGTCTCAGCTGGAGTTGAACCAGGACATGCAGTTACTGTTGTCAGTGCTTTGATCCCTATATTTTTCTTTTTAGCATTGTGATGAAACATGCAGAGCTCTGCTCAATTAATACTGTGAAACCGTTTACTTAACGTACCCCTATTCATTTATAAGCATTATCTAAACATTTAATAGATAACTCATTACACACTGTTTGATAATGTTTCTCTATAAATCAACCATTTAACTGTAGTAATATTTTATGTAATTACAACTGTGTTTTACTACATTGTCAGTGTCAATCCGCCTCCACTCGTGTGTGGATTCAGTTGTGGCCAGTCATCGTACATACATTATCAGTAATTAGAGGATTTTATGGCTTGGGATCTTGCCCACAACTGCCAAATCAATAATAAGGGAATTGAACACCACCATGGGGGCAGATATGCTTGCAGTGCACTACCGGTGTCTGTGTAGAGGAGGCAGGAGTATCTTTTATTATGTCCCAGCAGCCCCTTGCACTCGACGTGCTCAGGCAGAACTAGTGGTTCCCCTGAAAGAGCTGTCCAGCTAGATAAACATGAGTGACTTTTGTTGTTGTTACATCATTGTAGGTTTATATTTTGAAAGTAATATGTGAAATCCCTCAGTGGTGTGCAACAGTATGATAGCTTTTAGTTGACAGCTTCTGTGTATACCACCAGAAATTCAAAAGAAGAGGAGGAAATCTGACAGACTGACTCAACTCAGCTCAATGACCAACTCCTGTTGGCTCACTGGAGGATTCGTGGAACTAATCCAGGAATGCTGTCACATTTAGGCCCATCTGCAGAGGTAACACAAAACACTCTTACACACACACACACACATATATATATATATATATACTGTATATATACTGTATATATATATAAAACCATATAGTGATTGTTTCAGCACACGCCAACAACTGCTATCTAAATAGCAACTTTCAATAAGGCGCGATGTATGGTTGATCAATCACTTACTACTGCTTCATGAATCAGTTTTAAACCATTAACAAGAACAACTTTTGGGTTGCCCAGCTGTAAATAAGATCCTACGATTGTTGTTTTGCTCCTCAAGCTTTAAGCCTCTGTTACTCTGTAGCTTTTTGAGGTTACCATTCATGCTGTCATCTGAATCATGCACTGTCTTTACTCCATTCCATCTAATTGACTTTCAATCTTGTTACTCAAAGCCATGTACAGACTAGGCGTGAGAATGAGTGCAGATAGGAGTGCAGCTTGAGACTGAGCAGAACAAATGTGCGCATGTTAGAAGGGAGTAGCAATGTCCAGATGTTTATTTCATTGTATTTTTCACACACATGCACAGGAAAGTCCTATAAAAGCTGGAAGAAACATCAGCATTACTTGGTTTATGGCCTCTCTCCCTCAGCTGTTCTGAGATTCAACCCTGTTCCAGCAGTCAGGCCCATCAGCTTTCTGCTTATGTCAGCTCAGTATATATTTGCGCCCCTACTCACACACACACACACACTCTTACAAATACTTGGCTAAAGTCCTGTGTGTTAAGCCCAAATACAGGTTTCATCTGAACTGTATAGGGGCTATAGTCATGTCTTCGGTCCAACAGCAGTCTAGCCTGAAATTGATTTTGTTTGGACACAGTTCAGCGTTCAACTCAATGGAGGTAAAATAGATAATTACATTCTGTACAAACAGGATAAAGGTGGTGCTCATGTGCTATCTGTGTTCATTCATGTGATGGGTTGTGCTTATTTAACACTAGTATCCATGGCTTTAGCAGTGATCATTCAGGGAGTTTCTCACCTGAAACTGCTGGAGAAAACCCAGTGTAATGTGAGTTATTAGTACAGTGGCATCCCAGAGAACTATATCTCAGGATTGCATAAGATCAATCAAACACCCACACACATGTAAAAACACACTTACACAGCCACAGACAGCCTGCGAACATATTCTAGGCCGGAGCTAAATGATTTCGACCTTTCACCTCCTCTCTCTCTCTCCCTCCCTCACCCCTTTTCCATGTGTCTCCCTCACACCTGTTTATGTCAAATGTCAAACCCACGCACGCTACGGATTCGTTCCATCACACACACACATGTGCCAGTTTAGACACAGTAATGGACAAGGGAGAGGGGAGGCCACTGGAGGACAAGGGCAGTGGGACAGAGTGTGTAACATGGTGTGATGTGATGTAACAGCATTCATGATTGACCCAGTCCATGTCTGTGCTGTTTCTGTGTGTGTGATGGGGTGTCTTAATTTGTGTTTGTCTTTACACAACTTTCAGAGATCATCTGACTATCTGCAGATAAGAGAATTTCATCAGTCACAGAGACAGAGAGATAAGTGGACATTTGTGCTTGTGATTTAACGCTGTCGTTTGTTCATTCTTTTTTTGTGAGGACTGATTTCAATTTTAGCTCTCTGGGGAGTAAGGGCATTTTGGCAGGTTGGGACATGTTAGCCTGTGCTTATGTCTTCAAAGGGGCTTCGTGGGGGATTAGGACCTGGTTCTCGGTTTAAAGAGGCTAGAAACTGAGTTTAAAAAATAGTCTGACATTTGCGGAATACATTTATTTCTGCCTAGATGAGAAGATCAATAAGCGGCTCGCATGTCTAGAGCAACAGCCTGTTAGCCTAGCTTAACACAAAGACAAGTCACTGCACATGAATCTCAGGGTTAAACCAACTGAATATTTTTAAAAGGGACTCACAAATACATAGTTTAAGTTAAAAAGAGGGCAATGATTTCCTTAAACAACTGGCTCCACCAAAACCAGACTAACGTGTTTTTACTGAGGGACTATTTTCAGTATGGATGAATGCATTGGTTATAATCAGGTGGAAACTATATAAGGCTGCTTTGATGGTTATAATTTCAATCTCTTCATGGATGATAAATAATATATTTTATTAATATGAATATAAAACAACATTTCTTGGCGCCAACCTCCAACTCCTTATCTTCCTTACTCACCTTGCAGCCTGCTGCCATCACATGCACGCGTGCACATGTGTTTACAAGACTTTGGTCACTCTGCGCTCTGGCAGGCCAAATTAAAGGTCAGTAAAAATTAGCTAAGCACAAACCAGTGAAAGCCACAGAAGAGGAGAACAACAGCGAGGGCAAAGAGGAGGTCCGAAAAAAGAGGATTATCGTGACATTCTTTCAACCCTTCCCCGTCCTCCACCCAACCCATCCCCCCTGCAAAAATCTAGTAATCCCCCCTCCTCCTCCCTTTAGGCTCAATCTGTTTTTCTTCTCTTCTCTAACAGCGGGGGTTTGTTCATCTACTCCTCCTTCCTCTCTTCTCTTTACACTGCCTTTTATTCTCTTAAGCTTGGATGTGTGTGTGTGTGTGTGTTTTTTTTTTTGTTTTTTTTTTACACTGGACCTGTTGCTGTCTCTGATCCTCATTCACAATGTTACAAAATACAACATACCTGCACACTACTCCGTGCTACACAGCCTCACTGCTCTTCTACCTAGATGACTGCACAAACAAAACAAATGAATGCAAACAAACCAGTCTAATACAAACACTTTATTTGCATGGAAACCATTTTTGCTAAAACAAGTCTATCACACATGGTTCTCTCTCTCTGTCTTTGTCTCCATCCCACCCTGCTCCCCCTCCCCCCTCCCCTCTCCCGTGCACTCGCCGCACAGCCTGATGACGTCATGAACAGCCGGTATAAATCCAGCCAGTCAGATCGCAGCGCAGTCTGAGGTGCTGACTTCACTCTCTGCATCTCTCCCTCTCCTCTCATTCTGTCGCTCCTCCACTTTGCCGCCTCACACTCTCTCTCTCTCTCTCTCTCTCTCTCTCAACACACCCTCACACAAGTCTCTCGCGCCCTCATTCCTCCACACCGCTGCAGACATGGCCGAGGCTTTCGTTGGCACATGGAGACCTCAAGGAAAGCGAGAACTTTGATGACTACATGAAGGAGCTGGGTAAGTGTGTGTGATGAGCGTATGCGGCATGGGCGTGCTCGCATGCGTGTGTAACAGGAGAGGATGCAGTGGTGCTGCATGTGAGCACATGTGAGAATGGAGCTGCCAAGAGATAGCTAGACGAGTTAAGCTGTGTTTGTGTTTAAGCAGCTGTTAAAGGAAGGAAGAGGGCAGAAGTGTGAAGGTAGAGGGAAGAGATGGAGTGAATGAAGGAGGAATCAAAAGAAGAATGAAAAATTGAGATAGAAGAAGAATAAGGGGCAGGGGCAGAGAGAAGAGAAAGAAAGAAGATTGGAAGCAGAGGGGGGAGGAAAAAGGGGAAGAGTGGTTGACCGCATGGTGTAAGTGCTGGGAAGGAGGGAGGGGCTCGCTTTTAGTGGTGTAAAGAAAATCAACCCCACTGTGAGAAACTGAATGGCAGGCAACTGGCATTCAGTCCTCTCTCTCTCTCTCACACACACACACACACTTGAGCATAATGTGGGTGACCTTCACTGAAAGCTGTTCATTGTTTGAGGCCATGGGAGGAGCTGAATATTAAGATGGTCCCAATGCCAAGCAGCTAATGGGATGGGAAGGTACAGATAAAGTGGGCTGCAAAATGTTACTCATACTGTGGTTCTAGTCTGTGTGTGTGTGTGACACGGGGGCAGATGGAGTTTTACAATCGTGAAGAATGTCACCAGACTCTTTGATTTTACGAATGTGTGAGAGAGTTTCATGCCCATTGACCTCAGAGCCACATTACCATCGACCTGCCTGCTCTGGTCGCCATAGAAACCAGAGACCCTTCAACCTCTAACCCCAATCCTCTTCATCAATGGGGCGTCCACACACACAGACACACAAAGTGACTTTTTGTTGTATTGATTGTGGGAAAGTAGCTGTTTTAGCTGTTGGAGCTGAACTGGATTGTCAGCCTGAAAAATGTCAGGTTTTCTGCTTTGTTAGTAAAGGGTGTGAGTCACTGCAAACCAATGAACTGAACTCTCTTGATCCCTCACACACACACACATACACACACCCCTTAAAAGGAAAGTAAGTAATCATTTGCGCACATACATGCCCAGACAGGCAGTCAGGTCAATGGGACCCTGCAGTGTTTGAAGAACATGCTGCAGGTTTGGACGGCAGACAAATAGAGATTAGAGTATGTCAGATAAAGGAGACCCAGAGGGCAAATCCACAGCTACTGCTGTCAACTTTTATCAACCCGTTCCACTTAATATACTCACTCTGGTAATAATAATCACGGGAATATTTACATTATAAATTGATTAAAATGTTCAACAGTGTTGTAGGGATGGTAATATGTGTCAGATGATCTATCACTTTGGTCCAGACTGAAATATCTCAACAACTACTGGATTACTACAAATTTTTTTACAAACATTCATGTTCCCCAGAGACTGAATCATAATGAATTAAGTGATCCCCCAACTTTTCCTTTAGCGCCACCAGCAGCATCACATTTGATTTTGAGTGAAATAAATCAGCATGCAGTATATTTGACAGATTTGCATGAAATTTTAAAAATCTGGCACAGCCACCAGGTCAAACATTTTTCTGTCAAGTACTTTGGTTTAGGAATAAATACCTGCAAAAACTTGTGACATTCCCATCAACAAGCACTTTTGAGTCTACACCCCTTCCCTGAGGGAGGGTACTGTCTTTTGATTGACTTGTTTGATCTGTTTGCTGGCTGAGCATTACAGCCTCTCAGAGCTGCCTGTAATCTAATGGTTTAGGAATGTTTTTTATGTGTGTGTGTGAAGTTAACAATACCTTTTAAACCTTATCACCCTGTGGCAATTTACATCACTGATCTTGTTTGTTTTCTACAGGTGTGGGCTTTGCTACACGTAAGGTGGGCAACCTGACCAAGCCCACCACTGTTATCTCTTTGGATGGCGACAAAGTGACGGTGAAGACCCATAGCACCATTAAGAACACAGAGCTCAGCTTCAAGCTGGGAGAGGAGTTTGACGAGACCACCGCCGATGACAGGAAGGTTAAGGTGAGAGTTCAAAGTTCAGGTTCCTCAGACGGGAGACTGTTGTAGAACAATAACACTGGAGGGCAAAACGTTAGTTTGTACTTTTACAACGATTTTACTTTGATAAAGAGGCTTTAAGTGGCACATTTTTATAACCACAGTCTCTATGAAACTCGACGCACACTTACAAAATGCTGAGGCATCTGTAAATATATGATGAGCAATGAGTGATAATTACAGTCAGGAGGATGATGGACGGCTCAACAAATAGCTGTGACATGTCTCAGTCAGGAGCTGTCATTCTTGTTTTAAATGTGAACACGAGGAGGTATGTCAGAGAGACGTTCATAGAGGATGACTTTGTCCTAATTCGAAACCAAAAAATGAGACCTGAGCTTATTTAAATGTGGTGGAGGTGAAGGGGAATGAACTGAGGTTAAGAGATTCAGCTGAGAAATGATGACAACTTTAAGGCAAAGAGGGATGGAAAACATGTGGAGGTCACATTTCTAGATGAAGATTCAGTGAGAAAGAGAGGCAGTAAGAGTGACACGTTTTAACTGTGTGAGCAGAAAAGGGGGAAAAAATCAGAGCAGATTCGGTTTTGAAATGAGCCACTGACTGGAAACATCTTTATTTCTGGTTAAATGTGAGTCAGATGATCAGTCTGATTCAAAACAATATATACACACAATGTGCAGAGAGGGCAACAATAATGGTAAGAGGGTATTTTGTTGGTATTAAGGAAAAATAAAAGCGAATGTTAGATAGTTGTATACCACTATTTCACTGTAATCCCACATTTTGAAACAAATAAAAAGCTAAATTTACAAACTAAAAAAAACACACCCTGAAACAATGTAAATGCATTCAGGTGCTGTGCTGCCACTTGGAGTGGTGGCTACTGTTAGCAAACACTAGTAAACGTTAGAAACATAGCTGTGGGCTAAAACTGACATTACTGAGTCAACTGACTTTATGACTAATCCCCAGTTGTGCTACTGTTACACAACGTTTTAGTGTAGTAAATAGAGAGAAGTAAATAGGATTCTTAGACCTGTACTTGAGTAAATATGCAGTACTTTGAATGATCCAAACACTCATTCATTGGGTGATGAAATATTGTTTGTACATTAGGGTGTATTAACCACCTCTGTTTGTCTCTGTCACCTGCAGTCCATCGTAAACATAGAGGATGGGAAGATGGTGCACGTACAGAAGTGGGACGGCAAAGAGACCAGTCTGGTCAGGGAGGTCAACGGAAACGCCCTCGTACTAGTGAGTGCTCACACAAAATGCACACATTTATCATCTGTATGTGTCTGTCTGTGTCTGTTTGCAGTCTTATCTTATCTATCTTTTTCTCTTCATCACAGACACTCACAATAGGACAAGTTGTTTGCAAACGTCGCTATGAGAAGGCAGAGTAAAACCAAACACTGAGTCCCTCCCAAACATCATCTAAAGACGTGCTCCACAATCTAACCTCAACCCGGGCACCAAGCAGACCTCCTGCATGGTTGCTGCAGATTCCCCTCAATGTCCCGTCATACTTTATGCTCAGTATTCACATTACTACCGACTGTGACCTCAATTCCTCCCCATTTTTCTCTTTATACTATGGTTCCTCCTACTGTAAGAAACACTGAATAAATTCCAGTGATTTGTTGTTTTTTTTCTCTAAAATTCCAGGTCTGCAGGTTTGTTTTTTTTTTTTTTTTTAGAAAAAGTGTTATGCATGGTGCCTATGATAAACCTGAAAAAATGTTTGAAAAATGTCAACGTTTTAACTATTGAGACCTGAAAAATAAAAGTGTCCATATTGTTGGATGAACTGGTAAAACAATGGCATTGTTCCAAGATGTTTTTTTTAAGTGTCCGTACATGGCAGTCGGGAAGTTGACGTGCAGAAACGTATCAAATATTTGCTTTACTGGGACCCTGATGTCCACACACACTGACATGAACAAATGTCCTTGGGGAAATTTTTTATTTTAAGTGTCATTTAAATAAATTTGTTAGCAGCTGCGATCAGTGGATAAATATGTAAAGGCCTCAGTAAAAGATCAGAGTTACTGTCATGAATGAAGCGTGGTGAGCCTGAAATTACTCCAGTCCAGAGATGTTTTTAGTTTAGTGTCAGAGGAAAACAGCAGGGTTTAAGAGTTCAGTAGGGTGACATAACTGTACACATCTGAGTAGATCTAAGGAGTGTGACCACAGTTTCCATCACAGTGGGTTTACAGGGACGGAGAGAGGGGTTAATTATAGCTCTTGCTACTGTGTGTGTGTGTGTGTGTGTGCATACTAGTATGTGTCTTGCCTTTGCCCTGGCTAGGTGAGGGGAAAGTTTTGTTAAAGCTAGTACTAGCTGTGCGGCTACTGTTGGATCCTATACTTGTACTATCTAAATTTGGATCATTCCCTCCCACAGTACATCGGTGTCATGTGTTTTAGACACACTGCCAACTAGAAGCAAGGTGAAGAGGTGAAAGGGCACGGGGTGAGTGAGGCGACCTTCTGCCATCACCTCCTATAGTTACTCTGAGCTGAAACGGTCACTAATTACATAAAGAATGGTGCAAAAACAATAAACATCATATTCATTCACAAGATAGTAACAAGTAAATAAAAAGTAAAAATGGGAAAATATACTGTATGTACAGTGGAAGCAACTCTGCAAGAAGATATCCATGTCAATACACTTACAGTATGAAGAGCAAAAGTGTGCAACAGGAAAATCTTGTTTAATAATTGAGGTTGACACTTGACCTCAGAAAGTAGTTTGATTTAAAAAAGGAAAAAGATAAGATTTAAAAAATAGCTTAAAGTCCACTTA
Source organism: Lates japonicus (assembly GCA_033238685.1). Lineage (NCBI taxonomy): Eukaryota > Metazoa > Chordata > Actinopteri > Centropomidae > Lates > Lates japonicus. Next base: position 848,114 of record BRZM01000084.1, on the reverse strand, counting down.
CAAGATTTTTGCACAGTTTTCAAGAACATCTGGCAGACTTCATCTGCAGATAAGAATTTGCTGGACCGTGCAGTGAGAAAAACAAACAAAAAAGTAAAATGGTCCTTTAGCTTTGTAGATAACAGTCGCTCAGTCCACCACTTTGGTCCAGACTGAAATATCTTAACAACTACTGGATTTGGAATTACAAACATCAACGTGCTTAGTTCAAGGCCCTGCTGTGCCTTAGTACCAACAAAGCTGTTAGCATGGCTGTAGATTGTTATGTGAAAATATGAATTCAAATACATTCACTGTAGAAGCAGAGTATTCACATATCCACCCATAGGTGGTGGTTTTACCAGTTCAAAACATTCACAATTCATGTCCTGATATCATAAACAAAGTTATAACTGGTTTCCTTCATGAGTCCAAATGACAGTTCTCTGCCCTGTAATCCAGTTTTTATATCCAAATCCTTCCAACACAATGTACAATGAATTGGTTATTCCCTTATGGAGGCAGATGTGTTACATATTTCAAGGATATCCTGTACAAGAGGAAAAAATCCCTCAAGGTCAACTCAAACACTGTGATACAACTTGAACAAATAGAAGGATTCCACTGGTTTACTTTTCCTTGTGGCTGATTGTATTTAAAGTATGTGCAATCATGGGAGACAAGCTCATAGTTCTGGATCATCCTAAATGTTTCACCGGCCATATAAAATTCATCTTGTGCATCTGTGTTGGCCCAAGCGAGAGAAAGAAAGGAGAGTGTAAGAAAATGAAGAGGAGACTTGAGGCTGACCAATAAACCCGTGTCATTACCAGGGGAGTGCACTCGCTGGAGCCGAGTCAAACCACCGCAGCTGGAAACAATCTATCACTCCACAACCCTACACGTAGCGGCTCGGAAACGAGGTCAAAACAGTTCGAAAGAAACAAGATGTTGATTCCCTGACGTTGCCTTATCTTGTCTTACTTTGACGAGGGGTCATCTGTGACTTTGTGCCTCATGTGACACGACCCAACCTGAGATCTATGTTGTGTAAATCCCTCAGTCCAGCCCTGAGATGCCTTACCTCACTTGAAAACATGAACTTAATATGACCCCAGGGTGGGCCTGACCCAAGCTGAGAATTTCTGATGTTTGTGTGTGTGTGTGTGTGTGTTTTGGCTCTCCAGGGACTGACTTCAACATCAACATTATGAGTTCAAGGTCCAAGAACAAAGACATCAAGAGGCATTTTCTTTTACCTTTACAAATAAAAACACCTTTAATGGAGTTAACAGTTGACATGCAGGAAGAAGGGTGTATGTTTGTGTGTGTACTGCGAACAGTTCCCTGGAGACAAGATACACAAACACACACGCGGATGTACACAAGGATGTACAATACGCGGCGGACGGCCTGAGGATATCACCATAGCATGAGCTTCCTGTCGCGCTTGCGTGCGCTACATTACATTTCCTGTTTGTGTCTGTACTACTTCCTGTGTGTGTGTGTGTGTGTGTTTGGCTTTCTCTGTGTAGATTATTTCAAGGATTTTCATGACAGACTCTACCTCAGAATCGGCTTTACCACCTCACATCTGCTTAATGGATTTCCCAGAGTATTAGAAACCGGATAGCCATGAACAATATCTGGATTTCACGAGGGGATAGCCACTCGCTGCCATATTGCTTACACCTATCTGGTGTCGTACGATGTGTAGACTCCTCCCTCTGTCGGGGAGAGAGAGGTTACTTTAGGGCAAGTGGGGCTTGTCACCTGATTTTTGTCTTTGCAGCACTTTCCTTCTTGACTATTTTGATTTTCTAAAACTTGATAGGCGGTCTAAATGTGGCTCCAAAAACATGGAGAGACAGTAAGCCATGCTTTCCTTAACTTAAATGGATGGAGGTTTCTATAATAAGCTGTTGGTGGATTATTTAAAGCTACACAGCTTGAGGTCTGTTGCTACCCACTTCCCCTTTTCGCGTCTGTGTGACAGTCTGTCTCAGTTGTGTTTATGTGATTTATGTTTCTTGTGTTTCTTCTTCTTTTTGTCCTCTCTGTCACGAGTGTGGTCGTGGCGCCTCCTCTTGGATTTGCATTCGCTACTGTCGCTGTCGCTGCTGCTGTCGCTCCCTGACTCCTTCCTCTCCCTCTTCCTCTTCTTCTTCATTTTCTTCTCCTGGAGGATAAAAACAGAGAAGAAGAATAATTAAATAATAAATAAATAAATAAAGGGAACTTGAACACTGATGATGACGAAAACAGGCAGTGGCTTAAATACATTTTTCATTATATTAGCACTGAACCAAACTGTATTCTTTCAAACAACACCTCTGCCAGTTCTCATGAAAGTAACTTGTATCTGTCCGTGTAAGCAACCGCAGATGTGCATTGTCATACAGAGATGTGTGGGTTGTTGCATCAGGTGACTCGACAAGAGCAAGACACTAAAAAGAAAGCCTGAGGAGAACTGGAATGAAAAAGGAAGTGAGACCCACGCTGGACAATAACTGTCACATAATCACCTTCTTTTTCTTCTTCTTTTTCTCTGAGTCTTGATGTGGTGCAACCGCGGAGGTCGGCTGCTGTCGCTCTTGTGGCTCTTCGTCGTCCTCTTCAGGCAAAAGAGCGTACTGCAGGCCCGGGGCAGAGAAACAGTCCTTTGTGAAGTGACCTGAAAAAAGTAAGAATTTATTGAAATAACTTTTCAGTGATTTCTAGCCAAGTTCCCAGTAGAAAGTTGTAGCAAACAAATGCAGCATCTGTGATTTGTTCTTTTGAGATATGAGTTGTATTGTTTGTGTTGTCGTACCCTTGCAGCCGCACTTTGAACACGTCGTGTTGAGCACGGCCTCCAGTGTGATCCTGTTGCCGGTCTGGTCTCTAAACTGCTTGCGTCGCCTCGCATCCTGCCTGCAATCACACACAGGTGAAGATAACACACACCTGAACATGCACAGATTGACACATACACACACACATAATAAAACTGTAAGCACTTACTCTGCCATGACATTGTTTGGGTCCAAGTCTCGCCCCGTCCCCTGATTGACAGCTTTCATTGAGAAGGACAACTTCACCTTGTCACCATGAATCTAACAAGTAGAGGACAGAGCTGCAGTCATCCTGCTCTGAGAATAGTTTTTACACACATTACTCTGTGTGTGTGAATATGTGTGTGTGTGCGTTGTTACCTCTCTCCCAATGACTTTAATCCACACCTGTTCTCCCACATCCACAATCTCTGAGGCGTTTTCAACCCGTGATGCTGACATCTCACTCACATGTACCAGGCCTGTTTGTGCAAGGGAAAGGAGTTAAGATGTTAAACACAAACATATATTTCAAAGGATTTAGACACACAAATACATCTTTGTATTACTGCCAATGAAATCAAAGCCTGACTGATATATCAGCTGACATTATCTCAGTGCAGATATATTGGTATCAGAGCATATGCTGATAACAAGACAAGAGCGTGACGTACAGAAATGTCAGAAATGGGTTTTGGAACAGCGTCACCATTCAATCATCTGTTCATCAGAGAATAGTGATAGTTTATTTTTAAAATCTGAAATGTCCTGAACTTAATTCAGACTTCAAATTCAAGCCAAGTGTAAGTAAGTAATTTCACATTTTTATAAGTTATGATGACGTTAGAAACTATTTCTCAACATCTGAACACTAAGATGCAGGTGCTGAATTTATCCCAGTACGCTTCAGTTCGCCCTCCAGTGGTGAAAATAAGCAGCTGGTGTTCAGTTCGACATGCAGGTCAAGGACAACTGTGCCACAATAACTCATTTGGTTAAAAAAGTGTTACCCTAGTGTAAATATAGATTTGAGACATTCCTCTCCATTAATCTGTTGCTCCTCTCAGCAGCCCCACCCATGCCCAAAGCCTTCATACTCTTTCCCTCTCTACATGCACATTATTTTGGATCTCTTTGACTACAAAGTCACAGTGACCAGAAAAAACTCAAACTGGGTTCAAAATGACTTGTAACAGTAACTGTAATAACATGTAAAAATGATGTCAACATATTAAAAACATGGGTTTGCAATGTAACGTTTAGTCTCCCGCATCAGCTCTTATATGTTGTGTCATGTCCTCAAATTGCAGGATGGCTACCTCGCTGTGTGTCAAACAAAACAGACGATCATCCAACATTTTCTCTGAATCAGAGAAGGTAGTCTGTAGAAATGTTGAAAACCTACTCTAGTAGCATCATGTAGCTTCGGTGCCTTGCAATCTGGTCTCCTAACTCTGGCAGGGAGACATCACTGTCACAGACTCCCACAGACACTGTGCACTACACTTTGGGAACCAGGACCCTGTGTCCTCTGCACTCACTCTGTGTTGCTTTTGGCTCTGCAGTGGTTTCAGCTGGCAGCGGATGCAGGTGCTGACTTAGCAGTGCTTTGCTACCGCATGTTTCTCGTTTTAGATGTTCCCTTATAGTTTTCACTGTTACCGCAGATTTAACTGTTTTCACCCATTGCAAGCTCTGCAATATTTTTCTAATGAGGTTTTCTAATTCTTATTTGCCCTGTTTTTCTTATTATAGTGATTCATTTCACTCATTTTGCCTCTGTGACTGTTTTCTCTCTGAATAACTAAATGTTTGCAGTAAGGATCTATACTGACAAATGAACTTCCACCCACCTTCCTTTTTGTACCCTGGCAGTCGGACAAAAGCACCGTAGGTTTGCACAGAGACCACTTCTCCCTTAGAAATGCTGTACAGTGGCGGCAGACCGTCCAGTCCAGCAGGCTCTGATGCTGGACCATCATTGTCAGACATTGTGGCTCAGTGGAGGCAGACCACAGGTATTAATAAGTGGCTCTAGAGGACTGATAATGAAACAAAATGGAGGAAAATATACTTTTTGAGACTCACAAATAACGATTTATGGTTCTTTTTGTCTACCTAAAATCTCTAACATAACTACACTTCCAAAAGAAGTGAGTGGGTGTTCTGAGGCAAGAATTACCAAAAGCACATATAACTGTTTTAACCTGAAATATTTGTATACAATGTATGCAGTAACTGGACAAATTCCATGAACAAGTTTTAAAAAACCTCTTTACCCAAGTTTACACTGCAGTATCTGTTTGGTATAGTGAATATTCCTATGTTGTACAAATATACATATGTTTTTTATGTTGCATTGTCATTGTTATTGCAGACAATTATGGGATTAAATGTGGTTTGGAATTCAAGTGGTAGAATAGTTTAAGTTAAAACATATTCAACTGAAATAAATCTCTCTGAATTTATTCATTATAATCTCTTTAAACATTAAAATCTTCTCTTATCTTCTCCGCAGTGTTTTCACTGCCCAGGTGCTGCTGAGTCATCTCATATGGGGATCAAATATAACTGGTTGCTTGGGTTTGATTCATATCTGAGCTTCAGAGAGTAAACAATGTGTGCTGAAGCTCATAGACACAATAACAAACTGTAGTAGACTAACTTTACATCTGCTGCAACAGAGTGACTTAGTATGAGCAGCAGCAATGAGGCTAACGTTAGCTTGATTAAAGTACTGTCTTCTACCAAGCTAATCTTAATTAATTCGAGAAAAACACATAAACAGTATAATTCGCCCGTGCATGAAGTTTAACTCCCAGCATGTAAAAACATACTATTTAACTCTTATTCTGCAGAAAATATAAAAATAGAACATTACTACCTTTCGTGTTAGCAGATCTGATTCAGTTTCACATCCGGTGCAAATCAGGTTGACAACAAGTAAAACGACCAATCATCGCAGTCGGAAGGAACTTCAACCAATCACACACCTCATAGCGGGCGGAAGTAGTTTCTCTCTGTTCTTCGTTGGTGTTACTCCGTTGGACGTCCCTCTATGAAAGACGTCCGTTAATTTTTGTAAATCAAAGCATTTAAATTCTGCGTTTTTGCTGTCTCTTGTAGTCTAATCCAGGATGATTGAACCTAAGAAGAGAGTGGCCGACATGGCGGTCGTTCCTGCCGCCGTGAAGCGGCCCCGGACGGAGCTGGTGGCGGCGGCTCAGTCCCAGCAACTCGTGGCGATGGTACGGAAAGAATAACCTGGTGTAACCAGAAAAGTACTGAAGGAAACCTGTTAGTGGCGACCAAAACAAATACAATGTATTATTAATATGTATTATTAACTTTATGAACTGTCCAGCCTCTTCCGAAGTGCACTAACAGGGCGGTGTTTTCACTTGTAAAACGGGACAAGGCTGCAAACTATACAGATAAGCAGGAAAAGAAAATAACAAACTAGCAAAAGTAGCAAAAGCTATGATGTGTTTAATTCACTTTCAGCCAAGCTGTGGTGGGACTGGCAAATACACTGATACTCTGAATGACTCTAATGGCAATCGTGGCAATTATATTTGACATTTTTTCAGATTTCTCCCACAGTGACTTGTATAATGCTTGAAAATGTATGTTGCAACTCACTATGATGAACATCAAGTCGACTAGAACTTAAATAATATGTATTGCAAAACAGTAATTATGCTGTGAGGGGGTTATGTTGTTATTGCTATTTACTTTCAGTACGTACACCTAGCTAAAACTAGTGCAGCCTAATACATCACTTGCAATAAATCCTACCTTCATGGAGGCTACAGTGTTCACTTTCATTGAAACTTTTTAAGGGAGTTTTAGAGATTCAGATGTATGTTAATTTTGCATGCAGTGCCTTCAGCTTGTACCTGAGACTTCTCTTAAAATGTCAAGAAATTGTATTTTTGAAGTCAAAATAGTCGTATGAAGTGAAAAATACACCTCACACTTCTCTTAAAGCCAAGGTGATTTCTAGAAGTTACTTCATTTGTCTGACCAACGCTACAAAATCCAATAACATCCAGTTTACCATTACACAGGGCAAAGAAGGGCAGCAACAATTAGAAGCAATAACTTGTAAATGTTTTGCTCAAAAGATGACTCTAATGATATTTTGATTATCTGAATAACTGCTGGTTAATTTTCTGTCAATCAAGTAATCACTTAATTGTCTAACTGTTGCAGCCCTAGCTCACATAAAATTCCATATCAGATTTTTTGCAGTTCTTGAAAATGCTGGCTGAAAATGAAAAGTCCTGTTTGAGCTCTTATTAACATGTGGTCAACTGTGATAAACATCAACTGTACGTCTTCTCTAAACCGACATTATGAACTTTTACAATATATCCCCGATTCTGGATCTTTGCGGCCAATATTGATATTTTAGGGCTAAGAAAATTGTATGAGAAAGTTTGTTCTCTAACATAACGAGACAGCCCTATAAGAACCCAGCCCTAACCTCAGGTTCACACAGCTGCTGTATGTGACTCCCGATGTGTCTCTTGCAGGGCCCCCCACGCAGCTCCAGCCTGCAGGCTCCCATCATGCTGATGTCTGGCCATGAGGGCGAAGTCTATTGCTGCAAGTTTCATCCCAACGGAGCCACGCTGGCCTCCTCAGGATTTGACAGGCTCATATGTAAGTTATTATCAATTAAACCACTCCAAACCCTACAGTTCTTATTAAAACTATTCATTCTCCCAGTTTCTGTAAGTAAATAGTTGTACACTGTGTGTCTTTGCTGTAGTGCTGTGGAATGTGTATGGAGATTGTGAAAATTATGCCACTCTGAAGGGCCATAGTGGAGCAGTTATGGAGCTGCACTACAACACAGATGGCAGGTACGAAGATCACTGATGAAGTGAAACGGCGTAGGCATGCTTTGGACAAAACTTACTATATTAATAACACAAAATGCATTAACTTGAAATGAATTGTTTTTTATGCATACACTTATTAAATTATTAGAAACACACAATCCCTTGAACGGGGATCAGAATGAAACATAGTTACATTAGCTGCAAATATTGATCTGTGGCAGCTTTCAATTGATAAATGTCTCTACCATTATCAGCTATCCATTGCTCATGTTGGTTTAAACCAAAGTACCAAGCAAATGTAACAGTTAATTCAAGTGTCTGTAAACAGTGAAGAGTCACAGACATCTACCGTTTGTCAACGTTTACTTGTTGGTTGAGATAATTGGTGAGACCCATGTCAAACCCGTGCTTCTTAATTCATGGTATAATCTGTCAGGCTGATAAATGTGTTTAGAAAGGACTGTGTTTTCTTTAATAGCTGTGTCTTCTTGCTGTGTATTTCAGTGTGCTGTTTTCAGCAAGCACAGACAAGACTGTAGGTGTGTGGGACAGTGAAACAGGCGAGAGGATCAAGCGTCTGAAGGGCCACACCTCCTTCGTTAACACCTGCTACCCGGCCCGTCGAGGGCCCCAGCTCGTGTGCACCGGCAGCGACGACGGCACGGTCAAGGTGAGAGTCTCAGTTGCCAGTTAGTTGAAATAAATTAAGAGACCTGTTTAGACACTGAATGACATTTAGTTGGAATTTTACCCTATTGGGTGTTTGGAGATTTAACCACAACACACTCGCTGGTCACAGTCTTGGGCCACAATCATAGACCTGATCCTAAATTTGGGAAATCATCACATGGTCATGGTCTGATGGTTAAGATGTTAATGTCTTTGTGTGTGTTTGTCTCCACGATAGCTGTGGGACATTCGTAAGAAGGGGGCGATCCACACTTTCCAAAACACCTATCAGGTGCTGGCCGTCACCTTCAACGACACCAGTGATCAGATCCTGTCAGGAGGCATCGACAATGACATCAAGGTACTGTATTTCAATGCAGAGAAGCTGGAAATGACACAGAAAACATACGCTCTGGGAAGTCGTGCATTAAAAATGATTACAAAAATTTTTAGTAGTTTAGTTAGTAGCTTCTAACTGTAACGCATATACATACTGTAATTGGTGTGTGTTATACTAACTAAAAATCGGTTATGAGTTTATCCCCAACAGTAAACTGACAATGATAATTTAGTAATGGATGTAGCTATTACCTGGGAACCACAATCAAACCTACTCAAATTTAATGTTTTTAATCTAAAGTAGGACAAGTAGGACAAACAACAGAGACAAACTATAAAAGGAATGATACCAAAAGAAGCTGTACATTGTTGTCCTTGGCTGCTGTGTCCTGTTCCCCCTTGCTAACTGCGAGTTTTCCTCACTGAACAATAAATAAATACTTCTCCTCTAATCCACAAAATACCACAGTTATGACAATAAAAGTACATTTTAATAAAAGTTAAACGTTACTGTCATACTTTTAAAGACCAATTAGATAATTAAAAACAACAGCGTCGGTAGATTTTGTTGAAGTTTGTAAAGATGGCTTTATATGTAAATATAGATATATATATATTATTGGAAATATACAAAGCATAAAATGTACAAATACGCTAAAAGTATAAGTGCATTCCCCTTTTCCATCATAACAATGAACAAAAATGATTAACAAAACATAACATCTGATAGACATACAGACTACATGTCTGAAACAAGGCAGAAACCCCACCGTTATTCTATAAGGAGTATAATATGAGGATCACTTCTGTCTGTGGCTAAGCTTAAACATCTGGTGAAGGAGATTCATCTGGTGAGTTGGGTCACTGAATGTGCCATGCACCTTAACAAAAAGAGTTAGTTAAAAAGCTGTAGTTGATGAAACACACTGCATTTTAAATGCGTTTGAAGGTGTATAAGTACTGCATTTAGGTTATTATCAGTGTGCTGTGAAGGTGCCTCCCTCAGGTGCTGCTACACTCATTGCTTCCTTTGTTTCGCTCTTGCATCTTTTATAATGATGTTCAAGAATTACGTTCGTGCCTCGCTCTGTTACCTACACCCTGCTGCAGGCTCCTCTGTGACTATGTAGCTGATGTTTCATGTTGTAGCGTGTTCACGTGTTGTAAGAACGTCAGTTTCTCTGTTTCGTTTCCCTCACTGTGACTCTCACCTCAATTATGACAACAGGTTTTTGTCCTCTGAATATGGATATGTCTCTACAGCTCAAGCCTACTCTTTGCTCTGCACATATAGGCCTCTGTTGTTCCTTTTTTATAAACACTGTCAGGAGCTGTGGTTTGTGTTGTGCAGGTGTGGGACCTGAGGCAGAATAAACTGATCTACAATATGCACGGCCATGGTGACTCTGTAACTGGACTCGCACTAAGCTCCGAGGGATCATACCTTCTTTCAAACTCCATGGACAACACAGGTGGGGCATGTGTATGAGAAATGCATTTCTTTCTCAGGCCAATACTCAATTTTTCTTTTTTTGGATCTTTCATTTGACTTTCATCTGTTTCCCTGTGAAGTGCGTATTTGGGATGTTCGACCATTTGCGCCCAAGGAGAGATGTGTGAAGATTTTCCAGGGCAATGTTCACAACTTTGAAAAGGTAACATCAATAACTTCCCATCTGTCTTCATGAGCCAATTATTTTTACCATCCAGCAGAGTATGTTTTTTTTCCTCCATGAGAGAGAGAGACCAAACATTCACTTTGTCCTAAAAAGGCATCAAAGGACATCACTCTCTGGCATGTAATAAACAGCACTTTGTCCTGTTACCCCTGTGAACTGTTACAGTCTATAACTTTGTAAGTAAGTGACTAACAGCTGCAGTCCTGCTGGCATAGTTTACGTCTGCTGTCCACCACATTTGTATGACCCTTTCATCCTCTCACATCACTCTCTGCTGTCCTTCCTGATAAAGAAAATCTAATCTTTCATCTAATTATGGTAATAGGAGCTCACATGTGTCATGTTGCTAATGCAGTTTCTAACATCTGTTCCTGTCGCTCAGAATCTGCTGAGGTGCTCCTGGTCCACTGATGGCAGTAAGATCGCTGCAGGCTCAGCTGACAGGTGAGAAGGAACCACACACACATGCACACACTCACTAGCTAGAGGCCAAGGTATACTTTATTATCAGGTCCAGGGGAATTCCTGTTGTCACGGTGACTCCAGAGAGCCACAGTCCTGACGTCACCTCTGGGTTTAGCCCTCAGGTTTCACCAGCTTCAAGTCACTCAAAGCATTTCTTTCAACTGTCTTTCTGAAAAAGACGCGTTCCAGGACTTAACGATCTATACGATAGGATAAATGAGGATCTACTACAGGACTTGCTGTATTGTAGAATAAAATACAACTTTTTTGTCCACCAGAGGGTAAAACTGTCTTTAGCTTATTAAACATAAAAGCAGCACAAGAGCCTACAACAATCGTCACTTGTTAAACAATTATTAATTTGTTACCATATAGAAAATGACAATCCAATGAATTTACTTCCTTACATCGTTGTAACTCAGTTTTTATCTCATATCTATAATCATCAATGTTCTCTTACGATGACGTTTTCTAACCTTTTAGCTGTAATCTCTGCTGTCTCAAGTGTCTACACACTCTGGTCCTCTCTGTCCTGCTGCTATTACAACCACGTCTGCTATCTCAAGGCAGACAGAGACAAGGAAAATGTTCCTTTTAAGAGGCAGAAACCTTGTGCAGCACCAGGCTCAGGCTCATTTACCACTTTAGTGAGTGCTGTTTGAGTGGAGTGACAGGCCCTGAAGGCAGACTGAGAAGATTCAGAAAGATTATTGTCGGACAAGTGGGTAGAAAGCGGCTAAGACAGAACTCTTTCCAGGACTTTTGAAAAGGACGGACGGTTTGAGACTGGCTGAGTTATTTAGTGACAAAATGAGGATCTACTGCAGGACTCATCACATCAGGTGTAAGGCTTATGGGAGGTGAAGTTCATTAAAGGCAGCTCAAAACATAAATATTAAATAAACAGTGATTTATTTTAAAAGAAGCAGTTCAAAAAAAATCATCCCTTTAATAAACTATATGACACACTGTTATAGTCATGTTCCAGGGCTGGATTTTAATGTGTATTATTACAAATATAAACACCATTAGGATGATTTTGAATTAGGTTTTTTTTTTTTTTTTGGTTCTGGTTTGACTTCAGCGCTCACATTTTCTGTCTTAAACCACAAATGGCAGCTAATCTGAAAACAAAAAATAGAATATACATAATAATCTTGTTTCACACGTCTCATCTTTGCACTGTCTCACATCAGGAGTCGCTCTTGTTATTGACTTTGTCTGCGTTTACAGATTTGTGTATATTTGGGACACCACATCACGTAGAATCCTGTACAAGCTGCCGGGCCACGCTGGCTCTGTCAACGAAGTGGCCTTCCACCCAGAGGAGCCTATAGGTGAGTCGAACAGCTGCCTCAGTCTCAGATTACAAGCTGTGATACATGTAAGAGGAATGGAGCACAGATATGTTAAGACCTGAGGAGCAGGTTCGTTTTTGTTTTTTAACTTGAAGATGGAAGATTGTTTTCATGTTGATGTGGTGTTTGCCAGATTTGTGGTCGTCACCCCAGAGTCTTATTATTTTATGTTAGGTTTAATTTGATGTTTGTAGTTACAAAAACGTGACAACAAACAATAATCGTTGTTTCCTCTCCACACAGTGCTGTCTGGCTCCAGTGATAAACGACTCTACATGGGAGAAATTCAGTAGGATGTTTATGCGTGTAAACTTGGATGAGTGTGTGTGAGTGTGTGTGTGTGTGTGTGCTGCAAGCCGGCGTCCCACCCTGTAAGTGGATGGGTGGTGATCGACAGTGGGTTAGGAGTCTCTGTAATTTTCATGTGCTTCAGCTCGTCTCAGAACAACCTCAGGACGTTGTGTTTAAAGTTTATTATGCTCAATCACAACAACCTCTACAGTGACGTGTTTTTTTAATTCTGATTTGTTTCCTTTTTAATAAACTTACAGTTTTCTGGAAAAGGTTTTGTCAGATTCTTTTGTTATTATGATGCTGATGAGTTTTACATGTAACCGGCTGCTGGTTTCATCCAGTATGAATAAGCAAACAGTTCTGCAAAAATAAAATAAGTCATTTATGTAATTCGTCCACTATTATTCTCAAAGAAGCATTTTACCTTTATAACATTTTTGACAGTGGTACTAACTAGTTCCTTTGAGAAAGAGGGTTTATAAACGAGATGTACAATAAGACTAGAAAGATCCATAGCTGGAGCTCAAACCAAGCAGCAGTACGTATGGCAGGATAACACTTTTCACAGGTTAACACATCAATGTCGACATAAAGCTGAACTTTGATAAGGACACTGAGGTGATATTTGAGAAAGGACAACAGACTGTGTCTTCTGTGGAATTAACATGTTTTTAATGTGGACATGAAGTTCATGTTGTTATTTGACAGATCTGTGTCTGCTCTGACCCTCTCAGTTATTTGGCAATTTAAATCTGTGAAACAGGAATCAAATGATTAAATAATAGTCAAAGTGGGCTGTAAAATGACTCGTGAGCAGCAGCAGCAGCCTTCCTTTGTTTTTAGCCAACAAATCACACAAAAAGCAGAATCAGTTTTATTCAGGTCTGGACCATCCTCTTCTTTAGGACTCTGACATCTGCTCTCTGGTCACAGATCTGGACTTCTGTAGGAAAAATAGGTGAGGAACTTTCAATTTAGAATTTATGTTTATATAATTTATACATCCTAGTCATATATATTATCCTGCTCTATCTTATCCTTATTTCCATTCATTGTAGTTTTCTACAATTTTACAATTCTTGACTAAATTGTTTCCACACTTTTAATATCTGTTCTTTTTGTTTAATGTTTTTTTTAGATAATTTTTTGTCTGCCTTGATCCAAAAAGAATCATGTTTTGTTGAATAGTAAAGAGATAAATTAAAATATTTTATATATAATATAATATATAATATTTTAATATTTAAAGAGAAGGGGTCATTGTTAAGAATGCTACTATTACTTTTTAACCTCAAGTATATAAATTAGATCAGGTTATTTAGCAATATATAGAGTTATGACATGTGACTATAATTTATTTAGTTCAAAGTGAATTAAATTAGATAAATAAAAGAACAAATAGACAAATCAGAATAGACAAAGTAGTGTAGTTACAGTGCAGTCAAAGGGCGAACCAGCTTAAACTGTTTAACCTTTTTTTTTATTCAGAAACGTGTGAGGTGCATGTGAGATTTGTTGTAGTAAACTGGGTCTAACATTAATGGTTTGATTGTCATATGGCCTTGCGATAACCGCCAAGGCGGTCATTATCTGCCGTTTCATCAGTGAAAGCTGACTTTTCTTGTGTGAAGCTCAGTGTCTCAGTCTGTCGCACTGCTCGTGGTGAGTAGCTGAGATTAAACAACACTGCTAATTGTGATTTCTTCCGCTCTGAATAACCGCGGGCTGAGGAGACGAGCAGCACCGCGGGGCCAGCGCTCCCTCCTCGGGTCTGTATCCACTCTGCTGATAGTGGGAGGCGGTAACAGACTTTATTATTTTCGGCTGTCTGAACCTCCTCCACCACCGTGAGCCCCCCGTTTCTTTTGTGCTGCTTTTTTTTTTTTTTGAACGCCTCGCGGGGCTGCTGCTCGGCCGCGCGCACGCACGCGGGTCTGCAGAATCCATGCAGCTCCTCCTCGAGGGGGTCGCGGTGACTGAGAGCCCCCACCCCCCTCGTCTCTCTCTCTCTCTCTCTCTCTTTCTCTCCCTCTCTCTTTCTTCCCCCCGGCTCCTCCTGCGCCCGATTGTTGACAAAAGACGCTGCTAGACGGAGCGAAGGAGCCCAGACCCCGGTACCGGTGAGCTTATCTGCCCGTTAACTTTGACTTCTTTCCCCCTGAACAGCTCGAGGAGGAGAAGGTCGGGACGAAAGGGTTGGAGGGAGTTGGGGAGGGGGGGACGAAGACTCTTCCGCTCCTAGAAAACCGTGAGTCACAACGGGCTGCTTTGTGTCCGTAGCGGATTGGATGTAGCCAAACGTTAGCCGTGGTAGCACTGCGGGGTCGGTCCCCTCCTCCCCACCGCCCCCGTGTGATCCGGTATCATATGATGCTCATTTCTGTCTGTAGCCTGGGGCAGATTATGACAGCTTTCCGTCTCTCTTTGTGCCTTTGTGTGTCCCCTCTCCGGAAGGTGTGGCCGAGGTGATTCGGTTGTCGGTGGTGGTCGGACCGCAGCGGGCCGGTGTGAAGTAGACGCCCCCACACACCTCCTCCTCCCTCCTCTCTCCCTCTCCTCTCCTTCTGAAAACCACCCGCGACTCGTATTTACCGACAAAACCAGCGGCCAAGATGGGTCACTCACTGTGAGTGGAAGCGCCAGACCAGCGTTGCAGGGGGAGGCGGCGGCGGCGGCCTTGGGCAGGTCTATTCAGCCGGGAATGGTGTGAGCTCAGACGGCCAGGCAGTCTGGATCTGACCGGGGACCCGTCATTCCCCCGGAGCCTCCGCGGCTCCAAGCCGCGTCCTGAGCCCTCCAAGATGGGGAAGTGCGACGGCAGATGCACGCTGCTGGTGATATGTTCACTGCAGTTGGTGAGTGTGTATATAGTGTATGTTTGTGTGTGTGTGTGTGTGTGTGTACGCGCGCGGACAAAACTGCCTCTCTACTCACTCACCATGAAGATATAATTAGAGCAGCGTGCTACAGACCCGCACATTGTAATCAGACATTTTTGTCCGGCCCCTCTGTACAGTCACACTAAAAAGCTTTGAGCTGCAGCTGCTGGGGTGCCATGCCACATTACAGGCGAGGGTGTGTGTCTTTGAAGCAGAGGGAGCAGGGCGCAGGGGGGGGGGGGGGACTTCAGTGTCAGGGTGGTCTGCATGTCTGGGTGATAGCCCCATTCTGGCAAAAAACATGTGAATGTTAAGCACAAGGGGGGACAAGGAGGCCCTGTTCACCATCTGGTCTCCATTCTGGAGTTAAAGTTAGCTGTTCCTTGTGCCCACAAATAGCTTGAGACTATTCCTCTAAAATGTAATAAGTGTGTAATATGAGACAGCATCAGCTATTCCTGTAGTGAGCTTGATGCAGGGATGAACAGCAGCAGTGTGAGGGCTGGTTTGTCAAGGCTATTGTTTGCCCTGGCTGATGAGTTGTTGTGTTGCAGGGGGATTCGGGCCCATAGATTCTCATTAGTTTGGGGGAGCTTTTAGGGGGTGCTCCTCTTTTACAGTCACTGGACTGGCTGGTGCTCCAGGCAGTTACCATGGAAACAACTGCGGCAGACCTGTGTATGTGTGTCCCTGTCACTGTCTGTGTGTGTGTGTGTGTGTGTGTGAGAGAGAGAGAGAGATCTCTTGTGTGTGTTGTGTGTTGTATTAGCATATATCCTCATTTGCGACTGTCTGTATACACATTCCTCTTATGTATGTGTGTGTTTATGCAACCTCCCCTCCCCTTCCCCTGCCCCCTAGGTGGCAGCCCTCCAGAGGCAGGTGTTTGATTTTCTGGGTTACCAATGGGCTCCCATCCTGGCCAACTTCCTGCACATCATGGCCGTCATCCTGGGCATGTTCGGCACTGTGCAGTTTCGCTTCAGATACCTCATCTTTGTGAGTATACCCATCATCTTCTGATAATGTCACAGCCCCTCTTTACTCTGAATTGATAAAGCCTGTGTGTGTAGTTACAGTCGCGCAGAAACTGATCTCTGTGTTTGTCTGACACAGTATGCAGTATGGCTGGTCCTCTGGGTGGGCTGGAACTCCTTCATCATCTGTTTCTACCTGGAGGTTGGAAACCTGTCTCAGGTAAGCTCTGTGTGTTTATACTTGTGGTTAAGTGTGATGCTTTTACAACATGGATATTTGTTCTAATTAGAAACACTCTCTTCATTAGTGCTGGAATGATTAATCACTTTGTTGACAGAAAATGAATTGCCAACAATTTTGATAAATATTTAAGTCACCTCTTACAAAAGCACTGTATGTATTTACAACAGAGCTGAAACAAATAGTCAGTCAATTGAATAATTAGAACAGTTAATAAGCAACTTTTTTGTACATTTTTAAGAAAAAATGCCCAAAGTTCTCTGGTTACATCCTCCATTCTGGTTGTGAAAAATGTGAATATTTTCTGTGTTTCTCAGGCTTCTGTAACACTTAACTTAATATCTATTGTTTTTGGACCTTTGTTTGGATAAAACAAACATTTGTGGACGTCATACCGGACTCTGGGAAACTGTGATGGACATTTTTAACTGTTTTCAGGCATTTCTAAGACCAAACAATTTATCAACAAAATAATCAGTGGATTAATTGATGATGAAAAGTTAATGCCAGCCTAGAAGTCATGTTTCATGCAAAATTGTCAAACATTCTGTGTTTGCAGCTTCTTAAATGTGAAAATTTACTGTTTTTCTATGTTGATATTGTTGTAAATTGATGTCATCTTGGGCTCAGGGAAATTGTGATGAGCATTTATCAACTTAACAGTTAATTGATGATTTGAAAACATAATCAACAGAGGAATCGGCAACAAGAACAAGCGTTAGTTGTGGCAGCTCTTTTCTGAACATGTGTATGTACATGTGTCTGTCACAGGACAGGGACTTTCTCATGACATTCAACACATCTCTCCATCGTTCGTGGTGGATGGAGCACGGCCCTGGTTGCCTGGTAACGCCAGTGCTAGACTCTCGCATGGCCCCTGATGACCACCATGTCATCACCGTCTCCGGGTGTCTCCTTGACTACCAGTACATCGAGGTGTTGAGTTCAGCCATTCAGATCCTGTTGGCAGTACGTATCTGACACACACACTCACACACTCCGACAAATAATCACAGTTTCTTTTACATTCATTTGGCTTTATTACAGCATCACACACACACACACACACACAGAGCTAAAATTTTCTTTGTAAAAATCACTATGCTCTGTTTTACTCTGCTGACCCTCAACCTTGTGCTAATACATTTTCTATGAAATACCAGGCAGATACTGTGTCAGCAGTGACTCAGCCTGTACAACAACAATCGTCTTACTTCTGACCATCTCCTCTCTAACAGCTCTTTGGCTTCGTGTACGCCTGCTACGTGAGCAAAGTCTTCCAGGATGACGAGGACAGTTGTGAGTGCTTTTGTCTTCTCCTAAAAGCTTGTTGATCCTCTTTCAGGGCCTCGTTCAGCTGATCGCGTTTACTTTTGTCACACTGTGGAGAGGGGCTTTAGTGTTAGCGATCCACGGCTTTGGATGTGAGTGCTGTTAGCTCATTGTTTTCTCGTGCCCGAGTCATGCTGAGCGATATCACCAAAGAGGATTCCCTCTGGGTGATCTTAGCGCTCCATCTGTGGGGAGTATTAGAGATGTCTGCCGGAATATTCCCACCGTCGGAGCGCCCGTCTGTCCGCTGGCTAGTGCTTGTCTGTCAGCTCCGGTGTGCCATCTGTGTGTCTGAATGGTTCGTCTCCTCATGTGCCTCCCGTGAGTGTTTTACTCTCTCTCAGAGGAGGAAGTTAAGTCATGTTGTTACAATATGACACCATAAGTTTGATTTCCTGTAAGAGCATGGGTGAGCTGCTGTGTCAGGGTTATATGCAGGGCATAACATGGTGGGAATGATGAAATCACAATGACATGCAATATCAATACTTTTTATTGATACATTAATAATATATCCTGACTGATGCTGGATTTTTTTAGACCTATATTGCTATTGATAGTTGAGAGTTTAAAATATGATAATGTATTCTATACCATAACATAATATAAACAAACATCTTTGACAAACATCCCTCAATTTTTTTTTTAAAGAATTGTGACCAATATATGTAGAAAGTGAGCCATTTTACATTTGAAAAATAAACTTGTGTCAACAAAATAATAATAGCAACAGATGTTTTGCTACATACACATCGACATACACACCAGATGCCAATATTCATCCATTAATTTAACAATACAAATCACAGGTAAACATTAAAATGTTAGATCTTGCCACTTGAGAAAAAATGAAGTTATGGTTGTTCACCTAATCCTAACCTGTGGTCCATAACTCCACTGTTGTAGAGCATGGAGGGCTTTTTTCTTTTTTCAGCTGGCACCACACAAAAGTTTGTTCCTCCGAATCGATTGAGAAAGGTTAGAACAATGTATCCATGACATAGAGGCAGTGAGAAAGATGATGTATTGTGTGTATATTTACAGTGTTATTAAGGTATACTGAAAGCATTATGGGACCATCTGATGCCTTAATAGATTTTCATGTCAAAACAGAACTTGATCTTGAAATACAACACTTTGTTAAAAAGAAAAAATAAATTAAGGGACAATGGAATGATGTCATCTCTTCTCTTTCTCTCTCCTTTTGAAGTTGATTTCATCGGTGGCTTCGACTCTTACGGCTACCAGCCTCCTCAGAAGTCCTCACATCTGCAGCTGCAGCCTCTTTACACGTGAGTTACAAATATATCTATAAGTCTTTTTGATCTTATTCTCAGACATTTTTCTTTCAGGTTGTACTCAAGTAATTTAGCACTGCACTTGCACTGCACAACATTGGGGGACTCACAAGAGACAGATTATTTTAAAAAATGGTCAAAAGTCGTGCTGGGATATCCTGACTTTGAGTCCCTAGTTTGGGTCAAACTCCAGAAACGCCGCACCCTATAAATGCTCGGTTCATTTAAATCCCACACCCCTAGACTGAACCTCATGTGTAAGACAAGGGAGTGCCCCTTTCTCGCAGTTAAATCAAAGTGCAGTTTACTCTAACATTGATGTCTTATGGTATAAATCCCCCTTTTTTCCCCTCTGCCTCCCAGGGCTGGTTAATTGTTGGTAGCGCCCCCTTCAGGCCAAACCCTGACGGCGTCACTGTGGATGGAAAGCGGCGGTCGCCCCTGATTACACTCACTCTGTGTGTCACAGTTTACCCGAGGAATGGACTTAACCCCACCCAGAGGGAGAGACGTCTGTGCGTGTGTGCATGTGTGCTTGTGTCTGAGAACGAGAAATACGGCCCTGATTAGAATGTACAGCGCTCAGGGAAGAACCAGCATGCCAGGTGGTACGATGAGATGAAGGTGAGGCAGGAGGCAGGGGAGGGGAGGTACAGAGAACAAGAGCTGGGGCCACCTCCGTCAAATCACCGAGGACACACTTCACTAAACTGCCAGCTCTCAACAACACTCCCACAAGTGTGTGTGTGTGTGTGTAATGTGTGTGTGTGTGTGTGTGTGTGTGTGTGTGTGTGTGTGTGTGTGTGTGTGTGACAGTGTTAACTCCACAGGACTAGCTGGTGCTTTGTGGTTTCACCCTGGACTCTTACCACGCAGTGCCCTCGTGACTTTTTGTTTTTTGGGGGGGTTGCGTTGCTTATGTGTGTGTGAGTGTGTGGGGGTGAGGATGTGGGTGGGGTCACATGATAAAAAGAGGCACGGCTCGTACCTGTTGTCGTTTTAGAATGTGGTGATGTCAAACTAGAGCAGTCTTATGATTCCCGTTCCCAAAGCCATCTCCCCTTCCTCCCGTGCAGCTTTTTACTCTACAGCCTTGGCCTGGTGGGGTGGAAAGGGTTAACTGCTTAAAGGATCAGGCTGTCAGTATTTTAGGTATTTTATTACTGTAAAAACAAATCCTGTGAAAAGACCAAAACCAACAATGCTTTTGTCTGTATCTTAGTGCTTTCCAACTTTCACAGTTTGTGTCTGAGCCTCAAACCTGTTTGCTTTAGGAGAGTTAAAAAAAAGAGTCACAGAAATATATTTTAATATTTAGAAAAGGCTGAATAATTTCCTAAAACATTCTAAGCAATGTTGCTCAAACAGCAGTAAATAGCGCATTTGTTGGGGACTATTTTCAGCTGCGGATATGAGTATTTACAGCAGCAGGACGGCGTATGTGGGATCTCCCCAAAAATAATAGTTTTGGACAACAATAGAGCTCTATGGCAAAAAGACAAAAGCTATATCAGGCTTTGGCAACACAGACTGTACTGGTTTGTTGCATCAATTCATTGCTCATTTTGGTCTTTTCATTGGATTTGTTGACAATAAGACAAATAGAGTGTATCACCAGACTTGTCCTTTACATTTCTGGGGTGCTACAAATATCAAGTCAAATGTCCAGTGCTAGGATAATTAGTTTTCAGGAGAATAAGTTCAGCCTACTGTACATGTGATATTGTCAATTAGGGATGCAGATGGCTTTGGGATCAGGCATTAGTGTGTCTATGGGGGGGGAGGGTGGGGGAGCAGTGGGGATACTGTGCATGTAAATAACCAGCCAATGATTGTTTTGTTGGTTCCATTTAGAAAAGGGGGGTTGCATTAGGGGGTGGGTGGGACCGGGGAAGATGGGTACACATCAAAGTTTTTCTTCATACCTGTTTCTCTTGTTCTCTCTTTTTGGATATCCTCATGCTGCCCTCTTTTAACCCATCTGCGGCTAATTCTCCCCCATCATCTTGCTCACTAACTACATACACCCCTGCAGCTCACTCGCTGGTCTCCACTGGAGCGTGTGGCGATGAAGGAGAGGAAAATATGTCATGAGCATGCACGGTGACATGCTCTGAGTAGTGTTTTTTTTAGTTGGGATGGGAGACAGGAAGAGGGAAGGAGGGGGACAGGTATGAGGTGAAGACCTTATCGGGTGTAAGGTGAAGTTTGAAATAATAAAAATACACTTTCTACATTAAATGTGACTTCTCCTGTCATCTGTGGACACACATTTGTCTCACCGGGAGTCATCTCGTGTTTAATAAGTTAAGTGCTTTCATTCCTTGTTTTGATCACATTACATTAATATTGGGATTACGAAGCACAGAATTATATTTTTGTCAGATTAGTTTAGTAGATAATACAAATGATGCACTCTGGTGAACTGATATTGTACAATGAGGATTTGATTTGTCAAAATAATGTGATGCACTGTATGGAGAGCCTGACAGAACAAAAGCATCTCTATGATACTCACAGAGGGACTTATTTTATGCCTGCAGTAGTAAAGAGTGTGCTCATTCTGAATCTTTAAGTTCAGTTCATTTTAATGGTATTAACTGATACTGTGCAGTCATAATTAGATTGTCAAAATAATTTCACAGATCTGCTCTGACAATACCATAATGTTACGGTGTAATAATATATTACTAAGGGTTTTATACAATGATAACAAAACATAATACAACAAATAACATTAAAGCTGAAAAATAATACAGAAAAAGTGAGTATAAACTCTGATTTTACAAGCAGACTTTACAAACTTCAAGCTGTTTAATCTAGTATTGTTGGACCATATGAGGATGTTTAGCAGTCTATCCTATAATTTCCATATTATTACCATAGATTAGAGCAGCCGTAATCTACTGTATCCGCATTACGTCATCCACACACCGGTTCAGGACTTCTCTCCGGTCTGCAGCCTCGGGGTCACCGCTGGCACATTTCCAAAGAGCCACTGGGGTATTTTTGTTATCTGGGCCACACGCTCCCCTTTTCACACCGTCCACTTACATTCCGGAGGTGTAACGGAGCGACCAGCAGCCACACACTGGCTAAACGTGTGGCGCAGCACGTTGCCATGGCTGCCAAGCACCCCGTTACCGTAGAGACCCAGGTGCATTGTGTACAGTCCACCCCCGACAAAATCACGTAGAATCCCCATAAAACAAGAGATAATGGCATTATTTACAGAGTTTACATACAGTAAGTACCACTAATATAATGTGCTAAAATGTCTGGGTATTTTTTTATGTGTAGATTATTTTGGTGACGTCCGCCGCTCTAGTCATACAAATGTCTAAAGCGGCCCGTTAAAATGGCATTTTTTTCGTCTATTCACAAATATGTGAATGAGGTTTAAAACATCCGTTATTAATACACCCTACAATACAATCAGACTACACACATAACAAAGGGACCGGTCCGCTGTGACCCTCCCTCCCCTCCCGGTTGGCGCAATGAACCGCACGCTCTCTCTCATCCCTTCCCGTCATGCAGCGCTCTTGCCTGCTCCTCCGTCGAGCCGCCATGTTGTCGGAGTGAAAGCCTGGGGTGTCAGAGAGAAACTGGGGCCGAAATCCGCGACCATCCACCCTCTCCGCCGGTGAGTATCGTCTGTTCCGCGGTCGCGTTGGCACGGGGCATTGTTTATTCGCGCATCGGTGCCGGTATTGTCGCTATGGAGGCTGCAAGAGGGGTTAAACGGGAGTATTTTGCGGGGCTGAAAGCGGCTGCCTCCCTTTCTGCTGCCTGCCTCCTTCCTCCCGTTGTGTCGGTCTTCCGCTCCAGACAGCTCTCGGGCCTTTGTTAGCATCCATGTCACGGGGACCTGTGGGGCTGCAGGCTCGGCAGACATACAGAGACCCCCGGGTGTATATTAATAACAAGATAGCGATATTATGAGACCACCGCCGCCGTTTAAAACATAGCGTGGAGCCCGTGTTTGGCCACCGGTTCGCCCGGGATGAGCTTGTGTCGGGAGGCCGTGTTATTGTTGGTAGACATGGGCAGTGAACCCTCCATAACAGACCCGAGACTTGGCATAAGTGGATACAGATGCATGAAAATGAAACCCCTGGTAAATGTCACGAAAATTTTCACGAAGCATCTACATATATCCCTTTCGGGGTTGGTGTGTCATGTCTGCTAATGGAGAAATATTTGGTGTATGTTGAGACACCTAACGTTATCTCCTGCTAGCTGCAGGTTGCCTGCTCGTATTGTCACACCCCTGTCTGTGCCCGGTATGCGGTGGATTGATCCCCGGTATTGAATAATGATTAACCCAGTTAGATTATGGAACACAGTGCCTGTTTCCGGGTGCTGAGTAAAACTTGTAGCATAACAAGCCGTGTGCGCTTCGCTTTGGGGAATGGCCACACGGTTGTGGATTTCCGGGTGTTTCTCTACCTGATTTCGAGCTAAGAGCTAACATTTCCTTGTTGCTAAATGAGGAGTGGAAGAGGAAAACAAACACAAGACTGCATATGTGAATGATCAATTGGCAGGCTGGTTTGTTTTTATCTTTTGGGACTGTTCAGCCGGTCAGCTCGTGGTTTTTGTCTTTATGGAGGGGGTGTGTTACACAGTGGTTTCAGCAGACTTGAGAGAAAGCTGCATGTGTTTGAAGGCTCATAGTGTCAGACGGTCTCTTGCAAAGGTAATTACTGTATATGGCTCAGTGTAAAAAGAACTGCTTGTAATTTCCTCATGGCCTGTAGGGACACTAATGTGAAACTTGTAATTTTAACAGAGATTAGAGCTTGTTGGATATGGAGAGGCTGTAAAATACAAATTATATCCCTCTGACTGCTGAAAACCACAGAGGATGTTGTTCCTGCTGTTGACCACGACCACCAAACAGATCTGACCATGCATATTTCTTGGGTTAATCACTGCACAGATAGTGACAGTAGCAAGTTACGTACCCTGGTTATGTGACAGAGCCACTATGACCTTTGCAAATTAGGGACCACCAGTTTGTCTCCACTTCCTGCCAAATAAAGTCAGTAACCTCCCCTGTGCAAACTTACGTAGATAATGTTACTTTTTAAATTGTTCCTTTCAGACAATACACTCGTCAGTTTATTGGGTGCACATAACCTCAATTAATTCAGTATAATGAAACTGATAACAGTTGATTGTGTGATTGTGCAAATTAAACTTTATGAAAACTTTTGGAGGCTGTAGTTTGTGGTGTTACTGCTGTACTGTGTTTCTAATGCTTGCATCTCAGAGACACCACCACAAACCACAGGGAGCATTAAGTTCAATTAACACCTCTCTTTAACAAGTTACCTACATGAAGGTAAGGTTTATGACAGTTTTATCGTATTGTTGAGTATTAGTTTTAGCATAGTGTATATAATAACCTGTTAAATTCGCGTTTAGTGTGTCAGCTGCAATGGTGGGGACTTCTGCTATAATCGGCAGCAGTGATCTGCAGCTATGTCTGTACAGGGTTTCATAACAACCAAATTTCTGTGGGTAGAACACCTTCAACTAAACAAGTAACCAATCAGTAACTTACACCACATGCAGATGACTGAGATACATTTCTGAATACTGTTTTAAGATGCATAATATGGAGATGTTTTACAATATTCCTTTGGTGAATTTTCATCTTTATGGCCCATTTGATTGGAGATTGTAACTTCTATGTTTTATTCCAAGAAATACAGAGATATAGTAAAGTTTAGAGTATGGCCTGCTGACTATAAGTTGGCAGTTAAATTCACCTGCCTCCTGGGCTTGCTTGTAAAGTGATTCTCTGGTTTATATCCATAACTGTTGAACCCAGTTCTCTTGCTCTGATTATCTGTGTTTAAGTGGCTTTAATGGCTACAATGGCTAATTAATATTAGTGCTGTCCCTTATGTGGCTGCAACCTTAAAAAAACTTTGTATAACTTTGGGTTTTTGGAGTGATTTTAATCTAATTAGATTATTTTGATATTTACATAAAATTGTATTTAGTGTTTAGTGCTGTGCTGTGGAAGAATATGCAGATCTACAGTCAAACTAGACATTACACCAGTTAATCTAACAATTTAGACCATTTTCAACCAAATAAGAGCTGTTAGTACAGCGCTGCAGTGATAATTTGGGATGAAAGCACCTGCACTTGTCTTGGATACAGCTGGCTCACAGGCATCACTGTTCACTATACTGCGCTGTGCAGTATACACTCAGTCATAAGTTTATTTGGTATACCTCGCTAAAACAAATACATTGGTCCTGCAATAAATCCTACATTTAAAAAGTTTAGATTCTGTTAAGACCATTTTATAGAGGTGTTTATTCAGTTTGTATCATAATTTTTGAACATGTAGTTTGAAGTGCTGTTGAAACGTATTATGTTATATTCACACAGATATAAATCCAGTGGACAAGTATTAGGAACACAAACCTCTGAGAGGGTAGGATTTATTGCAGTGCAGTTATATTAGACTGTATTTTAGCTAGGTTTACCAAATAAACTGGCAACTGAGTGTAGTCGGACATGGAAACCAGTTAAAGCTACAATAATTGTTGAGATATTTTAGCATCTCTGGTTTGGCCTGTAGAAGTCTCAGTCCTGCTCTGAAGTGACTAGGAGATATTGGCTTGATTTACATGAGATTACATTGTGCTTATGTCTCTCATTCATGCAGAACTGATGTATGTATTGACTTACAGAGGAGCAGCACTGACTCTGAACTTTGACCATAAACCACCTGGAACAGTAAAATGACAGGCAAATGATTAGATTAATGTTTTACTCCATATTTTGTCTTGCTGTCACCACAGTTTCTCATGAAGTAAGGCCCATCATTTTTTCTGTTCTCTCTGCATGTATCATTGTGAGATATAGTTACAAAGGCTTTATTAAAACTGACATGTTGCAAAACTGATTGGATCTCTGTTCTTAACAGAGCGTTAGTTTTAGGTAGGTGTGCCTAATAAACTGGCACCTGAGCATTAAGTCCCCCACTCTAAATGTAAGAGTTAATCAAATATTTTGTGTGTTCAACATATTAATCCAGTATGCCATTGTTTGCATGTGACCGATGTATTTTCTCTCCGGACAGGCTGTGGTGGAATGAGCAGTGTGTGTGTGTTGAAGAGGAAAGCAGTGCTCTGGCAGGATTCATTCAGCCCCCACCATAGAAGTACATCTCCCAGCATGCCTGTGGTGCTGAGCAGCGGAGGACATGCCCCGCCAACTGGGCAGACCCCTCAGGCCACACCCCCCAGCCAGCAGGTAATACCCCCCACATCTACACCTTTACGTGTTTCATTCATTCATGGACAGATGTGTCTGTGCTCAAGAAACATCTCACTGTTCACTCTGTGGTCTTTAGCCTGTGTTGTCGAGCCTGTAGTGCTGTAGCCATTCTAGTGCTGTTCACATTGAAAAAGAAGTTAGTATTCTGCCAGAATAGTAGGTCAGATAGAGACTGTGTTAACATTGTTCAACAAAATTTGTTAAACTATGTTTTTGGAACTTTAACCAACATACTATGCCATTTGCAACAGAAACACCTGAGGGTGGCTGTTAGCAAAAGTGATGAAAAGTAATTCCCCGCTGTAACTGCTGATTCAGGCTGAAACAATGCAGTATTGCTGTGAATATTAGAATGTGTCTGGTCAAACAGTGGCCGACTGAAAGTAGTGGCTGATCTATTATGAATATGCTATGCCCATGTCAGACATTTTTCTGAAGGTGTCATGTTATATTTGAGAAATGCAGCTAAGATTTTCTTGAGTTCTGTGATTGTGATGGAGTAAAATGTCTGCACAAACGCATTAGATTTAGTTGGGAGATTAGTTAATTATTTGATAAATCACTTAGTCAGCTGACAAAAATGGATGGTTGCTTTTGAATTTTGAATTCTTTGTAGTCATTTATCTTGTGAAAGTACCAAACATTTTGTGGTTAAAGCTTCACAAATATAAGGATTTACTGCTGCTTTTCCTGTTTAATGTAATTGTAAATTTATTGAATGACTAATTTTTAATTTTCCTCTTATAAAACTGTTAAATGAGCTGTTTGAAGTCAGGCGTTGGTCACTATATTGGTTGGTCACTGGTCAGTATATTTGTTTATAAAGGTATTATTCCATTCACTTTATCAACTAAAATATTAATATATACGACTAAAATTAACTAAGTAATAGACAAATAACAAATTTGAGTGAAAATTGATTAAAATTACCCAATAATCAGCTCAGGATCTCTCTGTCTTTATATCCTCTTGGCTGGTAGAGCTGCTGATGTTAAGTGGAATAGCTGTTAGCCTGTTCATTATTGCTGTTAGTCAGGAGACTAGCCATGCTACTATAAAATGTATAATAAAACTAATTGTAGTTGTTTGGCAGTCTGAAATGTGGTCCCCAACTCAGATACCAGACTGTACTTTAATAGGCTTGAACACTGTAATGTCTCTGCCTCAACATCAGTGTATGTGACCAGTAGTTGCATAGCGAAGGATGAGCTGTAAGGTCTCACAATAGGCTCATTAGTTAAGTGTTACTACTTGACAACAAGGTTGGTATTTTTCATGATGAATCCTGGGAAAAAATCAGTCCATCTGATAAGTAGCAACTTAGTCAGACTGAATGACATCCTGGTAACTTTTTCTGCTGCATATTTTACGTGTACAGCAGATGACCAAGCCCAGTTGTTTCCAGTACATGTTGACTGGTTCTTTGATGACAGTGTCTTGTGGGGAATTTTGTGTTTACCCTCAGAATGGGTAAGAGAAGAAGTCAGCATGAGCTTTGCTGGTGAAAATAAATGCTGCCTCCTGTTTGGACGTATTTGAGTTTCGCAACAGGGGATGTGGTTCTGAATACCTCAACCTACAGAGCTGTTTTGATGATGATGATTAATTTTTGAAAATGCATGTGATGAATTTAGACTCATAAGGTTGAGTCTAAATCAACTGTGAAGGTTGATAAAGGGTGAAAGTTTCCAGTGACCTGGCAGAGAACTTCTGATTATTTCCACCTAAGCTTTAATGTCTTTACTTTTTGTCCAGCAGATGAAATACTTCACTGTTAATAGAGAATAGAGTGACTGAGGATGATCATTCTGAAAACATTAAATCACTTGAATTTGTTTTGCTGTTGGTATTTAGATTTTGATTGAGCTGCCCTTTTTCACCTCTGACATTTCTGCTTTATGTGGTGTGTGTATTTGGCTATTCAGTTACAGTGTATTGATGTTTACTTGTGTGTTTGACATGTATTTAAGTGTAAGCACGCTCAAGTCTGTGTGTCAGTATTGTCTTCCTTTACTTTTCCTTCTTGCATTTTTGTTTTGTGTTGTTTCTCATAAGCGACTATACCTGCGTGTCTCTGGTTGTTGCTGAGACACACTCTGCTTGTTACTGTTGCCAGTAATTTCAGGATAATGTGCATGTGTGTGTGTCTCTAAGGGTGTGGCGGGTGCTGGACGTTCCCAGGATGATGCCATGGTAGACTATTTCTTCCAGCGGCAGCACGGCGAACAGCCTGGCAAACATCGCTGGCCCACTGGAGACAACATCCATGACAGCCAGGTGTGTGTGTGTGTGTTAGTGTTGCAAAAGATGGGCACCACTGCAGCCATGCTACTGTTATTGTATCATATTTACTATTGTTTGCTTATATTCTTATGTAAAAATAAAACCACGCCTATGTAATAATTACATTCTCTGTCCACAAAATACTATGTTGTTGTTGCTAACATGGGGAAGTGGGGGTTAAGAGAAACATGTTTCATAGTTTCAGTTCTAACTTTCAGAACACTAGCAGCTATATAACGTTTTCTAGTTTTAGTTGTGCTTCTTTAATGTTTGGGGCAAATCATTAATCAAGTTAATTACTAATTAACATAACTAATTAAAGTTTAGTTTATGCGTATACAGTGGTTGAGTATGACACACTGGGCTCTCTGTCTGCAGGTGCGGTCCATGGATGAGCTGAACCATGACTTTCAGGCTCTGGCTCTGGAGGGACGCGCCATGGGAGAGGTGAGACATCAGGGTTGATGGTTGGGGTCATGTGTTATGTAGAAAAAGGTGAAAATACATCTCTTCATAACGTAGCACTGGGGCTATGGTTGCTAACAACATGTCAGTCAAGTATGGATGTCTAACTTTGGATTAAAATGACTGGATTTAATGAGTCCGGGTGCCATATGTCAACACTTGACTTAAAAATGGCTTCCCTCTATTTTGTCATCGGCTGAATAGCTGCATGGTGGATTACAGACAGCGAGTCAAACTTGAATAACAGGAAATCTAAGGAAAAAGAACTGGATCAGTTGCTCGGTAAAAGGCCTCTGAGACAAAAGAAGCGTGGACTTGTGTTTGAATTGTTTGAATGAAAAGCTCTGGGGGAGAGAAAATAAGAAGAGGCTGAGCAGAGATGCTTTTTAATTTGAGCTGGTCAGACTGGCTGCTGGCATTTATTAAACACAATCTACACTCGGTAACTCTGTTAATATTGGACCGGTGCTGACAATTAGTCTTGGCCTGTTGAACATAGTGCTGATGTATGTCGGGCTTTCAAGTATTGTTTCTTATTCTACAGCTATGTGCTGTAATACATTTGTAATATGAAGAAAAATATCTCAAGGAAATTTCAATCGAATGCAACTGGACTTAGTTATTGTCTAGGAAGACGTTTGCAGCCTGGTCAGATGCGAGCATGAACTGATGAAGCCTCTTGGATGAGAGGTGAAACGTCTTCCTAGACAAGTCCAGTTGCATTCGATTGAAATTTCCTTGAGATAACTATGACCTGGATGAATGAGAATATTCACAGGCATGACGAAAAATACCACATTACAACATTTATTTTCACACAGATATATATATATGTTTTAAAAGCAGCAGATCAGTTAAAGTAGAATTTCAGATTTTAAGTTCCTGTGCAAACAAGAGTTGCTATTTCCTGTTGCCAGAAGATAATGATCACAGTGGTTTACAGAAACAAGGTCTTTTTATAGCGAGACAGATGCTGACTGTAATAGAAAATGAAAAGAGATATCGAGAGAAACACAAATGAGATACTGATATGGTGCTAGAGTCTCTTTTAGAGTAAGGCCAAACACGTAGAACTAGTTTAAACTATTTAAAGACTCTGGCTTGAATTGCATTCATTTTGTTTTTTTTATCTATGTTTGTTTGTTTGGGGTGCAGTCAGGAGTCAAAGTGCTCCCACAGATGTGTGTATTACTGGAAATTGCACTGCAGTGCTGACTGCTTGATACTAAGAGTTGCCAGATTAAAAGAAAACAACATTCCTGAGGTTATACCTTTAGTAAGATTTGAGGATGTTTCTGCTCATATGTTCAGTTATATAAACTAATGAGGTTTGTATATAATTTTATTTTTCCAGTCTTCCATGTGCTTGTAATATCTGTGTAACCATTTTTTACCTTTTCTTTTCACCCTCTCTGCTGTCCTGCGTCTCTGCAGCAGCTGCTAACTGGTAAGAAGTTCTGGGAGACAGACGACTCTGGGAAGGATGGACCAAAAGGGATCTTCCTGGACCAGTGGAGGGACAGTGCATGGGGCACCTCAGGTACAAATCAGTCTGGCTTACATTTGTCATAACAGTGGCAGACAGCAGGCTGTTAGGAACGCAAGAACTTTGTGAAACATGGCAGTTTTTATTTTTCACAAGCACATCAAGAAAGCATCAGAACACTCACTGTGTTCGAAAATATATATTTAGATTCCCGTCAGACTCAAAAGCTGATGTCAAAGTGAAATCACCCCGATCTTCTCCCAGATGATGTGATTTGAGATTTCTGCTGTATCACGTCAACACAATGCAGTTATTTCTGTAGGCATGATGACAGAAGAAATATCGCTGCATGTCTGATGCAGTCTGACACTTGTCTTGTGGACCAGTTCATTGCTGTGGAGAAATTAATGCATACGATCTCATTTGCGGAGTGAAATATTTCTGGTAGTTTTAACTTTAAATTTGTGCATTAGACAGCATATTTCAAATGATACTGCCCTAGACCAAACCCTCAAAGAAGACAAGAAAGCCCTCTCAAAAATATACACACAGTCCAATACAACAGCCAGCTATAAATTCTACCTTTACACAGTTCATAATGTTAAGCTTTTGTCCACTTTAGTGGTGTGAATTCAACTATATATTTATCATTGCAGTCATGTGGTAAAGGTAAGGTAAAGGTGCTGTTGTACTGGAGTACATTATATCGAGAGGTGTTTCTATTTTTTTTGCTGTTACGACTCTGCTTATCTGTAACGTTAAAACAAAACCTAGATTATATGCTCCTGTTAATGAACGTGTCATGCTTTCACTTCACTTTCATGCTTGAACGGTTTGTGGAACAAATGTAGTTCTCTCCTGTGCATGAATGTTATTTAACAGTCCCTGTTCCTCCCATCGCAGATCACTCGGTGTCTCAGCCAATCATGGTGTCCCGTCGGCCGGGACAGGGTTTCCACGGCGGAGGTGACGTTGGGGTGGGCTCCGTGATGTCCCCGCGGTCTGAGAGTGGAGGGTTGGGAGTTAGCATGGTGGAGTACGTCCTCTCCTCCTCGCCAGCTGACAAACTGGATTCCTGCCTCCGAAAAGGACCCTATGTAAGTCTCAGAAGTATTTTCTTTCAGTCAGTCATTACTCACATTTACATTTCCTGGCATCAGTTTCATTTGTCTCTGCATCACAGTTTTCCTTATCGTAACAGTCTTGACTTTTTGTGTAACCACTTGAGGAACCATCATACTTTAGCACACCTCATCTGCTCTTCTTCTCTCATTGTTTGTCCCTTGTCAGCCAGTGGTTGTCAGATTGGTTACTGTTTCTCACCTTGTCCATGTCACTCTGTCCTCCTCACTCTGTACCTTTTGTGTGTTCATCATCAATCACTGTCGTGTGGTCAGCACCTCTGTATTTCTGTATCAGTTATATTTCTCGTCTCCCCCTCATCACACAGGGGCAGAGGGATGGAGAGGTGGAGGAGGAGAAGAGGGAGAAGCCAAAGGCAACATTTGAGGGAGAGAAACTGAAAGAGTTGACAGAAGGTGAAGCTGATGTCATCAGCGACGTCATTAACCCCAATGGGCTGCCCGTGCAGAACGGCCTCGATGTGGATGTCAAAGAGTTTGGGTAGGTCTCAGTATGACAGAGGGGCACACATACTCACAGCTTATTGGAGAAATGCTTATCTTGCTCTACATCCTTCAGAGGTAAACTCAACAGCTTCTCCTCTCTCATCTCTGCAGTCGTCCCCCAGGCAACATGCCGGCCCCTGGGCCAGAGGGTGACTTGCTTGGGGGTCCCGGGGGTGTGGGGGCTGAGGGCCTGACACCCCTGGGAGGTGGTGGGGGGCCCAAGCCCCCTGAGGACTTCTCTGGTGTAGAACAAGGTGGTGTCACCATGGACCCCATGGAGTCAGTGATGGAGCCTCTTCAGTTCGACTACAACTCCCAGATGCCCATGGACTCTGCGCCCACTGTGGGTCTGTTTGATTACACTAACCAGCAGCAGGTAAGAGAGCACAGTATAAAAGTCTGTGTTTAGCTCTCAGAGATTCTGCTCCAGTGACATTTAAATGTGATGCGCCTGTTGTTGTGTGTGCAGCTGTTTCAGAGAAACAATGCCCTAGCAGTGCAGCAGTTAACAGCAGCCCAGCAGCAGCAGTATGCCTTGGCAGCAGCACAGCAGCCTCACATTGGTAAGAGTGTGTGTGGATATACAGGCACGAGCATACGAGCAGGAAAACACAATGTAAACATCTAATTTGTTATTTGAGATGTATGTTATGTTTAATTTGACACATTTTCTCACTGTTAGCATGCTTTTAAGTGACACAAATTAAAGAAAAATTCCTGTCAATCAGTAACATACTCATACCACCATACACTGATATGCACAGTTTTACAACAGAATGGAAAGTCCAACCACATGATTTTATACAGGACTTCATATTATCTAAAAAATGTATTTAGAGGTGAAAAAAAACCCGTTAACTTTAGCTGAATTCTCAGATCAAAAACAAGACTTATATTTCCCCACAGGTCCCACAAACATGTCAAGATTTCATGAATTATTTTCATTTATTGGTCAGTATCTGTGACTCGACAGCAGTGACTCCATGGATATTGCAATTTATAGTTTTTCATTTTGGAGCAAACCAACACAGTAGTTACAAAGCACTACATGTTGTTGAAGTCCGGTGGTAACTAATTAATGTGGAGATAAAATTTCTTAGATTTACTTAGAGCTAAGTAATGTTGAATAAGCTTAAAGAATCTTTTAGAAACATTTTGAACCAACCTCAAAAAGGTCTTAAATCTGGAGATATTTATTTGATTAGTATCTAGAGTCTTAATTATGGATTTGTTTCACTGGATGTGTTTAAGCTTCATTTCAGGAGTTTCTATGACTTTGCTCCATGCATTATGTAAAGCCTTTTGGCCCTGGTTCACCTTTTCCCTCCATGTGTTGTCAGGTCTGGCCCCAGCATTTGTGCCCAATCCTTACATCATCAGTGCTGCACCACCTGGGACAGACCCTTACGCAGCCGGTCTCGCAGCAGCAGCCACGCTCGGTAAGTCATTCTAATTTTGAAATGGACCCTGAGCCCTGTTTAGATGCAGTTGAATGGCTGTTGGAGCCATTTAAAACACAAATAAACACAGACACGGTGATCCTATCTCACCAACGTCTTGCATATTTGTTTGCGTCTAGGTCCGGCAGTGATGCCTCCCCAGTACTACGGTGTGACCCCCTGGGGGGTTTACCCTGCCAACCTTTTCCAGCAGCAAGCTGCTGCAGCCAACAGCTCGGCCAATCAGCAGGCAGCAGGCCAGGGCCAGCAGAACCAACAGCAGGTCAGTCGGGTGCAGAAAACTGGCATGCTGATTGCCACTGGCTCAAGATGTTTCTGTCAGAGCCTCTCCTTATGTGCCAGTTGAAATGTGCATTCAGTGTTAGAGCTGCTCTACTTGGATCTAGTAACAGAACACTCTTTGTACACTATGTAGATTATGAGCCAATCAGCAGGAGACTGCTGTTCATTATTTACTTATACTAATATTAGGAGTGTCCTCTTATCCTGGCATGTTTATTACATGCCACCCTGTATCTCTGTATAGGCACATTCTTCTAAACATTAACTACATGATGTAAAGTTATATCTACAGCACACCACAGGTTGCTGCTTTAGAGCACTCTTGTTTGTTTTACTTTGCATATTGACCTTGGTTGTTCTTGCTTTGTAAAGGTGATGCGTGCTGGGGGCAGCCAACGACCTCTGACCCCCAGCCAAGGTCAGCAGGGTCAGCAGAATGACCAGCTGGTTGCAGCAGCAGCAGTCAACTCAGCCCTTGCCTTCGGTCAGGGGTTAGCAGCAGGAGTCCCCGGTGAGAATGACAAGCAGCAAACTGGTTTTATTACTTTGGCAAAACTCCCAACAAACCCAATTACATTTGCTATTACAGCAACATTGCCTATATAAAGTGATGCTGAAATTGGACTGAAATAGTCCACAACCCCCAATGTTCACAGTATTCTAAGGGGAAACATAGCTTGATAAAATCAGTTTAGATGCTCTCTGAATATTCCCTTTTCTTCCTCAGGGTACCCAGTCTTGGCCCCAGCAGCCTACTATGACCAGACAGGAGCCCTGGTGGTCAACACTGGAGCTAGGAGTGGCCCTGTCCGCCTCATGGCCCCTGCCTCTGTCATCATATCTCCTTCTGCAGCACAAGCAGGTAACCCAGTAATGCACGTAAAGCCACGGTCAGAAGAGTCCAGGGTGCCTTTGTTTTTCACTGTAGGCAACAGGACAAAGATTGAGTGTCATGCACACAAAACAAGGATTACACATTGTGGTCTTTCAAAACATGTTCTCAATGTTTCATCTAACCAGAGTGTGCAATTAAGAGATTATGAGACTGTACCTTTGAGTCTAGTCTTTCTTTACAAGGAGTTCCCATGAGTCATTGTGTTCAGTATCAAGGGGAATGTGGGTCAATACTGGTGTTAAAGAGAAGAATTGTGATGTGTGATGTGAAAAATGTGTATGATTATTTACTCTCTCTTTGAAAAGGACATGTAGCTGAGGTAGAGGGAAACTCCTCTCACTGGTCTCTCGCCTCTCCTGCTGTTTCTCCTCCTCCAGTTGCAGCAGCAGCAGCATCCGCAGGTGGTGCCAACGGCGGTCTTGGTGGTGGGGCCAACGGTCCGTTCCGTGCCATGACGTCCCAGCAGCCTCAGCAGCAGGGGGGCCCTGGTGGCGCTCTGGGAGGGAGCTCCTTCTACGGTTCCTCCTCCCTCAGCTCCTCCTCCCAGAGCTCCTCCCTTTTCTCACAAGGCTCTGCCCAGCCCGGACCCGGGTCCGCCTCCTTGGGCTTCAGCCAGCCTGCCTCCTCCTCCCTTGGTGCCACTCTGGGGGCCACGCTGGGAGGCTTCGGCACTGCAGGTAGGAAAATCGTTACACATGGTCTGTTGACAGAGTGTTCAGCTGGAGTTTGTTGGTGTTTCATAGTTTTTAAATAAGTGGTTTACACTGAAACATCGATGCTTATAATTAAACAAAAGAACAGTTAATTAAAAATGAACAATTCCACTATGATCTAATATGTCTTTGTCTCCCTCTAGTGGCCAACTCAAGTGGTGGCAGTGGGTCTAGACGGGACTCCCTGACAGGCAACAATGAGCTGTACAAACGCACGCCCTCCAGCCTCACCCCGATCGGCCACGGGGGCTTTTATAACGGCACCTTGGGCTTCAGTCCTTCCCCTGGCCCCGTGGGCATGCCTCTGCCCAACCAGGGCCCCTCCCACTCCCTCACACCCCCACCCTCCCTGTCCAATCACAGCTCCTCGTCCAACCTTAATCTTGGTAAGCGTCTTTTTTGATTTAGGTGATTGATAACTTCTTGAAAAGCTTTTTCTTTAATGATCAGCTCTGTGGAAATGGTGCAGTTTTGTCAGACACAACAGTAAACTTGACTCTTGTGTGTAAATGCTTGAGTATATCAGTCAATATTGTACATTCAAAGTTAGTATGACAGGTTTTTCACTATGATATGATGCACACACCTACAGTATAAAGACTTTGTGAGCCTGACTGCTTTAGTTTATTTAGTCTTAACATATAGTCTTATATCCCAAAAATGTAATGTTCACATATCTACATTTGATGTTGCCGTTTACAAAGTTCTCAAATTAGCATACCAAATGTTTCCAATCTGGCTCGAAAAAAACTGCTGTTGCAATTAACAAGATTTTCCTAACTAAAGGACTTAAATGTGACAGCAGATTTGTAAGGCAGCATGTTTTGAGGCATTAATTACCGTCTGAGACTTTAGTTGGTTCCCATGTGTGTTCCATGATTGACAGTTGGCAGAGTGAAGTGTAATGCAAACATTCAACTCCAGTGTGCGGAAGAAGAAACAACAACAATCAAATAAACCGACAGAGCCAAACTGAGGTTTCATAATGACTGTGATAGAATACATAGCCTTGGCAACTTTCAAGTCTTTGGAGGTGTCATAGTATATAAATAAAAACTGCAGGAAATGACACCCTTTTTTTAAGGGAGGAAACTGAGCCACAAAGTCCTCAACTACTCTGTAAAGGCACTAACTGGGATATCTACATATTGTCAAGTTTTAAATCATGCTGCAGCAACCAGCAACCAAACCTCAGTCAAGTAGTTATCTATCACCTGGTGCAGATGTCGCTTGGGAAAACTTCAGTTTCTAGTATATTTGTTGTTTAATTCAGTTTCATTAACACTTCTACAAAACCTAAACCTGCATCAAAGATTAAGGTCGTATCAGGTAGAAATTCTTTTTGGTTTTTTAGATAGTGGTGGTAGGTACCCAATTGGATTGGATACTTATTAGAGGCACAAGAAATGGGTCTTTCCTTGGCTTCATGTTTGAGGCAGTGCTGCCATCCAGTGCTGTGTTTCTGTCCTGCAGAGCTAAAATGTAATTTTTATGATACAGTCTGAAAATTTTAGTACTGCAGTGTCATCAGCTGAAAAAAAAACCCATGCATGTAATAATTATACCAGTATTTGATTTTCAGTGCGAGAGAAATGTAAGTTTGAGTGCTTTTTAAAAACTTGAACTGTAGTCTGCAAAAAATCTTACCTAAAATAACTATGAGCGTGGAATTTGTTTCATGTTCATAGTTCTTGACTATGACTATACATATTTAAACAGTACTGACTATAATCTGATGATTGGTTATTATCTGACTTTGTAACAATCGTCTCCCTGTTCTCTCTGACCCCACAGGAGGCCTGACCAATGGCAGTGGGCGTTTCATCTCCGCTGCCCCTGGAGCGGAGGCCAAGTACCGCAGCGCCGCCAGCTCAGGCTCCTCCCTCTTCTCACCCAGCAGCCAGCTGTTCCCGTCATCACGACTACGCTACGGCATGTCAGATGTGATGCCGTCAGGCCGGAGCCGCCTACTGGAGGACTTCAGGAACAACCGCTACCCCAACCTGCAGCTCCGAGACATCGCCGGCCACATCATGGAGTTCAGCCAGGACCAGCACGGCAGCAGGTACTCACCAACAAACGCCACATGAGCTGCAAATACACTGAGCAGAGAAGAAACCAGCAAATCAAAATGCACTCATGAAGTATCACTACTTGTCAAATAAAAAGAATTCCTCTTTGTATGCAAATGACCTGCAAACAAAGCCTGATCAGTGACCCTGGAAACACGTTGTTTGACCCAGTGTCAAAGTCTGACCTCTGAGGCAGTGTTGGATAACAATCGTGGTTCAGTTCATAGTTGAGTGCCAGATCAAAGTTAATGTTTCTTTTATGTTCAACACACAATGTGAACAGGCTTGATTTGCTCAGGACATGCCTGTGTGTGTACGTCCTCCACAGACGACACTATACCGCCAGATTTCAGGTTCATGCTCCGTTTATGCTGGTATAGCCTTTGAATAGGTATGAGGGTGTAAACACAAAGACTGATATGAATATTTCAGACACTGCCTCCTTTTACAAACAGTGTTTTGTTCCTGCCGTAGCCTGTATATCCTCAAGTATTTTTCTTCACTGATAACAGCGCAAACACTGATCTCTTACCAGATGGTAACGAATACGTGCTAATTTGGGGGCAGGGGCCCCGGAGGCCACTCTGGGGTCCTGGTTTCTGGGTCTGTCTGGGTTGAACCAGCAGTGCCTCAAATGCAGACTTTTCCACTGAAATGATCTATTAATACAGCATGACGTCCAGTCTGCACATTCCAGACATTTTCCCTCCCCCGTCTCTTAAGCATCACTGTCCTTTTTATCTCCATGTTTTGCCTGGCTTCTATCACTGCACCTCGCAGGCTGCTTGGTTCCTTCAACTCCTTCTTTGTTTTTTGTTTTTTTCATTCATGCTGAATTTCACCTCCCCTTGTCAGACTATTCCCTCAGGTTAAAGTTACAGGAGCTGCTCTCTCTCGCTGTCTTTGTACATTGTCTCATTTTATTGCTCTGTCACTCTCTGATGAGTTTATTTGTATTTGTCTTCAAGTTCATCCAAACTTTGTAAATCCCCTTTATAAACTAAGTGGGTTTTAGGAGTCCATTTTCTCGCAAGGTTTTTACACAATGCAAAAGCTAAAGGAGAGGAGAGAGCAAAAGATATCTGTGGAACCTAATATAAAACATATCTGTGGTTAATGCAGCGCTTATCCTCTCTGTCTCTTAAAGGTTTATCCAGTTGAAATTGGAGCGAGCCAGTTCAGCAGAGCGCCAGCTTGTCTTCAGTGAGATACTGCAGGCGGCCTACCAGCTTATGGTGGACGTCTTTGGAAATTATGTCATCCAGAAGTTCTTTGAGGTATGTGTGAGGAGCCGGTCATTATCACCAAAGATGATGCTATGTGTTATTTGGGTCACCAAGATTGATTTCATGAGGAAAATCTCATTTTTCAATTATTCTCACTCTTACTCTACACCTGAGGTTTTTTTAATGTGATTTGTGGCCTGTGTGAATGTGTTACGTACATGTTATTGTGTCATGTATTATCAAATGGAATAGAGGATTTACTGGTTTATTTTGTGTGCGTGTGTGTTTTAGTTTGGCAGCCTGGACCAGAAGCTGGCTCTGGCAGAGAGGATCCGAGGTCATGTGTTGTCTCTGGCCCTGCAGATGTACGGCTGCAGGGTCATTCAGAAAGCTCTGGAGTTCATCCCCTCGGATCAGCAGGTCATTGTAAGTACACTAGTTCTCACTGGGCTGTGTGAGTGTGTAAACAAGGGAACAACTGTACTCAACTGTACCTTTTGGCCTAGAATGACCTTAATTAAACACATTCAGCCATGACCGTGCTGTGATTTGCTTGTTACTGTCAGAAATAAAGTGGCAAAATATCCCAGTGTCCCAATTTCAATGCATGTCTACTGTCTGTGTGCCCACTTGTGAGAGTGCATTGCTCAAAGATCACTAATTTGTATTTTTATAGCAGAATTCTGCATCAATAAAGAGGTTCGCCCGTCACGCTGAACTGACATTTTTCATCTACATTGTGGGTTTTATGGTAGAGCTGCCTCGTGTAGCAGCAGGTTCCTCTCAGGCACTCTATCATCAACGATGAATGAGGCTAATGATACCACAGTTTATATGCAAATGTTGAACTCCAGGTGTTAAGATAAATCAAGCTGAATATCAACAGGAAATGATTTTTGCTTAAATTCAGTGGTTTTAGGAAAAAGTAAGAATGTGTGAGAGGGAGAGGGAGAGGGGTATCCATCTCTCCTCAATAGACCTCAATAGATTTCTTCAGGGCAAAGCTCTGTGTTACTTGTTGGGCTGTGAGCCACTGTGAAAAATGAAGGGGAGAGTTTGGAAAATGCTTTCAGGCAATATTTGATTTCTCACAAACAATTACATGTCCCTCTCCACATTCTGCCTCCCTCATGCTCTGCTCTCCTCCTCCTCCTCCTCCTCTTCTTCCTCTTCTTCCCTGCAGAGTGAGATGGTGCGGGAGCTGGATGGCCATGTGTTGAAGTGTGTGAAGGACCAGAATGGTAACCACGTGGTGCAAAAGTGTATCGAGTGTGTCCAGCCTCATGCATTGCACTTCATCATAGACGCCTTTAAGGGACAGGTGGGTCCCCTCTGTGCACGCACACACAAAATATTTCCACATTCAATCACCGAAGCCTGCTGGTGCTTGGCTGACATCCACACACACACATTCACTTACGTGGTGCACATACACCGTCGCTGCCTTGAGGCAGCAAGCATATTGTCACCGTCAAAGTACATAGGCACACATACTCAGTCCTTTCCAGGGACGGGGTTCGTTGCCGTGGCAACAGAAACCTCAGCCCTGTGGTAACAGCCATCTTCTATCCACCAGCTAAATGTTACATTAGCATAAAGTGTTAAAAGAAAGATAATGTGTGTTCATGCATGCACCTTTTGTTTAATACAAATGGAACGTTTCGCTCATGATGTTTTGGCAGTAATTCTCACTGATGTGAGTGTTTTGCCTCTCGCACATTTGCATGTTGTGTAACTGTGTGTTTTCTACTCGGTGGCTCAGATTTGTTTGTGTAGCTGAAAGCATGTCAGGAATTTGCTTTCACCTTCCCTGCAGGGGAGGGCTGGGTATGTTAAAGTATGCCTGTGATCATTTGGTGCTATAATCCAAGGGACTTTCTGCACCATAGGGGAGGAAAGTTTGAGCAGAGATGCATTAGTGTCGTGGTTAACACACCCCAAAGACACCCTGGTTTTTAAGCCCAAAAATAATGTAGCCAAAATAAAAAGGTTACTGTCCTTCAACCTTTTTGAGTACAGTTGTAAATCTGGTCTTGTTTGAAAGGAAACTCTATAAATTTCACATCCAGAAAGTCAGAATGAGTACAAGACAAACTGAGCCAAAGTTAAAGAGGCACACACACGGTAGTAATGTTTGTTTTGCCTCGCCTATTTTTTTAAAGACGATTTCTGTAGTAGTATCTTTTTGTGTGGTAAACGCTTTGATACCATAGCCGCATCCAATTCTGTAGAAACAGCTGCTGCAGTGATATGTGGATCCTAAAACGCACAAATAGCATCAGGAGACCTGGAGGTTTCACACATTGTAGAATTTGTCAAGGTTGTGTGACGATCGAGTCCAGTACAGATCAAAACACACCTAAAGTAGCGTTACCAAGGCCAAAGCCTCCCACAGGTAGGACAGTACATTTTAAAAGATGAAGTTACTGAGCTCCAGGACCACTGTGTGTGTGTGTGTGTGTCTGTAATGACTAACGATGTATAATTACATATGTCTCTCAGGTTTTTGCCCTCTCCACTCACCCTTACGGCTGCCGAGTCATCCAGCGCATTCTCGAACACTGCCTTCCTGAACAGACGCTGCCTATACTGGAGGAGCTCCATCAACACACAGAGCAGCTAGTGCAGGTAACACACACACACAAACTAGCACTCACTGCTGTCTTTTCACTTCCTCCAGTTATGTTTTTCAGAATAATGACACCTCAAGTTGGCTTATATAAAGCTCTTCTCAGAGCCTCCAGATTTTTGAAGTTGGCAGTGTGTTTGATGTGACGTCAGAGGCACCAGCTGTCCTCCTCACGTTTTAGTTAATGTGTCTGTGTGGTTTGTTTTATTTAGGACCAGTATGGCAACTATGTAATCCAGCACGTTTTGGAACACGGCCGAGCTGAGGATAAGAGCAAGATAGTGGCGGAGATCAGAGGCAATGTACTGGGACTCAGCCAGCACAAGTTTGCCAGGTAAAACCCAGCACAAGCACACAAACACAAGGTCTCAGTCTTCTTCCGTCCGCCTTTGAAAACGGTTTAACTTTTGTTTCTCCACAACTACATCCAGACTAGGTGCTTCAGTATTTAAACTCCCCTCAACCCTCACTCCTTCTTTTCTCTGTCTAGTAATGTGGTGGAGAAGTGCGTGACCCACGCGTCGCGGGCAGAACGGGCGGTACTGATAGATGAAGTGTGCAGCCTGACTGAGGGCCCCCACAGTGCCTTATACACC
The DNA here is from genome assembly GCA_033238685.1 of Lates japonicus. NCBI lineage: Eukaryota > Metazoa > Chordata > Actinopteri > Centropomidae > Lates > Lates japonicus. The sequence continues at coordinate 805,898 of BRZM01000084.1, read as the reverse complement.
ATGATGAAGGATCAATACGCCAACTACGTGGTGCAGAAGATGATCGACGTGGCCGAGCCCACCCAGCGCAAGATCGTAATGCACAAGGTAGGTGGAAGGAATGGCGTCGTCCTGTGTGTTGGCCAGCCTTTATAAAATGGAAGTATCTCAAGGGAAAAAATGGCATGTGTCTGTCAACCCAACCTCTCTCATTTACCTGCACATCAATAGGCTCTTGGTCAGGTCACTGGTGTCAATGGTTTCTCAGGCAACGACACAGAAGCTGACTTAAGCTGAAAGGATCATTGATTTTGGGTGTTGCTGTTTTGATGTTGACGAAATACTTTTTTTTTTTTGTTGCTGTGAAACGCCTGCACAAGTGAAGGGAAAACACACACACAAAAAACAGTGTTTGAAGAGTGTACTGAACATGTTTCTGTCTCCGTGCAGATCCGGCCCCATATCTCCACCCTGAGGAAGTATACCTATGGAAAACACATCCTGGCCAAGCTGGAGAAGTACTACATGAAGAACGGCGTTGACCTGGGTCCTCTCTGCGGCCCACCTAACGGCATCATGTAAACCAGTCCGCCTCCCCCTCCTCCCCTTGCCTGAAGTCTTGTCTACCACCTTTATATACCTGCCCCTCCCCCACCCACCCAACCTTCACCTCATCATCTTAATGCAGTCATGTCTGCCAAGCCCCACCCCTCCTGTCCTTGTCCGACCCCCTCAGAAGGCATCATACCCACGTTTATCACCGGAATCTACTCACCGAGGATGCTGAGTACCCCCTCGCACCCCTGTTTCCATGACAACCCTTCGGGAGGAGCCTGTTGCTACAGGCAGCCTTAGTTTTTGTCAGATTTTGTCGCTCCTTCCCCCACCCGAGCCCCAACGAGGGAGGGGAGGGCAGGAGTTGCAGGGAGTGGAGAGAGGAGGTGAGACTTGTTCTGTTCATCGCTCCACTCCCTTCATTTTTTGTTTGTTCGTTGTTGTTTTTTTTTCCTTTAATTTTCCTCTGTTCATCGTTTCTGATAAACTGAAAAAAAATCATTTCACTTTTTGCTACTGCTGCATACACAATCCTAGTGTCCCCTCCTCCTCCCATCCTAGCTATTTACCACTATGAGATGGAACGAGTATTTAATTTGTCTGACTTCACAGAATCATAGACGAATACACACACACATGCCATCAGCTAACCAGCAGACAGATCATTTAGCATGGGAGATTCGTTTTCTGGTCTTGCTTCTATAAATATAACGTGTATACTTGGTGTAGACCTTTGCATATATATATAAATATATATATAAAACTTTGTAGTTTTTCTGGTTTTTGATGTTGAATCTGTATCTATAATGTATCCTAGTAGTGACCACATACTTCTGACTGTATAATTGTACATTTGTAAACCCTTGTAATGTAAAAGTGCTTTACCACCCTTTTTGGTATGAGAAGAAAAAAGAAAAAAGCTCACTCTGGAAAAAAAAAATCTTAGAAAAAAAAAAAACCTGTGCATTTCAGTGTATATTCTCACCTCCTTGGTTGTGACATATGAGTTGTTGTATATTGTAAATTGTAATATCAAATTTTTGTTTTGAAAAGCCCTTTCTATACAGCGTAGTACTTGTACAAAGATTCGCCACGCTTGGTTTTATCTTTATCTTGTCACTGCTTAACTTAAGACGTCGATCTCCCACTGACTCCCAATTGGACACGTTCTGTTAGACTTAGTGGTGTCTTCTGGTTTATGTTGAAGGTTTTTTTTTTTTTTTTTTTTGACCTTTTTTTTTTTTTTTTTAAGCTCTTTTTATAAGAATGCATTACCCCATGAAATGTGTCATGTGTATGGGTATGCTGGCTGGGTGGGAGAAGTAACTTTTACTCATTTAAACCCCCCCAAACCCCTTGATTATCCATGACTGTTTTCAGGGGTAAACCCATGGATTGTACAGAGGATATTCTTGTGTTTTTTGGCATTTCTCTAGTGCTGTAAGTGCTGTATCATACTGTCCATGTCCTTTTGGGTGAGAGAGGCAGCCCGCCATAGTGCGGTGTACATTTGGAGCAGCCTTGTGTATATTTACTACGAGCACACCTGTAACCATATGTGTATAGTTAACAGAACCTGTGTATGCTTATTGCCTGGGCAACTATTTTTTGTAACTCCTGTTGTAGATTGTCTCTAAACAATTGTGTGATCTTTATTTTGAAACCAAACTGAACAAAAAAAACTTTGAAAATTTAACTGTCTCGAGTGTGCTTCATTGTATGTTTGATACACTAATAGAGCAGACAGACTTTAAAGTGTCTGCAAATCTGTTCCATAGTCTGAATGAACATGTCTGCAGTGATACAACTGCGACTACACGCAGCATGAGTCAGAGAGGGGAGCGGGGAGCTCGCTCCTGATGCTCTAGTTTCTCCATAAATGTGACTGATTAATGAGACTGACTCCTTAACATGGCATGGCTCTGACTAATGACAGCCAACAGTGTCGATCGGTTACAGTAATGACTACTCCCGGTAAGGAATAGCTTAGGTTTCAGTAATGGATACCAATAACAAAGGTTATTATTTAGACTCTGAACCTATCCCTGGTTTTATTTTCCGGATAATTATTAATGTGATATCAGTGGGCTGAGTAATGGGGAAAGCCTCCCTATCACCACACTTGGCATAAGTGAAAGGCTACCGGTGTTTGAGGAGAGAATAAAAGAAAAGTAAATCCACACAGTAGTCTAATACACTGATAATTATTCTTTTGACATGAGTAATGAGCCCAAGGTTTGCAACAAAAGATTATCAGGCTACACTGCGGTGTTGCACTGGTATCTTATCAAAACACACCATCCCTCTTGTGGTCTTTCAGTTTTATCTTTAAGGAGACATGAGGACATAATAAACCTGTTTGTACCTGTCTAGCTTTTATTTGGAGCAGGCTGGGCCCAAGTGAAAACGGCAAGGATGTTACTCTGAAAAACAAGTCAGGCTGGTTGGGATGTCGGTGGCAGTAATCCTGTAGCTTTGTTGATTTCTTAAATGGGATCATAATAAAACTGAAAGAAGTGAGAGTGCATTGTCTTCAGTGACTTTAAACCACTTGGGCGGTACTGCATGTTTAGGCTGTGAGGAAGGCTCATTAGGCCTTAGGTTGTTGTTTTATGCAGAGCTGATTTACCAACTGGATAAAAGTGGGCAACCGCCCCTGGGCCCTAACACACAGGAGCCCCAAAGGCCTGTGTTTATTGTGTGTCAGCTGCTTTATGGTCATTTGATTTATTGCAAAGTGATTTGGGAATATACAGCACACAAGTACAGGGCCTGGGGGTGGGTCCTGCATTACCTATATTGTCTACCTGTCTTGCAGAAGGGCCCTATTTCAAACTTTACATGGTGCATATAATATTTATGAATAAATTTGTATTAAACCAAATTATAACAGACAAAACAAAGTCAATGGTAGGCTATAGAAAATTACCTATATTTTGAAATTCCTAGTAAAGCATTTTGCTCATAGATTTTTGATATAAGAAGCTGAATGACAGTTAGTACATGAAAACTGAGTATTAGGCTGCCTCTCTCAGCATATCAGATATTAATCAAAGGCTTGTGTTGAAGCTATAGTATCACTAGAATAAGTTCACCTGTAGCTTTTTCTGGTCGTCTTCAGAGTAGTTTAAAAAAACAAATCTGAGCAAGATTCACCCACTGACATTTTTAGGCGCTGTTTCTAAAATTCAGAATAAACTTTCAGGTTCAATTTAAAAAGTGTCATTTGTTAAATTAGCTAACATGTGTCAATCAATTTAACTTATTAGGAGGTTTCAATTTTGATTTGTGGTAGATGCTATCCAGTTCGTTTTCATTTTGCGACTTTGAACAATCGTTAAATGCTGTTTTTTTCCGCCCTGCAATTGTTGTTGAGCAGTAACGGTCGGGCCAGCGGTTGCTAGGCGACACAAGTAGGCTACAGAACGAGCAGCGCATCAATATTAATTCTTGTTACGTAGGCAGAGGTGTGAGCTCATGTCTATTCTCTTTAGCAAACGGTTTGACCATGACTCAGCCAATCACAGCGGAGGACCGCAGCTCACCGGTGAAGGTGTGTGCTAATGGCGTGCAGCCGACCCGAACCACCTACGCACAAAACAAAAGGCACAACATGAGGGCAGCCATGAAGGCTCTGCGGTGCGCAATGTGCCCTGCACCCTGTGTATATGTATGTGTGTGTGTGTGTGTGTGTGTGTGTGTGTGCGCGTGCGTTTAAAAAGCTGCTATGGGGCTGCGGGTGTCTAAATGAGCTTCAGGGGGCATCCTCGTCCTTGCAGCGGAGATCCCCCCACCTCTCCCTAAACCACATACACACATATTCCTCCACCTCCTCCTGCCAGACTCCCAGGCCAAGCAGCGTCGCCATACGGAGCATCCTGCCCTCAACGGAGAGGAGGAGAGAGAGGTAGAGAGAGCCACGTGCGTGAGAGAGAAAGAGAGACGAGGTCTGGCGTCTCCCGGTAGTAAATCTATCAGGGCTCGAGCACAAAAAACTCGGAGAAACAGACAGAGAAGAGGCCTCGCGGAAATCCCACTGCTTTACCGGTGACCGGGAGCAGCCACAGCAGCAGCAGCGCGTGAAGCCTTGGATTAAAGCCCGACTACAAGGACGGATGGTCGCACGAACGGGCGGCGCGCTCTGAAGTTGGACGGAACACCGAGACACCGAGAGCAAGCGGCGGCAGCTTTTGTTCACCCACCCCTACCCCCCCTCACCTCCCCGAACCCCGTGAAGGCAGCGGCGGCACCGGGAGGCTGCGCCCGCGCACCCCTACCATGAAGCTGCCTTGGCTGTTGGCGCTGACGGCGCTGCTTGCTCACGCCGCCACGGTAAGCTCGAGCCTCCTATCCCTTTGTTAACCGGACAGCTCCCGTGCGCTCACAGGAGCCAGGGCATTTTTTTTGTTGCATGCATGTGTGTGTGTTTGTGCGTGCTTGTGAGAGGTAGTGCGGTGCGCTAGCGTTAATAGAGACAGTGACGGTCGGTGATCGGTAGGAAATCCTGCTCTCGACCTACATATCAGCCCTCATTGGCCGACCGTGACTCCCTTTAGGGGGGCTGGCGACTCCAGTACACACACCCCCCCCACCCCTCCTCCTTTACACACACACACACACACAAACACACACACAAGCCTTCGTGTCTCAGTGTCGGGGTTTATTGTGGCCTGTGTCCCCTCGAGTCAGGGTGTGTGTGTGTGTGTGTGTGTGTGTGGTGTGGGTAATCTCTAATTGAGCTTGATTACGGGTCTTTGTGCGGTGCCTCGGTATGTGGTGTCTGTGTCACCAGCTCACATCCTGCCGTTAATTTTGGGGGCTTCAGTCATACTTCGGCTTTAACGACTTTATTACCGGGTAGACGCGCTGTAGGACGTGTGTGTGTGTGTGTGAGAGAGAGAGCGGCAGAAAGGAGGATGATTGGACGTCCGATCTTCACCTGTAAGGTGCACGCTCCTTTAATTGCCAGATATCGGCGGTCTGATTGTCCGGATCACCAGGATCTGACTAGGGGCATCCTCCAGTTGCAACCGGAGTTGTGTGTGTCTCGGTGTATCTGTGCGTCAGTGTGTGTTTGTGGCAAAAAAGTGGGTGGGGTAACGGGGAAGTTAACGGCGATGCGGTGCGCGAACGAAGGCTTGGATGGAATGATGTCATCGGGAATCGCGAGAGGGGGGAAGCTGATTACGAATGCGCGAACCCCCTAAACACACGCAGACTATCTCTCCATCTCCCTCCTCTTGAGACCATCACCGAGCTTCGCGCCCCCTGGCGCCCACACCTTGCATTGCCAGTTAGTCAGATTTATCTAGGAAAGGACGGAAGGCCAGAGGAAGAGGGGAGGGGCTCAGTGAATCGATGAGAGAAGAGGCGAGGGCCAAAAATAAATCAAAGCCGCAGATCTAACTTTTAGATGTAAATGAAAAACACATTAGAAGATTTAGTGTGTGATATAAGATGGTAGGTTAATAGTATCACTTTATAATACTGCACTGCTTTCCTTCTTTATTTTCATATATATTGCTGTTAGGCCCTAAATTTTTCCCTACTTGCATTAAAGCCAGCACAAAGTACTCTTCCTAGAATAAGTAAAGATCCTCCAAACATGTATGCCAATGGCTTTCCACAAAAAGGATTTAAATTACCATGGTTAGAATTCATACTAGAATTCATCTTGGAAAAATCACAAATCTGAATGGCCCGATGAATCTTGCTCACTTCAAAGTAAGTTTAAATTACTGAAACAACTTATACTCTCAATTTCACTGTAAGTCCATTCTCGAAATTATATACCATGTATGTGCTAGGTTTCAAGTTTCACATCACTTAGTATTGCATACGACTGGCTTTTCAAAGGACATTGTGATATATCGCAAAAGCAACCACTCTATTCACGTCTTAAACTCAAATTCCATTCAACTCAGAAACTTCGTTTTACTGGTGGATGCAAAACTAGCTCCACTCTGCACTGAGAGTCAAACATCAAATAAAGTCACAATAAACTAAACACATTTCCTAGAACCGAGGGCTTTAATTTACTTAACATGTTTACTATAATTTCATTTCAATTTCACTTGAATTACCTTGAGCCAATATAACTTAAACGAAAAAGCTCTTTAAACCTAATTTGACATAAGACTGAGATCACAAATTCCACTCGGAAATGTAATATAAGTTTTAGTGCTGCAGAATCAGAAATCAAGTTGACAATGACAGTAGACCTGAAGTCCCAGGGCCCTTGGGGCAGTTAGTTACTCTGCCCTGTAGTCTAGCTTTTGCTTTCCTTTCTCCCTTGTACAATATTTATGTTGTCAACATCCTGGAGTGCTGTAGTCTGGCACTGGTTTGTGAGGTTTACCTTTTCTACACACACACACACCGCAGTCACACATGATTATTACGGTCAATCAGATTTGAGTCACACCAAGGATCCTTGGCCTCCAGCTGACCTAATCTGTCTTTAAGTGTACAGATGGGGGCGTTGTATATATACACACCGCACAGCGCATAAAATGCCACACTGTATTAAGATGCACAGGCGGATGCAGGTGTTGCTCAAAATGGTAGACCACACACACACACACACATGTCAAGCAGTCCTAATAATTGAGACTCACCTCAAAGCAGCCCAGACTTTTGGGCACCTCCACACACACACACTGTGCAGGCGCATGTGTGCATTTGCAGCAGGATCCCTTATTTAGATGCCTCTTGGCTTGAAACCAAGTGACTCATATGTATGTGCCGCGTCTTCTATGGTTATGTAGGAACCCAATTTTTGGATTTTTAAGAATCATAGTTGTCATCACTTCAAAGGGACTGTTTGAGGATTAAGGCTTGGTTTGGGGTTCAGATTAGAATGAGTGGGCTAAGCATTTATTTGTGATAGGGTTAATTTTAGGGTAAGGGGCTAAAGGATATCTTCGTCAATGGGTATCCTCCAGCTCGGGATGTCAACATGTGTGTGAGTGTATACGTGTCTTGTAGTAGTGATCCCAAATGTTGTGTCTCTGTAGGTATTTCCACTGTGTAGAGTTGCTGTTATCATAAACGACTATATTTCATCGAGACCAAAGATTTTCCCACAGACATCTATTTGTATCCCATGGAATATAGCCAGTGTCGTGTGAAAGAGAGGCGAGTGTGTAAGCATGTACATCCGTCGCATTTATACAGGGGCACTGACTATCCATCTTCATGTGACTCAAAATAGTAGATCTCCACTGCAAAAACTGCATTCTACTTCAGCCCTCGCTCATGAAAAGTGTGTATATGTGTGGCTGTGTGTGTGTAGCAGCTTGTATTAAGGCGGAAAAAGCGTTGTATTCTTGGGGATCATATTTAACAAATGGGAATGAATCAATTTGCCCTCCATTGTGAGACCAAAGCCCCCATAGGCGATGGAGAGGCAAGAGCAGGAAAAATGAGCAAGGCGGATTGGGGAGGTGAGGATGCAGGCGGGTTGGCCTGAGTAGGTCCTTTCTCACTCCTGGAGACTGAGAAGTCCCTCACCGCTCGCACACAAGCAGCAGGTAGAAAGCCTCCGGGGTGGGAGGTGTTTCAGGTGTACTGTAAGAAAGGATGGAGTGAGAGGGTCACCTTCCAGTGGATGGAGAGTAGAAAGGATCATGGTTCATATCCGAGTTGGATTCCAGGTGGGCAGCGTCCCAGGTGAAAACACGGACAGAGATAATGTTGTTTGAAAAACATCTCCCCTCCTTTCTTCTCCCTGTCCCCTCTTGGCTATTTGTGTAGATCTTTGCTGCTCACCCATATCAAGCAATTTCTTCCCTCCTGGGAGGACCAGCAGATGCTCGCATTTAATGATCGTTTTTCTTTCTCGTAGAGAATTTTTGATTTAACTCAATAGGTAGTTTGTTTGCCTTAGATAATGCTTAGTATGAGGGCCGAGCTGCTTCCATGCCTGGTAACAGTAGTGAGCTGAGGCTGAGACATGGTGAACAATTTGCTGAAACCCAACACTGCCTGCAGCTCTGCAGTATAGTAAGAAGATTAAACAGAAGCCTCATCAATGGCCTCAGAGGCTTTAAAGACTGCTTGGCCAACCTCTGGGACCTTTAACCTCCCAATGTCATGCTGCATACTAGTAATTTAGATGTCAGATTTCAAGCTATCTAGTTTTATTGAGAGGCTTGCTTGGGCCCTAGGAGGCGAAACTGAGAGCTGCTTCTAACTCTTAATTGCTGAGGAGCTTGTGGCAACAAGTGAAGGCAAATGCAGATGAGTGTTGGGTTAGAAATTACCAGGGAAATTAATCGGCTTTTTGTATCCTCGGCCAGATGATAGTCATAATTGATTTATAGTCCGCTCCTGCTGGTACCCAAGCTCCTCACAGAGGTTCAAAATGCTTGCAGCTGCGCCCTCTAACAAGACAAGTGGAATACAAGCCCATTACTCCAGTAAACATATCTCATTTGGCTGCCAGTGGATTTCAGTTCACGACATTACCTGGCTGGACTCCTTAATGGCGCCCATTATTTGTCCCCAGATTTATAAGCCCATGTTGCCAACATAAAGGTCCTCTCCACGATCAAGCTAGCAAGTGCCATCACCGAGTAAACCAAAGATTTTGTCTTTTATAATAGTTTCCTCTATATTAAAGTATTTCAGTATTTATATCAACAGCTCTTATTCATTGTGGCGCGCCGTTTAGGTCAGGATAAATAGTCATTATAAATCTATCAGGTGCGGTGTTGCGCTTTATCACCTCATGGATCTCTATTCACACTGCCTTATGATCTAGTTTAAGTACCTGCTTTTCTTCAATCAAACTCAACAACATTGTACAGCACTAAACTTTCTCCTAAATGGAATGTATTCAGAGTAAATCCCCACGTATGAAAGATGCTGACTGGCCTGATTTGTCAGCTATGAAGTCTCAGCTCTCTCCACAGTATTTTTACACACACACACACACACAAGTACGAACAAATTCGCTCCATATGTACTGATGCATTAACATTAAACAAATCTTTCCATAGGCTACCATTCCACCTTTGGCACAGTGACTATCGCAGTTTTGTTTAGTCAGTGGGTCAAGGAGGGGCGGAGAATGCTGGAGTGTTTAGAGTGCAAGTCCAAAACTGGTTTGTGTAGATGCTAAACACACACAGAGTCTCCCTTGGTAATTAGGTAGACTATTTCAGACATACTCCTGTATATTTCTCTGGAGGAGTTAAGATAGATATAGAGACAAGAGGAGGGAGGTGGAAAAGTGTGCAGGCCACAAGATGTGAAAGAGGAAGGAGGAAGAATAAAATGGAGAGAGAGGCAGGATGGAAAGAGTTAGAAAACAATGAGTGAGGATGGAGATGCTAGATAACAGAGGCGGCAGAAAGTGTGAGGAGAAGAAAGGAAGCAGGTCGGTATGGAGATCGAAGGAGGGTGAAAAGAAGAAGGAGTCAGAAACTGGGGAAGCCAAGCGATCAGGGTGGAGAGAGAGAGAGAGAGAGGGAGGTGGGGGAGGATGGGAGGAGAAAGGAGAGAGATGGAGGTGTGTGTGTGTGTTGGAAATTGCTGGGTACTGGGTGCTGGATGATGGGGATGACAGAGGGGATGGAGTGGGGCCAGTCACGTTGGGATGGTGGGGCCGGAAGGGATGCAAGAAGGAGAGAGAGGCGGTGACAAGGGAGGGTGGGGGAGTAAGTGCGCACTGCTCATTTTCCAGGCGCGCTCTACACACCACTCTCCACGGCCATCATGACAATAACATAGCTACTTGCTATCACAGCTTCTTCCCTCTCTCTCACCTCTCCTCTTCCCTCACTTCCCTCTTTTCTCCCTTAGCTCCATTTTTTTTCCCTTATAAACCTCTGCTTTAGCCTCCTCATTCACAGCTTTCATGTCTCATCCTCTAGCTCCTCCTCCCTTTTTTTTCCATTTCTTTCTCTTACACTCTCCTCCTCCTCCCTCACTTTCTCCTCCTATCTTTTCCATCTGTTCCCTTTCGATAAATTAAAAAAATAGAATGGGAGGCATTTCTTTACCTTTACAGTTGTGTGTGAGAGTGTGTGTTTGTGTGCATGTATTGGGTGCTGTACAGGACTCCTAGATTAGAGCATCGCGCAGTGCCGTCTCCCCAAAACCACAAGGCGACTTGAGAGATCTCTGCTAATATTGGAGCTTTTCGCTATAAATAAAACCCAGAGCAAGGCCTCCTTCCCACTAACAAACCTTTGTGTGTGTATGTATTTGTGGGTAAGGAATCTGGATGCCCACGGCACGTGCGCTGCTAGATGGTATCATCATTCTTCACGCATCATTCAGCCTTTTCTTCCTCCTCTTTAGCTCTCTTCCTCCACCGCATTCCATGCTGACGAGGTAAATTAGGTTAGCGAAGACAGGGTCAATACCAGGCTGAAGAACCCAATGCGGTCAGTGGGACTGCAGGATATATATTCCTGGCGGTAGGCTGATAAGGCAGGCTGAGGCTGTGATGGTGCTTACACTCCCGACCCGGACCCCAGTCTACCGTCTCTTTGGGGGCTAGCTGTCAGCCTCCAGCATCACTCCCCCATCTCCTCTCCATCCTAGCTTGGCCCATTTGTTGTCTAGTGGTAATTTTTGTAACTTAGATTTACTCACTTTAAATTTTAGACATTTACACAGTTAGGTTTCTTAATTAATCATAGTCCAGTTAAATCCTGCAGGCTTCAATATTATCACAAGTCTTGAAATGAGTGGCCCCTGGCAGAAATTTTCTTACTCAAAGCACTGTTGCATCAGCCAGATTGATGGAGTTTATTTCACTCCTCATAGAGATGGATCTGTTGGCGCAGGCTCAACTGCTTGATTTCATCCGTAGCTGTTCATTTCCACCCGGATCCACAGCTCTATGGATCTTAATTAGGATTGTTTCAGGCTGTAACTTTTAGTCAACAGAAATTAATCTTCTTTAGTTTTTAATTTATCTAGTTCTTGCCTCTAAAGGTAGAGATGTATGCAAGTTTTCTTAGTCTTCTGTGATGTCGGCTGAGATCTTGGTAAAACATTAGTTGGATAGTAACATTTAAGATATTACCTGGACTTTTTAGGTGGAATGGACATTTAAAACCGAGAACATTTTTCCTTCTGACGTTTGTAAGACAAAGGTAGATCAAGAAAAATAGCCATGAAATGGAAATCCATTGTAAACAGAGTTTTGTTTCAAAAGAGTAATCAGCAACAATTAATTTGTTCAAGTAATTTTATTCTGGAAAAAAGATATAAGCGTGTCTCTAGGTTGATTCTGGGTGGGACTGTTTTTTGCATGTTGTTTCCATCTCTGTCCCTCATTTGCTGTTAATAAATTGTGTTGTTAGCTTACTAATAGGACTATAAAATGGCAACAAAATAAAAACCTCTGCCTCCATAACTGACCTGCCATTTTACGTCTTTGTAAATTAGATTCACTGAGTTTGGGACTGTTAGGAAGACAAAGCTTCTCTTGACATCTAGGAACTTGTTTTATGTTTTTCATTTGACAACATTCATCCATGGAAGCTTGGCAAAGTGTGGTTGTGCAAAATGACCTCCCGATCAACCATATGATATGGCTAATTAGTAGCCAAAATCTTGGATGAAAATTATACAAGATTTCAATGGCTGCTTCTAATAGCATAAATCTCCCTCCTTTGATGCTCTGTACAAGGCCTGTCTCTCCCTCATCTATAGCCGTTTAGGGGACTTTTTTTTTTTTTACTTGTTCTTATTTGGAAGTGCTATCACTGTTCCTCAGGAACCCATCTTTGAAATAGCCCTCTGGCCACTCCGAGAGCCAGTAAGTTTATTTTGCCCTTAATAGTAGTAGAAATTGCTTGTAAGTAGGGCACAGTGGAAGATAGAGAGCCACGTCATCCTGGGAGGCGCCTTTAAGGCCCTGCAGGAAGATGTAAAGATCATATGAAATCGGGAACAATATGGACCAGAATTTAAAGCGGAAGATTTTATATACATGAAGATTTGACTGCCTTTATAGAGCCTTGTCTGGCAATTATGATAGTTTCTGCCTTCACCACATCTTTCTTATCTCGAGGAGTGTTGGCGGTTTCCAGAGAAGGAGGCTTAGGTCCAGCACTTGGAAGTAGAAAAATGCAGTGATTTACAGTTAGATGCATGCACGCGGCTGGATATATCAATGTATCATCAGTTTGTAAATCACTTAGTTTATCCGTCTTTAATCTGGCCGTCTCTATTTCTCAAACATCCTCATCCCTCATGTTTTTCTTTGATATAAAGAGAGAGATTTTACATCAGCTTTAATTTACAGATAAACATTTCTAATTGTGTGTTTTTCATCCAGGCAAATTAAATTAATTCAATTTTTATTTTTAAGACATTCATTTTAGTCATATCTAAAGCCTCCCTGTTTAAAGATCTCAGAAACTAATATTTCATCACAGTTTATAAAAATTCAAACTGACAGGGAATCTCTTGTTGCACTCCTCTAGAGCAACCTGTGGGCTTACTATTTTTGTGTTTAATTACTCCTTGGGAGTTTATGGGATGGACACAGGAGTAGTGTTTATAGATCTGGCCTCCAAGCTAGATCAGAGGAACTTGAGTGGTGCACAAGGGGTTTTATATAGGGAGTAGGTGTATGTATGTGTTTTTCATGCGTGTTTACATGTAGAGCAGAGACAGAGGAGGTGATAAGAGGGCACGAGGCTGCTTGTTTGCCCGAATGAGCGAAATACTGTATGGAAAGGCACTGTGACTGTATATGCATTTGAATTGCTGGCCCCAGCGTCGACGGAAGGCGAGGCAAGGTCAGGAGCTCATTGCTGCAACGGTTTTCCTCTCTCCAGCCATCCATCTCTACACCATCCACCCACCAGCTCTCCTCCTCCTCCTCCTCCTCCTCCTCCTCCGCCGTCGTTGCTGTAGACCTCCTCGTTTATTCTGCCTGTCTTAATAAACAGGAACTTAGTAACAAAAGGCTTCCCACATGTACTCACGTCCCTCAATTGCCCGGCCCAAGCCACTTTGGGGAAAGAACAGTCAATTAAATACAAAGACACTAAGAGCCTGCTGTGGCATGTGCATATGAATATGAATATGTGTGTTTGTGTGGGACCCTCTCATATAAACCTTTAGACTATATTGCTTCGAGAGCTCTTTCTCAAAGGCAGTTTGGATAAAACCACTCAAATATTAGGCTGCGTGTAATGTATGCCAGTGTATGTGTATGTATATAGTATTGTGTACCGTGTGTCTACACTTGTGGTTAGGGAGGTAGGATTCTATGTAATATTAACCCATTGCGTTTGTGGTTTCTCTCTCTAAGACCCTTCTCGATGCCTCGACACACTCCACGGGCACACATCATGCACCTAAACATCTACACACTGCCTCTTCCCCTGCGGCAGGTGATTCATTCTTAATCTCCCAGGCTTCCAGCAGTTGCTTCGATTAAGCCTAATCTTGGCCAACAGAGACCCCAGTCTAGAGGCTGGTGACACTGGGAGTATGTGTGTACCTGGCACTTATGTCTTCTAAAATTATGTATTTGACTGGCATTATAAGCCCAGTCGATAGTATTTCCTTGTTGGACTGAGTAGAGGTGCTCTGTATGACAGGACATAAAAATGCAGCTAGGCAGATACACGCAACCCAGACTGACAGGTCACACAGCACTGAAACCTTATTAGACACAAGCGGAGGAGGAGGGAGCTGCTGATAGAGGCACTTCCTTTTGAGCTAATTCCTTGCAGCATTTTAAAAATTAAACTCTAACACACAGTGCAGGTTGCAGTTGTATTTAATTTGGTTGCTAGATTTGCTTAGGGCTGAAACTAGTAGTCATTTTCCCTGGGTGTCAGCCAGCTGTCCAAATTGAGATCCTCAGTTTACCATCATGTCAAGGAAAAAGCAGCAGATTCCTCACAGCTAAGAAGCTAGGACAAGCTAGATCTTTGGCAGAAAACACCAATACTTGTCTATCAAAATAGTGGCGATTCCTGCTGCTCAGTGATAGTGATTAAAGACAGTTTTTGATGAATTAGGAGAATGTTTTTGATACTAATGCAGATACTGCAAGCGATCTTACGATTTGGCACCAATATCGACACACCTCACTTAGAGGAATAAAAGCATACTTTCTTAGACAATAGAAGCAAAATTATCAAATGCTTCGACATGGTTCCTGGGTCCTTAATATATTGAAAGTTTAAAAGAGACCTTGAGGTTGTTTGAAAATAGGCTGGAATAGACACGAGTCAGTGATACTTGAATTTATATATTTCATGCAAAGCAGAATGAAGTTCTTTTATTATTTTTCTTTTTTTTTTTTTTAGAGAAATCAGCTGCAACTGTCTCTTGAATACACGATCTGCCATCCTTATCAAGCACACTTGAGAGGGGTTCACATTTGATTCCTGTCTGGAGCTCTATAAACCTGTTCTTTCACTATACATCATTAGTATTTATAAAAGTCCCTTAAAGTTAAACTCATATCTCAAACTGCCTTATAGTTCCTGGGTTTAGGAGTCAGTGGAATCCTAGATTTGGCGTTAAAGAAGGTTTGGGAACCATGATAGAATTGTTGTCTCAATGCAAAGCTTTGCCTGAATAAAATACAAATCAGTGCAACTAATGATCATTATCTTTGGCCATTACAACTGCTGATGGAGCAAGTTTCAAATATAAAATATGGATCAGTGAAAATATTTTATCACAACTTTCCGGACTCCAAGTAAGCTTGAGGAGTTCGATTGCTTGATTTATTGACCATCAACCCCAAACCAAGATGTCCTGTTTAAAATAGAAACAGGAAAAAAACCTCCACATTTGAAAGCTGGGACATGGGCATTGTACAGCAGAAATGGCTAAAACTGATTAAGTGATTATCAAGTTATTTCTAGTTAAATTTATAACTATTTTGCTGGCAGTAAAAATCCAGTCGATAGTGCTTGAAATTAAGATTTCAATCAGTCAATACCAGTTAGATGTTAAACAAGTTATGATTCCCAATGAGAGACTTTACAGTCTTTGGTAATATATAATTCAGAGCACTGGTTAGAACTGCAAAAAGTACTGAAAGTTCAATTCATGGGTATAGTATAGAGTGATTTACAAATAGAAAGAAGAATAAAAATACATTCTGACTCAATACACCGAAGTCAGTTGTCACTCACTCACTTCTGCAGTGCTATCTATACCCAAAAAGCAGTATTGGGGTTGGGGTGTCAGGCTGGCTTGGCCGTTAAGGCGTATCCTGCACTATGATTGCAGTGTCTCCAGTTTCAATTCAGCTGAGAGGACCTTTTTATTACTTGTGTTCCTCCTCTATCACCTCAAAAGCTTTGCTGAGTCACTGAGGTTTCAAAACCCAAGCCTTAACTGTAATGTTAAAGATTATTTGGCTAAAGCTATAAATTGTATCTTAACTGCTGAATAACACATACGAAATCTTGATGGTTAAGACACTCCCAAAAAATGGAACAAAAGCAGCAAGGTCTTGTAGATTTAGAAATGATTACATATTTGAGAGGCAGAGGAGAGAGTTTAAGAAGAAGGAATGAGGAGATGAGGTCAGAGCCAATCACAGACCAATCAGTAGAAGGACCACGGTGAAGAGGAGAGGAGGTGGTGGGGATTGGAGAAGAGAAAAGAATGGAGCAGACACTTGGAGAAGGCCAGGATGGGGGTGGGATTTGCTAATATGAAAGAAAAAGATGCCCAGAAGCTAATACAGAAAATGGGAAGAACGAGAGGTCGTTTAGCTTTGGGAGGAATGAGAATGATAAGAGCAGAGGGGCTGGTGGGGAAAAAGAAAGTAGAAAGGGAGATGGATGGGGGTGGATTGGTGTCCTGGTAATGGCAAAGCAGAGAAGAGAGAGAGAGAGAGACTGGTAGTTAGCAGGCATAAAGGCTTAGGGCAGCTGGGCCAGATTAGATGGAGAACAACCTGGACAGATTTGAGAGACAGAGAGAGAGAGAGAAGGGAGGCTGCAGGGAGGCAAGGTCGTATCACCTTCCCTTATATTTCTCAACCGAGGCACATTTTTCCACTGGTTTTCATGCAACCCTCCGCCCTCCCAAAACTCTACAATCACACTTTAATTACACTAGACAATAGTACCGGGGAATTAATCTGGTTGTTATACCCGCTGCTCAGGGCTAATCTGTCACGTTAGATTCTTAATGTTCTGAGCCATTGGTGCCAATCCACCTCTTAATTAAGGTAGTCAGTGAGTAATGTTTGCCTTCTGAGGTGGAAACTGAAAGCACACAACTACTGCAAAGAAAATCAGAGAAGAATAGACATGCTCTCACGTGGGCTTGAAATCTATTTATTTTAAGCATTGAGGTCAATGGAGACTCCTACCCAGAAGGATAATAGATGCTGCACTATACATTTTACCCATCAATCCTCCTCACACCACCAAGCTGTTTTTGTTGGTCTTCAGAATCAAAACTGATATTTTGCCTTGGATTTGTTTCAAAGGACTTACTACGAGACTTCTCGCATCTCCTGCTATAGTGCTGGGTTGTCAGATATAGTTTGCTTTACACAGTTTGGTTCGTCTCTTTCCATTGACTACAAACCTAGCAAACCTCACTCACGATATGAAGACTTTGAGATAAATTTTTTGGTTACTCTACCAAGGCTGTTATTTTGCCAAAGCAAATAAATTATATTTCCCAAAATAATGAAGTATTCTTTATAGAATACAGGCCCTTATTTACGAGTTGCATAGTTACCCATAGGCTGCTTAGATTATTTCATTTGAGAAGCGGAGGATGGAATGCCAATCTGATATTTGTTTAAGAAAAAAAAGCGAAAAAGTGAGGAAGAAATGGATAGGATAGAATTAAAAGTAAACCAAGCAGCCAAGTAAAAGCACTGGCTTCTACCTTGAAACACTGTATTTATACCATGAAAAGTTAGGAACATATAAATGCTGCATCTGATTATACTATTATTTCAACCATTTTTAAAATTTATTGATTTGCCACACCAAAACACTACCATGAGGCTAGTCACTAGGCCTCTTATATTGTCAACCATGATCCAAAACCCAGATACTCCATTTACAGTGATAAAATGTGCAGAGGCAACTGGACCAGAAAAGATGAAGTTAAGTAATTTATTTGTATCATGTTTCCAGAAGGAATTTCAGCCACAGTAGAACACAGAATGTACTGGGGTACTGGTTTAGGAACCTCCCAGCCTCTCGGAATCATCATCTGTTCAGATGATGCAAAGTATGAAATACTGCTCTGCTGCAGAGACACAGAGGCCATTCATTGAAAAACCAGGATAGAAACAAATACTCTCATCTACACACTTACATGTTAGCTCCACTTAGGTAGTTGAAGTCTTCTGACATTGATTCATTCAGACAATCAGCATCATAGTGAAATAACTGAGTCTGACATTCCAGTCCTATTCAGCCCGGTAAGGCTACGATTACATGCTGCTCTCTCCTCGTCTAGGAGTTCGCTCGCCGTCAGATCACAACCTCGTAATTAGCCTTGATGCCAGCGATCTATTGCATAGTCGTGAGGATAAATCTGATCAATGGCCCAGCTGCTGCTCCAGCAAGTTGATCGGCCGCCAAAGAGAGCGCCAAAGGTCAGCTCCACCCCACCGGGGCAGCAACAGTTTATTCCTCCTCTCTTTGTGCTGTGTGCCAGTGGCAGTGCACATCACACCCTCTGCACACACTCCTCACACACACACTGGCAAAGGTGCGTCTTTCCGTTCCAGATTGAATTATTATTAAGGCTGATTTGATTTTTCTCCCCCTGCATCAAAGACAAAAACACTCCTCTCTCCCTCCGGGTCCATCATCCCATCATCCCTCACTGTTTTTTTTCCTCCTTTCAAGTATTTGCCATTTCCTTTCCTCTCGAAACTCTGCAGCTTTTATCATCAATTTTCTCCCTCCTTATCATTCCTTCCTTAGGAGTCTGTATAGTCGCGGCTGTCATTAGCTTCTGAATTAAGGCTGTGATTATCTCTGAAACACCATGAATGCCATCTTGCTGACTCACATCCTGTATATAGGCGAAATGTGATTCTAATATTTATCTGTTTATGTGGCCATTTTCTTATGAGTGTATGTGTGTATTAAGGTTTTGTTGGGGCTGAGGAAGGATGGTTACCGTTTTTGGGTGTACTCTGGGTGCCTCTCTACACAGGCATCATGGTCCATGGGCGGCTCTCACACTTGGCCACATTTCTGGGCCCTTTTGAAAGTTCCTTAGAAACCGGGAAAGTTCCAGCCACAGGCGCCCGCCTCCACTGTTGGCAGAATAGGCCATTAGACTGAGCTATGATGCACACAAACACACTGAAACACACGCCTATAGATCACATTCAGCCTGGCTCCTTCTCCTCTCTCTCCACCCTTCACTTGAGCCATTACCAAAGCGCGTCGGTATTACCAGCCAGCTTAGCATTCCTCCGCCACAGCGACCTCTACTAAAACATCACTACACACACGACACACAGGCCACACACACACCATATGGCTGGAAGTAAGCAGCGTATTGTTGAGTGTGGGAGCAGCAGTTGTGTCAGAATCTCAAGGCATTTCTGGCACCAGGACAGTAGCACACACACACACACACACACTGAAATTTTATAAGGTTATATACTGTGGAGGATTTCCGTAGAGGCCCTCATAGCCATGTGTCTCTATGTGTTTGTGAATGTGTGTGTCATGCTTGGCATGTATGGATGTGGTCTTCAATCTGCTGGATTGTCAGATTAGATGTAACAGCTGGGTCCTACATACAGATATACCTCTCTGCCTCTCTGTCTCTGTACTCCGCCTCCTCATCATTCCTGCTCCTCTATACTCATTTCCATGAGCTGGGTGGATCCTATGCATTAGTGTGTGTGTGTGTGTGTGTGTTAGTGTTGCGATGTTGTATGTGGCAGTCTCACAGCTCCGGTCCATTACATGGTTTTAGACCCAACTGATGTAACTCACTCACACAGTCGCGTAGACTCTGCTGGGTCTAAAGCAGGATTTCAGTGTCAGCTGCTCATTTTATGGGAGGAAGCTACGACGCTACAGATTAACCACGCTCCTGCTTCCCAGGGCCCACGTGGCTGCCCTTTCAGCCCTGATCAGCCGATGTATTCCTGCAAAACCACAGACTATATTTAGAAGTTTTAAAAAGCAGTTTAAATCCATTATAATACATATAATATAATCCTAAAGCAATTGGATGCTAAGGTCGATATACAAAGAATAATAAAAATACAGAAAATGACTGATTTGCAGTGATAGTCAATCAATATAAATTATATTGTTTTTCCTGCAAGTATTTCATAATAAAACCATTACATATTAAGCCGGTGAATACTTTTAATGTTAGGTTTGCATTTTACGTATACGATATAGTTTGATTCAACAGTAAGGGTAGACAATTAGGATTAATGGATAAAATTACAGCACCCTGGATTACATGGATGGGTCGACTCCTGCATAAACCCACTGCATTGTAGGTTGGCAGTCTGAATCATACCAGGCCGGACCCTGCACCACTAACAAGCGAGAAACTAGTATATACTCTATATAAAGGTAATTACTGAAAACACAGCAGAAAAGAGCCCAGTAGAAAGAGGTCCAGCATCTCTGCTGATAGTTGACTCATGATTCTGACTAGAAGAAGGACTAATAAAGGAAACCGTATTGTATTAACCTTTTTGGGATTAATTTAAAGTAGACCACCTCAGTTTCTCAGTCAGAAGGCCCTTCGTAATCCCAGCTTCATGGGAGGGGCAGGGCTTTCCACATAAGCTGAGAGATTAGTAAATCAAAAGCTAACAGTAGGCAAGAGCTTTGTGTGTGCTGGAGAGTAATGCTCTAGCCAGAAATTGCATGAACATTACCATAACTTAGTCTATTCAGATTAGCAAGGATGAATGCTGGGGCCTAGAGTGGCAGAAGTGGGTTTCGGTGCCTTCCAGTGATCAGATGTACTTGGTTTTCTTTCTCCACGTGCCTGTTTCTATCCCTGCGGCTCATCCGACCATTCACTGTACCACATACCATATTTACTTAGATGCAGCTTTCTTAAGGCATTCATCACTTAGATCATCTTTGTCCTTATAACTCAGTGGAAAGATAGTATTAGAAGATAATGTGGTGCCTAGATGCTTTTCAGCTGTAGTTTGGTATGCATAGGACTGGCTTTAGGGCGGAAGTGACTGGAATAATAAGCTAGAGCCAGTATATTGCCATCCTCACAGGTTTTAGCCTGGGGTCCTTGACCAGCGTGGCTCACGATTTGGGATCAGCTCTGATGAGTGCTATCAAGATCCGATCGGCAGAAAGGTCTAAAAATAGTGAAGGAAAAGAGTGGCTCACTCATTTCCTGGCTGTTGTACATAGGCTTATTTACAGTTTTTTGCTCCATAGATCCATTCATTAGTCACAGGGGCACTTGTAATATGAAAACTGGGACAAACATGCAGGAAGAGATCAGAAGTGTGTTTGGCAGGTATTCAAATCAGTATTTCTACCTTCCCACTCAAGCGCTACTTACAGCATCATGTCACAAAGATCTCATCTGGCGTTCAGTGGCAGTTTTAGATCATTACATTTCAAAATAACATAAACAATATAAATATGGACTTTATATTGTTTTTCGACCTCAAAATTAGTCCAAATGCTTTTCTTAATCCCATGCATTAGATCTTATCAAGACACCCCAGGCCACCTCCATCACCGACAGCTAATCGAACATGGAAGTAGCTCAGCAGGTTTCCTCATACAAGCCTGAAAGTGGCGCCTGCTAGTGACCCCTGCTGCAGCTGTTACTGTAAAGAATCTCTTGACACTAGGCAGTAAATTTAACTTTTCAAATTTGGAGCTGTTTACTTGGCTCACTGCAAAGAAAGAGCCCTTGGGGGCTGCAAATAGTGATCATTTTCACAGGAGAGACATTTCATTACAGACGTACAAAAGCCGCGGTAAATGTATATTAGGGTCTCCTGAGGCTAGGAATAGTTTGATGGATGCCGGGTGGTTCCAAACCACAGGGTGAAGGCGCTGCTGATATAAGACTTGACAGCATTGTAGGCAAAAGAATAAAAAATTCTTGCATTCTTCTTGTTTTTTGAAGGTACAGGCTGATCCCTGATTTTTCAGATGTTGCTAAGAGTAATCTCAGTTTCTTAATGAGTTTCAAACATTAACAGTGAGCCTGGAGAGTCTTATTCAATTCCATTTTCCATCTGCCTGTTTTCTTGCATTTTCAGTTTGTGCATTAGTGGCAGGAGGGTAGACTTACAAACAAAACTTGGGGAATTGGAGTGCTTGGGAGAGGAGAATATAAAAGGCCGACATGCAAAGACAATTTAGGACCAGTATAGGGGTACTTTGTGGTCTGTGTATCTAAACCCAGGGCCCATTGGCTCAACATATATATATAGGGATATTTCAGGACTACAAATCACCTTGTGGAGCAGAAATTAGGATTTCTTTGACCCCTTGGCTGCCGGCGTGCAGGTGTTGGCTGTTTGAAGGTTCACAGAGTGCACCTGACGTCATTGTTACAGGATACCCGTCTAGGTATCTGGCGAGCGATCTATGTGTGTGTATTTGTATTTATAAAGGTGCCATGATGTGAGCAGTGTGAAACATGCAGAGCTTTCTGTATAATCTCTACTGAAGGTGGCGGAATTGTCTTAACCAGGCCCATCACCTGGTAACCTACTCCACAAGACCGGATGCACCTAAATACACACACACTTGCCACATACTGCCTGCCTCTCTCAGTCACATCTCCTTGTCTGGGTGTGGGGTGTGTGGCGTCAGGTTGGACTGTAGCCTGCCCCAGCCTGTGGAGGAGAAGGCAGGGCGGAGAGTGAGACCAGGAGCGGAAGAAACAGAGCAGTGGAGGGGAGTTAGAGTCACTACGGCAAGGTCAGGGGATCCACGCCGGAAGAAAGATGGGCGTGAGACAGCTGGAAACAATGAGCAGGCTGCAGCACTTTCCTGTAAGTGTGCAAGGGAATTAGAGCATGTACCAGAAGCAGTGCTGACCTTTCCAGGTAAAGAGCAGCTATCGATCCGCTTCTGTCAGCGGCGGCACGCTCAGGCTCTCCACCTCTTATCAATTGCAGGTCAGACTGCTCTGGAGGAGCCAGACTTCAGAGACGGCCAGAATCAGCGGCTGCTTTGCCAAATAATGGGCACCTCACCTACAGTAAGGTCAAACTGCAGGGGAAGTTGGAAGTACCATGGCCCGCAAAAGTCACTTTACCTCATTTGGGCTGATCCGGTCTCAAATTTCTGCCAATTCAAGTTATTGTTTTGTTTTGTTTTTTTTTTCAAACCGTAAAATGTCATAATCATTCAAAGTACTTAGTTGATTGGTTGGTTGCTTCAGCGCTTAAAGCTCAATCAGGACCACCCACGTCGGGGTTTAAAACTTCATTATATAATAATCCACATTTAGTTTGAGTAGTGTGGCTCTATCATATAGTACTTTGGAACAAGTCTAGGCAGGGCTGACTGGGCTCTATTACAAGCACCATTAATGAGCATTAAGGCACTGGAAACATTCATGTTCACATACAGCTTCCTCTACAGTAAGTACTAAAATACAGGGGCCAGGCTAGGAAGATGGAAATGGTGCGATGATGGATTGCAGGCTCAAGTGTATACAGATAGAGATAAGTGTCAGATGTTTCTAGCGGCCGCAGTGTTGGGATATATCAACATATTTCATTGGGTGGTATGCTGAACATATGATTACCTGAAGTACAAGGCTCCACCAATTCAAGACTGTTTCTTAGTACAGTGGTTCCCAGCCTAAGTCACAAAATAGATACTGAATGAAGAAAGAACACGCTCCTTGCATGCAATTTATCCTCAGATTTTTTAGTTTTTTCTCTTACAAGTCTTACTTTTCTCATGGTCACTAATGATTCTTAAAGTCACCCAAGTAGAATCGATTCAGATCTTCTCTTCAGTAATGTAGTGTATTTCTCAATTGAAACTGGAATATTTGAGTAGAGGTTTTAGTTGGGTAAAATTTAAGTCAGCTCTTTCACAATTTTATTGCATACCAAGGCTGACTCTGCTTATAGTATAGCATGATATAGATCCAACTATTGCTTGATTATAGCCATTACTGACAGTGGATGCTGCTGAGCTATTTTTTTATGTATACAGATTGATTTTACTGCTTTTGGCAATTGCTAGGATCAAGTAGAGTTCCTGGAAGTACAGAGCGAAGTTTTGCAGCTCAAATCAAAGTCCAAACCCTCCTTCTAGTACTGCTCTGAGCTGCCTACAGCCTGACAAATGATCAAGTGTGATTTCTGCAGTGGTCCTGAGTTCCAAGATGAGTCATCAAAATAAAATTTTAAATTAAAAAGAACTGGGCCTGGATTGTAAAAATACAGGAACAGATGACCCCATTTCGCATATAACAAGAGGAGTTAGACCAGGTAACACGGGACTAGAGACCTGAAAATTAAGTAGGATTTATGTTTTCACTGTATCTCAGAGTAGAACAATCTGGGCTTTTGTAGAGCATGCTCCACAGCTCGTAGACTTGCCAACCTGCGGCACAAAGTGGACACTACTAGAATGCTGTGGCATTCTTAGAGTTTTAGACTGTATTTGGCGTCCTTTATTTTTTCGTAATTTAATGAGATTTTGGGACACCATTTCTGTAATGCCTCTAGATTTGTGAGAAAGATCTCCTGGATAAGACAGTGTACTGTAAAGTTTGAGAACCTTAGCCTCAGTGTCTTTCATTTGGCTATCCTAGTTTCTCCTCCTGTGGATTACGGTAGTGGGACTGAATGGGGGAGTGGGGACTGGCAGATGGGTGCCCAGAAGCGGAGGGAGTGTTCAGATCATTTCTTCACCACAGTTTTGAGGCTTGGGATGCTGCAGCAGTCGAGAACATTAGCACTGATAAAGATCTCACATATTCAAAAGCTGATTAGCAGTTATTTCCTCCTAAACGCAGAGCAGCGTTGTCTACTTTATCAGGAGCAAAAGAAGTATGTGTGTGTGTATAAGTATACGTGCAGGCATTAATGCACGCCATGCGCAGCCTCTGGGTTACTGAAGATGCGTTTGAAATTCATTCTGATAGGCTCTCTATCACCCAACTAGCCTGAGAGGATCTCGAGACTAGACTAGACTAGACTAGACTGGACCCAGCTGGAAAAACTTCTTCCAAAAAATCATCTGGAGTGCATCTGCAAGTTAATCCACCAGCGCATTGTGTATGTGTGTGTGTGTGTGTGTGTGTGTGTGTGTGAGAATCCTGGTTTGATGAATCATGTATCTATAACTACCTCTACACTCCCATTGTTATCTAGCTTACCTGCATCTTAGTGAATTTCGCCCACCAACCATTATTCCCTCTGAGGACAAAGCCACACACACACACACATGATATTTTTCTCTCACACTCTGCACTGGTAGTTGTCATATATATACACTTTCTCATTTGTCAGGTTGCTGCAGTCTTGCTCCTGTAATATCACACACTTATAATTTAACTTTTTCCCCTCAATCTGATCCTAAATTAAAATCTGGAACAATCATCTTCTATGAATAATAGTACCTGTGAAACGCTGCACTATCAGCTCAGGTATAGAATCCAGAGCTCTAGTGCTGTAGAGCCATTGTACGCACACACACATACATACACACCTCACAGAGCAGCTCAGTGTATGGATAAAATGTAGTACCAAACCCTAGTGTCACTTCAGATCAGGTTCCTATCACGATCACCCCTGGAGGACACACCTGTATTTGCTTGTCAGAACATAACAAACACCAGTTCTTTCCTACTTTCTTCTAAGTTTTATCCCTCAATTTTCTCTTTTCCCTTTTCACCTTGCAATGCCACAATTATATACTCCCGCTCCCAGATTGTTTCTGGAAATTGGCTCAACTGGCACGCATATCTTACAATACCACTGCTTCATCATTTGCAGAAACCAAGTTGCTGCTCCAGCGAATCCAGCAGGATAGCTGCTCATCACCCCACAGTTTCCTTTTATAGCGAGGTAGACCAAAACACAGTGGTGGAGGGTGAGGCAACCTTACAGATGATTTTGGCCGAAGTTGTTAAATGCGATGGAGGAGGCTCGTTGCATCTGGGTGTGGTTAATTAGCTACTTAGAAAGTTTAAATACAGCTGTTTATAGCTCCTGAAATGGAGGCAAAATGCAGAGCTGGCCCTATTCGACTCCCCCCACCGAAATCACATAAAACACACACACACCCGCTCAGATAGGTCTGAGGGATATTTGCGTGTGCCTGTGCTCGCACACACCTAGTAAACCTGCAGTGCCATTCAGACACATACACGCTGTAATTACATACAGTGGCCTTTTCTACCAGCCATACCATGAATTCCCTTATAATACTGTCTCATAAATAAAACATACAGGGGCACACAGAGGTGATGCCACATCTCACTGTTAAAGGATTCGGATAAACACTAGATGATACATTTAAACCGCACCGACCCTCTAAAATTTAGACACACAGACAAACAGGGCAGTAGCTACAGTGTCCTGGGGAGTTATTATGTGTTTATGTGTATATATGTATGAGGGGGACTTATAAAGGGCCCTAGGGTGGGCTCTGGAGTACGCCTCCAAGGGGTGGGGTTGTATGTTTATTTAAGTGTGCGTGTACTATGTTTTCGTAAGGTCCGCTAGATTTAGGGGCTATAAGCCTGGAGATAAGGAATTAGGATTTAAGATGAAAGGAAAATGGGGCGAGGGCAGGGATACACTGGCACATTTATGGATCTTCAGAGGGGAGGAGGGAAGGAAGGGAGAGTAGAGAGGAGGGACAGATGGCAGAGTTAGAGAGCCAGAGGCAGACTGCTTTGTCTTAGTTTTTGATTTATTTGTTGGCATTTACATAACACCTTTGCTTGTAGTTAGAGCTCTTACATGTACTGAGTGTAGTGTAGCAGCCTTGAGTGTGTGTCTGGTAAAAACTCCCTTAGGAGCGGAATTTCTGTGAAATAGAAATTTGCCCATATGGCAGCCTTCATTGCCAAGCAGTCAGCAGATACAGCACACACACGTCACCATGCTCACACTGGGGCGTCTTTTCAATGCCAGCGCACTTTCAGGGTTAGGCTCACAGATGTCCCACACACACACACACACCCTCCTCTCTCTGTCTTTTCTCCACATTTGCACTCCAAGTGTAGGCCCCTCTCAGCCTGCATGAGCCCATACCCTCGGTGTCTCGAGGCTCCAAGAACAACCAGTCAATTTCATTTTCAGGAGAAATTACATATAAACATTCATCTCTTTTAGGATATGATGGACAAATTCTCAGATTTCTAAATTCCTTTTATTGGCTTTTAAAGCATCAGGTTTCCTCTGTCTGGGCGAGGAGGAGCTTCTGCCTTTGCTTCTGTGTGTGTGTGTGTGTGCCAATATACAATTAATCACGGTAGTACGGCTCTCTGCAGAGCCTCTGGACTGAGCCAAAGTTGCTGAGGAGATGAGTTGTGATTAGGACTGTGGCTGATCTGACTGTTTTCCAATACCTGGAGCAAAAGCTCAAGCTGCCTATTTTTTTGGCGTTTAGGACACTGCTACAGCTCAGTCTGGATACAAGGAATGTAATAGTGATAGAAGAGGAGGGGTGGCTTGTACCACACTTAAAAAATACATCATTTGAATACTTTCCAGCCAAAGATGTACCTAAAGGCTTCTCTAAATAGTGCTGTTATATTATTTACATAGCTTGTATCTAAAGTAGGTTGCTTTGAGAAATTATTCTCTCTATCCTCTGGGAACATCGCTCTGCTGAATTAACTTTGTACTTTCAGCTCCTTGTTTTGGTTTCTGCTTTTTTAACCCCATATCTAGCTCCTCTCCCTCTTTCTCATCAGTTTCAAGATGCAACTGTGGCTCTGCTCTCACTGAAGAAGCTGTCACTCGTCAAACAATCCAGACAAATGGCAGACAGGGCAGTTTCGACAGCAGGTAGGGCATTGGATGCCCTAAAGGCCAGTTACTTCAGACATGAAGCTATGCTAATGTTGCTCCAGTTGTATTTTGACATAAGCCAAGCGTTTTAATGGGCTGGCCTCTAACTCAATTGATTATTGTCATTGATAGCGTGGGGTGAATCTCATATTTTAACTACTTAATTTGCTGTTGGGCGGTTTGTTTCACAAAACAAGCGCGTCTTAGTACTATAAGATGATTTTAAAAGTAATTAACTGGCTGTCAGATAAATGTAAGTTGAGTAATAAGCGCAGTATTTCGCTACTTCTTAATCTAGTACAAAAAAATGGCTATGTCAAGTAAAATGAAATGGAATACAAAATATAAAAGTTCAACTACCTCAAACCTGTGATGACAAAATGAGACCAAAATGGTATTAGTGGTGGAAATCAACAGAGAGAGAGATTTCAAAATAAGTACACACTCTATAGTATTTATTAGTAAGGACTGGCTTGACATATCTCATTAAACATTTTTTAGTGTCTACAGATACTTGGGATGCATAGATTATGATTACAATATAGAGCTTTAGAAGCTCTCTTGAACAAACTTCTTGACGTATGCTGTAGTTTAGAATGTATCATTGCACTCCGAAGAAAGTATGGGTACCGATCTCTCTTTAAGTGCATGCATTTGATAACAGTATTACTAGATTGACCCTGTGTGATGGGAAAACCTCTAGATTGCTAAAGTATGTGTTTAAACTTGTACATGAGGATGTAGGATTAGTCAAGAAAGAGAGAGAGAGAGAGAGAGAGATAGATAGAGAGAAAGGAGGATCAGCCTCAAGTGACCGGAGACTTGAGGTCACTCCATGAGAGTTCGCTTTTCCCCCCACCCGAGCAGTCACAGCTAAATCTCTCTTACCTGGCCTGGCCAGAGGTGTGGCCTCTGTCGCTTTCCCCTCCACAGGCGTCAAGTGAAATGGGCCTGGATTAAGGCAGGTATTGGGCAGGGATGCTGTAAGGAATGATCCATGAGGAGACAATGTGGGCATGTACAGGCAGGGGCCTTCAAGTGCAGGCTCTCAAGGCTCAAATGTACAGAAACTGACCATTTAGAAAGAGACTATCAAAGAATAAGCCCTAGCTTCCCATTTACTCACGAGCAGTATTGATTATTGCTGGTCATATTAGTCAAAACAATAAAACTTTTCCAGTTTCTCAAACATATATTTTTATAAAGCTGAACTTTTCTTTTTTGGTTTTAGACTCTTGAGTAAATAAAGCAAAACGAATTGGGAGCATCTGTATGCTCTGAGAAACTGCCAGTGCACATTTTTGTGTATTAGCATGTGGGCCGCCTTTTCACCACTGAACTACTGGCTGACTGAAATTTTGTACATACATTCATGTTTACCATGGGTGGAATCCTAATGATTTCAGGATCCCTCTCCTTTCTATACTTTACATCATCAGACCTAATACCTTTAGAATGAACATTTCACCATCCTCAAGCTGGTATTTTAAGTTGAAGTATTGATTGAAGTATTTATCAGATGTCAGCATACCCAACACATACTAAACATCAGCATGTTAGCATTATCACTGTATGAGTATATTAGCATATTGGCGTTAGCATTTAAGCTCAAATCCACCCTGTTCCTTGCAGAGCTCATGGCTATAAACTATTAGTTTTCTGACATTTTTTTATATTTATATTTTTATTTAGTTTTATTTAGTTAGTAGATTTGACAGTTTATCAAGCTAGGAAAATAAACAGCCCTCTTTCACCCTCTCTCCTTATGTGAGATTTTCCTCTTTAATTCGAGCATCTCTATCTATATATAAATGCAAATGTAAAATAGTAAAATTTTATATACTAAATGATTCATCAAGATTAAAAATTCTTAACCTTTTAATCAATGGGAAAAATTATTTGCGGCCAGGTTCAGCTTGGTAGACACTTTCCTGCTGGGCTGATTTACGATCTGACATCCTTGCGAATTGGCATGAGCAGACTAAATTGAACCCTCTCCCCTTAAGAGCACGGTGAACCTACTTAAAGTCAGCTTTAAGATCAGCTCATTAGCCTTGCTCCTCCATAGAAGTCATGAACCCAGACGGATGTTGGCCTGTCACCCATAATGCACCCTGTGCCTCCTCTCAGACTATTGTGTGTAATATTAGCATATGTCTCCCAAAGTGTCTTAGGTAGAATGACAAACAGCTCAAAGTCTTCCTGGTAGACAACTCTTAATCCATGCATCCTGCTTGCCTCCACCTCCACCCCACCCCCCACCTCTCTATATCACAGGCTGGGCGTGAGTCACGGTGATAGCGAGGCTCGACAGAGCTGACTTCTTTGATATTAGGGACCTCTACGGGCTCCGGCTCTGACATGAGTAGTAGTATTTCCAGTGTGCATGTTTAGAATTGTGTGAAGGTTGCATTTCCGCCTAGTTCTTTCTGGAAACTAAACTGACTGCTAGTTTCCAATCTGCTGACCTAGAGACCCCAACCCCCTCCTCCCTCCTCCCTCCTGTCACTCCGGTGCCAGGTACACGCTCTGACTAATCGGACTCTCATGCCATGGACCACCACACACACACACACAGATTCAATACATGCCATTTTGGCTTTCGACCGAGACCAGATTTTGGCCTGGTTTAGTGAAGCACCTTCCTAAACTCAGACACACACGCACAGGCAAGAGCTGCTTGGAAACAGTTTCCCCAGATCTTGGCCCAATCTAAATCAGATTACAGTCCTGGAGTTAGATACATCCGTATGCAACGTTAGCTGTGTGCCACCTATCTCTGGCGTATATCTACGTTTGGGCGGCTGGCCGTCGTGTATGTGGTTAGGAATTTACCTGTAGCGTAAATCACGTTGGTGTAATTCAGGCTGATTTTCTGATCTGGCTGCCGAAACTTGAGGCGTGGCTCTCGCTTATTAAACGCTATGACTCACATTTGAGGCTTACCGGTTTGGGCACTAAGCTGGTAGCGAGAATAGCTCAAATAAATTACAAATTCTGAGCAGGAGTGTGCAGCAGAGGCGCACTGTAGTCAGGAACAGCAGCCCGGCAGGTTAGCTTTTATCTGGGGCCGGTGATGCAGAGGCCCGTCAGTTCTAGAAGACTCATTTCAGGGCCAGATGCATTTCATGCTTCAAGCTTCAGGCGTAATTTGTAGCGTCTGATATGACTGTGATAGCTCGTTGTTAAAGATTCATATTTGATATCCTCTCTCTTATCCAGCTTTCATGTCTTTTGTGCCCATCATTCAATTTGTTTCTCTTTTTCAGCCCTGGGGCTTCTGCTATGAATAGAAGACAGTATAATACTACCTTAAGTTTAAGAGAATGAATCACTCCAGCACACGTTGTACACTCCTCAGCACTGCCTCTCTTCTACCTCTTCTCTTCTCTTCTCTCTTCCTCTTCCTCTTCTCTTCTCTTCTCTCTTCTCTTTTTCTTTCTTTTCTTTTCTTTTCTGGCTAATTTGAAAAAAAGCAGTTTCTCTGTGCATCACAACAGCACTGGTCTCATTTCTAAAGAGTCTCCATCCAGACAAAGCACCAAAACAACACTGAGCATGATTAAAATCTCTTATCTTCCTATCTTGGCTTAATTATTGTATAAAACAAAACATCACAGTCAACATCTGGTTGGGAAGAGAGAGACACAGACGGTTCAGTCTGGTTAAACAAACCCTCAATTCCTATCTCTCCTGCTCACATGTTTTAGTGCAATGAGCCTCACAGATTCCTGTTGTACCTCTCATTTACATGCCTGTTTGTATTTTGTCAGGCCAGCTAAATGAGCGAAAATAAGCTGATTGGTGCAGCTCTGGTTATATGCAGGTGCGTCAATAAAATCATACTACTTTATAGTCCATTTAATGGCGATAAGCGTGGCTTCTGTATATGTCATTGGGTATACTGACATTTTAGCGTATAAAGCAAAGCGGACGAGAGGCTGTCTTCTTAAGGCATTCCACCAATTTTTACACACCAAAAAGTCAGTTCACAACAGGTTTATCTTGGTCTGCGCTTAGAGCCTAGATTATGTAACAGAAAGTCTAATTACAAACTGCAGAATACGAGTTTACAAGGCGTATGAAACATCGTCAAGTTGCATTATGGGAAATGCTAAGATGCACAGTGTTTTAGAATTGTATGTGGGATAAAGTACTTGCTTGGCTTCCACCGAGGCCCCAACCTGGCATCATTTTCTAATCCTCATCATCAGTGGTCGGGATGTATAACAAATAACCCACATCTCAGGTTGAATCCAGCCAAAACATATGTCTCATCTACTCTGCCTCCACACTGCGTCCTGTCTGACTCTACCTATCAGGTAAAGAACCATTAGCCCTCTGAAATAATCTTAAATAAACACTTCCCTATTTTACTCAATGATAGACTGACATATAATACCATTGGAGCCTGTCTGTCTTTATTCCTACTCTCGTGTCTTAAGAATCCCACAGTGCAATGAGGTTGCGTTTCGCATGGGCTTGAAAGAAGGTGGTACGTGCAGCACTGCAGTAGTGATGATGTGTAGAATGATGATGACTTAAAAAGTGTCCCAAATCTCAATTTCTGCTCACTAGAGGTAGACAACAGTGTGTAGGTAAGATGACCAGCCATAGTCTCAAATTATCTGATTTACCACTTTTGTCTATGAAAAGGTGTAGGCGGGTGGGTTGAGTGGTTATGTTTCACTGGTGTTGTTTAAACAAAATCATGGCTAAAGCTCTTCTCCTCTTCAGTTCCTGGGGTCAGCATGGGATATGACAGCCAGTCGTGTCATACCTGGAAGGCCCTGTCCTCTCTGCCACCCAGGCCTGGCCCTTCCTCGGCCTCCCCAGCTAAAGGCCCAGCTATTGAGGGACCCCGTCACCCCGCTGCCACGGGCCGTGGTGGGAGTAAGTGCATTCTAGGAGAGGAGGCTGGAGAAGGAGAGAGAGAGGAGATGGAGAGGGAGGCAGAGACTGGAGGGGCGGAGAGGAGGAAGCAGCTGGAGGAGAGAGAGGGAGAGAGGAGAGGGAGGCAGGTCAGAGGCTGGAGAAAGGAGGGAGAGGAGGAGGAGAGGCGCGAGGGGCCCAGTAAGGAGAGAGGCAGGAAAAGAGAAGCAGAGGCTTGAAGAGAGCTGGAAGAATCAGAGGCTGCAGCTGCCTAGGCCAAATACCCACTGCCCGAGGTCACCCCGCGCTGTTCAGTGTGACCACCAGCCTCCGGCCAGCCCCTTGAAAGTCGGTAGCCCTCTGATTCAGATAACCTAGGCACCACAGAAGAGAGGACATGCCTGCCCAGGCCCACCTCGTTTACCTGAAGCCGACATAGAGCCACCACAGGCACCCACACTTGTAGAGACCACCTGGAAGCCGACAGCTGCCTACCACCCACCACCTCATCAGGACCAGGGTCCCGCCAGGCCCTAGGTTTTCATAATGACAACCACTCAAATTGATGCCAACCCAGAAGGAACAACCCGCCGTGACCTGGCTACACAGGCAGTTCCTTGTGTCACCACCCCTACTGACAGCAATTAAGATGCTATTTTAGCGTTTTGTACTATTCTAATGAATTTCTTGTTCCTAGTACCAAAGAACTCAGTTTCTTACGGAATAGAAACGCCTAATATCAACAAACTTGGCCCTCCCAAAGAGTCACCTTAAGGGAATTGTCAGCATTTGGAAGCCTCTGTTTGCTTTTCTTGCCAGGATTAGATGGGAAGGTCAATACCAGTCCACATCTGTCAGTTAAGTAAGATCTAAAGCCCCCTGAAGTCAATCAAACCAACGCGCCAGACTGACAGGGTGGAGACAGTTAAACAAACAGGTCAAGTTTAAAATACACACTCAACGACCTGCCTCTAAAGAATGGACTAAAGGCACATAATATTTCCATACACAAACAGAAGTATAAAGATTATGTATTTTAAAGGTTTTTTTACATTTTAACGGTGGTGAGTTCAAGTTGTTTGCAAATTATATTTTTTGAACTTCCATGCTATGCTAATGGGCTAATCACCTCTAGTTCCAGCTCTGTATTTAACATACAGACACAACATGTGTATGCAATCTTCTTCAGTGCAAAAACTATTTTCATTTATAGAAATAAGAATTTCCCAGTGTTGAATAAGATGAACATTATTCCTGTTTTTATTTATTTACAAATCCTGTAAAAGACCAAAACCAACATGTTAAGCCAACCTAATATTTCCACACTTTCTTGGACTTCCCTTATCTGTAGCGCTCAGCTTCCTGCCTAGGGCAGTATTAATCTTTAAAGGCCAGATCACACATTAAAGGGTTTGTGATTATGTTGTCAATTAGGTTTATTTATTTAAAGGCTAAGTGATTTTCCTAAGAACAGCAGGGCCTGTAATAAATAGAGTATATTTATTTAGGATTGATGTAGTTAATGCACATTATAATGGCGGACATATACAGACTGCAATAGTAGAAGGCTGTTCTTAGATTTAAATGGTTTTTGGAATAATGGTGAGTATTTTGGCAAACAATAAAGATATATCAAACTGTACCCAGACAGTACTTATCATTTAGAAGTTTCTATCTTTTGATGGGATGTATAGACAATGGAAAGAATCTAGAATATATTAGTCTTAATACTTTTAATGTTATCTAAGCACAAGCAGCTGTACAGAGCTTTGCCTGAATAAAATACCAATTAAATATATTAGAAGCTCCATTTTAGATCAAGACCTCGATCAAAGAATAAGATCACACTAAGCCAGGATGCATGTACCAGCTTTTTCAGTACTGTGTAGTAATGATTCATTCTGTTAGTACCAATGGGCTATTGGGAGTTTGATACTGGGGCGACTTCAGCTGCCTCTTTAACACCCTGACAGTTCCAATTATTTACAGATAGGTAATTTCTACTAGTTGGTGTACATCTGTTTATTTGGCAGCTCTGCATTAAAAGCATGATACATTTTAGATTTCTCTGGTTTTCCAGTATAGATAAGCTACTTAGAGTTTATAGGTATTATGTATATGTATTTGGACAATAGCAACTTACCACTCAGAATATACAGGGGCTCATTGTTTCGATGGGGAACCATATACCATGACTCTCCTGTTTGTGTTGGATAATTTCAATTATAGCGACTCTGAAACAAATTTGATTCATCAAATATGATTTCCCTATGGGTGGTCTCACTTTTCCTCTCTCTGTCTCAGGCTACTGCTTGAGGTGGGTGCTGCAGGAGGCCAAGTGGAATTTTGAGATCCGTGAGGATGCCTGTGATCTTGAGTGGTAGTATAATGCCAGTGGATCCTGATCTGGTCGGAAACCACCGGTGGATGGAGAGCTCACCGCCCAGCCTGAAGAAGAACATCTTGGAGAGAAAGAGGTGCAGTAAGTAAGAATATCTCTCAATTAAATTAATGTTTGAGGATTTTTGTATTTTGTCATGTCAAATTTTTATCCCGGTTGTTTCTTTTCCATTATGTCTTTTCTCACTGCTTGTCTGTCTGATCCTTATCCCTCCTGCTCATCTATTTATATCAAATCAGCCTGTTAGTAATCACCTCATAGACGATAGATTACATTTCCCGTTGCCTCTATATTTCTTCCTTTTGAGAGCTAAAGATAAACTACTGTTACCTGCATTCACGTGGTACTGGTTCATCACCATAAGTGAATGTGCTATAAGCGTTGTGCCGTTGAGAACAAGGCAATCCTCTTGCACAGGACCTCCAGCCTCCTTTCCTCCCTCTTTTCTCATCGACTTTCCCTCTAGGCAAATCCAATTTCTTTTCAAATTACCCCTCTCCTCATCCCAAGGAGCACCCAACTGGCAGAAAGTAGGGCAGCCAACACACTATTCCTGTGGCTGGCTCTGTGCCTCTCTGTTAGCTGTTCTGATTTGTGGACTGCTGTGGTGGTTTTCATGATTTCCTGGGTAGCCAGTAAAGGCAGGAGGCAGCAGACTTTGAATGGACTGTCTGTGTGGTAGAACCATGCAACTTCATACTCAGTCACACATTCCCTTGTTGCTGTACATATTCACACTATTTATTTACAGGGTTTCTGAGAACAGCCACAGTCTTTACTATATTTGACTTTTTAAACTGATTCGTTTTTCCAGTTGCTGACCAAGTTTGCTAGTCATTAAAGGCAGTACCACATTTTGCATGACCTCCTGTAGATGCTCACTATAATACCTGTCTTGAACTTTATGTTAGCATACAAACGTTACTAAAGCTAAGTGATGGGGTATTAGTTTTCAGGTATTTGGTCGCAAACTAAAGACCTAGACCAGTCAAAAGTTGGCTTGATGGCATTGTGCAGTTCATCCTGGGGGCCATTTATACTCTATACTAAATTTCAAGGTAGAGGCACTATTATGACTGTCAGAACGCTAAGCCTAAGACCTGATGGTAGACACAGCAAATCAAAAGAGCAGTTCATTATATCTTTTTATACGGAGCTACAAGAAGCCGTTGCCTTATTTATTTACTCCTGTCAACCCTCCAATTGTCTTCACGATAAAATCAGAGATAGGAGTAAGACATATTTATAAAGGCAAAATTACGTGAATTAGTTTAAATACAGGAAACAGTGTATCCAGGAAGTTCTGTATACAGTTCTCTTGACGATGCATTATCAGAAAGTTATATTATTTTAAATGCAACCTGTGCATTTCCCCAATGTAGCAGTGGCTGGATAAACAAAGTCTAACACCTCCACGTGGTGAAACCAAAGTGTGCCTCCAAGGCATTTGGAAGGGAAATAGCAAACTTAGTTTATTCCCTATTTTGCCATAATTCATTACGCGAGGAAAGTTTTTTACCCCAATTTTGATACTTCACACATTAATCATACGCTTTTGTTAAGAGTTCATTGTGATGTGTATAGAAGGTGGGAAAATGCAGCTGCTTCTTAGTTAGATTTACAGCCCCATCCATTCAAACTCTACCAGAAACTTGCAGGGCTACAATTTAGCACAAAACTGTGTAGCATGAAACTTTATATTGCTTTTAGACTCCATCAGTCTTTACTTGCTTCATTGGCTAATTACTGCTTGGCCGCTAATACTCTAACCTCAGACGTAGTAGTGTTTTTTAAAGCGTGTTTGCTAGTGATGTAGTGGCTGGGGTATATAACAACTCTAATAGTATTTGTTATTTATTTTATATATATATCTTGTGTTTACGGATATAAATACCGTCTATTCTATAAAGGTTTCAGAGATCTCCTCTGTCCTTCTGTTTTTCTGCAATGATAGTACAGGAGGCGTGGCTGGGCCTGTGCGCTTCCTGAAATGATGCTGCTGGTGTACGGGATAGAAGAGAGATAGGGCAGCTACAGGAACCTAGAGCAGGTACACATCACTACAGAAACCAGACAAGCCAGGAAGGAGTTCCTTAACCATGAGACCACCACGGAGATGGGGGAAAGATAACTCTAAGCTTCCTGTCCTCCTCCTACTCCTCCTCCTGCTCTTCTTCGTCGCGCCCCCCTCATCTGTTCATCCTCTCCTCATCCCTCTCTCCTCTCGTCTTGAAAATACTTGAGAGCGCCTTTCTCTCTGCGGACTTGGAACTTTCTTTTCAATGAAAACGAAAAAGAGGACAAAAAAAAAAAGAAAAAAAATCCAAATATATTCTGAAAAAATAACACATACACACGAGATGTTTTTAAAGTAAATGTTGTTATTAATATTCTACAGATTCTCTTGTTCTGTATGTAATGATATGATTATTTTGTAAAAAATCAAAACAAAACAAAACACAAGCGCTTAACCTGTGTTTTCCAGCACAAAAAAGAGTTCCTCTTCTGTTTTTAAGGAGCGAATGAAAAAGGCTTAAAAGAAAGAGGAGAGGAGAGGGGTGGAGCGAGCTGAGTGAGACAAAAAAGAGGTAATTCAGTTCCCCTCTCCACCCCACCCCCATAAAACCACACAATCTGAACTGGCCGCTGGGGCTTGGGAGTCAAGAGTAGGAGAAGGTCTCTTGTACCTTCATCCTCAGGTACTCAAAGACCATAGCGCGTGCATACAGCCCCTAGAGCACATTACTTACATGCTCAGCACGCCCACACACGCCTTATCTGGCAAGTGGCTCCCAGCTCTCTCTGTATGCATGGCCCAGAAAACGGTGCTCAACCCTCGGCGTGTTCCACAGTGTCGAGGAGCCGCTGTGGAAACACTGGCTGGTCGCATCAAGGTTTCGCTCCATGGCCCGTCTACTCCTCTAAGCTGTACAAAGACTAGTTATGGATAGTAATAATAATCAATAATATATCAATGTTCTGAGCTGGATGGTGAACAATAATAATAATAATACCGTGATAATAATAATAATAATACTTAAACAGGAGGATGTGTATTTAGCAGTTTTAAAAAAAAGTTTATACGTAAATATTGTATCCTTTCTGGCATCACTAACCATCTGCATGATCATGAAGAGTTTTTATTCATCATTTATGTCATCACTTTAGATGAGCTGTGCTCTCGTCAATCACATCCACACTTGCGCGCACTCACGCACACTTATACACACACACAATAAATACACACATATGCAGAGATATACTTTCTGTGCATTGAAACACACCACACGGACTTTAAATATACTGTAGATCATATCATCTAAACACATATCAACCCCCTCATCGTCATCATCATTATCGTCATTGTGATGGTCATCACTTTTGATACGAGCGAGATCAGGTGGTTTCAATATGTTATTGATTAGTTATCGATCAGTTTGCCAGTGGGTTTAGAGTTTGGTCTGTTTGTGTAAAAGCACAACTATGTGTCCAATCATCAGGTCATCTGATACCCCCGCCCCTCCTCCCTCCAAAATCACATCATGTGATATCCCTCCCCGGCCCACACACCCTTTGCATGCCTCACTTTGTTTTTCTTTCACCATTGGCTCCTCTGTTTTGGTATGGGAAGGGCCTCTGGGAAGCATGGGGGGGCTTTAATGTAAAACAGGAAGTGAGGATCTACGCAGGAGGTTGCTCCCACGTGCACTAATTCAGTCAAAAGGGTAACTTAAATCATGATTAAAGCGTTGGTTATGAAAGGAAAAAAAGAAAGATTTTGAATCAGTGTTTGTGGTGACAACTTTAACCTGCAGGAACATTTTTTTGGTGGGGGTGGGGTGCTGGGGACTGGGTACTGGGTTTAGAATTCGGTTTGGGAAGGGGAATGTGAGAAGACAGGAGGGCTGTGCTTCTATCTAAGAGATTGTAACAATAACCACACCAGTGCGACTGGGCTAGTAGATTCTATTATACTCAGTACTGTAGAACAAAAATGCATGGGAGTCAAGACTATACTAGTCTGGGTGTGTGTGGATACCCGTGTGTGTGTTTTGTCTGTGTGTATGTCTGAAAGAAAAAAAGAGGGGTGAGTTAACGCTGGAATGTACCGTGGTCGAGTGTGTGTTTACCTACTCCAGCAGTTCTCACACTCTTCCACAGACAGGTAACACACCTCTTCCACCCCCGTGTGTGTCATGCCTGCCCTCACACCAGTATGCGAACATGTACGCGCGTGTTTGTGTGTGTGTGAGTGTGTGTCTGCACCTCATCTAAACCCGCCACCTGTATGTGTGTGTGTAAATGCCAGTGCTTCACCTTGGTATTTCAGCGGACTCTTATGTACACTGGCCTGTCGATGTGTGTGTCTGCGTGTGTGTTTATCATGCCCACCCCTCCTGATGTCACCGAACATGTACGCGCGTGTTTGTGTGTGTGTGTGTGTGTGTGTGTGTGTCTGCACCTCATCTAAACCCGCCACCTGTATGTGTGTGTGTGTGTGTACGTATGCCCGAGTGCTTCACCTTGGTATTTCACAGCAGACTCTTGTGTACACTGACTAGCCTGTCGATGTGTGTGTCTGCGTGTGTTTAGTCTGTTCACTGCTGAATGTGGGGCAGCTGGTCCCTCACAGTGGCTTTCACACACACTGACTGTGTCTTTTCACTGTCTGTCTGTCTGAGTCTGTCTGTCTGTCTCTCCGCCGCAGGACAGACGGACAGACAACACGCCACTTTCTCACAGGCAGGAATGATCTTAACACGTACTGTCTTTTCTAAAGTGACTGTCAAAGTGTAAACATGTGCGTTTGTACCCATATAAGCCTGCGTAGCCAAATAAAGACGTGTGTGTGTGTGAGAGAGAGAGAGACAGAGAGAGGGTGAATTTGTATGTGTGTGTGAGTGTAGGTATGCATGTGTGAGTGAGTGTGTGTGTGTGTGTGTGTATGTGAAGCCTAATGGAGGCTACACTACTCTATGTTTGCTGTTCCCATTCCTGTTTTTATACATTTGCATTTTTTTAAGGCTGAGTTTCTGTCATTGGCTGAGTGAGCGAGAGGAGGCGGATCCTCCACGCCACCGCCCTGTCACTAATCTGCCACTCTGTTCCAA
The DNA here is from genome assembly GCA_033238685.1 of Lates japonicus. Taxonomy (NCBI): domain Eukaryota; kingdom Metazoa; phylum Chordata; class Actinopteri; family Centropomidae; genus Lates; species Lates japonicus. Next base: position 766,018 of record BRZM01000084.1, on the reverse strand, counting down.
ATAATAAAAAAAAAAAAAAAACCTGATTGGGTAAATCTGTTCTCTCTTGTCTTTTTTGAGATTCCTCCATTCTGTTGTTTGTGTCCAGTCTGGTCTCAAGAATACATGTTGGACTCATCAATACCCCAAAAATTGAAGAACAGTCACATGACTCTCCCAATATGAACTTTCTTTAACATGTTATTATTACCAAAATTGGAAAGTATCTAATTACAACTACTCTCTCTATTGATGCCACCTGTACATACAGCTACAGCCCTCTGTTTCCATTAAGCACAGTGCACAGGACAAACCACTCCTACTAGCATCATTATTTGCACAAAGACCAAAAAACAACCATTACTGCTATATTGCAAAATATTACACATAACTCAAGATTTTCTGGGGTTCAGTTTGGAGTTCAGGAATTTGATTTAACATAACTTGCTGTAGTAATGGGCTTCAACTAAAACAACACTGATTTTGACACAGGTTTTCCCTTCAAAGATGGAGCAAAACATTGGGTGGCAATGCAGAACCTACTTAGATTAATATTGTGCCCTAGCTGTACTAATTCCCTATAACAAATGTACCATTAATCAAATTATCAAACCCAATTAACATGCAGTGAACCTGGAAATTTTGAAGCCACCAGGGGTCAAGGTAACCCAGCTTTATTCATTATGTTTTTTTTCATATGCAAACACAAACACAGACTGTCCCTTTAAGTTTTTGATGAAGTATTGCAGTGAGAAGGTTCTGTGTTGGTGAGGAATGTGCATGACGTGCTATGAGGTGGGTTAACTGGCAACTCCGAATTGCCTGTAGGTTTGATTGTGAGTGTGAATTATTAGGCCTATTTGTGTAGATGTGTCAGCCCTGTGACAGACTGATGACCTTCCTTTTGCCTGATGTCAGCTGGGACAGGCTCCAGCCCTCTGTCACCCTGCTAAAGGATAAAGAGATATAGATAATGGATGGAGGGACTGTTAGAAAGGAGGGAAAACAGTAAATGACAATTCAATATTCAATACAATAAATGCCCTGTTGGCCTTTTCACTGTCACCACATATACCTGCTACTTGTAAAGCTCTTCAGAAGAGCTGCTTATGTGCTTGTAGTTTGCAACACAACTAATCCTGATCCTACTTGAGTACCATTGCTTTGACTTCATCAACAACACTCTCACCACCCTCTAATTAAAGCTTCAGTTAATTGTTACATGGATTAATGTGAATTTATTTACTTAAACAGTTGCTTCACTCAGATTACAAAAAAAAACAACATGTTTTCTCACCAGCCTGTAGTGGTATGTATTCGTGCAGATAGTGTTGTCTTTTTGTTTAAGTCTAGTTTTGAGATGTCCGTCTCTGACATTTCTGCTTCTACCTTTGTGGGGTTCACAACAATTACAAAATAGGTTTTTACTCCAGAGATCAGGCTATCAACATTACAGCCTCTTTTGGTAGAAAGGACTGTAGTTCCAAAACTGTCATCGTGCTCTTTGGATTATCCAAACTAACCAGGACATTGTTGCTGGAAAGACACACTAGTGTTGAATTATTTAAATGTAATTCTTCAATGCTGTGAGCATTACAAATGAAATTCCATTGTCTCCATTTTGTTGGTGCAGAGGAAGAAATCTCAGAGACACTTATTTCAAAACCTGGATAAATAATGTCAGAACTTTCTATATGGCCAGGTGAGGTTAGTATTTAAATTCCTAGTTTTTGATGTGACTCAATTCCCCTCTGGTGCTGGATTTTGCTCAGACTTGAGTCCCAGGTCTTGTTCATTGGTTCACTCAGGACTCAGCAGGGAGTGGTTAAACCAGTGGATAAAACAGGCTGCTCAGATTGGAAATATATTTTAGTAACACGCATTCAAAAGGACTCACATGCAGACATGAAGTCTCGCTCTAGTGTTATCTCACACCGGCAGTGGTGTGGCCTACATACCATTTCTAACCCACTGACATTACACGCAACCCTGTATGCCTCAGCACTACATCTGACAGAGCCACCATGTATGATCACTGCCTTTTAACAGCCCATTTACACTCGCTGAACTCAGAAAACCCTCAAGGGAGAAACAGCCAGAGATGTTAAAATTCTTAAGTCATCACATAAAAATGCACTTATGAAATAATTAGATAAACTGTCCTTGGGGATTCAGGAGCGCACAGGAAAGCGCATTATTCTAAATTGGTCTTTGGTTCACATTCTTAGCATCGAACCAGATGAGACCAAGGTCACTACAAGTGGAGGAGTACCAGTGGGGTCTGCAGATGGCCTTCGCAGGAACCCAGAGAAGACAATAAGCTGTCCTGGCCTTGGGTAGTGGGCTGCTGATATGGAAATGTGGAGAAGAGGAGGAGGGGGGTGGTTGCAAGTGAGCCTTCTTCTGCTAGGGAGGGGTAGGACAGAAGAATAAAAGCTGTACCCCTGAGTTGGGGCAGACAGGAGCTGGTTTACGTCCCTGGGGTCCAGCCAGTACCCCATCTGGTGGGTAACGGAGGAACAACTGCACAAGAACCTGATTTTAACCTGACTTTTCACTACTCACATGCAGTAGTTCGGACCGGGAGTTGTGTAACTGAAAAATAGATCATGAGGTGTTGTATATGTGCGGTTATTTGGCATGTTTCAGGCTTTTTCAAAATAAGAGGCTCAAAGGATCAGTGTCGTTCATTCAGAACAATTAGCAACTGGTGAAAATGGGTTGCAAGTAGACATTGCTTTGTTTTTAGGTGTCACAACCCAAAAAGTCCAGCTATTTTTCAGCCACAAACCTCTTGCTTCAGGTGTCTGGTGTTTATAGGCTTGTATTTAGATCTTAGGACACATAAATGTAAGTATAATTATCAGTTATTGTTATGTGGGAAAAAAAGTGAAGCCCTGTCAATATTTAACAACTGATTCAATCATCAGTTTAAACCCAATACACATTCAAATGCAGAGCTCAATTTTCACAATAATCCTGTCTGTAATAACCTTTAATATAATTTCATTGCAATTCGATTCACAGGGGTATGATCATTTTTAATTATAGCCTACACACAGTCCCATAAAAAATACATTTACAATAGTCAATTTCATACAGCTCCGACACATATTATTCCCACCATTACTGCTGCGTATTGTTGTTGAGAGTATAGTATGCACTACATTTTGTGTCACTCTTGTTTCACAGCTTTTTTCAACACACATAGGCCTAACCTGTGTATGTAAACATGCAAGATGGATTAAGGTGATAAAAGAAATTAAATGCAAACCTTGTAAAACTTGTTTTGAAGGGTTTTTTTCTCTACACATTCAACAAAAGATTAAATGAAGGCCACTGTTTGACATTACCCAACTCAGAAAAGTTTGATTTCTTGCTTGTAAATGTTGATTTGTGAATATGAATTTACTTAAGTTAATCTGATAAAACACAGAGTCAGAATTCATCTCATTGTCGGTGAATCCAAACAGTAAATCTTTCCAAAATAATGTGAATTGTACAAATGTATCATGTCTCTCTAGATTGTATCAGGTTTTGATTGGACCTGTTCTGGTCGCTGATTGGCTGGTACACTTTCACCCTTCACGCGATAATTCACCGTCACACTGTTGAGGGAGGTAATCAATCAATCAACTTCATCAGCCTCTTGTCAAGGAGCAATTCGCTTCGTGACCCTGCGTGGCTTAATTGATTATTAGTAGACGTTTATTGGTTTTTGACGCTGCCGTGGGTCGTTAATATGGATGAAGATTTAGCTGAAGATTTTGGTAAGGACATTTAATTGTTTTTGTATTCAGCTGTCACCTGCCGACCAAAGACATACTACACTCGACCTCTTTATCGTTTCGTGAACTTTGAAAGACTTTTAAAACTTTCCGGATGTACTTAAAGCTCATAATCTTTCCTGAGAGGTGCAGCTCCCCGTGCAGCCTGGCTCCGCCGAGACAACTTAAGAATTCATACTCGGTTATTAACATTCACGACCCGGTGTTTGTGGACCGGGGACAGGTTAGCTGGTTTAGCAGCAGCTAGCCGGCCTGAGTTAATTAACGGTCAGGTGAGGTGGCACGAGGCGCTGCACAGCTGGGACCCTAATTAAGTCACCGCAGGCTGCAGTTCCTCCTGAGGATGAAGTTTATCAGGTTTCAGCCCACCTGCAGGTCACCACATGACTCATGAAATATGAAAGGAGAAACTCCTCAAACATTATCAAGTTATTTCTTACAATATGAGCAATTTTTATGGTGAAATAATCAATATTTATGGCCTCAAGGGGTGTTAACTCTGAGAAAAATGTAATGGAATAAAATATATCTTACCATGAATGAAACAAGGAGAGTGAAAACAGTTGCAAACATGGCCTCAGTCAGGACTTGAGGTGTTCAGAGGCTGTTTGTACCCCATGAAGTCTCTTAAATGTTTACATTATTTACATTTGTCAGATTTTGTTTATTCAATTAACTGTTAAATTGTATTTTCAGTGTTTGTTTTTAGCTACATTTAGACATAACATGGACTGAATGCAGGTTCACAGTAGAGCTGAAACGGTTGACTAAAACATTAATCTGCAGCTGTAATGTAACTGATAATCATTTTTTAAAGCACTGTTGGACTGGACTGTTGGTTGGACAAAACAAGCATTTTGAAAATGTCAGCTTTGGCTCTGGGAAGTTACAGTGGTCAGTTGTCATCGCTGTGTCATTTTATAGACTGAAACATTATTCAATTAATCAAGGAAATATTCAGTAGATTAATGGATAATGAAGAGAAGGATCCTTCTCCATGCTAATGATGGAGCCTCAAACTACTGGCATCAGCCCATGGCAGTCTCTCTCTCTCTCTCTCTCTCTCTCTCTCTCTCTCTCTCTCTCCCCCTCTCTCTGCTAAAACCCACAAATTACCCATATTGCTACAATTTTCTTTTTTGTGGCATTCTGGTATAGTTTACAAAAAAAATGGAGAGTTCACTCCAGGTCTGGTTATTATTAAAAGTAGCAGACAAAGCACAGATGACTGACCACAAATGACCTCAGTGAAAGTGGTCCAGGCTCAACAGAACCTGAACAAAAGTAAACAACCTCTCACTTCACTCTGTTGCAGACTGTCCAAGCCTTCTGTGTGAGGAACTGGAGGATCTGGAAACAAAGGATGATGAAAGGGGGAGGAGGAGAGAAGGAGATGAGGAAGTGTTAAATCAGAGGGAGGTTGAAGAGTCAGGAGAGGAGACACAGCGAGAAGAGAAGGAGGAGGGGGGGGGGGGAAGAAAAGACAGTGTCCGGAAGGGAAGTGGTGGCGACAGAGGGAGAGGAGGAGGAGCAGGTGAAGCCAGAGAGTAGGCTGGAAGTGGAGGAGGAAGCACAGGAGGTGCAGATGGAAGACAGTGAGATTGAGAACAACAAGGAGATAATGTCTGATAAGCAACAGAGCAAAGAAAGAAAAGGTTTAGAGGAGAAAGACAAGCAGAAAAAGACTAGGAAGAGGCGAGGTAAGAAGCAGAGCGAACGAGTGAGAAACAGGAGAGGAGTGAAAGAAGTTAGTGAGAGGTCTGAGGAGGAAAAGAAGAGTCAGATGCAGGAGGTGTCAGGGATGAGCTCAGAGGAGAGCTCGGCCCTGTCTGAACCTGCCTTTGGACTGATGAACAGCTGTGATTTGTCTGACCCCATCTACCTGGGGTGTGGGGGGACGGGGTTGTACTGCCCCCCGGTTCCCATTCCCCTGATATACTCCTCACAACCTCCGGTCCCGATTCAACCTGCACCTCCTCAGGCCCACGGGACAAAAAGGCCTCACAGCCCCCTTCTGCCTCACAGTCTCCCCCAGCAGGGCCCACAGCCTCTTGAGGTGAGAATAGATGAGTTAACATTACATCACTATAACACTGTCGGAGTCAAAATGGATAGTTTGAAGACAAAAGGATGAAAATCCATGCAGCAGAGCCAGATATTGTTTTTATTCCACAGCCTCCTCTTCCTTGTCAAAATGTAATGTCTACATTACCCACAATGCAACTTAACCTCAGAACACTGTGTTGGAAATGTTTGTGTTTTGCTTTGATTGTTTTTGTTGATATTGGCAGACGTATAATTCAATGATATGGTCATTATTGAGTTTAGTTAGTAGTGTTGTACTGGACTATGTTGTATTGAGAGGTGTTTCAAATTTTTATCCTCCTATTTACATACATGGGGTTTTTTTTCTGTAGGTTTAAATACTGTTGAGCATGTAGTCTAACCTCCTCAGCCCAAGACACTCATTTGCATGTTCTGGTAAAGATCTCCAGGTTTCTAATAATAACTGATTTGTTGTGTATAATTACAGTCTAACACATATGAATTGATGCACACCAATAACTTTCTGCAATTTTAATGATGCAGCTGTGAAAATAGCATCCTGGGTTTGATGTTGTTTCAGTGTGTGATGTACTGTGATATTAGAACTTCACTGAAGCATTGGAACAAGCACATGCAGAATTTGATCATGTCAAACTGTGGCAGATCATTTCATCTGACTGTAAGTGGAAGTGAGGAAAACAGATTATATTATTATTATTATTTGGTAGTATGACTTACTGTATCTACGCCATGAAATTTGCCAGTAATCCATATTTTGCAGAGTCATAAATAATCATAGATAAAGTTATGGGTTGAGCAATAGCAAGAAATTAATATTTCCCTGATTTCAGGACTCAGTGGCTTTCATTACAAAATAAAAGTAAGCAGGAAGCTAAACTGAAACTTTAGAATTAGAAAAACTGCTTGTTTTGCTACAAATATGCTTGTAAATCCATGTTGTTAGATTTGAATGGTGGATAGGGCCTCCCCAAGCGCTGACAAGTAAAATCTGAGTGTAATAGAGCTGAAACAAAAACAGGAAATTAACTGTCAGCTATTTTGATAATCGATCACTTGTTAAAGCCTTTTTTTTTTTCCAAGCAGAAATTTGATTGTTCTAGCTTTCCCAAATGTGAGGTGCTGCTTATTTAATTTTGCTGAGATATTGAGTGTAGAGGTCATGTTTGGCTGGTTCATGGCAGATGGAGATTACCCAGGTCTACTCCACCCGACGCTCCATTCGCTACAGCAGCAGGGGCCGCGGCCGGGCCCTCAGCTTCCCTCTGCTGCCGGGGTTAGAGGCTGTGGACAGCCGCCTGCTGCCGCCTGCACCGAAGAAGAAAACACGAACTCTCTACAGCACCGGTAACAAATTGTCTGTTTGTTCATGTGTGTTCAAATTTGATGATGCAAATACTTGATCTGCATTGTGTGTGTGTGTGTGTGTGTGTGTGTGTGTGCGTGTGTGCGTGCGTGCGTGTGCAGATCAGTTAGAGCATTTAGAGGCCCTGTTCCAGGAGGACCACTATCCTGACGCAGAGAAGAGGAAAGTCATTGCAGCTTCAGTTGGCGTCACACCTCAGAGAATCATGGTCAGACAGTCATCTCAGTAGATAATGGGCAACGGCTTTCACTCTAGCCTGTCCCTACTCAGCCTCTGTTTATCTCTTTGTCACCTTCAGTTTTCTCTCCTGTTCACTTTTTCTCCATCTGTATGATCTGCTGTCACAGGTCTGGTTTCAGAACCGCAGAGCAAAGTGGAGGAAAGTGGAGCGCTCCATCACGGCAAAGGTTGATCACAGAGAGAGTAGAGCTGGATGCAGCAGCCCCCCACATCACCAAATCAACCCCACCCTGCCCACACTGGCACCTAATAGGTCAGTAAACTCTTGAGCTACAGTATGTTCTGATGGCGTTATTGGGAGATATTTTTTTCTAGTATGGTGCAAAAATACTTGCTGAATTGGGGCATGACTTATTCTTAGTTATATTTTCTCTTTTTCAGTAAGGGAGCTCCCTCTTTCCCTGGTCATTTTGTTAGTAAGCTGCCCCGGCTTGCCCCTGCAGCTCCATCTTTCCCCTCCCTGTCAAACCAGACCCCACCCTCCCACAACAACCTGTTTGCTGGCCTCAACAGCCCAGGTATAGAAATCCACACACATTAACATTAACCGGAGTTATAATACCTTTGTTATTTCCTTGTGTGAAATGGTAAGTTTTGTTAAATGATGAACTCAAACTAGATTATCTTAATTTTGAATGTCAGTGTGACCTTTTAGCAGGGACATAGCACCTTGTCTATAGCTGAGTGTGTAGTAATCTTCGTGTAGAGAGCTGACATTACAGTTTTTCTGGATTGCTAACATACATTTCTTGAAATTATGCCTCCATTTCCCAAAACTCTAAACACAAAAATGGGAATGAGTAATGTTGCTTATGGTGCCCCATAAAAACCTCTTTACATGATGAACACAATAAAAGACACAACAAATGTTTATATTTTTACATTTTTATTCCTCAGTATACTGTGAAGTATAAATGTCCAAACGGGCCTCTTCCATGGCCTGGAGCAGGTGAATGCAGATGTAAGGATTTCGGTGGTAAAAGTAGCACAAATTTCATCTGAGACTACTTGTCTCCTTGGCCTTTCCCTTCTTCCACCTGCTCCTCCTCTTCCTTCTCCTCCTCTTCTTCCTGGTGTGTAAACAATTTTGACTCTTAGTGTTTCCACATGGATAATTGTGTCCTAAATGGGTTCAAGCGTGCTGGTAGCGACTGGTAGTGCTTTCTAAATGAGCACCAGGTGTAGGTAGTGATATATGAAGGGATTTGTGTGTAGAGTTTTCAACAGTTCAACAATTTTGAAACCTCTGTCAAATCAGGGGAATGGTGTTTATAGTAGCTCATAAGCCTGGTAATAGTGTGTAAGCAACATTTTTTAACAGTGTGAAAAGTACAAAATAGATTTTTTACAATTACCCTGTCCAATGGCTGAGTAATCTGTGGTAAAGAACCCTGTAATATGATAAGTTTTGATGTTATGTCACAGGTGTCCATGTATTGTGTTGTTGAGATATCTACTGAAGTTAGCATGCTAGCAAGCTAGGCCCAGCCCGTCTCATAATACCACTTTTGAGGCTATACTGAGTCCCCTTATTTGCTCCTTATTTGTTTTGAGTATTAATTTGACAGTTGGCCAGTTCTTACACACAGCCCCTTTAAATCTGTGTGTTTCATCTCCAAGGTCAATCCAGAGTGAGAGACGGGGGCCAGCACCAGCTTTCATCTCAGGGCGGGTTGACAGAGTACCTCCCCCGTCCCATGCAGAGCCCACCCCCCCTGCGGCGAGCCAGTCTCCCCCTTTTCACAACGACATACAACCCCTCCAACCCCTCTCCGCCTCTCCTTAACACCCCGGCTCACACCCCACCTCTGTTTCTGGATGCTCTGGAGGGCGTCTCCACCTTGGCCCATCGTGACACCCAGTCTCTGCAGACTGACACCAGGTCAGTTCAGTTCACAGCAGACTGTGACATGAATACTAGGCAATGATTTGAACAGGGACAACGGGTATGAGAGTTGACAGGAGGACAGACTGCAGACACGAGCAGGGATCCTGTGAAATACTGATATAATGATGGCTCACACAGTGCCTGTGGTAGTGGGGAGTCAGTTTCAGCTGGGGCTCTGGAATATTTCAGGAATCATGCTGAGAGACATCTCAGTTAGTAATTGCTTTGTGCAAAATTATGTTTGTTTGACTACAATTATGTATCACAGCACCAAGAAATGCCCCAATTCCAGTCATTACTAAAATAAACAATGAATATCAATAAACTTACCAGTCCTGCTGTGAAGAGACTTAAAGCCTCAGTTTACCCAAATTATGAAATAACATATTTTCATTTGATCTACTTTCTACAAAAATAATTGCTCCTTTAAAATACTGCACAGTAACATCGTGTCTTAAAAACACTGTGCTTTTTAAAAAATTTTTTGAAATGTCATTTTCAAAACTTGGAGCACAATATACATTAATCTCCCCTGTATTTGTGTGGTGGCATAAACCTCAGAAGTAATCTGAGAACCTAATCATACAACCCCAAAACTATCTGCATGGCCAGATATGTTTAGAGGTAAGAGAAAAAAATTGTTTTTAACTATGCTAGTGGCTTGGTGCCATCGCCAGGTCAGAATTTTAATTTATCCAGTATTTTGGTTCATGGACAAATACTTGAAAAACTAATGACATTCCCATCAATCTTAATAAGGCTAAGAGCATGGCTGTAGACTCTTAGTCTTGCTGTAATTTGAAAGAACTGAACCTGTTAGTGGGTGCTCTGATGACAGCTAGCTGGTGTGATTAATAAATATTCATTAGAAGTTACCAAACTCTTTCTGTCAGGCCCCCTTTTTGCAGATAAAGATACTGACAGTCACAGTCCCTTTAATGGATGTGAACATCCCCTTGTGTAACTCCTTTAAAACACAGCGATGAAAACACAGTATATGTATCTTTGCAGTTTTAGAGTTTAAGACCACAGAGGTAACACTGTTGTGACACAGTGTATATATGGGTGTGTGTTTGTGACTGAATTCTTCTGTCCCCAGTCCTCTGTTTGACTTTGGGGAGAAGCTTGATTACCTGTCCTCCAGCCAGCAGAACAACACACTGTCCTACCAGCTTCAGACCTCCTACCCCACCAGCCAGCCCCATCACCAACCTAAAGCATCTCTATCCCGCATGGCCTACCTTACCCCCTCCCCCTATCTCACCCCCAACCCTCCAGATTCCAACCCTACCTCCTACCTGACCTTTGGCCCTGGAGGAAACTCCACTGGGGTGGTGACCTACTCCACTGGAGGCCACGCCTACTTCCAGTCCCAGAGTGCTGGACAAATCCTGCTGCAGTCCACTGGTCATCATGGTGAGTCACATAGATTAGATATGATTTGATTTATTTTTGGAGCCACAAACATACACATGGAAAAGTGAGAAGTCCCAAAATGGTAAATAGATGCAACAAAAACACTGAATGTAAAATCAAACAACAGTGTAACAATAGTCTCTTGTAGTACAGTATGGATAAAAATTATATAAACATTCATACATTAATAAAACACAAGAAATATTCCAGCAAATCGTAGAATTTCATTAGTAGCCTGTCGATTTACTCCATAAATAAGCCTGTAAAGGCTTCTCTGAAAGTCCTGCTTTTTGTCATCTGTATAAAGAAGAGGCATCTGGCTACATTATTTACTTGAGGTGTTATAAATGAATTCACTGTCCCTGGTGTTATAGCCTCCACATTCATTTTGGAAGAAGACTGAGAGTCATAAAGTTATAACATTTTTGCCACTGTTATTTACCATTTCAGAGTTTTCTTTGATGATAATTGTAACGTACCTCAACATGGACATCTCCTGTATAATGCAACAGTACTATATGATAATTATTTATATAATGATTTCAACTTATTTCTGAGGAACAGTTGGTTATCACTGTTTTTCTCTGCCAGTTTGGTCTGGCACTTTTCTCTAAATACTGCAACACCAATGAGTCTTAACTGATGCTGTAGTGGAGAAGAAGCCAGTCAGAGGTGTGATGTATGTAGCAAAGTCAGAAACTTCAAAATGACACCAAAATACTGCACAATTTATCCAAGAATCAGATTCAGGGAGTGAATTGTTTGTATTTTTCAGCTTTCTACAGAACACAATCTCAGATTTCATCTTAACAGTGTTGGTGCATGCAGCAGAATAAGCTCATTTATGGGATGTTTCTGCCCCTGAGGAGCTGTAGCTGACTTCACTCCTTAAGTTATTATGTACACAAGTTTAGGCTTTTTTTTTTTTTAAATTAAAGAACCAGATATTTTCTGACATCTTTTATACTGATGATTCAGCCTGAAGTGTTTCATACCCATCTAAGGCTTAGAACTGCCCAAGCTACCAGTAACATTGTTAATCTAATCAGAAAATTAACCTTCTCTGTTGCAGTCAGTTGAGGAGCAAGAACCACACCAGAGAGTCAAATAGAGCTAAAGGTTGGCAGATGAGAGTAGTGGAGCAGGTGGGGAAGGCTTTGGGGAAGGCTTTGGGGAAGAGGTGTGGGCTCAGCTGATGTCCAGGACTCTAATGAATAGAATAAAATAGAATAGACACAAACAACACAACACAACCAGGGGTACAATGAAATTATGGGTGCTCAACCCACACAGTGCAAAAGGACACAGTAAAAAACAAACAAGACTAATAAAAACACAAGACTGGAAGACTTAAAAACACAGTGAAAATGCAATAAAACACAATGTAATAAATATCAGTAAAGCATAAATATCAGTAAAGTGCATGGTTACTTTCTATTGCACAGGTAAGAGATAAGGAATGAGAGAGTCATTGGGCACAGAAAACAAAACGAACAGGTATGAAGCACTGGTAGGTGTTTATACAAGTACGATACGAAGAGAAGTGTTTGAGGGATGGTCCTGCTCCTGGGTCTCCACTGAATTATCTCTAACAAAGTTCAATTATCACATGTCTGTTTGGATCTGTTTGTGTTTCCCTGCAGGTGGGATCACAGCCTACCAGTCATACCCGTGGGGTAACATGTACAGCCAGCCAGCCATGCACCAGCGTGCTCAGTGCCCTCCAACTTACTCTGCCAACTTGGGTCCTGCTCGGGATCACCCGCCACCCTCCTCCACCAACCTACCTCCCCCCTCATTCTACCCCCGGGGGGATCTCGGGCCCTCTCACGCAAACACCCAGTGCTCGTCACACACCCAGACACACACCACCATCAGCAGCACCACCACTGTCCTCCCACCTGTGTCCACCCTGCGGCCCTCACACCTCAGAGGGGAGAGCACTCCAACCAAGGTTACATCCCTGTTGCCTTCACAGGTCAGCCCTGCCTCTCCAGAAAGCCCTCCAGTGCCCCCTTGTGTTAAGATTGAGTATGACAGCCCCCGAGAAATTCACAGCCACTTCCACTGTGACTTCTCCCCAGTACATTTTTGAATTCCTGTTTGTGTTTGTCTGAGACTGTGTGTGTGCTCAAAGTTTCTGTGTAAATATGTCCTGTGTATATGTGACTGCTTCTGTCATTTCTATATTCTCTTTGTTCTGATGTTCTCAATATTAATGTTAGCAGGCTAAGTTGGGCTGCGGTTAGCTGGGCTTTAATAAATGCTCATTGTTCTGTTAATCTTTTATTTCTGCATTTAATTTGCTTTGCCATGATGTCAGTCAGGGATTCCCAACCTTGTTTGCTCTGTGGACCGTTTTGATTTAATTTTGCTTGTGGACTGAGGGGAGTGTATTGGTTGTGGTGGTGAGGTAATGTAATAGTTCTCTTCACCCAATTAGAACATACATGCATGTTCACAAATCAAACATTTTAACTGAGGCATAATCACTTCCCAACACACAAATAAACCTTGATAACATGTTAAAGAATGAGAGCAAGATATAATCCAACAGAAAAGAGAGTGCACACTTACACGTTAGTTAATACTGTAACTCCTCATATGCCTGTGGGCATAAATAAGAGGTGGGTGGTGTATAATCAGATAACATAGTAAAACACCGTTGTAATAATATAAATATGTCCTCATTGAAGTTAAAATCATTGACACAGGTCAGGTGTCAGGTTTTATGTCTTGCTAAATGATGCAAAGGTGGTGATGACTGACAGGTTAATGCGTGTGTTTATTACCTGCTGTGGTTAAAAATCAGTATATTGTCAGTGTATTACTGGATATCATAGGAAGAGATGACACAAACAGACTGTTCTGGATAATTACCATACAAATGAATAGATTTATTAATACTTTGTTAATTCCAGGAGAAATTCAAGTACAAAGTATAATAATCTCCAAAGTTATGTAATTCTAATTCAGCTTTGTTTGAGTAATGATACGGTTTGCTTGTGGTCCTGTTTCGAGTGCTCCAGGGCCTGGTAATGGTCCACAACCCAGGTGTTGGAAACCTTTGATTGACATGAGTCATCTCAGATGTGTCTTCAAGCCACAAGAGGGCACTGTTCCTTTGTGTGAGCCGACTGCATATAGAGATGTATTTAATGGTGTATTGTTTCTCAGCCGTCTCTCTCTAGTGGTGGTGTGGTGGAGTTTGGAGGGGGATATGCAACAGCTCCTCATCTGATGGAGGAGAATAAGGGCAGTTGTTTCTGGGGTAGAGATATCCCAGACAATCACTGATACAGCCCAAATCCTTAATCTGTGTTGCCATCTGCTGTGCCCACACATTTACTGCACTTACACTCAGCTTATTCTTTGTATGCAAGTCAGTTGGAGGGGCTAGTGGAAACCAAATCCCTGTATGAAACTCCGCCTCTGAAAGAGCTGAAGGCATTTTCCTGAGACTAGAAAAGACATTTGGGACTAGTGTGTCATTTTTTCTCTCAGTAGTCAAAGTAAAACAAAAAGTTTTCTTGTTTTAACCCTAGTTAATATTCCTGGTTCGTAGTCCTGCTGTATATAAAAGTAAAGTTTGAAGTGAAGCTTGGATGATGTGGGAGTGAGAGAAGGAAGCGTTTGATGAGAGCGAGGAGGAGGTGGCAGGGACCAGGGGAGCAGATAAAGGAGGAGGGAGACGGAGGAGTGAGGCAGTGTGTTGGTCTGGGAACAAGGGAGGAGAGCTGAGATGAGCTGTTGCTATGGGAGGAGGAGAGGATGATGGGTGGGCTCTGCCAGCAGGCGTGGGAGGGAGAAGAAGATGGGGATGAAGGAGGAGTGTGTTTGTAGCACAGGGGGTTCTGGGATGAACAGAACTGTTGGTTATGTAACTGCTGTATTTGGGTTTTTAATGAACCTCTCTCTTCCTGCTCACTGGCTACTGAGCTGTTACTGTTGGCAGGAGGAGTGCAGCATAAACACACACACACACACACACACACACACATACACACACACACACACAAATACACACATAAAAACTTCATTTGCAGTGCAGAAATTTCTCAAACACTCTTGCATAAAGAAACACACATAACACATTAATTTCAGGAATGAAACTCCAAGAGTGAGAGCACTATTTAAACTTTGTGCCGTTAAGTTTTTACTCTGGATTTTATTTATATTTAGTGTTTAGGTGAAGCTTGTCACTGTGTATATGTATCTCAGTGTAGCGCACGTTTCAGATTTCACGTGTTACGTGTTAGTGAGGAGGGTTTCATGTAGGTTTAAGTCGGTAATTAATTTTTCCAGGACTTCTCTGGTGTGAACAGAGAGTGCTCAGAGCATAGCTGGGCACGTGTGTGTGTGTTTGTGTAAGCATGTGTGTGCGCATGTATGTTCATATGTGAGAGTGTGTTAAGTACAGGTATGGGATGCTTCAGTCCCACCCGATCCCTCCATGTCAATATTTACTTAGTATTCTGAGATTTGAAGAAAGAGAACTTGTTTCAATATTTATGGATGTGGTCAAACACGAAATCCTCGCAGTCTTTCCAAACCCTGTGACAGAACGCACGCACACACATGCGTGCAGACTGAGGGGAAAAAAAGGCGAAAGAAAACCTTGCACTGCTTGGATTCTGTCAAGTAATAGAGTTTATTGATATAACTGATTGATAGTAATAATGTTGGTTGTGGGACAAAACTGAGACACGGTTTGGAGATCCTCCAGTCCTCTGGCTCTCTGGTTCAAATAGCATTAGGATGTTGATTTCTAGTTTGTTTTGAAAAGATAAGGCAAATAGACATGAGTTGGGATTGGAAGAAGTGGGAGGGTAAGGGAGAGAGGCTCAGGAACTGAACAGTTTATTGGGTAAAATAAATAGGTTTTCCAATCCAGATGTTTAAAAATGAAGACAAACAGCAGGCTCCAGATTTGAGAGTGATAAAATATCTCACCTAACCAATTTGATACTAAATACATCCACAAAAAGTGGAGTTATTTGAATGTGGTCTTGTATAAAAATGCCTAATGACATGCAGTGTGGCTCAGATGGAGGTATTTGTTTGTTTTAAACTTGTTTCCATTTACTCTATGGGTCTGGCACCACTATTGTGATGAATATTCTCTAAATTGAGCTCTCCAGAGAGGTCGGGCTGTTGGCAGTGAAAAGAGGATTTACAGGAACATTTCCTTTTTCAGTAAGAAAGCAAATATGCCTTTATATTAGATTTCTATTTTTCTACCAGAAATAAATGGACAAGGAGAAAAGAGAAAACAGAAATCCTAAGCCTTTGGGGTCATGGTAAATTTGCTAAACTGATATGTCAATGTTGCTGCATAAACATATCTTTGGGGTGAGTGCTGAATATGAGAAAAGCATCGAGTTAGTGCTGAAAATCATTATTTTAATCACCAGCAATTTGATGACCAATGAATCTGGGGCTGCAATTAAGACTTTTTTCATTATTGAGTAATATACCAATTATTCTCTTGATTAATCATTTGGTCTATGTCTCAATGTTAGAAAATAGTTTTAAAAAAAAGTCCATTATAATTAATGAGAGCCTGTGGTGATGTCTTGAAATTGCTTTTCTCCAACCGACAGACCAAGGCAAAGGCATTCAGTTTATTATTATAGAAGATGAAGGAAAACAGTTTTTAAAAAATCAAGTTTTAGAAGTTTGTGTGTTTTTGCTTGAAAATCAACATAAATCGTTGTTCATTAAGATTGTTGTTAAAGTGAAAATTATTAATCATCGGTCATGCCAAAAATCGACGGGTTCAAGATTTGCTGATTTGTTTCACTTTATTGTCATAAGTTAAATAGTTTTTTGATTTTGGACAGTTTGGACTGACAAACAGAGGATTTTGCAGACAATTGTGCAGCATGTTCCTGACCAAATGATTAATTAGTCTGTCAAAAAACTGACAGATCAAAGAAACAGTGAAAATGACTGTTGCAGCCCTACTGTGGACATATAAAGAGAATAGTAAAGGTTTATTGGAACTGACCTTCTCAGATTAATAGTGTATTACATGTCAAATAACGGGTCACCAATATTTTAGTGCGGCTTTACGGCAGACTTGTCATATTTATCAGTTTTCTCAACAGTCCTCCTTTATCAGTGTGTAACTGATCATGTATAAACACAGGATGATAAATGAGTGAATGTCATGGAGTTGTGAACTAGTTCACAAATGCTGATGGATGGCGGCACGCCTATCCAGCTACCTGTTTGTGTTTGTGTTAGTCCTGCCTGCCAGTCCGAGTTACATAACCTGTGTGTGTTTCTGTTTGTGTGTGTTTACTGTATATGTTTGTGCATTTGCATAAATATGTGTATGTGTTGTGTGGTGTGTGTGTGTGTGTGTGTATATGTGTGTGTTGTGTCTTCTTATACAAATAGCCAATCTCAGAGATGGCACCCTGTCCAGGAATAACATCACAAATCTTTCATCCCCAACCTATCACCACATACACACACGCACACACAAAAGTTGATTTTACAGCCTGTTCAGTTCAGTAGAAAATCTGTCTGGCTAGTTACTTTACAGCCCAAGCCCCAACTCCTCTTCCCCTCCTCAGACTACCGCGTCAATTACGGCTTGTCCGGGGTGTGTGTGTGTGTTATGGTGGGGGAATGTAGTGGAATGCAGGGTTGGGTCGGGCAGAGTGGGATGTTTGAGGGAAAAGAGGGGTCTCTGTTTGGTGTGTATGTGGACTCTATAGAGAGATTAAAGGTGTGTATGTGAGCTTATTGATGAAAGTGTGTTTTTTCCTACTGTATTTACTCCACTGGGGCCCACTGCCTACCTGATACAGTGGAGAGGAGAGTAATGGAGAAATAGGCAGGAAGAGGAGTTGAGGAGAAAGAGCAAATTGGATAATTTTTTGATCTGGTTGCACCAAGAAATGTGCAGGAGGAGAGAAGAGCAGATGAGAGAAATGACCAAACAAGTGACAGAGAAACACAGAATGTTGCGTATAACCCAGGAACACTGAACTGAACTGAGCTGAACCTAGAAAACCAGGAATTGGCGCGTACACCTCCAAGTTATCCAGAAATGCATGCTTATGCAGAAATGCACACACATGCCAACGTGCAGAGCGGCGGGAACACTGTAGGCTGTGTACGGCGGCTCTCCTTCACTTCCGCACCATAAAAGTGTGTTTGCTATACGAGGGAACACGTGGGAGAAAAGAGAATCTATGTTGGTGTTTATTTGAGCTATTAAATCCAACCTGGGGCGGCCGCATTGGCGGGCACTCTGCACCAAACCCCAGCCGCTCCTGTACCCCCAGCCAGTCACACACACACACACACACATACTGTACACACTCAGGCTCGCTTATTACACAACACAATTTTACTACTTTCATACACACATACACATACCTGTCCATCCTAGCCATATCAAGGTGTATTTGTTCCTTCCTGCCCACTCATTTTTAGGGTCCCTCCCAGAGCAGGTATTTCTTTCTACCCACACATACACACATACACACACACACACACACACACACACACACACACACAGGAGCTTATAGAGGTGTGTGTGGGGGGGTCAGTCTGTGGGCTGAGTGTAAGCACTTGCATTGATAACCTGCAGCCTAGAGTCACCTAGTCTCACTTTAGGCCCCCTCGCCTGGAACTCCTTCGCCTCTGCCTGCCTCTGGTCACCCAGGACCGCCTGCGGACGTGCCTGCAACCTCTCCAGCTTTAGTCGCCACCCTCTTGTCGCTTTGCCGCCATGACGCCACTCCCGCCTGCTGTTCCTGCTGCTGCTTGGCCTACTGGGAGCTCAAGCCACTGTGGGACCTCCTCCGCACGCCGCCGCCATGGGTAAGAATGATGACCTTTAAACTTCTTTAGTTGATTCCCAGTCCTGTGTGTGGTGATGGCGTGATGACTGAATGTTACATCTAACAGTTTCCTACTCCTTATCCTCAAAAATGTGGACTGTGAGAGAAACTCCAACCTCAGTCTGGGCCACTTTCATGATGCCAACCTGGAAATCTGATCTCAACAGGTGATTCAGAGGCCGAGGTGAAAGATACTCCCAAAAGTCAATTTCTTCTGTGTAGGAGGGACCAACTTATTTCAAGCGTCTTTTGTTTCTGCCCTTTCCATATATCCAAGGTCAAGATTTGGTTTGAACCAATTGCATTGGAAATTTTGTTCCGTAGAGTGGAAGGTACTGAAAAGTTGAATTTCTGTTTAGTCTTAATCCTGTGTTAATCCAACATCTGAGGGGAACCTTATTTTGTTAATACAAAAGAAGCGAATCGTTGAGCTTTGTAGATTTATTTATTTTCGTGGTTTTTGGACGTTTATTGATCAGGAAGTTCTTGCTTTTTGAGTGATTAGTCAGTATTACAGGCAGTTATTGCTTTGTTAAAGCGGCTGCCTTCAACGAGTGTACGTGGCACAATTAGGATGACTGTCGAGATGGAGTGGCAGTTGTGCTCTGTGCTTTCGCATGTGTGTGTGTTTATGCGAGAGAGAGAGAAAAAGTGTCAGAAGTTGGCAGGAGGAAAACTGAGGGAGGGAGAGGTGAAGGGTGAGAAGGAGGATCAGTGATGCTTAACAGACACGGGAAGTTTTAGCAAGCCGCAACAGTTCCAATAAGGCCACAAACGCCTGAGCTCACACTGGAAAAATCCTGCCTGCCCTCTTCGTTTCCATTATTATTAGACGCTATCACAAAATCATTTCTCTTTCACACTCACATGTTAGCTCTGTCAGGTGTTTCTGTTGAAGTAGTAAAGTTTGTTCAGCAAAAATATGCACGCTAGTATAATTTCAACGAAAAATCTTTGACTTTTCTGAGCTATTTCTGAAATTTTAAGCACATCTCATGTTCCTTTCTCAGTGGATTGAATGTCCTGAGTTGTCAATCAACTAATAATAATTTATTGATATTTTATGTAAGATAGGGCCAGAGGCTTTTAAAAATATAAAAGCTAATGCCATCTCTATCCATTCTTCTCTCTCCTTCCTGCTTGTTTTTCTCAGCCGAGCCTCCATTTCTCCTCCACCTTTGCCTCTCTAAACTGCAACCTGTTTTTCTTACATATCCACCGGCCTCCATCACCCACCCTCCCCTTCTTCTCACTACCTCCTTTCATCCATGCTCCTCCCACCTCCCCTTTTCTTCCTCCTCAATAACTCAGTTTATCACCATCTTCATATTCGGAATTTTTTTCATTTATCGACTTATAAATTTTATACAAACACTTAAAATTAACAATTAATATAATAATTGCATTTCTCTGTCCTGGGTGGCAGCGGGCAGGTTTGCAAAACCCCGTCCTATTAGACCTCATGTTCATCATTGACAGCAGTCGGAGCGCTCATTCTTCAGGAGTTTGAATAGGCTGGTCTTCCCTGGCTAAGGTCATTGAGGGGCTAGATGTTGGACCCAACGCCACCCGTTATGGGAGTTTCAATTGCTTACAGCCGCTGGGCCAAGAACGAGGTACAGTTTATTAACATGTTAACATCATTTGTTGAACCACTTTATGTCACACACCCTGGCTGACCTTGCTATTATGCAACTGTAGGTTTCTTAAGACCACTGCACTAAAGCTGGACTGATTAAGGCTGTATCAAGATTGAGCCCTCTGTCCACTGGAACAATGAATGTCTGGCTATCCAGTTCTCCCTGGAATGTGGCTTTCAGTGAGGGCGAGGGCCGTCAAATCTCCTGACATCAGCAAGGTCAGGACACATGTTTACTTTCAGTCTCACACCACATTTCATAACTCTTCGTTTATCGTGACCATCTAATTTTCTCCATCTCTTCCATCACAGGTTACACATCGCGGATAGACGGGCGCTCTGCAGGACAACGTGTGAAAGATGTGGCTCAGCTGCGTGCCTGACGCCTGCACTTGACTTTTGCCACCTGGGACGCAGACATGAGCACTCACAGGATGCACAGCGATCCTCTGGACGGCACTTAATGGACTACGTGGAGAGCTACAGCGTTGATCGGGAGAAGCCTACCAAGAAGTTCCAGGAGGCCTTCTGTGGTAAGACGGGAGGAGAGGGAAGAGGAAGTGAGAGAAGAGGAGGGAAAGATGAGGGGTGCTCTTTTGGTTTATATGTTTACAGCCTATGGAGAGCACAAAAAGAGGGATAAGTTCGTGCGTGGAAAGAAATAGTCAGGATGGCTGAAAAGTAAATTACCCATGCCTTCATCCCCATGGAGAGCTGCCTGCTGGCCTCCCTATACTGAGGGTAAGGTGTCAGGATCATCTTTCATTCATCTATTGGTTCCTCCCTTTGTCCTCCTCCATTCTTCCTCAATAAAAGACTACAGTATATCTAGTCAGTTGTTCAAACTTCATTAAATATCCCCCATTTGCACGAGGACATTAGGGGCAGGGAAATAACCTTTGAACGAATTACCTGTTCCTCATAGTCAACTCTCACATAACCGAGAGGCTAGACTGACTCATCAATGTCAATCCATTAGTGCCAATCATTAAACCTCTAATTAGTGATGCCCTTAGGCGCTCCCACTCTGCGGCAGTTTTGACTGCTGCCTGCCACCCGCTTTGCAGCAGCCAGTCTTCCTGCAGACGTTTCGTCCAAGGGCAGAGCTGCATGATCGCAGTGTTGGATTGTTATTGGATGAGCCTGAGCATCGCATTTAGAAAACTGGCCAACAAATGTTGTTTATTTACAATATCTAATTTTCCACCTGTTTGTTTTAAGGATCCACTGGATTTATGCATCACCCACACATGTTAAACACTGTTGAGGTCAACTGCAGGTCACAGTGGATCATTAAAAAAATCAATGGTAGATTTTCATACTGACATAGTTTCATTCTCTCCTCCTAACTCCAACCACCCACTCCCCCTCTTTTGTGTGTATATGTGCCTATATTTACTGAGGTGTATGTGTGTGTTCTGCACGCGCGCACACACACAGTGTCGGACCTGTGTGCCACTGGGGATCACGACTGCGAGCAGGTATGCATCAGCACCCCCGGATCATACAAGTGTGCCTGCAAAGATGGCTTTACCCTCATGGACGATGGTCGCAGCTGCAGCGGTGAGTTGTGTGTATGTGTGTGTATGAAGGTATTTGTCCAAACATGATCATTGTGTTACCACATTAACATGCTCCTGTGTGTGTGTGTGTGTGTGTGTGTGTGACTGTCTGTATGTGTGTGTGACATCGCCAGCTTGCAGCAACTCTGCGACAGACGTGGTGTTCCTGATCGATGGCTCTAAGAGTGTTCGCCCCGAGAACTTTGAGCTGGTCAAGAAGTGGATCAACCAGATCATCGACTAGCTGGATGTCTCTGACAACAAGGCCCATGTTGGACTGGTGCAGTACTCCAGCTCAGTCAGACAGGTGTGTGTCTGTCTTTTGCTCACAGTTTCACCTAAATAAGCCACTTCTTTTCCTCTCTTATCAGCATCCTGTTTCTGTCCTCCCCCCACAGGAGTTTCCCTTGGGCCGCTACAACAACAAGAAAGACCTGAAGGATGCTGTGAAAAAGATGGCCTACATGGAGAGGGGAACCATGACGGGTCAGGCCCTCCGCTACCTGCTAGACAACAGCTTCAACCCAGGTCAGGGCGCCCGGCCTGGAGTCACCAAGGTGGGCATCGTCTTCACTGACGGACGTAGCCAGGACTACATCGGAGATGCTGCCAGGAAGGCCAAGGAAAACGGTAAGAGGGGGAGGAAAGATTATGTCTCAGTATATGAGTGTAGCGCAAGTAGACTAATAAAATACCTACTTATGCCATGTTGCAGGCTTTAAGATGTATGCTGTTGGAGTGGGCAATGCAGTGGAGGATGAGCTGAAAGAGATTGCCTCTGAGCCAACTGGAGAGCACTACTTCTACACTGCCGACTTCAAGGCCATGACCCAGATCGCCAAGAAGCTGCAGATTAACATCTGCCAAGGTCAGAAGATGACATTAAATACAAACATTAGTAAATACTGACATAATTACTATACATACTAGTACAATAACACAAAACTTGAACTTGTGTTTTCTGATCCACAGAGGAGGACCCTTGTGAATGTGACTCCCTTGTAAAGTTCCAAAAGAAAGTAGAAGATGCCCTACAGGCACTAACAAAAAAATATATCCTTTACAACAGGTGAAATGGTCTGAAAATATGATGTTAGGATGGAGGCTTTTAATGCTGCCGTCATATTTCTTGTCTTTTTGATTGTTTTCATCATTGCTCTCCTTGACAAAATCTTACTAGAGAGTATGTCGAAGAGGATCGCCTTGCTGGAGAACAAAATCGTCTAAGGACTCACTTCCCACTTTTCCCCTACATCTGCACACATACACACACAAACACACACACACAAACAATTTTTACTTCCTGTAAAATACTGAAGAGGAACCCGTGTGTGTGTATATGAACCCTGACCTCTGCTTGTATCCTGCGCTCTCCCAAACCACCTCAGCCTCCTCCTCTCTCGGTCTTACCTCTTCCACCCTTGGGTCTCCTGGGACACGAAGCGCCAGTTGCCATGGGGACCACGCCTTTGTGTGTGTGCGCACGCTCCGAAGGTCGTCCTCCATAGCCAGCCTGTGTGTTTGTTAATAAAAGTCTTCCCTCATAGGGAAACGGTGACGGTACACTGAAGGGTTTTTTTCTTAGTTGCTGCCACAGTGTTGAATCTTCCCAAATCCCAAAGAGTCTGTGTCTTGTCAAACAGAGCAGCACATCACTTTCACCTGTTTGTCTGTTAATATGTCACTATCATCTTTCCTTCTGTCTCCCCTAATATATTTAGGCTTCACCTTTCTTCTCTTACCCCCACTCAAAGGTATCTAATATTATATATGGTATATATATACAGGTAAATTAATATAAGATATATGTCTGATAATAAGGCAACACCATTGATGTTTTTTATTTTCCTAAATAAAGGTGATTCAGGAAGTAAATATTATAAAACTGTGAAACTATTGTATGCCAAATTAACATTATATATAGACACATGCACACACAGACACAGAGAAATATACACAAATGTACATGGTTTCAGTTAATTTATCATAAAGGAGTTTGTAAAACACAGGATATCTCTGTGCTCTGTGGCTCCAAAAGGTGGGCTTTGAGGACCAGGGGGGCTAGATGGATGTTCCCAGAAAAATGGTGAGCAGTTTCACTTCATTGCCACATTGCAGTCCCTAAAAATTACTTTAGAGTACTAAAAATCTTAAATTGCAATGATCAGGACAAAATCAAACGGAAAGTAATGTAGTGCTGAAATAAACAGTAATCATCTATTTGATACAAAATGAAACAACTGGCCTTTAATTTTAATCTTAAGTGTGATGGGCATTCGCCATCAGTGTTGGTATTTTATACACCACATGATAAACATTATTAAACCGATTTAGGGAAATAAAAGTCAAACTAGTACATTTTTAGAAGCTAATGTCACATATTGCAAACACAGGTGTATGTACAAGACTTTTTTTTATATATTACTATATCAATTTTAGTATAACTTTTGGTAACAATTATGCCTTTAAATGGATAAGCTCATAACAGTTTACTTGATGGCAAATGCAAGTAAAATATTATCTACTATAATATAGGTGATAGAGGTGAAACCCACAGACCAGTATACTTCTGTAAACTGAAATGTTTAAAAAGGTAGTTATATAGTACATAAATATAAAAATGTATTTACAATTTAGCAGAAATAATGCGCCGTGTTGTGCAGCTCATTAGTGAAAAGTTTCGGGCGCGTCACGATGACGTAGCATAAAGAGGAAAAAAGCTCTCCTGATCAGCTGAAACAAACCAGCGACTGAAACCTGCAAATTCCTCTTGGTGCTTCATGCAACCTGAATTTAGACTTATAATAGACCGTGCTGTATTCAGGGAGTCCAGTTCAAACACTGGCTCACAGTGTTTTTATTATCGACCCATCGTCAAATTCGCCGCTAAAACACTTTGCAGCATCTGCTAACAGCGGCCAGGCTAGCTCAGCGAGCTAACCGGCAGACCGGCTCTACGGTCAGGGAGTCCGGTATGAGAAAGGGGAATACCCGACTGCCTTGAAGGTAGTCCGTCTGCGTTAATGATTTGTGGAACAGATGATTGCGCAGTGAACGGAGACCGGGAACAGACACTTCCAGTATTTTGGCAGTTAAGAAAACCCTCGCTTGCATTAGGACGAAGTTAACACTTGAGCTAACAGCGGCTAGCAGTGACGTTAGGAAGCCCAGGTGCTTCAACAGCCAGTCCGAGGAGCTCCGGGGACCAAGAAAGGAGATGGCTAGTGACCCTACGGCAGGTTTGACCTGCCAGGCTAATGGAGAAAACACACCGGGGCGAGTGTCCGGTTCTGGCCGCTCATGTCGTCACCTGTCCGAGTCAGAATCCGACGTTGCCCCGACTGTGAAAAGCTTAGCGCGACTGTGCAGCAGAGACGAAGAGGAGCGAGCTGCGGCTCTGGAGGAGTTGAGCCAGGAGGTTCTGGTGTGCTTAGGACTGGACCGACCCGGTTCAGCACGACTGACTAAACAAACTCTTCTGCATCTGCTTCGGCTGTCTCTGTCGTGTCCGCTGCAGGAGGTACGGGGGAAGGCAACCGAGCTGCTGCGGACCGCACAGGTAACGAAGGGACTCTATTTACAGTTCTCTGTGCTTCATAATGTTTACCGACCCGCAGGAACACAGAGGGAGATGGGAGATGGGGGGAGCTATGGGGCGGATTTTCCGACAAGCACTGTATATTAATAATGTACAAAAGTTTGCCATATCTCCAGGGCTATTACTTTTCCTTTTTATGATGAAATTCCAAGATCAGGTGAATGATTTATTAATATACGTGATAACCTTGCAGTTGATCAGCCACAGTTATCAGCTGATTACCATTTTCTGTCAGATTGCGTGTCATTTCATCAGACGCTGAACTGTAGAAGGTGATGCAAGACTCAGCTGTGGTGTGCACAAACAAGCAGGCCGGACACGCCCCCTCCCGGCGCCCTGAAAAACACAGCAGACACACCCCCAGAGTCTCCTCTCAGCCCACTGGAGCTTTCTCGAAATGTGAAGTCAGGCTGAGTTTGAACGCGCATTTAGTTTATATACCTTCTCTGTTGGAAATAACAAGTTGCGGTTTCTCTGGTTATGGTTTTCCGAGGATGTCGGTGAGATTTAGACATGGCTTGGTCACAATTGTGTGTAATTTTATGGGCTGCAAGTTATGAAACGGGTCTCTCCAGTTACAGTTCAGCTGTCACTGGATAAGTAGGCCTAGTCAAGTTCAAGGGGGTCGAAGCTGTGTCCAGATATCTTTCGTTTATCTTAAAATATTCCACATGGAATATTACAAAGATGTTAAATATTAGTGTTAAATGTTGTTAATTCACTAACAGTCTAACCTTGTAGTTCAGATTGTTTGCTCAAAACATTTTTATAATGGAGTCATTCATAAATCCAGATTTAAGTCATTTAAAGTAAAGCTTTAAACAGTTTGTTGATTATTTAACTATTTCCAGCTTTTCAGTTTGCTGTTTTTACTAAACTCAAAGACTGTTGATAAGACAAAACAAGCAATTTGATGACATTTAATAGATCTAACGAGTAATCGAGAAGAGACGTGGCAGATTAATCAGGAACTGAATTGAATCAATTGAATAATTGTTGTTTCACTGTGTAATTTACTTTCTGCGTCTTTCTTCTTACCACCAGGAACAAGGAGTTGAAGTACCTCGGGCTTTGGCCTCGGGTCCAAGTGCCTTTATTCCTGCAAAACAGGTGTGAATGACTTGTTTAAGTACATTTGTCCATAGACATTACAACACATTAACTGTCATATTGGCTGCCCCGAGCATAACTTTCATAAAATGTCTTAATAGTGTGAAATCACAAAAAAAGCAATGTGGGTAGCCAGTGTTGTTTTTTTTTTTGGGTCATTAAATGTTTATTCATAAAAGCTCTTATATCCACATGTTAGAGATAGAGTCTCGTAAGTTGATTTCAGTGTAGTTCACATACATATTTGTGCCAGCTGTTAAGGTTAATATAGAATTGTTGAATTGGTGCTAACAGCGGCCCAGTTCAGTGTTTGCATGCTTATTTCTAAACATTCAATTTTCTTCCGCATTTGCTCAGATTTCTTTTTATCTTTGTAAGGAAAGACTCTGTGCACCACGTATTTATTATATCTAGTACTAAAGAGGTGAATAAGCAGTGTGGCTAATTATTCTGCTGCAATACCGCAGTGCCTGTTGCTTCATGTTATCAACAGAAGCAACACCAAGGATGTGTTGCCAAAGCTGATGACTGAAAATGCTGGTTTCATATGTGACTCACTCCAACTGGAGAAAGTGGGAGTGTTGTATCAGCCCAGGACATTTTCTGCCTCATACGGATGCTTGCTTCTGGCCATAATAGAAACATTTCTAAGTGAATCGTTGCCAGTGTGTCCTCAAGCGTAGTAGAAAATATAACATGCAGTCAGTTGGCAGGGAATGAGCTCTCTCCTCTTCTGCTTTAGATGCTGAAAGAAGGGCCCGATCAAGACATCCTGATCGAATCCTTTCTTTCACTGGGCCGTGTGGACCATATCACCATGGTGATGGCGCTGCACCCTGCCTACCTCAGCTGCTTCCTGAGGACCCAGCATGCTTTGTTGGAGCTGGACGGCCCCTTGCCCCGCCACTGGAGACATTACATTGCTGTTATGGTAAGAAAACCACAATAAATGATTGTTAACCAGTGACACCTTTTCAGAACTTTCAGATCAGACACCTGAGCCTGATGTACAGCCCTGAAAATAAAGAAGCTATGGTTTAGACACAGTAACCAAGATTAAAAATGTAAAATCTTCAGCAAGAATTTTTTAAATTTTTTTGCAATGAGCTGAATATAAAATTGAGTTGATGTTTTCCAAATGAAAAGATCTGTGAGCACAGTCAGTCACGTGTCTGTTCTCATTGATATTGGTGTTACATCAACTGGAGCATTGTTTGCCACCTTAGATTAGTTGCATTTGATTTGCGGTGCATAGATAGATCTATACAAACACAGTGAACCCTTATAAGACAAGGTGAATACAAATGAATTCCATCAATATTTGTTAACATTGATGTTGTTCTTGGCTACAAACAGGGCTGTTGGGGTTAGATTTTCCAACATGTCAGTGCTGTGTTAGCAGTGACACTGCAGGTTAAAATGAACAATGTAAACAAGTAATTTACAAATTTATAAGCCTATGTGAGTAATTTTTTAAAGGTGTAGTGACCATGTGTGTGCATTGTGTTTATTTGCAACTGCATTTTTTTCTTTTTGTGTCAAATGAGGCTGAAATAATAACAGCTATAAATGCTCTAAAGCCTGTAATTGGTTTGTGAAAGGCTACAGGTACATTCAGTTTATCCTTTTCAAGCATTGGCAAGATATTACAGGACTAATAGCTGAAACATTCAAAATAATGACAGACTCTGCAGCTATTATTCTCTGTTTCTGTGACCGAGTCAAGGGTGCTAAAGTGTTTTTATGATTTGTTTCTTTTCATACACGCATTTAATAATTATGGTTTTATGGTGGTGCTGTGATTCCTGCCTCCACTGGTGATTAGACAGAACCACAATGTTGCAGTTATATTAATACTGCTGTAATGATGTTTCCGCTGCAGCCCACTGCTTTTACAGTCCCAGTCAGTTCAGTTCAAGTGACCAATAAAATGCATTCAGATGAGCTCACTGGCTGAAGCGGCCCTCATAGTGAAGTGATATCGCTACACCTTTGCTTTTCTACATTTTCAACAGAAGCTTTTATTGTGCCACTGCTGGATGCACACACCTGCAGCTAATAAAATTAATTAAGTTAAGTTTGATTTAGGTGCTGTGCAGGCACCGACAGTAATGACTATTGTCAGTGCTTCTTAATGAACCTTAATCAAACTTGTCGGTAACTTTATTTGCTGCAGCTGTGAAAAGGCCCCTTAACCAACCAGTGAATGTCATTGTTACACACAGGTGTGCATATTGTTAAAACTACAAATGTTACACAGTTGTACAGTTTATGCCCCAAGACATGTTACACTAGAGCCTACAAAACAACCGGATGTTTTTAATGTGGTATCATGTTGATATTCTACCTTGGACTTGTGTAACAGGTCATTGACTCATCAGTGTCAGCTGAACCAATGCAGCTCTCTGAATACAGAACTCATTACCTGCTGAAGAAGGAACAGATTTGATACATACACCTATATATCAAATGATTTAAGAGGCCTAGAAAATATATTCTTAAATGTCAAGTTTGTTTCTGACTTAATTTACTCTTCATTGACTGATACGTGGAAACACAAATCTGCAAAGATTTCAATCAGTGGTAAATTTAAGAGCCCTACAGTTGCTAAAGTTGACTATTAAACAAAAACACACATTTTTAAAATGAGAAAATGACTAATGTTGCCCATGGAAAACAGTGACAGTGATGGAAAAGACAAAGATAACAGATGCAAAATGCACCTGGCAGGCTATTTTCTTCTTGAGATTTATCCTGCTGCTGCATCATAGCGAGCCACCAGCAGGTCTGCCCAAGACTGTGGTCCAGCCATAAACATTTAATAACTGTCATTGCTCGTACATACATCACATTAGCTGTCCTTTCACTTCAGAAATGCCAGTCATTAGAGTAATAATGATCTAAGGGTCGAAAAGTTCAGCTGCGTTGCTTTAACCTCTAAGTCCTTGATATTTATGAGCACAGTCAGTTCTGCATTATGTAACTTCGTTTTTAAGGAACAGGGTACCGTGTTTGTTTCCTCGCGTGTTAACTTGGGCTCTTCCCGATGCTTCGCAGGCTGCGGCTCGACACCACTGCTCATACCTGGTGCAGCACCACAGCGCGGGCTTCCTGGAGGCCGGAGGAGAGGAGAGCTGGCTGAGTGGCCTGGAGTACGCTCCCACTAAACTCCGCAGCCTGCAGACGCTCAACAAACTGCTGGCACACAGACCCTGGCTCATTACACAGCAGCACATCCAGGTCATACACAACACCCATTCGCCCACTCACTCGCTGTGTCTCACTCACCAGTTCTCTCACTTTTTGCTCATACTCTCATCAAATATTGTAATACTAAAATGATTTAATACACTGGATTTCTGACTTATACTGTATCTGATTTGATGACCTCACTTCACTCACTTCATTTTGGAAACTTACTAGTCATCATCATTTTGTGTCATCGGTGACAGGTGTAGTTTCATATCTGTAAAATGCAGTTCATTGTGGGGTTGCTACCAGATACTTTGTTCACTCTGTTGTTATGACACTATAAAGAGCATCAATTTACACACTCAGAATTTGGACGCTTAAATAAAATGGCAGACACTAAGTTTGCAGCACTAAACAAAATCTCACAGGTTTCATGGCAGTCCCTCCAACATCATACACCCCTCTGCCCTGCAGGAGCTGGTGTGTCCTGGCGTAGAGCCTCGCTGGTCACTGGCTGAACTCATCCACGCCGTGGTCCTGATGGCACACGCCCACTCGCTCTGCTCGTTTGTGTGGGGCTGCGGCTTAAACCCCGAACCCGACCACATTGGCGGTTACACCTTCCAGCCTCCTTCACCCGGTCACCTTCCTCGTAGTCCCCACAGCCCAGCTCACGAGGACGGCAGGCAAGAGGTGAGTCATGCAGACGTTTTTCATCGCAGGTCTGACGAGTCTAAAATACAGTGCAAGCGAATGAGGTTCATTCCAGCGTTGTTTCACCAGTTACGCCGGTTTGATAACAACAGAACACACAGCTTGATTCATATAGTTTATTTTACTGTTTAAACAACAAAGTTCCTTAAGCCCTCATCTCTCTTTTTCTTCCCCAGTTGGTTGATGGAGCGATGGAGGTGGAGGTGTTGATGAAGAGGATGGTGGAGCTGCAGCAGCAGCAGGAGGAGGAGTGCACGCAGGAGGAGATGGTTACCCGCTTTGAGAGGGAGAGGAGCGAGAGCATACCAACAGGTACAAACACGCCTGTTGATCCCGCACGGCGCTCTGTTGTTCACCCAGCTGACATTTGTTTAATCACGTCTTCCTGTTTGTTGTGTTTATTCAGCGGTGGTGCGGGGAGCCCCACCTGACCTGGTGCTGCGCCTGGTAGAGGATCCAGAGTTCAGATACGAGGACTTTGCACCCAGAGGAGAGCAGGCACCACCCACCATGAGAGCACAGGTAGTTTGAGGCAGTTGAAGTTAGTTATTTTTGCAGATAGACTATGACACAAGTTCACAGTTGATGAATTAATTATTTGAGCAGGGTAGTGCTGAAATGATTAGTTGACAGTTGACAGATAATAAATTAGTTTTTAAAATATTTGATAAATGATCAAACATTCAGATTCCAGCTTCTCACATGTGATGAGTTGCTACTTTTATCTTTTGTATCAGTTGTAAACTGAATATGTTTTGGTTTTGTGATAGACGTTTCTGACTATTTTAGGTCACTTCAAATATAAATATGATTAACCAACTGATCATAAAAATATACAGACATCAGTTGATAATGAAGATAAGTGGCTGCCTGAGTGTAGTGCCTGCTCATTGTTTGTTCTTAGGCCTGTGTTTGTTGATGCTGGTGTCTGATGTGTGCAGGACTATTCATGGGAGGACCATGGCTTCTCCCTGGTCAACAGACTACTGCCAGACATGGGCCAGCTCTTGGATGAGAAATTCCAGGTACTCACAGTTAAAATAGAATTACACAAATTAACACCAATATAAAAACTAGACTAAAGTGATGTGTGGATAACAAAGGTCCATCAGCTCCAGAGAGTTTTAGGTGAGTGATACACAATGTAAACAAACTGAATCTAAGATCTGGAAGAAACAGCACGGACCTACATGTTTGTTTGTTACACAGTGTCAGGAGAACAAGTGGTTGGTGATAAATAAAGTGGCGCTTTATAAGAACACCATACTGGTACTGGGTAGGGCCTCCCTTTGTATTTATACCAGCCTCAGTTCTTGGTGGTTTTCACAAGATACTGGAAACATTGCTTTGAGATTCTGCTGCCAATTCTGCTGTTATATCACATCCCTGAGGTGTTGTGCTGCATTCAGATCTGTTGATTGGGGACGCCACTGAAGTATGCTGAACTCCATTATATTCATGAAACCGGTTTGAGACCACATTTGCTTTGGTCACAAACAATACTCAGATAGGACTGTGGAATTAAAAAACAATAACTGATTGGTACTAAGATGCCCAAAGTGTGCCAAGAAAACATTCCCCAGCACCACCTGTTGATTCCTGTTGACACAGAGTAGGTGTGGTCCATGGATTCATGCTGTTGAAACCGAAGCAGAAATCCAGATTCATCAGACCAGGCTGTGCTTTTCTAGCATTTGACTGTCCAGTTTTTCTGAGCCTGTGCCCAGTGCAGCCTCACATTTCTTTTCTTGGCTGACAACAGTGGAGCCCGACGTGGTCCTCTGCTGTTGTAGCCCATCAGCCTCAAGGTTTGGACGTGTTGTGCATTCTGAGAGGCTTTTCTACTCAACACTGTTGTATAGAGTGGTTATCTGAGTAACCACAGCCTCTCTGTCAGCTCCAACCAGTCTGGCCATTCTCCTCTGACCTCTCTCATCGACAAGGTGTTTCCGTCTGCAGAACTGCCACTCAGTGGATGTTTTAGTTTGTTTTTTTTTTTTGCACCATTCTGAAAAAACTGCAGAGACTGTTGTGTGTGAACAAAGCCCAGAGATTGGCAGTACACACAGGGGAAAAAAGAACAAAATTTAGTAGGATGTGGGGAAAACTCAACTTAAAGTTTTGAAGTATCCGTCCTGACAACCAGATGATGAAATTTCTCTTCACCATCTTGGTCCTGGATTGCAGAATCTCAGCTGATTCACTAAAAGAGGCCAGGTGGTTTCAGTACATTAAAATGTGACTAAATTGTCACATTCCAGGTGGTGAGCAACTTGACATACCACAGGATGGCCATGCATGAAGGTGTGGACACACACACCCTGAGGAAAGCTCTGTGGAACTACATCCACTGCCTCTACGGGATACGGTCAGTGTAACACTCTGTGAACCATTTAAAATGTGTTTTTGTCTCTGCTGTGTCACTAACTTTTGTCACTCTACACATGCAGATATGATGATTATGACTATGGCAGCGTGAACGTGCTGTTGGAGCGCTCCCTCAAGGTGTTTGTTAAAACCATGGCCTGTCACCCCGAGCAGACCACGACCCGCATTTACCACGCCTTCTGGAGGCACTTCAGACACTCTGAAAAGGTATGAATGAGCTCAAATACGCACCTGACCCAGTGGTCTCCAGTCACAATGAATGAATCATTTGACATTTTAACACGTCGTCTCTCTTTGGTACCCGTTTTAACAAAGAATGAATCATTTGACATTTCAGTGTGTCCTCTTTTCCCTTCCTTTTTAAATGTCATTAGAGAAGGAAGCGTTACAGACAGGACTTGAAAGTGTGTCACCTAGTAACCTAGAGGTAATGACATATTTCTTTTTCTCTTTTTTTTTTTTTCTCCACAGGTTCATGCAAACCTTATAGTGATGGAAGCCCGGCTACAGGCAGCCCTTCTTTACACCTTGCGAGCCATCACACATTACATGAGATGACACCGTCACTCACACGTTTTGTTTTTTTTTTTTGCTGATGCTGAGCCAGCTGTGACATAGCACACAGCACAATGCATTACAGATAACAGATGATTTTGCACACACACACCCACACACACTACAAAGAATAAGTTTATATATGCATATCTTATGTTTCAGTGTTAATGTTTTGATGCTGCTTTGCGACTGGGATATCTGATATTTAAAATGTTTTACTTGTTTTGCACTGAATCATATCAAGTTGTGTTTCCCACCGGAGCCTCACACACACACACACACACACACACACGTACACACACGTACACATGTACACACGTCCACATGCTACAATCCAGGTGTGCAGGTGGAATTAGGTCTCATGTTACTAAATCATCATCATGTTTTGGGCGTTTCGTTTGCAGAATTTTTGTTGTTTATTTGACACACCTGTTCCTGGCCCATATCTGTTAATCATGTTTCAGCACACCATGACCACCGAGTCCTCTCTTTCTGCAACACACAGAGGCTGAGATAAAACAAGACAAAATAACTTGTATTTTTCTATACAATAAAAAGTTACTTTGTTATCAAAATTAAACAAGGTGGTGCAAGTTTGTATTTGAGGGCATTGATGTTGTACTGAACATTTTGTCCTTAGGATTTAGATGAACACATAATCCACTGCATGTTCCTGAAGTGACATGCACTCACCACAAGATGGAGACAAAGGCCTTAAGAAATTTTATCAGTCGCTGTAGTTTATGAAGTCAGCGCAGTGTTCAGAGTGAACTCAAACAGTGTTTCCTTGACTTACAGCTGCACGTGCACGATGTGGTTGGGCGAAGCCTATCAGGTAATCAGTTTTAAAGCACGAGGAGGAAAAAGTAATATTTCAGAGAAATACGCAAACATGACAAGTCGCACCCTTTAAGCCTATTTGTGTAGACTTCAACTTTTTTGTACGCGGATATCGCACCTCATTCAGTCTTCCTGTAGTTCACACCAGGGAATGAATGTGTCGCATCTCGCCCTGCAGCTGCATTTCAGACAGTTCGCTCGAGGCTCAGTCGGGCTGCACCAGCAACAGTTTACCGCAGCTCTTCACAGCGTGTTTGCAGGTTTCGCTACTTCCACAATAACTTAAAGTCAGTGCTTTTCTTGTGCACCTACAGCAAGAACCTTTATGTCAGAGTTGTGTAATCTACCTTTGTAGCCTGGCGTGTGCGATGCTAGTTCTTATTTATAGCCGCGAAAACTAAGTTATCTCATGTTGAAAACTCCGGTCTGATGATATAGACTAGACTTCTTATATTAAACTGAACAGGCGAATAATTCCTGTGGATACATTCTCCATAATTAAAAGCTGGTTTTCCTGTATTAATATGATTTCTTTTGAATGTAATAGGTCCCTTCTCAACTGTCCACTGCACGCGCGCGGTCGTCTGGGGTTGGACCTCATCGCGCGCGTCAAGTCTGTTCCCCAAGCCTTCCGGACGAGGCGCGCGCTCACCTTTTACTTCACTTGCGAGGCGCGGCTTACTCCCCCGTGCGTTCCGGACACTACTGACACTCACCTCGGACCCCCGTGCGCCAGACTCCAGGATTCCCCGGGACAACAACGAGTTTTATGTCGGGTATGTTTGCTGTGTTTATTATATTGTGTCCGTTAATGAAATATTAATTATAGCATTAACTAGAACATGAGTGGGTTTGTTGTGTTAGAGAAGCATATACCAGCAGCTGTGGGAATCTCACTTGAAACATAATACCTGAAATATTGAAAAGTAGTTTTCCTTCATAGCTTATTACTGATTATTTTAACTTTATCTTTGCTCTTTGTCAGTGGAGGAAGTAGCCCACAGTTCACATCTCTGAAAGACTTACAACAAGTTACTTAGTGATCAGTTAACCAAACAGGTAAAAGGACACTGAACGCACCAGACAAACCAGTGTTTATTTTCAGCAGATCACCAAAACCCCAGTGCCTTCCCTACATTTTTAAAATAAAACAGTCAAAGAGTTCTGTAGATTTCAATGTTGTGAAAAATTGGGTAACTTTGGACTGCTCGCTGTTAAATAAAAGGAAGTTTGGCTGGTTGCCTGTGAGAAGTTAATCAAGAGTGGCTACCAGTACTTCCACTCTTCTGTTAGACTGATACCACAGAGGATGATATTTAGAAATCAAACTGCCAATATTGCTGTATTGAAAAAGTGGAATTTACCAGAGAGCTTAGTCACGAGTCCTTTTAAGTGGGATCTCTTCCCATGAAAGACCTGTTAGTCATAGACAAGGCTTATCAGTTTGAGTGGTAGAACTTTTAGTGTCAAATGATAAATTATCATAGGATCTGGGTTTGTGGCTGTCTTGTCTGCATCATCTGGGATCAACTGGACGTTTTTGTCTGTAAGTGTTCTGCACGTCTGTCAAACTTTCTGATAGATGATTTCTCAAAATGGTCTTTTACGCTTAACGCCTTCTGTCTGTCAGATTTCATACATTTTTCTCCAGAAGCAGCATATTCCTTTAGGAAATGACTGTGATTTATTCAGTAACCCACCTACAGGAAACCACCTTGAGGAAAAGGCAGGGCTGCATGTTTCCTTAACATGATCTATCTGAGGTGTTTCTGTGGCCTTATTGTGGTTTGATTGGTGCAGGTGTTTATGCCCTCATAATGATAGGATACAGGGGTGGGGTGGGTGGGGTTTGGGTGTTGTATAATCACACCTCCACCTCCAAATCTTTGTTTTATATTACTGAGAAGTCCTTGTGGGTCTACGTGAAGGAGAATTTTGAGGGTCGGATTGGGGGGGGGGATTAGACTGTCCAAGGCCGTATTTCATCACTTCCTGTTTCTTTACGAGGTCAGTTCCTGTCTTTAGCCTCGGGGTTAGGCAGGAAGGAAGGGGGCGTAGATATGTTTCTTGCTGGGGGGGTTAGAAATAGACGTTACAACCATTACAAAGCTTTCCCAATAATCCCGCTGCCTGATAATAGCACCCTCGGACACAGCTGGGCAGAGGGTGTCAGCTCAATGTATTATGTTGACGAGGATGTTTTCAGCCGCTGTCGTGACCTGAAGTCGTTTCTTCTTCATTTTGGTCACATAAAAATAGGTCCTGAGACACTAATGCTTAAGAAACAAGATCCAACTCTTTAACCTAACTTCATGTAAATGTCCATATATGCTTTCCAACAAGCCACCTCAGTCCTCTGTATTGAAAGGAAGTGATGACTTCATGTGGAAACAGGACGTCCCGATGACCGAGACACCTTACTTTTCCACTGCCCCCTCCCTCCCCACCAGCGCTGTCTACCTCTCCCGCCTGTTAAGAGTGTGCGTATGTACTCTATGAGTATGTGTTATGCGTGTGAGGGTTCGGTGACAGCCTGCTTCCCATTGTCCTATCATTCCTGCCCCACTCACACTCTGCATCCTGTGGGGCTTCCTGCTAATGAGGGAGAGAGTCGGAGAGAGAGGGAGGTAAGAAAAGAGCTGGAGAAACACGAAAAAGAGCAGGAGGAGGAGGAGGATTGGAGAAAGTCAGAGCTGAGCACAGAAGTGGTGTAAAAGTGCTAAAACTTTACAGATCTGAACAATTGTATGTGTGTGTCAGGGTGAGTGTGTATATGTGTGTGTGTGTGTGTGTTGCCCTGTGTTCCCATGGTGAATTCCCCGCTGGGAGCAGCTTATCTGCAGTCCACTGTGCAGGAAAGGGTGTGTCATTTGGATTTGGATGTTTTGCGAGTGTGACGATGGCGGGTGATGCTATTGTGATTTTATAAGAGTGCACTCAATGCATGCTAATGCTTCATAGGGCAGAATTTATTTGCTTCCCTATATTGTTCACAGCGTACAAATATACAGCAGAGTACTTCTCTGGAGTTATGGAAAGTAACTAAGTACATTTACTCAAGGACTATTGGTACTTGTACTTTACTTGAGTTACTTTTTAAAATAATTTTTAAGCATTTAAAAAAAAACTTAATTATGCTATTTAATACTAGTGCCACTATTTTTCTTGGTTACTTTCAACATGTTTTCATCGCACAGTGTAAGTACTGATAATACATGAATTATAATGGTCCAATAATTTGACTCTATGAAGAGGGACATTTTGCATGATGAATATGTTTACTTAGAGAACTTTAAAAACATTTTTGGTAACTTTTATTTTTACTTAATTCAATGCAACGCTTTTACTTCAAACAGAGACTTTCTGGAGACAGTGTTCTTCCTGTTACCTGTTTTTTTTTTTCTTTCAGAAAGGATTTCCATTGAAAACGATTTATAATGAAGTCTGTGAATTGCAAAATTCAATTAACCTCCACTGCATTAGGGTGGAGGCGGATATTTCAAAACCTTGTTGGGAGGGGAGGGGGTGGGGTGGGGTCATCATCAGGACTAGGTAAGAAAATATGAAACAACTCTTAAAAAATGTCAAGGACATGAATACTAACTATTATCTAAGTATTGGCTGTAAAAAGGGCCTGTTGTTGAAGACAGACTTATCACAAACCACTACCGCACTTCTCCCCACCAGAGGAAGCAGCTTCTGTTTCACAAAGTATTATAATTATTTCTTCTGTGTATTTGCCAGCTATTGGAGGGAAAAAAAAATCAACCGTGACAGTCAGTGAAGTGAAGTTTAGCTTTGAACCAGATTAACACTTTTTTTTATCTGCAGTAGTAGTGTGTTTAAAAAGTGCCTGTCTGTGGTGTAAACTAAAACAGAGACAATCTTTAATGACAGTTGCATCAGATAGCAATATCATTTTGCTGTTACACCTTATAAAGGCGTTGCAACTGGTGGCAGTAGGCTGAACATATATGTGACTGAGGAGCCTTTTTAATGTAACACTGTCTTAATTACGCAATCATTTACTAAACTTACATGATTTAAACCAAGAGTAATTCCTCTCACAGCTAAACCAAAATAGGGCACAGTATTTTTTTGCCTTGTATCTTGTTTTCATGACTTGGTTTCAAGAGGCAAAGAGGAACTTAGGCTGTTCTTAAATTTCTCTGCTGTGATCACTTAAGCAGTACTCACACAGACTGTTTTTACACACAGCTAAAATGCACCAACAAGTCTGTAGAATGACTGTACAACCCCCCACTTTACCATCTATCCTCACCACTGCACACCCACACACTCACACACATACACACTTTGCTCTAGTGCCTCAAACGTTTTTGGCAGATCGAAAAATAAACCAAATTGCTGTCACAAAGAACAGATGAGGAAATACGCACACACACACTCTTCACACACTTCACACTTAATTCTGCACCTTGATAGGTCATATACCGGTATGTAGGACAAATGCATGTCTTTGGCCTGTGTGCACACATGCTTGTTGAGGCCTTTGTCCAGTGGGCTGGGTATTTTAGTGTATCTGCAACTTTAGCGATGCATCGTGTTTCCTGACAGTTTTTTTAAAATGTATAAATGTTGAAATAACTGTATTATTAGGTGCTATTTATGAATTATTGTAGCTTCTGTGTGGAGAGAGGAAGACCAGAGCAAGTAAATTTGGTCAACAGGAACCCAGCAGAGAATACATGTCCCTGTTATTGTGCCAATCCTGTCTGTGGTTTTCTGCCAATCTTAGCAAAGCAGAGAAAGGAGAGATGAACGAAAGGGCACTGGCGACATAAAGATGAAAGGGAGGAGGCCTCTTTTACGCGCCCTCTGTCACTTCTCCTTTCTGTGCTTTATCAGACAGAGAAACAAGTTACATGCTGAAGGGTAGATAGTGGGAATGTGAAAGGTTATTGTTGGAGGGGTGTGGGCCAGGACGAGTAGAGAAAAACAGCAGAGAGGAAGATGTGTGTGTGTTTGTGTGTTTGTGGCACTGCAGCTGCTTGGTGTATGTGTGTACGTGTGTGTGGATGGACTCTGTCCTCAGTTTCCAGGAAAAGGGGGGAGCCATCAGAAGGGTGGACAGGAAACTCTAACAGGGCTAACTTCCTGTAGCTCTCCTGATGGCTGACCTGATAGTGAATGAGTGTGTGTGTGCGCGCAGGCTTCCGCACATGTAAAATTTTTGCATATTTTACTGCGAGTGAGCAACAGATTCTTTCAAACCAGGCCCATAATAGCTTTTGTTTCTTTTAAGACCGAGAGGAATTTAAGGGAATACAGGCACAAACCTGGCACTGTTCTGTGGGAGCTCTGGTGTTTTTTTTTTTATTTTTTTCGTTATGAAAATCAACTACTTTTGGGGGGGGTTTTGTCCCATGCTGCCATAACCTGTATTGTTCTTCCTGTTTGTGACTTCCCTCACATTCCTCAGTAACTGGGGAGGCTACAGTCTGGAGTTTAGTCAGCTTGAAAAGTTGCCAGTTTGAATCCCAGGGCCACTACAAAATAACCACACAGTTGAATCTAGGGCTGCAATCGAAGATTATTTTCATTATCGGTTAGTCTGCCAATTATTTTCTTTGTAAAATATACACATAGTGTCAGGAAAAAAGTGAAACATTCCCAGAAACCCAATGTAACATCATCAAGTTGCTTATTTTGTCTGAAAAAGAAAAAGAAACACAACAGATTCTTACACTTATGAAGATGGAAGTAGAGCATTTTGACATTTTGTATTGGAAAATAATTGCAGGTTATTTTTCAGTTGATTGATTAATCGATGAATCGACTTCAGCTCTAGTTGAATCAAGACCTCTCAAAAACTGAACATTGCAACTTTCATGAAGGTAGCATTTACTGCTGGACTGCTGTAACAGACTGGTTTTGTAACCTTTGGAAAGAGGCAAGCTAGCTGTTTTCCCCTGTTTGCCCTTGCACTAAATTAAGCTAAGCTAAGCTAAGTGTCTGTAGCTTCATATTTAATCTAAAGACATGAGAGAGGGGTCAGTCTTCATCTAATGCTCCACCAGAAAGTCACTGCTGCACCAAACACTGCCCTTGAGCAAGGCACTTAGCAGCAGACATTCAGGTTTCCTTGAATGTTGATGAGGAAAGCTTATGTTGATGACTGGACGCAAGCGTCTCTGCACACAATTACAGTGTTTTACAGTCTTCTCTGTATGTTATTTCCTCTTGATGCTGGCACCGGCTTTTGCTTTGTCAACACACGTCCTATTGAGACAATGTGGTCGGCTCAAAACTGGAAGTCAGGGTTGCATACGTGTGCACATATTGACACAATGATTTCTGTGAAACTCGTTTCACATCGTCAGTGACTGTCTCTCCGCATTAGTTACCCCCTGTCCAGTTACGAGGGATATTTCACCACAAAACTAAACACCTACACACATACATATTGATTCACGCAAGTACACACACACACACACACACAGGACATAGCTGCTGGCCAGAGAGAATGACTGAGTACCTCTCTTGAAACTGCACGGTAAAAAGAAAAGGGAAGTGGCTAACCTCATATCTCTCTCTGCCTTTCTTTATATCGAGCTGTCTCTGACTCTCCCTTCACATGTCTCTTTATTCACGCTTTACCGCTCTTGAGCCTTTCTCTCACATTCCCCTCCACCTTTTCCCTCTCTGGTTCTCTTGCCACTCATCCTCTCCTTGCCCCACTCTCTCATTCCACCCCTTGTCACTCACCACTCCCCCCCCCCCTTTTCTTTTCTTTTTTTCCAGTGGCGATGGTGATTGACAGATGATCTGACAGAGGAAGACATCAGGTGAGAAAAAGTTAACTTCTCCTTACTGCATTACCTCCACCCTCTCTTCCCCCTTTCTCCCCCTCCCCCTCCTGCTAGAGGGAAGTTTCGTTTTTATTTAAACTTTGTTACTTCTCGCTTCACAGTTCTCTTTAGTGTCTCTTTTTGTTTTCACTTGGGTGACCCCTGTATGTCGTTCATGTGTGTTGCTTTCACTTTTTACCAGCTTGTCTTTGAAGTCTCACTTAGTTTCACTTATGAAGACAGGCATTAGAGGAAATTATTTACAGTCATGTAAAAATGACTTATTTCTTATATTGAATCTCGTGATAATCTAGATCATTTTAAAAAAATGTTGATCTTACCAAAAATGATCTTACCAAGCTAATTAATGTAATTGAATCATGCTGTCTATAGTGTCTTCTGTGGCACTGAAGGAACTTTTTAAAGTCTGAAACACTAACATGGTTTGGGCTTGAGACTTTTCAGCCTGGGTTACAAATTGGATGTGTGGAGTTTGAAAGAAGTGGGTGTTCATCAGGCAGGGAAAGATGTTATCAAGTTGCATTAGGGGAAATGTAGGATCAGTTCTTCTTGGGGCATGATAATAGGGACTAAAGGTCAGGGTACCTTGGCCTGTGCTTCTTTGATTTTGACAACTCTAATTTTATGTAGTACCCCTTTAAACAGACTTTTATTTTGGTTTTGTATCTTCATTCTTATTTCTATTTTAAACAAACCTTTGTTGTTATCTGAGTGCAAGCGTGTCGCTGCTGTGGATTATTATACATGTACCAGCTTTTTGAGAAAGGCTTTTAATGAGCTGCATGCAGCTTGAATCACAAGTGCGTAGAAAAATCTAGAAAAAGTCGCAGCTGTTACTTCAGCTCTGTTCCTTCCATAGACGTTGTCTCCGTGCTGGTTATTATGGGGTGTGCCTGTTGCAAGCAGAAGAAGTCCGCCAAAGCAGCAGCAGCAACATCAGCAGCAGCAGACGTTACAGATCTGTCTCCTAGCAACGCAGATGGAGGGTCTACTGCAGCCTTGACTTCGGGCCGTTACTGTCCCGACCCCACTCAGACCATCCCAGACTTCAACAAGGGCTTCTCTTGTGGCACCATCTTCCCCAGCAGCAACACACACCAACGGCCTGGAGGTATAACAAGTATAACTCTGTGTGTGTGTGTGTGAGGTTGTGGTAAAATCGTCTCACAGGGTAACATAGATATTAGAAGGTGAAAATTAATATATCTATTGAACAAGCGGAGTTCATCAATTAGTAATAGATCAAATTCAACCATTATTGTGAAACTACACTGTATGTTAATTCTGCTTCGGCCAACATAACTGAACATTATATAAGCAAATAAAGCACTAAAATATTTGAAACATTTTAACCTAATTTCCTGCTTTTTAGCTTCACAAATGGAAAAGTAATCTTACTCAACAGAATAATAATGTATAACATGCATATTTTGTGTTATCTTGTACAATGTTCACACTGAGAGAAATATTTAGCCCTAAGAATATCTATTTTTTATGGATGCATAATTTTTGGAAATATATATATCAGCTACAACATTTGAACTAGTAACTAGTTACTACTTATATATACTGGCTGATCTGTGTACATGTCTTGTGCATCATTTTATATACATTCTCTGCAGACATATTTGTATCATTGGAAACTTTGGGGTCTCTACCATCAGGCAGCTGCAGCTGCAGAGGACTGTTGAAGTTTGGCGGCTATAACTCGAGATGTGCCGTGTGTGCGTTTGTCTGTGTGTGTCTTTGTGTGCAGGTGGTGGAGTCACTCTCTTTATAGCTTTGTATGACTATGATGCTCGCACCGAAGATGACCTCACTTTCCAGAAAGGAGAGAAATTTCAGATCATCAACAATACGTGAGTACAAAAGTATATGACTGGGTTTTTTTATTTTAGGGAAAAACACCCCCTATAGAATCGCAAAAAACAATCTCACAATACGCATTGAGAGAGATGGAAAATGAATGCTAACTATACATGGTCAGTGTTAAATGTGTTAAATGAGATCAGCTATGACTCCTAAAAGGAAATTAATTTTGTTTGCATACATCAAATGCCACAGGCTGCAGTTAAATGCCATCCATTAACACTGTGAAATATCTCAACTGCTGCTGGCGGTGCTGACAAGCTTACAGTCTTGAAAAATCTCCCCTAGAAATTTAAAATAAGTTTGAATGATGACACTTCAGTGTTGGCATGGTCGCCAGGG
This sequence comes from Lates japonicus, assembly GCA_033238685.1. NCBI lineage: Eukaryota > Metazoa > Chordata > Actinopteri > Centropomidae > Lates > Lates japonicus. Next base: position 722,773 of record BRZM01000084.1, on the reverse strand, counting down.
TTGTGCTCTAATGTCTGCCAACCAAGTTCACACATATGGTTGTTATCTTCTTTCTCATCTAGACACCTTTTATTCTTTTCTCCAGTTTTATGTAGATAAAGATCTGCGTATTGAAAAAGCTGCTTTATTTTTTCACTTGAGTGATTACATCATTAATACACATCTTGCAATAAAGGAAGAATAAATAAGGAATTTCAAATTGTCACAATTTCATTTCATTTCATTTCACTGTTGTCAAAAAAATATAAAAAATAAGTGTGAGGTATCTCATCTTTGTGTGTGATTTGGCAGAGAGGGCGACTGGTGGGAGGCTCGATCTTTGGACACAGGCAACTCAGGTTACATCCCCTCCAACTATGTAGCTCCTGTGGACTCCATACAGGCTGAGGAGTGAGTAGAGCAGTGACAGCTACTTACAGTGTGCTGCACTATGAAGACTGATACTTTATGCTGAATCATTTTCTCAATGATTGACATGAAGTTTTAGGGGCAAAGGTCGCACGATGTGTGCCGTTGCTGTGATGACCTATGTGTTGTCGTCATGGTGACAGGTGGTATTTTGGGAAGATGGGGAGGAAGGATGCGGAGAGACAGCTTCTGGCCCATGGCAACCAGAGGGGAACTTTTCTCATACGAGAAAGCGAGACCACCAAGGGTGAAGAGACCACACACACACACATGCTCTCTTTTAATAGAGACCTGCTGCTCCAAATATGTAAAAGCTCTCACTTATTTTCTCTTTCTATCTCTAACTGTGCTGTGTTTTTCGTCCCCCCCTCTCATCTTTTCACAGGAGCTTACTCTCTGTCTATCCGTGATTGGGACGACAACAAAGGGGAACATGTTAAGCATTACAAGATCCGCAAACTCGACAACGGTGGCTACTACATCACCACCAGATCACAGTTCGACACTGTTCAGCAGCTTGTAGAGCACTACACAGGTGACACACACAAACACATGACACTAACTCATCCTCTTTTTTCTGCCTTTCCTTCAGAATGAGGAATTGTTTGAAGTAATTACAACAAGGTGTCTTCATTTTGCAGAGCTCCTGCATTTCATCTTAAAAATACCTCAACTTCAAATCTGTCTAATTTTGTTTCTACTTGATTCATAATCAAAATGCAAAATAAGTATGTGAGCTGTATATAAGTACAATTTTGTGGTACTTGTTCTTACTAATGTCCATTTGTTGCTACTTTATTCTTCTACACTGCTACATTTACTTGACATCTTAAGTCACTTTGCAGATTCAGATGTTACATAAAAAGCATACGATCAGCTTCTAAAATGTCATGCATCGTTACTGATGAAACAAACAGCAACATTATAATGCCACGTACGTGTTAACACATCAGAAATAGAACTCCACTTATTTCTATCTTATAAAAGTCTGAGAGCTTACATTTGCACTTCAACTTAAGTAAGTTATCAGATTCTGTATTTTTACATTGCGGTTTTGTCACTTTTACTTCACTAAGGGATTTGAACACTTATTGCACAATTGCCTATTAATGACATTTTAAGCTTGGTTCCTAGTTTGTGCTCAATAATAGGGTTCACACCCTCCACTTCCTCTGCTCTCTGTTCCCTCAGTGTAAAGCTGCCCCCTAGTGGCGTGCACTGAAATAGCAAACTCAATGCAGTGTGAGCACTTTCATGACACGATCCTTATAAGCAACCTGAGAGATCTGGGCACACCTATGATGGACTTTTTCTGCCAGTGTTTATTTGCTCTTCTTACTAACTGTATGGTCCATTTATTGTCTTTCTTTTGTATCTGTACATGATGTTGCTGCTGCTCAGAATGTGTGTTTACGTCTGTTTTGCTGAAATTTCCTTCCGTCTTTGTACTTTAGTTTTGGGTTTACTTGTCAGCTGCATAAGTCGCATAAGCAACCTGTCTTGTTCTTTCTTTATCTCTGCATTTGCTCTGTTTTCTTTCCCTCTTGTTTCCCCTTTTCTTCGCCTGTCTGCTCGTCTCTCTCTCTCTCTCTCAGAGAGAGCAGCGGGACTGTGCTGCCGTTTGATTGGCAGCTGTAAACGGGGCATGCCTAAGCTGGCTGACTTATCAGTGAAGACCAAGGATATGTGGGAGATTCCCCGCGAATCCCTCCAGCTGATTAAGAAACTGGGCAACGGCCAGTTTGGAGAAGTCTGGATGGGTAGGACTGTGTTGCAGGGGGGTGGGAAGGTAACAGCAGGAGCACACCTGGATATACAAGTATTAAAAGAGGAGCAGTTACATACTAAACGTCTTTGTTGTCTTCAGTCGACACAAAGATCGGTCAACATTTCCAGCGTAAACACACAGACCCTGTGTAAAGCCTTGTTTATCTGTCTATGTTGTTCAGAGTGTCTGCTTATACCTTTTGTGGATTGGACCGCATACATTGAAGCAGTTTTTGATTGAAACCTGTAGCAGTGAAACAAATCCTTGAAAAATCCCTGTATGGGATAACAGAAGCAGCTGTTAAATATAAAAATGAAAGTGTTTTATATCCAGGTGTGCAGAGCTGTTCCTCTCCTCCCCTGTTGTTGCATGTGCATGTTCATCATCTCACCTCACCTCTTTTGTCACCCCCACCCACCCCACCCATCTCTCTCCCATCTTTCCACTGATCACTACACATTCTGTCTCCCATTCTCCATCAAACCCACTCCTCCCATACTCCCACTTTCTCTTTTATTTCCTTCCTACATCTCCACCCTCCTTGGCTCCATCAGGCAGTAACGACGGGCTGTGTTATTACCTGACTAAGTCCTGTCCCAACTCCACCCCGCTCACAATGGGCCTCGGGCGTGACGCCTGGGAGGTGCCCAGGGAAACGCTGTCCATGCAAAGAAAGCTGGGACAGGGCTGCTTCGGGGACGTGTGGATGGGTGAGACCAACGCTGCTGATCTCTTGACGCCATCTACAGGCTTAGAGGGGACAAGTGTCTGTCTGTTAACTGTCCCATAGCAAAGATTGTTGGTGACGCTGGCTGTGGCTGGCCATGTATGTCAGTTTATGTGAGCTAAGCTTGTTTTTCCCAATGAATTGCATATTAGCCAATATTCCCACAGGATGTACTTACAATTACACCTGCGACCAATTTCTTGTTGGAGCTCTGGTAAAGTTTCCCCGACTTAATCCCAGTGTTTAGAGTTTGTGAGCCGTGCGGAGTTTCACTCTGAACCCAGCCGAGCTTTGTGCCTGTCCATGTAGCTCAGGTTCTCCTGGTGTTGATGTAAGACCAGTAAACCTCCCTCTCTCCTCACATCACCCTGTCTCATGTCATGCATGCCCTCCAAAATAACAATCATTTGCATGCACCAGGAATTTGACCGTGTGTGTTTGTCACAGCATACATACTGTATTGTGTGCCTTGTTTTTATATTTATATCTGTTTGTGTGTGGGTGCTTGTGTCCCCATGTATGTAACGTGTACATGTACACTACATACAGCCATTTACTTGTCCGTATGCCAGGAAATCCCTGTCTATGCTTGCGCAGTATGTCTCTGTGTGTGTCTGTGTCTCGCGTGTGCATTAACATCTCTTGTCTGTATGCCAGGCATGTGGAATGGCACCACCAAGGTAGCAGTGAAGACTCTGAAGCCAGGAACCATGTCCCCCGAGGCCTTCCTGGAAGAGGCTCAAATCATGAAGAGGCTTCGCCACGACAAGCTGGTGCAGCTCTACGCCGTCGTGTCTGAGGAGCCTATCTACATTATCACTGAGTTCATGAGCCAAGGTATCAGCCTGATTAAACTTTCATCTCTGACGTCCTGTAGATACAGTCTGAATCACTGATGTTCGGTGGAAACCTCACTGACTCTGAGAAGAGAGTTCCTCAGAAATCAGATAGTGTTTTTTTTAAAAAAAAAAAAAAAAGACAGACAGTTGATAAAAAAATACTGAGACAGTTCCTATCACCACTAAGGTTACACAGTTTGTTATAATAATGCATCCAAACAGTAAGAATAATAAATATTTGATAGAAATAAAAGAATAAATAACAATAGAATATGGTTTGACTTTTTTAAATCTGCATTTGGACTGTATTAAAATTCCTTTCATTTAAGTGAGTGCTGTAGGAAAATAAAGAAAATTCATATTTTGTTATGAAATCCTTAAAAAAAAAAAAAAAAATTCTGGATCTGGACCTGCACCAAAAATTATTCACTTGTTCTTTGGCTCCTATCCCAACTTTCAACCATTAAAAAAATGACAAACATTTTAGATATCCTGCTCTTTTCCAAACAGACAAACAAAAACATAAATTTCAACAGTCAAGACATTTACCCAACGCTTTAAGAGTTTGGCAGATACAGTAGGTGGTACAGTGATAAAGGAGACTTTTCAGAAATCAAAAGACCAAAGTTCAAGCCCCCCGTGCTTCTCCACTGGACAAAACACTGAATTCCCACTAATCTCAGGGATTTTTCCTTCCTTCCTTGGGGTATGACCTTTGACCTCCCTGAGGAGGAGGCCTGGGGGCAGGCAAAATATTCCTTTAATATTCACTTAAAAATAAAGAGAGTCGGAATTAAGATATGTTCATGGAAAAGAAACTAAAATATTCACTAGAATGTGCCGCTGTGAGTGAAATTACAAACATCCATCTAATTAGAATTTAATAAAAAATACACAATGTATGCTGCATGCAGTACAATGTGATACATGGCAGCAGATGTGTTGACCACAGCGGGCATATGGGGCCAGTCACGACGCCACACTCTGTGTTTTTCAGGAAGTTTGCTGGACTTCTTAAAAGACGGGGAGGGGCAAAACCTGAAGCTGCCTCAGCTGGTGGACATGGCTGCACAGGTGAGTTAAAGACAGACACAAACACATGCTGAGACTAAGAGTAAGAATGTACTTCCGCTACAGATCTGAGCTCTTTCTGTCTCGCAAGATTGCGGCTGGAATGGCATACATTGAGAGGATGAACTACATCCACCGTGATCTCCGAGCAGCTAACATCCTCGTTGGAGACAATCTGGTGTGCAAAATTGCCGACTTCGGCCTGGCTAGGCTCATTGAGGACAATGAGTACACAGCTAGACAAGGTGACAGCATGTGATACTAAATGAGTGAGTGTGTGTGCGAGCATGAGAGAGACCGAGGAAGAGAGCCACGCTTGCACAATGCGATGATTAAGAGTGTCTGCCTCTGCCTCCATGTCTATATTTTTATACATAACCTATCCTAATTATATGATTATGCATCTTCGCTGTGTTGCCATGGTTTCAGGGGCGAAGTTCCCTATCAAGTGGACGGCTCCGGAAGCTGCACTGTATGGACGCTTTACCATTAAGTCAGATGTCTGGAGCTTTGGCATCCTACTAACTGAACTCATCACTAAGGGACGTGTGCCATACCCAGGTATTAGATGATACCTGCTTATTCAGGATGGTTTTAATTTCGCATTTGCACTGAAAATTCTCCCGGAGTTAGTTAGTGAGTTATATCTGGGCGTCTTATTTTTGTTTTTCTTACTTCATGTATTTTTATGTGTTGTTTAATCCAGCTCTTTTTTTTCTCTGTACCCTCTCCCCGTCTCCTGTATCCACCCCCCCCCCCCCCCCCAACCCCTTTAGGCATGAACAACCGTGAGGTGCTGGAGCAGGTGGAGAGGGGCTACAGGATGCCCTGTGCCCCTGGCTGCCCCACCTCGCTCCACGAACTGATGCTGCAATGCTGGAGGCGGGAGGCCGATGAGAGGCACACTTTCGAGTACCTGCAGTCCTTCCTGGAAGATTACTTCACTGCCACAGAGCCGCAGTACCAGCCTGGAGAAAACCTGTGACCGTGCACGTGTAGGACCGATGTGACACAATAAATGGACAGACAAGTGACAGACGTATATACGCTGACAGGCATGTTGTAATACATGTACATGCTGTCATTGTATTTGTTGTACACATAATGTAAATGGATACACAAGCACACACGCACACACACACACAAAGATACATATCATTGCTTAATTGTTTAAAGACAGTTTCCTCCCTTTGGTCATCGATCACTGCAGCCCATTCAGGACAGATCAGTCAACCATGTTGAAGAGCAGAGTCGGAGCTCTGCTGGTCAGGCCTTGCAGTAATGTTGCTTTACTCTGTAACCATGACAACAAGGAACTGAAAGAAGATGTAGATGGTTGTGCAGAGGTGGGGGGAAGTCGAGTTGGTACATGATCTGCTCAGCTACCATATACGTTGATTTCATTCCCTCTGAAGAGTGTTCTAGTGAATATATGTTAGAATAGAAAAGAACGCAAATGCAACAGGTTATTGGACAACAGTTGTTGAAAAATGTCAGAATGAACCTCATGAACCTGTGTGGTAGCTCAGTAGATGATGTACAGACAGGGACACTCCTTTGATGCTCCTTCAGTAACTGAGCAAAGGTCTCTTTTAAACCTTGTTATGTTATTTAGATAAAAACCTGATCCCAGATCCACATCTGTCTCTTAACAGGGGGAGGTGGTTTTAAAGTTGCCTTAAAATGGTCAAATCAAGGGCTGTTTTAGATTTTAAATACCTTTAATACTGTGCTAGCAAAGTCCAAGAGATGGTGAGGAATGCTCTTTTTTTGTCTGATAATTTCTATGACAATTCTGTATGAGCTGTCTCTTCTGTTGTTTTAATTTAACTCAGATATATCTGTGCATCACAAAGATTTCTATGACTAGTTAACATGTATACAGTTTTCATCCATTGGGAGGGCAGGGTGAAATGTTACACATAAAGGGGAAAGATTAATGTCAGTGGAGAGTGGAGTTTTGTTGTATTTTCTTGACAAGAATGTAACCTTTATGTTGAGATTCCCCTGTCATGTTATTTTAATAAAGATCAGATATCTTTTCCAAGCCTTATTCAATATGTACTTGGACATTTATGCTGTTTTCTGTGGTGTTTCCTCACAAAGAACAAAGAACTAACAATTCTGACTTAATACATTTACCTAAATAAAAATCAAGATAAGCTTTGGAGCGGGGCTGAAATGTTACCAAATAATGTGTAACTTGTGTTGCTGGTACCCCAAACAACTATATTCTGTCCTCCCGCTCTTTCTCTCCCCGTGTCACTCGCTGTCCTCTTCATTCACACTCGCGCTTTCTATCTTCAGTAAACTACTGTTCCCATAGTTCCAGAGGTGTAAAGTGAGGCCAGCTACGGGTGCCCGGATGGCTTTGACAGTCAGGCACGTTGGAGAGGCACAGCGGAGACTGGGGCGCACGAGAGACACAGAGCTGGAATTGCAGAGGCAGAGACGCACGGGCGCACGGTCGATTTTCGCCTCCCGCATACTGGGGAGTCCCGTGCCTGTCACCAAAACCGGAGGACAGGGCTCGAGCGCGGTTGTGTCAGCTCATTAATTGGGAAGAAGACTGTGAACCAACATCCCAGCTCCCTATTTTTTAAAAATTCTCCCCCTTTTGTTTTTTTTGCTTTCCCATCTTTGTGGGTGCAGATATTGATGTGAGCCAGAGGAGCGGTTTTTCCGTTGAGTCGCACGAGACGGTGGCGCGCGACGGCTGGAGGAGACAACGTTTACATTGATGTGGGAGGACTCTCTCCCTCCGAGGCGGTGAGCTCAGATGAAGGGGAAATGCTGCGCGCTGACGGCTGCAGCCGTCCAGGCAGCGGCTCCGTGACCCGGGCGAGGAGAGGAGCGAAGCACCGCCACCGACAGCCGCGCAAGCCGCCAGCCCCGCCAGCCAGCGTTGACACCGCAACAGCTCCAGCAGCCAGCGCGAGCCCCCAGACTCTCTCTCTCTCTCTCTCTCCCTTGGTGAGTGTGCGTGCAGCGTCTTGTGTACACAACACCAAAAAATTTGCTTACTGTCCGCTCAGCCAGTTGTGCTGCGCACCTCTGGCTACGTTTCTTTTTGAGTTTTTCACATTAACCTCGTCGGTGCCGCGAGCGGACGGAGCTCTGCATGCGTACTGCTCGTGCTGCTGGGTCATCTGGGTTTTACTGTAGGCACGCAGCGTGTGTGGTTAGATCTTAAATGATGATGTTCTGACACACAGATACACAAACACACGCAATGGGACTGATTGTGCGCACAGTGAACCCTGTGTACCCCCACCTGTTTTTTTATTTTTTTATTTTTTAAATATTTACAATATTCTCACCTTTTAGCCTCATGATCACTGAACATATATACAGTATAGGCAAGGCAACAGTGTACAGTACCTCCCCAGGTGCACTGCTGGCACACACACACACACACAGCCTCTTGTCTTGTTTATTTGCTGTCTCCATAGCATAGATTGGCCCTGAGGGTGAGTTTGATGGGACTTTTCTAATAATGAATTTTCATGCCAGCGGCACATACCAGAGGTCTGACTGTGAGCCCAGCTTCTCGTGATGGACAGATGTTTGCTTTACATATAAACAGGAGACACAGAGAGTCCCTGGTGAGCATACGTCCGGCTCCCTGGGGGTTTGTGTGTGCGTGTGTGGAGGGGTTTCCATCCTGGCAGCCCCCTCTCTGAGCTATCGGGGCAGTTAGGCAGGACACAGCAGCAGCAGCAGCAGCAGCACATCCTGCAGTGGCAACAGGGCCGGTGTGCTGGAGAGACACTGTGTACTCATGGTGGTGATTATCAGCTCTTGTCTGTGGTTTAGTGGGGAGGAGGGGGGTTGTCAGGGGGGTGACAAAGGAAGAAAGAGTGCATGAGAAACTGAAAGAGAGGACAGGCAGAGAGGATGAGAGGGAGAGGGAAGTCAATGTCAATGTCTGGGCAGTGACAGTTCGTTATTTAAGGGCCCCACAGAGACGTGCACAGGCTGCCCTAGTGCAGGTGTTGTTGGTATGCAGAGTGATGCTCTGTCTGTCTGTCTGTCTGTCTCACACTCTCACAGTCTCACTCTCTCAGTCGCTGGTTGAAGAGTGAGTTCTCTTATTGGCAGGTCCACTTGGACATAATGAATAATTTCAACCCTCTGAATGCTGGAATGAAAAGGAAATGGCCTTACCTTGGCATGCAGCCGCTGTCTGTCAGACTTGTCTTGAGTGCATGGCCCTGTGTGTGTGTGTGTGTGTGTGTGACAAACAGAGAGAATGTGAACATATAACAGCTTAGGCCTATTGTGCTTCCTACCTGTGTGAGCGGGGCTAGTTGTCATAGCAACGGCCTTGTAGCTCCGTTGATGTTCCTCCTGTCCTCATTGGCAGGGTCAGCGCACCTAACACACCACATCTCGTCTCAAAGCCCTGTGTTCTTGTGTGTGTGTGTGTGTGTGTGTGTGTGTGTGTCTATGCATGCACATGTGTACTTCCAAATGTGTGTGTGCGTGTGTGTGTGCTGTGGAAGTACCTTTTGTTTGTGCCTTGCTGCAGTTCGTAGACGTGTGGGTTGATGGCACAGAGAAGTAAGTGTGTGTGTGTGTGTGTGCATACATGAATATGTGCGTCCATTCCGTCTTCTCCATCTCCATGACGACCTCCATATCAAGAGGACGTCTGACTATGGCAATCTCACATGCTGATAGGCAGAGAGAGAAAACAGGTGATTGGTTGAGCTGTCGGCTGTCATATCAGCAGGGTGCATCTTTGTGACACTGCAACACACACACGTGCGGGCAGACACACACACACACATGAAACATTGATCGTTACGGTATTTATTGGCTTCTGCTGATTTCCTGATGCTCTGGGAAGTTTTGAGTTCAGGATGGTGCAACCTGTTGAATGGCTGAACAGTGGCTTATAAGAGTGACATTGTACTGATGCATCACGTCTAAACATGAAGTAGGATAGCTTGAAAAATGGGATCAGTTATTGAATCTCTTTGTGGTCTAAATCTAAATCAGAGGATATCCTACCAGAGATTGAGTCTGTTCAAACACTGATTCTCCAAAAACAATCTCAGGCTTCTCCTCACAACTACAAAGCATCTCATTTCATGAAATTGGCTTCTAGCTGTGCGCAAGATTTGTCAAATGCAACAAAGACCCCCTTTTTTTTCTTTCTGTCTTTCCTTTTTTTGGTTACAGATGTTTTGTGAAAAGTCAGGCGAAGATCATTCTGGCACTCCTCTTTGAACTCCTCACAACAGATATATTGCCGCCATTCAGGAAAAAGGGAATTTACACCAGCGTTGTGAATGAGTCAGGCCATTATTACTCAGCACTTGAAATGCCTCCCAAAATACACGAGAAATTGATTTTTAGGGCGCAGAGTGACATAAACAATTCACATCTATTCACACAGACAGAATCTGGTTGGTTTGAGCTCAGAGCTTTCTTCCGGTGGCTTAGAGCTAGCAGATGATGGCTTTAAGCTTAACTGTGACACTGAGATGCAAATTAATCAGTGTTTCTTTTGCTGTTATTTTTCCAAATCAGAGATGTTACACTGAATTGCAAAGTTTCCATTGTTAAAAAACAACTAACTTTATCTTATTTTAATATTGAGTAGTAGGACATTTTAGGAAAATTTAAAAACTTTTAATATGTTTTTTTTTTTTTTTTTTTTTTGCAATGCAACGAGCTACTGGCAAAAATAATTAGCCATTACTTTGTCCTTGGAGTGAAGGGTACTGTCATTTATGACTCCTATTAATCTAATCGTCACCTGAAGTGAAATAGCTTTCGCCACAGGCAGGTAAACGTGGTTCAACTCCCACACACGCAGGCAAACACACACACAAATACACACATACACACACACACACACACACACAAATACACACTTACACACACACACACATACAGATGCACCCACACACACAGCAAGCATTTAGCATTAGTGTAAGCAGTGTTTGTATGCTCCATTCTGTCACCTCCCACACGATACATTCATAAAACGGCTCCTCCGCGCCAAAGGCACCGGCTCAATAGAAGACATCTCCCCTTCTCTCTTTCTCTCGCCTCCTTCCCTCTTTTAACCCCTCACCCCCCCCTCACTCTCCCTCACCCCCTCCCTCTCCCCATCATGTATCAGTCCTTTAGTCGGTCCCTTCCTCTGCTTCTTCTTTTTCTTCCACTTATACTTACCCCCCCCCCCCCCCCCCCCCCTCTTTCTCTCGCTCCTTCCTCTTTACCCCTCCCCCCCTCACTCCCTCCTCCCCCCCCCCCCCCCATCATGTATCAGCCTGTCGGTCCCTTCCTCTGCTTCCTTCTTTTCTTCCACTTATTTACCCCCATCTTCTCCTCTTCGTGTCCTTCCTCACCTAGCTCCTCAATCTCCATATGCCCACCCCCCACCCCACCCCCCCAACCCCCACCCCCCAACCTTCCCCACCCCACCCCCACCCACCACCAAGGGCTGGTTGCAGCCGGTTTTGAGTCCGACAGTGGAGAGGAAGCTTCGACCTCTCACCTCCAGAGGATGGAGGGAGGGAGTGAGTAAGGCAAGGCAAGAGAGGAGAGGAGAGGGATGATAGAGGGCAGCGGGGTGGAGGGATGGGGAGCAGAGAAGGTGGGTGGGGGGGGTTAGGTGGTGGTGGTGGTGAGGGGGTGCAACTGCAAGAGGCGAGGGAGAGGTCAAAGAACAGGAGGGATTTGCGAAGAAAGGAGGGAGAGGAAAGCTGGGGGAAGGGACCCTAGTGAGAGAGAGAGAGAGAGAGAGAGAGGACGGAGGGGTCAGGAAGGAAACGGAGTGATAAATGAAGGGAGGGTGGCAAGATGGAAGGATGAGGAGGGAGAGAAAGACAGAGTGTGAAGCTGCTGTGTACCTCCCTAACAAGCTGGACAGAATCAGCTCAATTATTAAAGAGGAGCGAGAGATGGGGAAAACACGCAGACACACAGATGTACACGCACAAAAGCATCTCTCGGTGTCTGGCACACAACACATACTCGGCATCTCTCACACACACACGCGCATGCACACACACACACACACACACACACTGTACCTATCTGCAGATCTACATACTTACACATGTACAGTATGCCTGATTTTCATGCTCTTTCGTGCTCGTGCGTCAGAGTTATCTTTGTTTTTAGCAGTGTAAGAGTGTGCGTATACATGTGTCTGGGTATGTGTATTGAAAACAGTGAGTCAGAGGATAAGCAGAGACTTGTTAGTGATTCTCCTCAACACCCCCACACCCCCCACTCTACCCAATTTGGCTTGAGCGCCGTCTCAACGTTCCAGCACCGTGGCTTCAATGATCGTCCCATCAATATGAACAGATAATCAGAGCACTAAGGGGTCTGTCTATAAATCCCCACCGTGAATATAGTTTTCGGCCTCTTCCCTTCCTTTCTTCTCTCCCTCCCTTCCTCTCCTTCTCCCCCCTCCTCCTCTTCCTCTCTTGTACGTTCCACCCATTTCTAGTTCTCTTTCTTCTTTCCCTTTTCCCTCCTTCTCTGAGGAAGTGTATGCCCCCAAGGGACGAAAAGATTCGCTACCTTCCAGGAGAGAAAGAGACTGTGTGTGTCTCTCTGTGTGTGAATGTGTGTCCTCCACATGTGTATGTGTGTGTGTGTGAGTGTGTGAGTGTGTGCCAGGATGATAGTGTGTGTGTGTGTGTGTGAGAGAGAGAGAGAGAGTGAGAACACACACTTCCTGAGACAGAGAGGGAGAGAGAGGCAGGGATGAGCAAGTGAAGAGCGGGTGAGAGAGTGAAAGCAGGAGGCTGTGGAGGAGGGAGGAGTAGAGAAAGACAGGTAATAGTCGAGGAGAAGGGAAGATGGATGAATGCACTGCACTCTCAGTGTGTGTGTGTGCGTGTGTGCACATGCGGCGTGTGTGTGAATGAGAGAGAGAAAGAGGTGGTGCAAGGGAGATGCAGGTGAACGGAGAGGAGACGGAAGGGTTTCTTATCCTCTCCAGCAGAAGTCATAACTCTTGGGCATTTTCAGATGTGTGTGTGTGTGTGTTTGTGTGCATGCCTGATTGTGTTTGTGTCTGGCAGGTGTGTTTGAGGCTTGAGGCTAAGAACCGTGAAGGTACAGTGGTGCTTAACATTGGTGTGTAGTGTGAGCAGCATCGTGTGTCTGTGTGTGCTGAGGTGTGCATGTTGAGGCTGTGGCTGATGAGCTGTCAGCGGTACTACAGTTGGAGATATTTAAAGCTGACCATTGTTGTTCAGCAACCTTCTCCGCCCAGCAGCAGGCGCTGCAGCAGCGTCTCCGGCAACTGGAACAGGAGTATGGAGGGAGGAGGAGGAGGTCAGAAGTCAGGGCCGCAACTTTGGGGCCCTCTCCAAACACTGGCCTCCAAGGTCTGAGTGTGTATTTAAATTGACTTGTCACCATTTTGTGTGTCACCTCTGTGTGTGAGGTAGATGTGCCGACTATGTTTGTGTGTGTCTGTGGTTTTAAAGTGTGTCTGCGGTTCTAGCCGTCCCTTAACTTATGTGGGCGTGCATCATACTCACATTTGTGTGTTTCTATAACCCTTTGTGTACATGTCAGCTCAGTGTGTGTGTGTCTGTGTGTGTGTACCTCGTGAACTGTAAGTGGGAGTGTTTCACGTGTTTGCACCTAAGTGGTTGGTTTTCATCTCCTTGTATTTTGCATGTGTTTGTGTGTCTTTTTCAGGCGTGTCCCTGTGTGTCCTTGCTGCGTGTAATCTGGCATGTGGTTTTACCGTGCGCGTGGAGCTGTGCACACTCCTCGCTGTTCCCGCTGGTGCGGTTGGTCACGCGGCCTGAGAGTGAGGGGTAGCCATCAGCGCCAGGAGGCTTCTGCAGGAAGGCGAGGATAGAAGTGTGAGCCGAGTTGAAGATGAGGAGGGGTGTTGGGGAGTGGGAGCGTGTGTTGTGGGAGAAAGCAGGGGCGGGGTGTGCATGTGTGTGTATGTGTGTGTGTGGGGGGTGCTAGAGATGAGAGAGGAACCGTGAGGATGAAAGTGTGTGTGTGCGTGGTGGTGGTGGTGGGGGTTGGTGGGTGAAGGAGGAAGAGGAAGGGTAATCCCAGTCCTCCTCGCCTTAAAATAACTACAACATGTAGGTTCCTGCAAGCTCATGCGGGAGAGAGATGGTCAGATAGTGAGACAGTCAGATGAAATTGGGGGTCCTGGTTATATGTGTGTTGTCTAGATATTTGGAGCTACTCAGTCCCCTATTATTGCTGCATCCTTGGCAGAGCACGCCACTGTATCTGGTCTGTGTGTGAAGTCTGTTTACGTTGGAGAGTGTGTGTCTGTGTGTCCTGAACGTCTGTCTGCCTTTTGTTTGTCTGCACATATGGTTTATGTGTTGGTCTGTTCATTTATGCCTTTGTGTATTAACATTTGTGTGTGTGTGTGTGTGTGTGTGTGTATGTGCGATGCTTGCTCTTGGCAGGAGATACAAGCGGCGCACTGATGATAGAATCATTAGGAATTTCCTGCCTTTGGGGGAGGTGGTGGTGTGAGTTTTTTTTTTGGGAGGGCAGCAGGATGGGTGGAGATGCTGGTGGGTGAGAAAGAGGTCAGAGGGAAGAAGTGGGAGTGGTGGTGGGTTGGGGAGGATCGCATGTGAGCATGTTTGTGGACTGTCTCTGTTTGTGATGACGTGTGTGCATTAGTTCACCTCATGCTGAGGGTTGTTGGTGTTGTGCGCTTGGGCATATCGGCTTGGCAGTGCGATACGTGTGCTGTCTTCCTCGCCCCCTTTGGCAAACACACCTCGAGCTTATAAACAGCAGGTCGGTTGATTGGAAGAGGTTTGGATATTAACTTAAACTCAAGCCTTTCACTGCTCCTGCCTGTTGGGCTACGTGCACTGTGGTCAAGGGGCGACCCTTATAACTAATTTTGCTGTTTTCTTTCTTCTCATTTAGTTGAATCAAAACTTTCCTGGTTTGTGTGCGACTGTGTAAATATTGAAATCTATTTCCCTGATGGAAGAAAATCCTGCCTTCAAATCCAACATGTCAGTATATCATTTTAAAATGATTTCTAGCTCTGTTTGGTTGTGCTTTCGTGTTAAATGGAAGTTGCTCTTGTTTTCTGTGATGCAGCTAAAGTTGAGTAAAGTTTGTTTTTTTTGTCAGCTGTTGATGTGGATACATCAATATACATTAGAAATGAATCTCTTTTTGCTTACATCTCTCACATTTGAGGCCTATAGTAGTAGCTGACCTGCCTCCCTCCAGCACTCTTACTGGGGCAGGTGGGGGGGGTGCAAGCAGAAACACTCACATATTTACTGTCATTCCTATGCATTATTCAACCCTCCTTCCTGATCCGTGAATCTCTTCTTGCACTACAGCATCAATATATTGATGTGTGTATCTGTATGTTCCCAGGTTGGATCCACAACACTGGAGGTGCAGCCATGGGCGGCCGACAAGCCGTCATTCACAGCAGAACTCCATCGTATCATCACATATATCACCAGGCCACAGGTAGGTTACACTGCTGTCAAAAAGAAGCATCCCACCCTCTTAAATAGTTGGTGAAAGGTGAAAGGCAATAATTAAAAAAAACATTCTCATCAAATTTCAGTGACTGAAGATGTGCAAAAAGTGCATCAATGTTTTTAAATGCCCTTTAAAAGCCCCTACTATCGCCAACACAATTTGGACGCCGATGATCTTAATTTAACTTTATGAAATTGTTATGTTCTGTAAACTGGGATAGGAAATACTGTGTAGAGTTATAAAGGGTTAGAAATTGTTGGCCCTGACCCTTTAAATCAATCTCCATAGTTCAACCAAAAATCTGTTTTCACCTCTTAATTGTTTCATTTCAATATATTTTACTGGCCTGAAGAGGTAAAACAATCCAGTATTTTTATTAGGAAAAAAAAACCGCAAAATTTAAAGAAAAGACTAGGCCCTGATCTTCATACTGGGAATCACTGGTCCAGTATATAGGGCCAAGCTTGAAGGTCTCAGGCTATACTCTGGCTCATGGGACCTACAGATGCTGTAGCCAGGAGTTAGATCTTGCCAAGACTTATAATCAATAAAACTTCTCTTTTTCAACTACTACTACTTCTTCAGTTCACTTTTTCACTTTTACAACTGCAGACTTCCAGTGTGGGGGTTAACATAGCAGTAATATGATCAGTCAGGCGCTGTCAATATGCTGGCAGCAGAAATCTGCCAAATCTGGAGCCAGTAAAGCCTTTCAGATCCAAACTGGAAACTCCCAAACAACAGTTAAGTCTTATGTAACGCCGAGTGCAGGGGAACTGGGAGGGAAAATTATATATCTACTGATTAAACCTAGCATATTCTGTTGATTTTGCTCTCTAATTATCCAATACCTGCCACACATTAAAATCTATGATCATCACCAGTTGAATATCGCATTTAAGAGTCAGTTTTATCGTCTTCTTTACTTGAAGGCACAGCTTACTATCTCACACATTCTCTAGCACAACTTCTCCCTCAACTTTCTCTCCTTTTAGTTTTATGTTAAATGTATGTAAGGCTCTGTCATGTGACCTCTTTTCTCCTGTCCATCCCCAGCTGAACTGCTCCAAGGTTTTACCTCCAGGTCAGGCTCAGGCTTCACACCACTGGCTGCTGTGTGCTGAGGACTGGCTCCTCCCAGCTCCAGACAGACCATGTATTGCATACTCCTTCAGGTGTGCCCATATGTCTCCACAGTATACGCATGTGTCAGTGTATGTGCTGTGATGCTTTTGCATTCATATCGCTGACAGAGTTGGAATAAAAAATGCAATGTATTTTTAATCATGCCTGCAATAATCCTTAACCCACCTCTGTGCTCCCCTGCCTCTCTGTCTGTCTTTTTGTTTTTGTCTTTGTCTCTCCAGTATGGATGGAAGAGATGCAGACTTCCTCGAGACTGTGTCAGGGCTAGGATGTGAAGTACATAGTTTTGATCCCAGCAACTCCAATAGGCCCACATCTGATGGTCACCTTGGCAACCGTTTGGCCAGTAACCACGGCAACGGAGGTGTGGTCAGACAGCACAAGATGTGGCTGGAGTGGCGCACTCCAAGGAAGCGCAAGCCCAAGACGAGAGGCAACCCGGGTAGTGTTTCTCAAACACTGGCAGACATCATGGCAGCTCTGGGACATCGCACAGTAAGACACACACACATGCACACACTCAGAAAATTTAGAGAAACAGTGCCAAACAAACATACCTTAAGAGTCTTTTCACCCCAATATACCCAGAAAGCTCTCTTACTTGTACGTTCCCATGGCAACAGGGCTCTGCGCCATCCTTGGCTGCCATGGCAACAATTTAAGTGAGTGAATCACACGCTGGCCCAGTTACATCCTGCAGCCACAAGAGGGAACTACATACCTACAGTTTGAGTATGTGTTGGTTGTCAGAATGATAACTGCTCCAATATATCCATTTAGAAATATATGATAATGATTTGAATTTGATTTTGAAATATTTTGCTGTGCTGATTAAGACTCTGCAAAGAAACAGATATGGTATGGAAAGCAGTAAGGCTGGACAACATGAAAACTCATAATTTTTCTTCTATATTAGAATATAGACAGCAACAAATTGCACTGAAAATTGACAAAATGTTTACAACTATTGCAATAACAACAGCAGTTTCCTGATATTTTAGGATGGCTATCTGTCATCATCTTATCTGTCAGCAAAATGTACAATTTTTTGATTTGGAAATTTTTAAATTTCATTTGCAAAACACATATTGTATTTTATATTCATATTCAGAGGACAATATTAATTTTTTATTCACTATATTCACCATTCTCTTTAGGTTCACTTTTTGTATGCTGACCTGCTCAGTGCCGAGTGGCGGGTTTTCCAGAACTGGATTGAATCAGGAATTCTGCACAGTGTCCATCATCTGGTTGCCACAGTGCACTTGCAGTGGGCAGGGTTTGAGGTGGGAGGAACTGATGAGGAAGTGCTCCGCTACTGGTTCAGCGTCCTACAGGGTCTCCAAGCTTCTGGGTTCAAGCTGGTCTACAGCTCTGCAGGGGAGGGTCACAGTGTCCTAAAACAGACAGTAATAAATGGTCACAGCTCCTACACACTCAGCTGGGTCAACACAAGACACTGACACTCACACACAAATGGGCACAGGTGCACACACATGACTAGACACTGTGGATGGCCTCAAACAAAAAGGACAGGGGACTTAAAATAGTTGGTGGAGTTTCTTACAGTGAACTTTTCCCCCCCTTTCTTATCAGGCATTTCCTAACATGACATCTCCCTCTAGTGGAGATGAAAGGATCTTCGTTTTTAGGACTCAATCGTCAGAGAGAAAAGGTGTTGTTTTTGTACATAATACTGCCTAATTTGACCAAATATGGAGCAAGAAAGGGGCTTGATGATTTTAATGGACAACAGTGAAATTATGTAATAGATTTACATATTTAGTTTTGTCTCTCAGATATATGTAAACTGTAGCTTCTGCTGGACTGGGTCCTAATTTGTCCTAAACACTAACCAGCTGTCTGGCAGATACAGGTCTTTTTTTTTTTCATTTCTTTTTTAAAATTGAACCATAAACCTGTGATTTTATCACTATCACATCCTATTATTATCATACAGTATGGCCCGTTTTGCATTAATTGGATCCAGCTGTAGTTTGAATGTAAAATCAACAAATAATGTAGATCGAGCAGATTATTTGGTTTATTTGTGTACATCTGTAGGCCTTAAAATGCTATTATGTGCAATAATTGTTTACATTGAAGAGAAGCTTAAATTATATTCAGACTGATTGTGCCTACTGTGAGATAAACGCAAATTCTTTCATTATACTGATGTGTTGCACTGCACAGTACTGTACAAAGAAAACAATGAAACCATGTAACAAATTTGCATTTATATCAAAATAAAATCCCAAATAAAGCCAGAAAACCTTTACTATTGCTTTGTGTGTCCTCTGATAACTGGTGACAACAGGTTTTAATTCCATAAGAAAACTGGACAGATGGACATTGAGGGGGCTGTAAGCATATGAATATAATTATGATTACCTAAGATGATCTTAAGCATATGTATATGTGTAATTTGAATAACATTTGAGTGTAGTTATTTAATTACAGTCTTTGTGTGCTCCCTTAAACGTACTCTGCACTTGTGACATAAAGCGAAATTAAAGAAGTGGCTGCAACAGTAGCTTAACTGTTTTTCAACACAAATACGCCTACACGTTGACTCTGGACCGCAAGAAGAGGCTATAATTGTCATCATATTGCAACATTCAAGCAAACAGGTTGTCACAGTGCTATCATTTTCCACACGGTCATAGGTTCTAGGCCACTTAATAAATGATTTAATCTTTACTTGATTCTCCTATCATAAACCGTGTGTACTTCCAGTTTTCCTGGGCTAAACTTAGGTAAAGGATGCACTTAACACTCACCCGGTGAGGTTCACAGGACAGCTATTTATCCTCTTAAGTGCTTTTCTCCACAGTGAGCTCTTATTCATAAAAGCCAATGCCAGTCATTCCTCGGACTCGTTCCAACTCGCTGAAGCGCACGTAGGAATGTGCGCTCCTGCCTCCACCCTTCGTTACGCAAATTACGCACAGATGTTTGCCACTAGTCAGGGTGGAGTTGCGCTTTTTACGTTGAAATTTCCACATCCTGTACTCATCAGAAACGGCCGAAAGGCTCAGCAGCCAATCGGCTTTGAGGAACTTAGTCGCTCGACCAACCAGAAGTTCGCAACTGCGGGACTTCAGTGAATCTGTTTCGCTCGTCCGCGTACTGCACGGCTTAACATTTCTTGTGGAAATCTTGAGATAGAGCAACAACCGCTGTATAAGGAGAGCTTACAGTTGCCACTTTTGACGGTAAGTAAAGTACATTTAGTCGGTGTTGTTTTCATAAAGTGAAAAACGTAACTTTACTTTTGTTTGGCTGTTCCTTCGAGATAAGAGGCGGCTACAAGTTACTTCCTGCTCTGACAAGGCCGAGATCCCAAGTTACATTTTAGCTCATAGCTAATGTTGCTGGTGCAAAAGTGTTACGTTTCCAACTCTTTATCCTGTAGCTACTTATTTGGGAGTAAGTTCACAGCGTATCCAAGATATTAAACTTCTAGACAGTGAAACCTGACTAATTTCGGCTTGTGAGTGTGACAGAGAGCGGTTACAGCCCAGCATACCACAAACCACACAGCCCGGGTCTATTTCAGCTGGATACAGCTGAAACAAGGCGTACTTTTCATGAAGACAGCCATAAACCTGACATTTACACGATGCTCAGTTTGTTAATAAAACACAACAATGGGGCTGTCAACTCGGGAAGAAGTGCAGCCATTTGTATCCACTGAGGAACACTTGTATCATGACTTCGCTCTTCTCAGAAGCCCCAACGTTAACATGAAAAACTTGTAATTAAGCAACCGAAATGGGGAATAGGAAGCACTGCAGGGTATACTTACAGTAACAGTAAGCTACACTCTGCAGAGTCTGCAGTCACTACAAGTCTCTGAGCGCCTGAGGGAGCTGGCATTTTCTGAACAGATTCCATATGGCGCTGTCTTACTGCTTTTTGTGGAGAGTTGACACACTTGAGTACACACTGACTGTAACTTGCCCGGTATCAGTTGAAATATTTACTCTACTGTAAGCAGAATGGTGCAGAATTATTACTCCACCTACTTTCCCCATCTTTTTATCTGTAGTTTCCCCGTTTCATTGCCGTGAGCTGGGTGTATTTTGGATCTTTGCTGAGTGGAGCAAAGCTTTAGTTTTGCTTCTGCTTTAGCTCTGTCTGGCTCTGTGTTTATTTATATGCTGTGTGTCACATGACTATGTGACTTATTTAGGGATGCAAGTAACAATTATTTTCATCATCAAGTAATCTGCTTATTATTTTTTGATCAGTTTTTAGTTTAGAATTTGTCATAAACCAGTGAACCAAAATATATTTATTTTAGAATAATACAGAATATAAAAAAGCAAATAACCACAGATGCATGTAATATATAGTAATATATAATAATACATCTCCACATCAGTGCCTCAGTGGTGTGCCATAGTCTCTTAATGTTTCTGTATCTTTGTCATGAATGACCTTCCTTCTTTTCCTCATCAGGGTTGGGCTCCCCTACCCACCACACCCCATCATGCCTTTGGTGACGAGGAATATAGAGCCGCGGCATGTGTGTCGCCAGACCATCCCCTCCAACATCCGCAGTGAGCTGGAATGTGTCACCAATATCAGCCTGGCCAATATCATCCGCCAGCTCGGCAGCCTCAGTGAGTGTTCGCTGTGTGCGCTGTGTTGGGTGTGAACGTGTTGGTCATTAGCATATGGTGTGAATGATTCATAACATGTGGCAGATGTCCCTGACATGTTTATGTAGATGTGAATTATAAATATGTATACAGTATATTGTGCATGTATGAGACAAATACTTTCATCTGTACAAATCATAAACCCACGTGTTTCTGCGTGTTTGTAGGTAAGTATGCGGAGGATGTGTTTGGGGAGCTGTTTGTCCAGGCTGGAGCATTTGCCCTCAGAGTTAATACACTTGGAGAAAGAGTGGATCGTCTGCAGGTTAAAGTCACCCAGCTGGACCCCAAAGAAGAGGAGGGTAAGTGCTCCCACATGTTATTGTCACAAGTACTTCTTATGTTAGTGCTAAAGTAGTTCATTGGTTTGAATACAGTTAAATATAACAGTAAATATTCAGTAATATTGTCTCTGTTTCATCTGTCTGTTTCTCTCAGTCTCTCTCCAGGCCATCACTACTCGTAAGGCTTTCCGTAGCAGCGTGACTCAGGATCAGCAGCTGTTCACCAGGCCGTCTCTGCCAGTGCCTGTACAAGACACCTACACGACCTGTGATCCGCCTCCACCGCTCAACCAGCTCAGTCAATACCGGTAGGACTCAGCAGACACAGAAATACACATCCAGGACTCACATTCATTCACTGGAGCTCAGCGTGCAGGGAATAGTAAGGCCATGTGCATGCACGTGTTAGCACATGGAAACACCCACATACATGCTGTTATTGCCATGACTGTGCCATGAACATACATTATTAAAGCCCACCTCTCTGATGCATATGCATTCAAACGTCATCAAAGAGTGGATCTCAGATTGTGGCTAGACTATAATTTTGTGTGTTTGTCATAGTCTTCAGTTTGGTGGCAGAGTGTGAAGTCTTTGTAATCAGTAACCACAGCACTGGCATCAGCGATACGCAGAGTGAGATTGTATCTTGTCCAAACATACAAAGACTCTGTGTGACTATTTTGAATGTGAATGTGGTGATAATTTGCCCATGACAGTTCTAGCACACATACTACCTACTGTGGATGTGACAAAGGAAAATTGTTTCTTCTAAAGGTCTCTCATGTTAAGCTGAAAAGGGAAGTATAATGACTTGTTAATGCACTGACACATTGGGCAGATAAAGATGACATGAACTGTAACTGATACCCGCATGCAATTATAATGGCTGTAAATGGTCGTCTGCAGGGAGGATGGGAGGGAGGCCCTGAAGTTTTACACTGATCCCTCCTACTTCTTCGACCTGTGGAAGGAGAAGATGCTGCAGGACACCAAGGACATCATGAAGGAGAAACGCAAGCACAGAGTGAGACGCAGAAACAAGCTCATACACACAAAAGCATGAGTCACTGAGTTGAATCAAGCGGGTTACATCAAATAAAATTTAGATCCAATGCTCATCTCACTGTTTTTTATCACTGTCTCCTTTCTGAGTAGAGGGAGAAGAAGGACCATCTGAACCAACGAACACTCAATCCTCGAAAGATCAAGACCAGGAAGGAGGAATGGGAACGCCGCAAGATGGGAGAGGAATTTGTGGTGCCAAAGAATGAAATGATGTAAGTTGAAAAACTGACTGAAGTGAGTTGACGTCTCAGAGTTGTGGTCACCCACAGACCCAAGAGGCTTTAGAGTGCATTACAGCAATAACTTGAGATTAATGAAGTGACTTCATTATTTCTCTGTCTAGTTAACACAGTAAAAGTACAGAATGGGTACTCACATGGCAAACTCCTCTCTCCCTTTTCTTATCAGCCAATCTGTACGCAGTGATATGGGTGGTATGTCCTGTCCCAAAAATGTTCTCAGGGGGTTGGGTGTAGAGCTGGCTGTCATTGGCAGACTGCAGTAAACAAATGTATGAGTCACTCTAGGCTGTAGGGTTGTCAACATGTAAAATAGACTCTAATGCATTATCAGAGAGAAAGCACAAATCCAGAGTCACATTGATAGAGTTGACTAGAATGAGTGTTTTAGTGTTTTTTTTTCTGCTGTATATTATTTATCCTACTTTTCTCTGGCTGTATGAGCCACAGTGTTTGATCCGTTTACAAACTTGATTGTACTATGTCATCCTCTGGCATGTTTTTAACGCACACGCCAGACCTGAAGAGTAAAAAACATTGTGTTGAAGGACAAGCCATTCTCTTTGCACTTCTGCACTTTCTGTGGTTGTTATTTTTAATAGCTGTGTGAACCAGTCACCGCAAGTGACAGGAGTGCTATTTGTGTCTGCTGCTTTAAAAGCATTCATGATACTTCCTCATTAAGTGTTTCATTATAAGAGCTTATAATCAAACAGTACATGACCACAACTTCTAATTAAGGTTGTAAATGTCAGGTGTTGTTTATCATGTTTCAGAGATTCAGTGATGGTTTGAATTTATTTTAAGGAATTCTTCTGAGGGTCTGAATGGGAGTATTGGATCTGGAGAGGGCTTCACTTCTGAAGGCCTCGAGAGTACTGGCTCCTACGCTTACGATCCTAGCTCCCCTCTCTCCATGCCTGGCTCTGATGACTTCCTGCCTCCTCCACCTCCAGACATGGCGTAAGTAGCATCATACATGTAAACCCACACATACTGCCAACACGCTGCCACCCCTTCTAACGTGTAGTGAATGTCCAATACATGTTCTCTCAAGATTATAGGGATTGTCTATTGAATTTTTTAAATTTATTTATTTATTTATTTATTTTGTGAACATGAGCTGCTGAGGTTGTAGCTGAAGAAATTCAGGGTGAAAACAGGGAAATGAAGGGTCACATTTTCCTTTTATCTCTAACTTCAGCTCTGCCACTTACAGGTATAATGATGGACAGTACGGAGCGCCAACCCAGAAGCGTGTCAGCGTGCTCAGTCCATCCCACCCACCTCCTGCTCCCCCCATGGCCTCCTCTCCTCCCAACTCCCGCCCCAACCTTGCCCCTCCCCCCGCACCTCCTCCTCCTCCACCCTCTGGTTTTGGGGTCCCCCCACCTCCCCCTGGCTTTGACGCCCCGCCTTCCCCTCCCCCTCTCTCCTCCTCTCCCTCTGCCTATCCCTCCCCACCTGCTCCCCCTCCTCCACCTGCTATGTCCACTGTTTCTCCTCCTCCTCCGCCACCCATGCCTGCAGGTGGTGGTCCTCCACCTCCACCTCCTCCACCACCTCCCCCTGGGCCTCCTCCCCCCGCCTTTAATAACTCTGTTCCCCCTCCCCCCTTTGGTGGTGGGTCAGCACCCAGCTCTGCTCCCAAACCGCAGCCGGCACCAGCACCAGCACCAGAGGGTGACGCTCGCAGTGACCTGCTGCAGGCCATCCGACAAGGTAAAATGGATATGTGCTGATAGCTGATAGCTGAATCACATTTGAAACAGGGGACACACAAGTAAAATACAGCAATCTGCATAACCACTGATTAGTGAAAGTCTAATTTTCAGTCTCACTACTTTAGCGCGACAGAATGTGTTACCATCATTTCCATGCATCTAACGCTTTGTTAAATCTACCCAGCCTGATAAGATATAGCAGTAACACATGAGGGACTACCTTTCACAGTGATGTTACTGTGCTGGTGATGGATTAGGAACAGTGGTTGAAACTAGTCCCAATGACCAAATGCAATGCAATGTTATTACACAGTAAATCAAACTACCCAACAGAATAGCTGAAATTAGCTCTACTTAAACTGGCTATAACATCAGATAATAATAAACCTATATAATAAATGGACAGGGAACTATTCTAGATTATTGGTACTTTTAGGTTTTGAGTTTTCTTATAGTTATGTTTGCATTCAGTGTTGGTGACCAAAACACATTGTGTGTTCTCTTGAGACCCAACAAACTTGTTGAATGCTTTTCCTTTAAAACATTTGTGTGTGGAAAAGAAGTAAAATCCTGCATTGTTTACATCTTCGTATTCTTTACCTTTACTAATGCACACTGTGTTTCCTGGCGTGTTACTGCAGCTAGCCATTGATGACTGAAATAGCATGAAACTTTCAGCTGGAATGTGTATATCAAACAAAAGCAGACACCCACTTGTAAAAACATGGCTCCATAGCGCCCCTGGTGGCGAAAAAACTCTACAGGGTAGAACTTGTAATGAAGTATTTTTACATGTTGGTAGGACTTTTCTCTGAATATAAAGGATGATTGTGTGTGATTACATCTCCCACCACTGGTTAGGTAGAAAACATACCTTTGTTTTAAATTACAGCTTTTATTACATGCAAACTGTTCATCAGTATACACGAAGAATAACACTAGGAAGAAGAAGAGAGATCACCCACCTACGAGCTGCCTCATTAACGCCAGATGTAGCATAGTGATTAGTCTTTTAACTGTCATCTTTGTACATTGATATTTAACAGCATGTCTGTGGCTAGAATGACAGAATGCTACTTAAAGACTATGTAGATGTTGTCAGGCATGCACTCATTCTAAATGTCTAACTCCCTTTTAGGTTTCAACCTCCGGAAGGTGGAGGCACAGCGGGAGCAGGAAAAGCGGGATCACTTTGGAAACGACGTGGCCGCCATCTTGTCCCGTCGTATTGCTGTAGAGTGCAGTGACAGTGAGGATGACTCTTCAGAGTTCGACGACGACGAGTGGTCCGACTGATCATCATCCCTGTTCACCTTCACTACCACCTTCGTATCTCTCCTCAGCCCTAAAACAGAATACATTCATAAGTACCGGTGGAGCGGAGGTCCATGTTCTGTCTGTGTGTGTGAGTAAGAGAGTTTGAGACCACACGTGACCTATTACTAATCACATTCCTTGGCTCATTTCTTTCCATTTATCCAAAAAAGATTCAGATGGTGCAAAATCTGAAGATGAGCCTGAGTCTGCGCGGTTGTGCTCCAGTTTGCCATTGCTTTCACTGGATGACACACCACTGTTATTGATATGAGAGTGTTATGTGATGTGATGCACGTCTCTCTGCTGAGTCTGTGCGTAAACCCATTGCCCCTGTCCTTATCTTAGTGTCTGGTAGAATCAGGTGCCCTTTGCTGCAGGCCAAGTGCCTGATTTTATCTGCCTTAGTGTGTCATGGCAAAGGATAATAGAGAGGGAGCACACACACACAGGGAGGCAGCCTCTTCTGTTCACAGTATTTGTATGTACTCAGTGGAAAGACACAAGGTGTTGATGTCAAAACATTCTCCCTCATTCATAGATTATATGATATAGATGTAAAATTTATATTACATATCGATTCATATCTACTAAAGATGCAGTCCCCTTTAAATCCCTTTAAAAGCACAGTTTTACTGTCACTTTTCTTCCCCTCACTTTTATATTCAATCTTCTTTTTTTTTCTGTGGTTGTCATGGGAACAATTGACTTGTGGATGAGACCTGGTTGTGTCTTATAAACAAACTCATGAATGAATTATTCAGTGTGATGGGGAAGTATTGTCTAATGTCAGACACCTGGGGTGTTTGATGAGATCACCATACAGAACATATGCAGACATTTAGCACAAACATTGTGATTTATTTTGTACTGTGTCTCAGCTCTGTTTTGTATTTCTTCCTGCCATTTTTAATTTCAAACTTCTCTGGGGGTAAACTATTTTCTGATGCTTTAATCACAGTGCTCAGTGTAGAATGAAGCAGCCTTTTGTCTCCTGCCTGAGAAGTGTCTTTTTTTATAGTGCATTTCAGTGTCAGTGCAGGTTTATTTTGCTCATCCACAGTGGTCACTAATCAGCTTCTTCAAAACAAATTAACAGTTGCCATTAATGAGTCAAATGTAGAACTGACTGATGTTTGGTGTGGACCACGTATTTTTCAAGTGCCTTTTATTTTTAAGTCTGTGTTAAAGCACAATCGCACAGCATGCTTAGCCAAAGTTCTGCTTCTCCTGCCTTAAATTTCCAAATGATTCTAGTTATTTCAATAAAGATAGAGTGAATTACAGTGATTGTTTAGACTTCTTCTCTGTGGGAATGTTTGAGTTGCGTGAATGCTGCATTGTGTTAAATAACAAGTTCCCAAGAATGTCAAGCCTTGGCAAGCCTTCATGCTTTATCCATGACTCATCCCCCTTATGTCAGAGCTGGACACCTTTTCACAGTGGCCAGTGTTGACTGTGTAGGGAGTGTGAAAATGAATCAGCTGGATAAAAGTTCAAAAATGAGTAGGAGGAGAGAAAAACCTCTTGCATAATCGCTGCATCCTCATACTAAGGCTGCTTTGTTGATTTAAAGAGGACACACTGGATGCACAGTGATGGTAGTAACATTGCAGATTGCTTTAGCCACCAAATAATTCAGGATATAGCAACGGAGGGCAGCAGTCTGTGCCTAATTGAGTTAAAGAGCGAGAGATAGAGAGGGACAAACGCACTAAAAGCCTCAGCAGCAACGAAGAGAAGAGTGCTGACATCACGCAGTAGAAAAAAAGCATTTTTTATTCATCAGTATAAAATATTCATTCATTTGAAAAAGGTTGTGCAACACGAACATATGGTCAGAACCTTTCAAAGTGCCTTTCACAGCATGTGCAAAATAGAATCTCAAAAATCTAGAACACCATGTTTTCTAGACATTCAAGTAAATAAAATTGGGCTTTGGATCTCACATGTCATTACACTGTGACAGGCTTACATTTAAAACCCATCCTTTTTTTCATCTTAAAGTGCCAATGGTCATTAGATCCACTTTTTATGAGTGGGGATTTTTATAACATCCCTGTGATTGTTTCATTCTGCGGATCCAGTGGAGCTACAATTGACTGTGGATGAGGCACAAAGTACACACAAGACAGTACGTTTAATCTTTGTGGCAACAGCAGGGCTGTTCCAACATGGCTGCCAGCCAGGACAGTTCAGTACATTCTGATTCACAGAAGGACGTCTTCTCCCAGAAAAGTGCTGCTTCTGTGTATGTGGGAGTATGTGTGTGCGTGTGTGTGTGTGCGCGCAATAGAGAGAGAGATGGGGAGTGTGAGGCTTCATGTTCTGGATCTGGATGACAGTCACTGCAGCTGTGTGTGTATCTTGGCACACAGACGGTGATATGTCTAGCATAGATTGTGTGTTGGCTTGACTCTGGCGATGTTTGGCAGTCTACACATCCACAGGGTAGTGTATGTGTGTGTTGTGTGTGTATCTGTGGGGGCAGCAGGCCTGGAGCAGCACCTTGCGAATGTCTTTATTTCTCAGACTGTAGAGGATGGGGTTCAGCAGGGAGCTGCCCGCCGCCGGCACCAAGGTGGCATAGGTGTACAGAGGAGGGCTGGATGCGTCTCCCAGGAGCCCCCAGAGGGAGAAAGGCATCCAGCACCCCACGAACACACTCAGGACCAGGATCAATCGAGAGAAGCCCCTCCCACTGCCGTGTTTGCTTGCATATGATTGGTTGGCTGGGAGGAAGTGCCTCTGGGTAGCGATGGCGTGGGCATGCCGCCTTGCCACGCGGCAGATCCCAGCGTACAGTTGCAGGGTTACCATGACGACCACCAGGAAGCCACCACACAGCAGCGACAGGTATGTCCGGGTCAGAGGTCGTGCTACAGAACAGGAGTCTGGCTCTCCAAGACAGTGCCATCCCATCGCTGGTCCCGCCCCGATGACACATGCACCCAACCAGACCAATAGCAGGAGGACGGCAGCTCTGCGACGTGATTGGCCTGAGCCATAGGTGAGGGCGTGGCTTAAAGACAGGTATCGGTCCAGAGCAACACCCATCAGGCTGCAGAGCGAAGCAGTGAGTGATGTCACCAGCAGTCCTGAGGTCAGCAATTCTGACCAATCACTGGGTTCCACACAGAAGAGGAAGAGGAAGTGAAGGATCAGAGCAACACCTGCCAGGAGATCTGCCAGTCCAAGGCTAGCCAGCAGCAGGAAGACAGGGGCGCGTAGAGATGGGGTGGCCAAGATGGTGGTGATGACGATTGCATTTTCAGTGGCAATGAGAGTTCCTGAAACACACAGGGCCACGCCCCACACTGTGAGGGGTGGGACCTCATATGGGGATGAGTTATCCAGCTGGTCCAGAGGGAAGAATGGGTCTGCACCTGAGGACTCATCCCAGCCCAGGTCAGAGGCGTTCAGGATCATGGCTGGTCAGCAGTCACACAAACACAAACCTAAGAGAGAGAAAAGGAGAGGAGTGTTTGACATTAGCTCTGATGTGTCCATTTGCCCATTAAACAGCCTTTTCTTGACTAGAAGCTGTGGTTTCAGCCTGTGAAGCTGCTGCAGGCCGGATATGGCATCAGGCAGAAGAGGACTGGGGTGATAGAGCACTAATGATCCCGTACTCTTGTTATGTAATGCAGCTATATAAAATAGAGCAACACTATTAGTGGTTTTTGTAGTTTTCTTGGTCCTATCATTCTGATTCTTTTATTGTCCTGTATTGTTTTTCTTAATCATGAAGAGGGATAAAAAATAGTTTATAAGTATTGGGACAGATACGTAACATAAAACTCATCCACTGATTTGTCTAATAAGCCACAAAACACAGCCCATACAGTGCAATTAAAAAATATGATAGAAAGTAATACAAATGACCAACACTCTCATTCTAGGCTGAAAAATTCTTTAGAAAATGACCCATTTTGAAATTGCACCACTCATATAATCGTGATTTCCTAAAGATATGTTAACGTGTTTAAATGGTCACATTTTTTTATTTTATATATATATATATATTTATTTTATATATATAATATAAAATAATGCTGGGTTTGAAATGACGTCTCCGGCTGTAGTCTTGCGGGAAGTCAAGCAAAATTAATCAATATGTCTGCTTAAGGCAACGCGACAGATAGAGTTACCAAAGCATTAATGCATCATTACGCTATCATCGATTAAACTATCACTAACACAGCTTTTATCTTCAGCGCGTCCGGGCATCTCGTTCCCTTTCACTGCCCGCTCTTGGTTTCATCCTGCACACATTTCAGGACCTAACAGTGTAAATATCTGTAAACTAATTTCCAGATTCATTTTAGGAGCTACACCCTGAGGTTTCCCTCTTGTTAATGTCCAAACACTATGTTCAACAAGCGAGATAACACTGTGTAAACCTCGGGTAGATTCTAAATGTACCATGCACTGCTGCATATCTGGAATAAGAACGCCTGCACAATTAATTAGACTATAATTAGGCTATTTAAGGAATCTATTTCAAGATGCTTGTGCTCTCTGCTTTGTTATCTTCTTGTACTGTATTACATGTCAAAATGTACTGCATGCCGACTGAGGGGAAATACCACATCGTTACTGTAATACATGAATGTTATTTTAAGATTATTTTTGCGCATACAGGAGGAGGGTTTTTTCTTTTTTCTTTGCCACACGAGGAGTCTTTCATCCTCCTCCCTCTTGGAGTGAGGAGGTATATCCCACCTCCTAGTGCGGAGGACCCTCTTGTATAACACAGTTGCAGGTTCACTGCACCACAGAGGATGTCCCCAAAACATGCACGCACACATGATCACGCGCGCACCGCACAGGCACACATACTGTACTGTATATACATACATTACGAGTATTCATCTTACCTTATTAACACGATTCCGTGATTTCCTTTGCAGGAGCTCAACAGATTTGTTCTCTTATAAGATCCAAGCCAGATGATAGAGATGAGGTGATGCTGCTGTCCCTCTGTGCTGCTCGGCACCAGTTTAAATAAGGAGGACAGTCCCCGTGTTTGCTGCTCCCGTGAACTCCCGTCTTCATCAAAGTTGTGCCAAACTCTCACTTGGTGTCTCTCGCATCTCCTTTTCTTCAGTCTCTCCGGAGCGCTTACGGGAGGCAGAATGGATGCTCTTGCGCGCGGACTCAGCCACAAGAGAGCTCGTCTGACGTCAGTGACTGGGAGGCTCGACCAATCAGGGACCCGGCACTGAGGATGCGGGCAGAGCAGGGAGGGGGGGGGGGGGGGGGGGGGTGTGTATATGGAGTAATTTCATTCAGAAAAATGCGGCATCTCTGTAGCCCCTCCCACTGCGGTTCACTCCCGCTCTCATTTCTTGTAAATAATCACCGCCAATGTCCACCCCCCACCCCCCGTCCAACACATTTTCTCAATCAGACCCAGGAGCCTGGTTGAATGAGAGGATATTGTTTTGTGCTGGGCAGGGCTCAGAGGTATGGAGCTCGGGGCTGGCGCTGTCCACGGTGCTGAAACGCATCAGGATGACTCATGGGGAGATGTCCTGCAGAGCAACAGCAGTCTGTGTGTCAAGTGAAAACTATCCACCCAAATGACCGAATGAGGGACAATTTTGCTTAAAATGAGATATAATTATCCCTTTCCTTACCAAAAGCTCAGCTATGACTATTCTTGCATATTATTATTACTATTATTAGTGGTACTTTTGGTGTCATACTAGTGCATAGGAAATGCATTCATGCATATACAGAAACAATAGCCTACACATAGCCTAATAATTTATTCTAATACAACATCTGCATGAACAATAGCCTCAAAATGAACAAATTAACCACAGATTTAAACAAACACCTGACTCCACCTATTAAAATTGGACATTAAAAGCTTCACACATGTGATCTAATCTAATAACCCTAAATTCCTTTAGAAATCTTATAGGTCTGTGCTTATATGGGTGCAATAGGATACAGGCATGAGGATTTGTGATCTGCTGTGGGTGGTGAGGGGTTTCCTGCGCTCAGACAAAACAAGCAAATATATTTCTTGTTGCTTGTTATCTCATTTATTGATTTGTCTTTTGATTTAGGCGAGCCCCTGCCCTCCGACAGTAACATAACAGCAGCGGGGGGATTCATGATGGCTTCCCCGATTTGATAGAGAGTGTGGGTGGTGCAGCGGGACGAGCTGAGCTGCTGTCTACGTGGTCGCGCATATCAATGCACCAACTCGGGGAATCTCGTCCTGCTCGAGCCATATTAGGACACGCTTCCTGTCGATAAACCCCCGCTACGTCACCGAGCGGGTCTGAAGTGCAACACTTGGCAGCTTCAAAGGGAAGTCTGCATTAAGGAGCGTCTCCAAATTTCTGCAGCATTAGGCTTTTTTTTCTTACCTGAAAACCCACTTCACTTCACATCCCATTTTTCAAGACAAATTTGATAAAACCACTAGTAATGTGTAAGGCTTATATTTTAGGACAGCATTTACTGGTATCACAGGAAAGCTATATTTAAGGGATATTATAGGGAATATCACCTGTGGAATATCCAGGTTTTATATATAATAATAATAATATCCAGATTTTCCCATTTAAAACACTAAAATGTGATGGATTCGTATTTTTTCCACCTCAGACTCACGTATTTTATTCAGTTAGTTCACATACTATATATATGCATTTGTACTAATACTATAAGTCCTCTCGCCGCCTCCGGCTGTAAATTGCACCATTATCCACTTGTTTGTCGCTGGTGTATCGATTTTTGCCAACAGTGGGAACATCAGTGGAGGAGGAAATCGTGTTTAACAGGACTGCGGAGTATCCCTTTGTATGTATGTATGTGTGTGTGTGTGTGTGTGTGTGTGTGTGTGTGTTCTTGTTTTATTATTAATCATGCCAACACACAATCTAGGCACCCTGTGGATCTCCACAGCTCTACCCAGACAATGTGTGAGAGAGAGCACAGTACAGTATGAGATGTGGGAGTACATGAGCCACGTCGGTGTGAGTGGAGGAGGTGGTGTTGATGATGATGATGATGATGATGGTGGTGGTGGTGGTGGAATTCACAGCATAAAGATGAAAAGTGTGTCGTGATGCTGGGCTCAATCGGTTGATGCACCTCATTGTGAGAGCTAGGTCCCGGGTATGACTCAGTGCATAACAAAGAGACTCTTTGAACTGCCTTACGTATACTGCTGGATGCATGCATGTGTGCAGGGGCATGGCTACAAGACGAGTCATGGAACCTTTTCTAACCAGGGCACCCTGAGCCCCCTTTGCATTCCAATTTCCACACCATTATTACCGACCCAAACCTCCAAACATTAATTTACTGAGAAAACTGGGACTGTTGCTAAACACAGTGTGCGCATTTGTGCGTGTGTAACACTATAACTTCGACTCAAGGTCAGCTCTCTCATTTTTATCTAAGCTTCATACAGCTAGTGAGGAGTTTTGCAGTAATTAGTCAGCACCTTGCTTCATATATAAACTTCAAAACCTTCTCTGAGTTGTTTCACATTAGCAAATCAACTCTGTTTGACAGCGCTGACATGTGATTAGGGCAGCACTTCATCACAGTCAGTGACACATTTGAGGTGACAATAGACTGTTGACGTACAGGCTGTCGACTGCACATAGTCGCATGGGCTCTGACACGCCAACGTGTGTTTTATAATCATTCGCACCTACAGTATATTTAGAGCTGTCTTAACTGGTTTGGATCACTTGATACACATATTAATGACACATCCCTAATCAAAATGAGAACCCTGATAGTGCTGATAAACTGTCTAAATCAGACCTTTTCACAGTGGACTCCTGTTAATGATCTTTGTTTGACTTTTTGGAGAAATTAGTTCTTGCTGGTTCTGATTAGTTTGGTTAATGAGTGATTTTTCTTTTTCGGGTTGTTTAATTGTAAAGGTATGTAGAGGCCTAGTGACCTTACAACAGTATATGACAAGAAAAAAGGAAAAAGTCAGAAAAAATAATGTATTTTGTGATAGGAGTACATTTTTTAGCCATGGTAGCAGTGTGGCTTGAAATGTTGGTGTGTTTGTCAGTCCACCACTTTGATCTTAAATAATATAAATATAACAATTATTGGATGGATAGTCATTAAATTTGGCACAGACGGTCACGGTCCCTAGGGGATGGATTGCAAAAACTTTGATCTCCTCAGGCTGGGAACCATAGTCCTAGAATAAAGACCCATCCAAATAATGATTGATAGAAAAGTGTAAAATATTGCTAAAGATGCACCTGATGGCTTTAGTGCAAACATGTGCACTAACTTAAACATGAGCTGTTTGTAAGGACATAGATGTAAATGCAAACGTGTGTGTCTGCGCTGCCTGCTGAGGTAAACAGGTGTCAGTCCGTCCAAACTGGTGTGTATTTCAGGAGGGTTGAGGTGGGCCAGTTGGTTGCCAGGAAACCAAGTTTGGGTGTCGCTCATGTTACACAGATCCCTGTGTCCTCTGTCTTTCTCTCTTTCTCTCTACATCCTAACCAGGAGCTGTATCTCTATCTACAACCATTGGATACCCTTTTACAGGACTTACCGAGGCATTTTATTCACTTTTTTGTTGATAGAAATTCAACTCAAATCACCAACGTTTCCAGCCGTCATTTGCAGGTGTTGGTGCTCTGTGGCTTTCAGGATGCAGCAATTGGTACTTAAGGTCCTTTGTTCCACACTGCTGCTTCTAGCAGTGGTGCCCGCCGTGTACTTACAGTCAGGTAGGGGGGGCATCCACATGTCTCAAATATTTTCTTACTGTATGACTGTTTCAGAGTGTTTCTGTCTTGAGAGAAACCTGTTAGTGCCTTCCTACACTTTGCATCTAGTGTCTCCTTTCTTTGACTCCACCAGGGCCTCATTCGGGTCTTTCCATGATAAATTATCTCCTCTAATTCACTTGGAAGATGGCATGTTTTCCAGTATTTTGCACAAATTGAGAAGAAGTAAAAGTGTGAGAAGTGAATGAGAATCTACCATCCTGTCTTTGGCACGACTCCTGTCTCTTGCCCACTCACTTTTGTCTATTTTGACACTGTCCAGACTGGTGAGACATAATTACACAACAAAATGTTTCCATGGGAAGATAATTGTACATCGGCCACTAAGTTGGTATTGATTGGCATTTCCCATTGACTGCCAGTTTTTTTTTTCTGTTGCTACAGATTGTTCTCAAGCAGAGTCATGTGACCTGTGCGTTGGTGACTCCATGCTCAACCTGACAGGCTGTGTCTGGAGGCTTTGTCCAGATGGTAAGGTGCCCATACGCGCGTGCGTGCACACACACACACACAAAACACCTGTGACCTATGATAGTAATTCAATCATCACAGCTACTGTAACATAAGCCTCCCTGGTTTGTACACGATGTTTGAATTATTTAGTATGCCAGGAATGCACACGACACAAATACACACACTTAAACACACACACACACACACACACACACACACGCACTAAAATGCTTGTTCTCTCTGTCTCAGGTAATGATACAGGCAGGTGTATGACTGATCAGGGGGACTCAGCAGACAACGGCATGAACTGTAGCTGGACCAGAGTGTCTGAACTGTGCACAGGTAGCAAACAATTCCCTCTGAAGTGAACACAAATCATTTCTCTGCCGCCCTCAGTGACACTCATCTCTCTTGCATGTTTCATTTCCCAGTTGTGGAGACTGTAGCTGATGGAGGAGGTCAAAGTGACTCAGGTAAAGTGTGCCAGCTCTGTGCCAGCATCCCCCCACCCTCCCACCCCAACACACACACACACACACACACACACACACACACACCCCTCCCCTTTTCTCTTGCGTCAGACAATTATTATTCCCATAAGAGCTGAGTAAAATGTTCCCCAGCGCCACTCACTCAGTCATTTCCACCAGTAAAAATCTCCATTGCTGACGCTCTCCTCTCTTCCCACCCTACCTTGCTTTCATGTAATTTCCTCCATTAAACCCATTAAATACTTTCCCTCCAGGTGATGGTAGCAGCACCAAATCATCCCCAGAGTTCTCCCAGGCCAAGTTTGACATGTCCAGCTTCATCGGAGGCATCATACTGGTGCTGTGTCTGCAGGCAGGTGGCTTCTTTGCCATGCGCTTCCTCAAATCCAAAGAGCAGAGCAGCTATGACCCCATGTGAGTTTGTGCATGTAGGTGTTATAGAGCAGAGAATTTAGCGAGACTGTACCAGTTTAAGTATGTGCATGAAAATAAGTTTGTGTCATTGTGTGAAGTGGTTATGTGTTTCTGCAACAGCAGCCTCTAGTGGCAAGAGTGATCAACAGCACCCAATGACCAAGGCGATTTACCTTAAACATCCTTCTAGGTTGTTTTTCGATTCTAATTGCTATCCTCATTTGTCCATATCATGTGTCTGACTTCACACAGAGAGCAGCCACAATGAAGACAAGATGTGTGAAGGACAAGCAGATGAGAGTGGAGGACAGAGCAGTGACTCATCAGCTTGTGACGACAATATATATTTTTTTCTTTTTTCTGAGCCCCTTTCCTTTTTGGTTTTGTCCCCATGTGTCTCCCTGAGGGTTGGGTGTGTTTATTAGAGGATATTTTTCTCAGATTACTGCATTGTGTAACAAGTGTCTGTGCACGTCCACTTTGTATAGCACCATATTTATATTCCAGAGAAATTTTGGCTGTTATTATCAGACAGATGAGAAACAAAAAGGGCTCTGACTGTTTCAGCGATTATCTATAAAACTCAACACAAATCCTCATCAAAACTGATTTAACTAGTTAAAGGTTTGTCCTCTCGCAAACAACAAGTAACTGGCTGTATCAAATGAGCAGTTTGAACTGTGTAAACAGTACAGTGCAGTTATGGGAAAGGCTGATATAATCCCATGTAGACAGTAGGTCAGACAAGGTCATTACAGGCATTTTGAACTTTTTTCAAGAACATATATGAGACTCTGGAACTGGATTTTGTTGATCATGTAGGAATACTTCTGTATGTCAAAAGGCGTTGCAAAAACTTTGTGGTATTTTGTTGAAACAAAAAAATTAAAGTCTAGATTATGTATCTTATATATTTATTTTATGTATTAACCTCTAGTGAGTGAAACAGAGAGGTTTGTCTGGGGGCCCTAAGGAGCCATCTTGAGAACTCCTCTTTTGGGACCATAGAAAATGGCACTTTATAATCTAACATCTAAGGCTTAACTGAAGTGACAGACCTACAATATGGCTCTAGCACTACACTACTTTGGTTTGTGTGTTTTTGTTTTGAATTGTCAAAAGCTTGGAGTCTTTTTTTATAAGTTGATTATCATGTAGGACATCTCAGTTTTAATTGCTCATATTTATATGATACTAACGCTTCAATAACAGTTCAAAGAGACGTGATGTGACCCTGTTTACTCATGTTAATACTGGTTAGTTTAGTTATTATGAGATGTTTGGATTTTTTTTGTGATGCCATTAGAATGAAAACTGTCTAACAAGGCTCTGATTAAACCAATAGTAAATACCTGTTTCTCTCAGTGTGTGTGTGTGTGTGTGTGTGTGTGTGTGTGTAGTTGGTACCAGCTAATCACTGTAAGAGACTGTATAGTAGGTGCTGAGTGTGTATTTGCGAGTGAACTGATTCAATTGTAATTTGGGTGTGACCTGAAACATGTGCAGTTAGCAATCACCTATCAGTCCTTAGATATGCGGTTGTCAGTATGTATCCCAGCATGCAGCAGGAACAGAGTGAGCTGACGGAGGCCTTTAGGGGGAGCAGCAGGATGGCTGAGCTTGGACGCACCAGTCGCTGCCTGAGCCAGAACACTACAGGCTTGAATAAGCCCACACAAAAAAGCTTCCCCAACTGGGCAGACTGTGGCTGTTGTCCAAGTCTGTTGACAAAAGACAGGACTGAATACAGGTCTGTTTTTTCACTCTGAACTCACCCTCCCCCTACACACACACACAAACACACACACACACACACACACACACACACACACACACACACACACACATTTACAGTGAGAGAAGGGAAAGTCCAGCACACACATTACCACACTAAAGTTGAGGCTGGTTTCATGTGCTGCTGGCTATTCTATCTACTGCTTTAAAGCAAGCAGAAAGCTCTGTTTGCGTACTGTGTGCATGTGTGTGTACAGTGGACTAGGTGCAGCAGCAGCCTCGGTATGGTGGCCAAGTGTGTGTTTAACAGGTGTGTCCAGCTACAAGGAGGAAAGCTGCATCCCACCTCCACCCTTCAGTTGGTGGCAAAACATCCGTGTGTGTGTGTGAGTCATATCGCACAGCCAAACAAACGCACGGTATCAATTTGACGCTCTAAAACACACACACACACACACACACACACACACACACACACACACACACACACACACACACACACACACACACACACACACACACACACACACACATGTCATCCTCCCTCTGTACTTTCTGTTTGTTCCGCCTCGCGCTCAGCTCCCAGCTGAGTGCAGCCCCTGTGCTGACTGACTGTGGAGGGCGTGTTCACTCCGTTTACTCAGCACAAATACATAGACATACACACACGCGCGCACACACACATATACACATCCACCGCACTCTGAACAACTTTTCACCAAACTTTTTCACAGATGGAAGTGGCGGGAGCTGTCAAGTAAGGTAACACAGTTTTGGCTTGGGGTTTTTAATGTTTCTCTGTGTGTATTGTGAGTGAACACGAAAGGGGGAGAGGTTAACCTTTGGTCTAAACGGGGAAAAAGTGGCGACAGGTGTCTTCTCTCTCGCGGTGTTCGTGATGAGGAAAGTGCTGCACCTGCCTATTCACCCTATAGCGAGTCTTCATATAAATAATTATGACCAGATTCTTCAATAATCCGTCAGAAATAGAGCACTAAATATAACAGTCGTCTTACTGCGCGCAAAAAAACAGCAACTGTTCAATCGATTGAGTGCGTTCTGCAAAAATGACAAAGCTACAGAAATATTATTATGACGAGAAAAGTACAATATATTTCATGTCATGTTCCTCCACACTATAATTGTATTTTTTTGTGTTACTTTAGGTGTCGGCTTGTGAAAGTTGTGGTGCACTTTTGGAGATATCCTGTTTGCCAAACTCCTAACCCCTTTGAAAGGAGGATCGCTTTGCGCAAGTTAAGTACTAGGTAGGTAACTAGCCTCAAGGCGCTGAGAAACACGCACGCAAAGACAAAATGTTATATCGTAGCGCAGCAGATAGGTTTAATCCATACATCTGTTTGCAGAGTTTCTAAACACCGTCTCTTCAGCAGCAGAGACTGCAATACAGCTTGGGAAATAGTGTTTGTTTTTCAAGCCTTTTGTAGTTGTAGTAGACAGAGAGCATCTGGTGCAGGTGTGGGGATGAAAGTCACACAGGTGACAGGAACAGCCTACCAGAACAGCATGTGTCCCTCTTCCGCTGAGGTACCAGAGCAACGTGGAGGACACGGTTTTCAAAGTACACTGCACTGAAAGTACATTAAAAGCCTTCCATACCTGCGGATCAGTGCGCTTCCCCTGCGGTTCCTGGAGATGATATACAGGATAAGAAAGAACACAAACACGCGTATTTTTTTCTGACATTATTTCTATTTGCTCGCTTCTTGTGTGAGAACTAATTTTATACATCTTGAAGTCAAACATGTATTTAAATGAACGATCTGTGCAGGAAATAAATTACTTCCTGGTGGAATTACTGCAACTCACACTCATATATGCAAATATGTGTCACACGTAGACAGTGCTTCATTTTAACAAGCTGTGCCCAATATACGTTTGAATATATATGTTTATTTTGGCATGACATTAAACAGTATCAATAGGGACCCAAGTGTAATTAGAGAATAACAGTTTCATTTGTTTGTCTAAGGTTTGCGTTCCACACGCTTGTCTCTAGGGATGGAGGGGAGCGGTTGACTGTTCCTGACTCCTGAGCCACCTGACAGCAGGAGCAGTCCACCATCCTCCAGGTCTTACAACGTGACTTGGAGTTGCCATGTACGTGATGAAGGACGTGTAAGGTCAGAGGTGACTGTTTAACCTTCTAGGGCCAGTTCCAGTAATTGGCATTGTCCAGCAGTGAGTGCAAACATACATATAATGAATGGGAGAAAATGTTAAGACAAGTCAGAGCATGATAAGATTTTAAATGTATAACTGTATCATGCACACCTGTAAGGAAGCATCTACATTTACAAGTCTCCACTCATTATCCAGTTTTCCTACTCTGTCTCCTCTGTGTTGTAGTTGTAGTTCCTACTGTTGAAAGTGAGTGTAGTCTGTAGACTGAAACCTCAGGTAGAGTCAAATAAATACAGTGCATTTACATATGGGCTGCTATTCAGGTTTTGAGTCTTAGCCTGGGATGTGATGTTTATATTGCACATGAGAAACCTTGGTTATTTACAGCCTAGTGTAAATAGCAATATCCAGGTTTCGTCATCTGGCAGCAGATGTCTTGATTCCTCAACATGTCAGCCACTTATTTCTAAGAGGAACAGTTTGTTTTCCAGCTGTCTGAACTCTGTGGGATTTAGCCTCCATTTGATCATCAGTAATGGAAAAACGAAAGGACAATGCAATTTCTTCTTTGGTTTTGTTTTACTTACTACTACGTAACTCTTGAGTTGATGACGCACCCACACAGTGTCGCTAATGATGCCACAGTATCTGAAAGGTTTCTTCAGGAGCTCCAGCTAATATATCCAGGTTTCTCAGAACCAGGATTCGATATTTACATATGCAGCACATTACCGGAATATTCCAAAGACCCGGCCATAACTACACATGTATAAACACACTCGTGCTGGCTAACCGGCAAACAAGTTTTTGGCTTTGCTCACTTGTTTTATGTCTAGTGAAATAATATTTCGCTGTGGGAGCAGCTCTGAGAATAAGCCTGCACAGCTCATCCTGCAGTTGGCCACTGACCACAGCACTGACTGAGCTCCATAGTACCTCTACGGTTAACAAACTCTATTGTTCCCGTTTGTGTTACTTGCTTTAAGTTAATCTTTAAAGTAGGGCCTCAGCTCATGACAATTTTTTATTGTTGATTATTAATTTTTCTTTTGCTGTATCAATTCATTGTTTAATCCATGAAACATCAGAGGATAGTCAAAAATGCTCCAACAAGTTCTCAGGACCTAAGGTAGAGCATTTGTGCTGACAGTTGTATTGCCTAAGCGATTTCTGTGATTGGCAAATTGAGTAATCACAATTGTATGAAACACCTTGCATGCAAGTGAATGTGATGTCAATTTTATTTTTTTTTGTAGGAAAATTGACACCTCTTGTCTGACTAATTTCATTTCATCCGTGACTACAGTGACTGCAAACCTTCTGTTTAGTTT
Source organism: Lates japonicus (assembly GCA_033238685.1). Classification (NCBI taxonomy): domain Eukaryota; kingdom Metazoa; phylum Chordata; class Actinopteri; family Centropomidae; genus Lates; species Lates japonicus. The sequence goes on along the minus strand of BRZM01000084.1, from coordinate 681,658 downwards.
TCTGACGCCGGTGACATCAGCTGACTTTTGCCAGACAGGACGGTGTGGTTGTTTGCTGTTTAATCTGGCCCCATGTCAATGTTGCAGGATCCTCCAGCAGACAGGGACAGACCCGGCACGCCCGCGCCCTGTCGGGGTCATGGCTTAGCGAGGAGTGCAGCAAACGCCCATCATAACCGGGTGTCGGGTCAGTGAGCCTGGCCCACGCCACCATACTGTGTGCAGGAGGGTGAAGAGCAGAGGTCAGTTTTCCAGATTAATGCGGTACTGCTGTTGCTGGCCTGTGGGCTGCTTTCCTGTTGTTATAGGATATCCCAGTGATGGGTCTGTGGTTGTTGCCATGTGGTACAGAGATGTGCCTCTGACTGAACCATTTAATGGAGAGATGAGGAACCCACCAACAATACCACGACTTCCTGAGGCAGAGGTAAGACTGAAGGACGGTAAATATGAGGAGAATGATGTACGTGGTGATGGCAGATTTAAAAAAAAATCACATCACTTGCTGCAAAATGTGTGAAACTGCATTTCTTCCTTATTTGTGTTTTCAGGAGTTCAGGAAGTTTGACACTCTACACCTTACACTCCAGAACAAAACGCCCTGTAGCACAGGTCTGTGTATGCACATGTTTCTTATTTCCAGGCATGAAACTGTTTCTAAATAATCATCTAGATATTTTAAACCACCCATCTTCACCTCTAGGGTTCCAACACATACAAGAATCATCCAAAGGTATTAAAGTTTCCATCTCCCTGCTCTGTATCTACTAGCTATTTCCTTTGTACTATTACTACCTCGCCATTCTGCTCAAGCAGATCAAGTAAAGGAGTATGCAATGGCTTACCAGAGGAACCTGAGGTGATTATGCAACACACACCCACATAAACATATTATCACGACTAATGGTTCTGATAAATACGTTAACTGGCAGGTTGTCCCACTTTCTGTTCAGGCACACCACAGACACAGAGTTAATGTTTTTAAATTATTTGGATGTGTAATTTAATCACAAGTTTTCCAGTGGTAAGCTATGAGTAGTAAAAGGATATGATATGAGGGGAGGGGGCTGCCAATTTATAGATGATCAGTAGTGATGATGAATCTGAGAATTGTGCGTATGTCTTTAGGATGACTTTGACGGTCATAACGGAGACACTGACTCACTGAGCAGCAGCCTGATAGAGCCAGCTTCTCTGAAAACCAGCAGCTCCACCAGCAGCCTTCATTCAGGCTACACGGTACTCACACACACACACACGCACACACGCATACGTGCATGCACACACGCGCGTTTGATTAATTGGCTATCCAGCGACGCAAGATGACTCAGCTCGGGACAATGACGTAGGTGCTGATCTTTGTTCTGCGCGTGTGTGTGTGTGTGTGTTGTAGCTCAGTGGAAGCATGATGAGTCTGTTCAGCTCGGGAGATTTTGGACTGGTGGAGGTGAGGGGCCGTATCCAGTTCTCATTGGTTTACGAGACCCAGAAGGAGGAGCTGCTAGTTAAAGTGTATCGCTGTGAGGACATCGCCTCAGCACGAAAAAGAACCGCTCCGACCCGTAAGTGACAGTTGGTGCCTGTGCATCTGAGTGTGCAGATTGCAGCAACAGTGTTGTGTTCAAAACCAGTCATATAATGTCTGTGTGTCTGTGTGTGCGTCTTTCACAGATATGTTAAAACCTATCTCTTACCGGACAAGTCGAGTCACAGTAAGAAGAAAACTTCAGTGAAGAAGAAGACACTCAACCCGATCTATGATCAGACACTCAGAGTGAGACACACTCTCATTTACATATTATATAAAGTGGCAGCCTTCACAGAAATCCCCCCATCTGCCATTTGTCCTCCAGCTCTCCTCCATGTGTCCTGCACCATCGCACTGCAGTCACTCTCTAGTTTTGAAGATGCCCTTTCAATAAACCATCTAATTTAAACTTTTCTTCCTATAGCTAATGGTGTCCTTGTCCCGTCCTTCCTCCTGTTATGTGTTAACTATCTGATTCTGATTATATACCCTCAGTATAAAGTGAGGATTGGGGAGCTGCGGAGTCGGACCTTGAACCTGTCGGTGTGGCACGCCGAGCCCCTTGGGAGGAACGTGTTCCTGGGTGAGGTGGAGGTGGCTTTGGGCCAGTGGGACTGGACCTGCAATCAGCCGCTGTGGCAGGACCTACAGCCACGGGTAAGGGAGAGTAGATATGAAAGTGTGACTCGCATGCAAATACACACTCTCGCAGTCACACAAATTAGCATGTGTGTTTGAATACTCTCACACTAATATTTACCAAAACACTGTGATGCCTGCGTCTACATTTGTTTAGTATCTGAGTGTCTGTGAAATAGCAGTTTTGGCAGCTTTGTTGAAGACAGAGAGGAGTGTCTCTTGTGTCTGGGAGAGCTGAAGGGAGAGGAAGACATGCTGTGAATATCAACTAAGGTTTTATGTAACCTTAATCTTTCCCTGCTTCCACACTTCTGCTTCCCTCCTCCACGCTTTTCTTTTCTTTTGTCTTTTCCTTTGCTTCTATCTTTTTCTTTTTTCCTGCTCTCCTCTTCACCCCACATCGCAGATTCATTTGAATCCTGACTCCATTAGCAGTCGTGGGACCATTATGCTCTCTATTAAGTTCATCCCAGACGGATTCGAGGGTGAGCAGAACATATACATCACAGACGCACATTATGCCCCAGCTTAATATTACAATCAGGCGAGTCTCATACTTTTTCCTTGTGTGTGCTTGTGTGTGTGTGTTAAGGTGGTGGTCTGCCACTGACAGGAGAGGTTCACATCTGGCTTCGGGAGGCTCAGGGTCTCCTGTCCAACAGAGGAGGTGCAATAGACTCATTCGTCAGAAGGTGTGTCAGCTCTGCATCATATTTTCTGATATTTTATCATCAATTTTTTGTCCTGGCAACAATTTTATTTAGCAGCATTTAAAAAAAAAAAATCATGATCATCATGTTTTAGTGCATCAACTTGCACCAACATGTATGTTAGATTGTGGGATCACTTTTGAGTCATTTTACTTTTGAGTTAAGATGAATCCTCAAAATGAATCCGGTGTCACTCTGAATTTAACTTAAACCCATTAAGCTACATACTCCCGGATGCTAGTAGACAGAGTGGTCAGAAGACACGCGTGGTGAAGCGCTCCATCAGCCCCACCTACAACCACACCATGGTGTATGATGGCTTCCACACCAGCGACCTGAGAGAGGCCTGCGCTGAGCTGACTGTCTGGCAACGCGAAGGGTTAAAGACGCACGCCTTGGGTGGGATTCGTCTGAGCTATGGAACTGGTGAGAGTACACTGTACATTTTAATACTTATATTTATATTCATATTAAAAAGATTAGCCTGTTTCTAGTTCTTAGTTTTTCTTAGGGTATAAAGAAAGAGGTACAAAGGCGCAGAGTCTTCACCTCCTGACATGTTCTTTACTTTTTTTTCTCTGGTTTTAGTGACGTCCTTGGTGATAAACAGGTATATATTTGGTATAAGCTGCAGTGTCTTGATCGTGTTGCAGACAAACTGCTTTTTTTGTTTCCATAAATATAAAATGTATCACATCCTGTACAGTTCTATACTTTTGTCAAACGTAGGAGCCCACCAGCATTTAATTATTACAAGCTTACATGAAGTAGGTAGACTTTGAAACAGCTGGCAATAGAAAGTAGCAAACCAGATTTTTAATCATCATCCACTCAACACCCCAGTTTCAGAACACGTAACGTGCCTGTCTTTGTGCTTTTCTGGCATCATTATAAGTAACTTGCAGAGGCTCCTTCCTGTTTCAGCCAAAACCCTTCATGACAGATAATATTGTAGGCAACTCTTAGGAAGGGAACCAGCGCTCTTGTCTTTCTGAATGTAGCCTTTAAACCTTCATCTACAGTTGTGATTAGGAGTGACATGGTGGCAGTATATTAGTCCATTAGTCCACCTAACATTGCCTTGCATCTTGTTGTGTTGGCATTTCAGGCATTTCAGATGGTCATGTTATCAGAGTGAGGTCATGTCTACATTACCAGAGAGCATCTAGGTTACCTAGACTGCCGGACAGCGTAAAGCTGGTGTCACTAGTAAACTTCTATGTACAAGCAATGCAAAATCAATTCTAATTTCAGTTAGTTTAGTTGTTGTGAAGTAGCTTATCTTGATATTGATAGTATTGTTTTGCTTATAGTTGGTGTTGCTGTACTCGATAAGGGGTGTGCAGCACCTAAGATCAAACCAGTGATAGGGCAACAGCCTCATCTTGTGTCTCATTGTGGGTTTCCTGGAGGAAGATGATGTCAGTAGAGTGGTAGGAAGTGAAGACTTTGATGAGGGTTTGCTTGCTGCAAACACATTTTCAACATGAAGTTGTTGTATTTAGTGGGCAGGGCCTACCACTGTAGAGGTTTGTTCATCGTCACAGTGTTTATGGTTTCTCAAGAAATCAGGCATTGCCTTTTGGGTTTTAGTCTCCTGTTAGAATCATTTGACCGTTACCATAGCAATATACCTACAAGAACAGTGGTCAGCTGTTGGGACTGTTCCCATTGCCTCATTAAGAAAAGCAGAGTGTGAGTTGCAGTGGTGTGCTAATGTCTTTGACATAAATAATGAACAATGTGTTGTTTTTTTAATGGCAGGTCAGAGTTATGGTGAGGCTGTCAGCTGGATGGACTCCACAGAGGAGGAGATCGCCGTGTGGACCTCCATGATTGAAAACCCAAACCACTGGATTGACACGTCACTACCGATCAGAACTAACCTCGCCCACCGGTCTGAGTGACTCAGACACACTTCTCGCACAAACACGCACGCATGTTCAAATAATGGTTGGACTGAAAGAGCTCTCAGCACATTTAACCTCTCTGTGACAATGATACTCATACACTTTATTTCTGTTGTTCATATACAGAAACACACACACAGAGGAGTCAGTAGTGGTGCAATATTGTGAATTAATGGCGTAGATCAGAACATATTTAGATATTAAACCAAATCTGTCTTCATTTCAAATGTTTTGTTTGTATGTTTTGGTTCAGTCTGTGTCTTATGTGAGAAAAGTGCATTTGTAATCCATTGTAGTTTATTAATTAAATATCAGACTTAAACTGCTGATTCATTTAGTGTTCTGATTTACTTACTGATATTAAAAGAGACAATGATTAAGTAATTTTGTAGAATTAAATAACCACAGATAGACTAATTTTCAATAATTGTTTCCTAATTATTTATATATTATATATATATTATATAAGTTTTATCCCAGCCCTTTCAATCACATTCAAGTATGTCAGAAAAATAGGTCCTATCACCCTCACATGCTGATTATTCTGATTCTAAGGTGTCATTACTGTAATTGGAGAGCATTGTGAAGGCCTTCAGTTACATGAATTCATGAATTCAGCCTTTCCTTCTAATGGATTAGCTGACTACCACCTTGTGGTCAGACTTTGTATCTATTCTAATTACTTTTCAGGCAAATCACAGAAAGGACAATGAAGAGTGAGGTCAAGAACACAAGAAAAGAAGTGACAGTGTCATGTCATTTGTTCTCACTTTTTTCCTCTAAACAGTTTTACATCAAGTTTATTCTCCTGTATTCATCAAAAGACAGTAGAGGGTGGCATTTATCATACAGGCCAGAGCTCCTGTCCAGCAGATGGCAATCTTTAAAATCCTGCCTCAAGCTAAAATGGGACCGGAATTTGAGCTATTTGTCTTCCAAAATAAAGTCTCTCTGTTTTTTTTTCTGTGTCTGTGATACACACCCTCTCACCTGTTTTATTTTTATTTCATTTTTTTTACTGACCTGGCGCACTGTTCCACTGCTATGCTGTGCTTATTCAAGATAGAACCCATGCAAATTTCTCTGCGAGATGTTCTGAATGTACAAGATATATCACCGAGTCTTAAATAATTTTGTCTACATCTGTATGTTTTTTGCGTCAACACTAATCGCATCGAAGAAAATAATGAATATGCAAATTAAACGGCGACTAATTTGAAACCTTTGGATGGCCAGTTGCATCGATACTTTTATTTTGTAGGCTGTAGTCGGATATGGTGACCTTGTGTTTCTGTCCCGCTTGACACACTGACACAGGTGGACTGAGTGATACAGGTGAGGGTTGACAGCTGTTTAAAATGTCTCGGCTGCAGCTGCTGAGGCTGTTTATCAGTGAGCGGTTGAGCGCGGCAGCAGAGGAGATCTTTACGGCGGTGCAGAGGACGATAACAGAGCATGAGAGGGAAGCTACTTGCTCCAAAGAAGTATTCAAGACTACTTTAGCCATTTCTAGCATAGCACAGACTATACATAGACTATGCCATAGACTGCACGTGAACACACCTGAGCCTTTAAATGCTGGCAGTGGGCATTGTGGGTAATGTAGGCACCATTTTTGAGAAAGAAGAAGACCTGGAAAGTTAAAAAGACATTTGTCGACATTGTTAAAGGTGTTTCTGGCGTTAAACGTGTCAAGTTATCATGTGCTCCAGCTGTGCTAAATGATTAACTATGTCATGCAGCTAATAATCATTAAGGGGCAATAATGTACAGTGGCGTTCAAATGTCTTAAAGTCTTAGCTCAATTTAGAACCCATACTGAACAAAATTACCATATACATTATTACTTTACTCAAATGTTAGGTGGTGTGCTGCTAATTAAATTGTCTGGTCACATACTGAACAAACTAATGTTCTCTGTACATTGTCTCTGGTTTAACCTGTTTTTAAAGCTGCTCCTAACCAAACATGTGAGCCATATGTGAGGGCAGATTGTATTCAGCTATATATATATATGTGGGTACACTGATACACAGCTCATGAGCCTTTATAAAAGCCAGACCAGCAGACATAAAGAGACTCCACTATGTAAAAAGACTGCTTAAATGACATGATGACGTTTCAGCTCTTCCTCTGTTTCTTTTGGCAGAACTCTAAAAGACCAATTCCTTACCTGAAAAACTGTATCCAGAGCCGCACTGTGATGGTACACTGGCCAATGATACTGTAGCCCCATGAATACTGATACCAGTAAGCAGTGGCCTTCTTGCTCTGGGGCTCCTGACAACAGTGAAGCTCCTCTGGTTGTGCTTCCAGTGTGTATGACCTGTCCACCAGTCCTGTCAGTGATTGACTAGCCAGATGTTCTCTTAGCTTAACAAAGGTAAACTGTAATTCATGTATAAAAGCTGGGCAAACTGAGTTTCAGCCAATTTCTCACCTTTTTCTCTTAACAGACCAGCTGCAGGTCTTTGAGTCTGCACATGAGCAGTAGCACTATGGAGAGGAGTGGAGTCCAGAGAGCTGTCAAAGCTGTAGTGTTGGCCACAAGGACTGTGGCGTGCTGGTGTGGGAGCCTCCACAAAATCAAATGGGAGGAACAACCAGAGCCATGGATCAGTCCAGGGGGACAGCAGCTTTCAAATATGGAAGACTCCGATGCCAGCCCTTTGAATCTTACTCCCACCTGCATGAAGAGTTGCATTTACTTGACGTAAGTGAGCTGCAAACTCATGACAGAGGAGATGAAGACAGAAAGCCTGTACCCAGCTCCTCAGCTCACCACAGAAAGGCTGAGGGAAACTTTAAGTCGAGCGGTGAATGTTGGACTTTTTTTTGCCAGGTTTGTCTGTAACTCTAAATAACATGGGGCCTCAGTTGAGTTTAGAAACACTGGCAGAGCCACACAGGGAAAAACCAGCTGAGTAAAATTTCTGAACCACATAGCTCTACTCCTCCAAATAGAGAGACCAAGAGAAGAAACAAATGAAATATGTGCATTCGCACCATTTTTTAAGTCCTGTGTCCATCAAGCAAGCTCTTTTTTCCCAGCAAATCGAAACTTTTCTCTGTTTTATGTGAGCGCTGTTTGATTTATACAAGCTGTATTGCCAGCTTGAATGCAACGCGGTTTCCCTGGCAACGGCATGTCAACAGCGCCCCCGGCTGAGGACTCGTATTCATCCTGCCCGAAACTCCTGCCTCTGAAAATGTCAGAAATGTCTGCTATGAACAGAAAGTTAACACAGACCCTCGCTGAATCAATCTCTAAACACGTGGATCACTGTGAGTACACGGTTCAAACTTATTTTTTCTTATTATCTTATGCTAAACTAAGCTGGTTTGTTGTGCCAACCTGTGCACTTTTCGCTGAGCGTTGATGAGCCACCATAAAAATGCAAAATGTCATACAGCGAATATTATAGAGCATGAAAAGTCAGCCATTATTCCTGTGACCCTAGTCAATAAAACAGAGGTTGAGTGCCTCATCCGAGAGTTTAATGTGCTCATGGGAGAGCCCGCCACCCCAGGGAGAGCAGTCACCGGCCTGGACAGAGGGAAGTTCAGGAGCATCCTGCACAACATCTTTGGGATGACCGATGACATGATCATGGACGGAGGTATTCTGCATATACATTTGCTTGTGCCACATTGATAAGTTTGTACGATGACCAAAAAAAACAAACAAACAAAAAAACAAAACAAAGAAAAGAACCGTGTAGTTTGTCTGTATTGTCTGTACTGTTATTTTAGCTACATCAATTAATTGTGTTCAGTTTGTTATTGACTTCCACATGAATTTCTTTGAAAGTACTTGCACAACTTTAGCTCCAGTGAATATTTATTACTCATTCATATATTATTGGAAACATTTATTGTATGATTGTTTGGAGATACATTCTATCCTTTAAATAAGTCTTAGGGTTGTGTCAGCGTAGTATTTTAGAATAACTAGAAGCACATCAACTGATCACTCTGTTCTTTACCTGTAGTAAGTACCAAATTATTTGGGTCTTCACAGGAAACCTCTTAGATTATTAGGAAATGCATTGGAATTGACGGACCTGTAAAATAAAGTACTGCCATGACTTACAAATAACTAGCAGTTTGGATGCAGAGTATATTGTAACTGTTTGGTAGCCTGGACATGTTCTAAATATTATTTATTTGTTCTACAGTCTTCAGGTCATTTGACAAAGACAACGACAGTTTTGTGAGTATGAAAGAGTGGATTGAAGGACTGTCTGTTTTCCTTCGAGGGACCTTGGATGAAAAAATAAAATGTGAGTTCTCAGTTTTACTCTCCCACACATAAAAAATCGGAGTCAAGTTATCCAGGAGATAACTCTTCCCTTTTTGCACGGCTCAGACTGCTTTCATGTGTACGACTTGAATGGTGACAACTACATCTCAAGGGAGGAGATGTTTCACATGCTGAAGAACAGCCTCATCAGACAGCCCACAGAGGAGGACCCTGACGAGGGAATCAAAGACCTGGTGGAGATCACGCTGAAGAAGATGGTAAGAGGATGGTCACAGCTCAAACATCATGGTTTATTGCCGTTTTGATACCTCTGCATTCATGTGAAATGTGAGTGTTCAGGGGGCAATTAATTATTTAATTCTCAGTTTCCACCTTAATTCACTTTAATCTATTACTGTCTTTATGAAAGACAAGTTGACCACAAGTTGACAATGTTTCCATTCACAGGACCATGACCATGACGGCAGGCTGTCTTTCGCCGACTTTGAAATGGCAGTGAGAGAGGAGAACCTGTTACTTGAAGCTTTTGGAACCTGCCTCCCTGACACCATGGTAATCTCAAATTAAAGGCTCATTAGAAATGTAATAACTAAACTTTTTTTTAAGTCAGAGGTTCTTAATCTCACATTTTCTTCCTTTTCAGAGTATTGAGATGTTTGAGCAGCATGTGTTTCAGGAACAGCTGGAACCATGAAGAAATCACATTCATGTGCATTTTCAGCTGTGTCTTCTTTAATACAAAAAGTTATAGATCTTTGCACTGTGATACAAAATGTGTAAATAAAAACAAGTTGCCACAAGAAACTGAGCTGGTGTGATCAAATCCGACGACGTGGTTTCACCTTTTTCTCCACTGGTTTAACGTCAGGAACTGAGGCCACCTGAGAAAGAAGATAACAGTGATTTTACTGGCTTGACTTATGACATGTAGACTACAATGAAGAATTAATTTAGTTCTGAATTGCTAGAACCAAATCAGATTATATGTTACCTGTTTCATTGTGTTCCTGATTAGGTTGACAGTTGTGTTCAGGGATTCATCCTCCATGTCCAGTTTAGGTGGTTCAGGTAACTTTGGCCCAATCAAAGTCTCATTTTTTCCAGAAACATCAGTCAGTGAGTGCTCAGCAGCCTCCTCCATTTTCCGTTTCCTGTTCTCCAAGTGTGTGGTCCTGGGGACAAATCTGACAGCAGAAGATGGATTCTGTGTCTGTTTGTGGTCTGTGCCTCTGTCTCTGCCTGAAGAGGTTTGACTGAAGCTTAAACTCTGCGCTGGCGGCTGTTTTGTGTTGTTTATGGCATTATGCAATGTCCCCATTTTGTCTTCTGTTGGTATAATCCCATGTTGATTTTTATGTCCGTAGTAATGACGTTCCTGTGGAGGTAATGGTAGTGAAGGAAAGCCTGAATAATGGCTGATGTTTGAAGTCTCCGCTGTGTTATCATTTTTAGGCATTTGATCATGTCTGGAGATGATGTTCTCTGATGTGGTGGCTGTGTTTGATGTTGTGGGCTCTTCGGTTTCTGCCTCCTTCTGTTCCCTTTCTCTCACTTTATAACAATAAAATTAGAGGAGAAACATCAACAAATGTTATTCCAAAAATTGCAACTGAGGAGCAATTTTGTTTCTTCGGGACTAGGGTATGAAAACCGACAAAACGAGCTAATACAAAAAGCACAGACAAAACACAGATATTGATGTACGTATTTATATCTATAATAATCACATTACTTTATTCTTATTTTCTTTATTAGTAAGTCTGTATTTGATGTTAAAGTGTACCTTTATTCTGAGCAGCCCTGATTATGTATCTCCTCCGGTCTTGCAGTTTTAGCCTGGTGTCTTCCACAGTCTCATATTCTGGGATGTAGCACACATGCAGCACACCACCATAAAAACTCTTTTCGTCCATGTGTCGTTTGGCTGCCCTGAAACAGACATTTTCGAGCAAAACATTTTTAGCAGGTCTTTTCAGCTTTGCCAGTGCCAGTATAATCAACAAGGCAAGACATATTCTGAACCTGGCACTTGTGAGTTTCTGAAACTTGACAAGGTAGACCTCCGTGAATTCCTCAGCAGGGTACTCATCCAGGGGCCTGTACTCCTCCACAACTCCGTACAGGGCACACAGCTGGATCAGCTCTGTCATCACGCCAATGGCTGGGACCCCTTGGACCATCAGATAGCGGGACTCTAAGTTGATGGTGTAAACCTGATGGTAATACACAAGACAAACGACTTGTTCTGTAATGTCTTGGCTGAAGTACCTTGGGAGCAAATTTATAAAACTCTGGCATTCTTATGACAACTGTTAGGCAGGATGATAACGAAAAGACTAAATATTGATGATTTGTGTTGTCTGTTTTATTTTACATGGCATTTACCCTCTGGCCAGAGTGTATCATAGCTTAAAATTCATTGTGTTTTCTGTGCTGATATTTGGCACATAGGAGCATTTTCTTACCTTAACCGCTTTCGCTCTCCTTCCCTCCCTGTACTTCGGTCTCGAAATGCACACTTTTCGCTGTTCGTGGTGTTTATAAACCTCTGGGACTCCCCAACACCCTGAACTGTTGCCGACAGGTGCCGCCATGTTTCTGGAAATAATTTTACGGTTGGCACACTTCAAAATAAGAGCCCATTCTCTCTCCTGTGCGCTTGGTATTAATTGCGTATTCGCTTGTAACATCTTATTTTGAAAAGTAGTGCAGTTCGATATCAACTGCTTTGGTCTAGCTGAGCACAGTCAGAGCGCATCGATCGACTATGAGCTTGTTGCACATTTAACATTAGCAGAGCAACTTGCCTGACACTAACAGAGCTAGCCAGGCAATGTGGGAATTATGTTTAACAATCAGGGCATTCAACCAGTAACTGTTGTTTTTAACAACACAAAAAACTGCTTTCTTCACCTCCCGTCGAAGCTGATATCGCATCTTTCGCTGAACGAGGTAAGTTAGCTGATAGCTAGCTATCCAACTGTCAGTGTCATCTCTTAATATTAGTACAAGTTTAGTTTGGTGAAACAGCGTTCTAGCAAAAATGTTAGCCTGTTTGCGGAAATAGTGAATCTTGCGTTGATGAGCGTGTGTTGTTCATTCCCCTTATTTTTACACACAATTAAGGCTCATTACGTCAACATGCTTATTAGCATAAATTAATAGCAAACAGAAAGATAAAATGAGTTTTTAGTGAAACGTGACAGGCTCCATTACATGCCCTGCGGCCTGTCAGAGGATGGGAGCATGTTCGTGTTCCCAGAGTCCTATGTTCCCCCGTTGAATATTCTGTTGACGCACTTTAACCCTCGTATTGTGTTCGGTTCAAATTTGACAATTTTTAAAGTCAAATATTTCACAAATATTAGACAATATATTAAACCCTAATAAGCTGATAAGTTCCCTCATGTTTAGGCTTATTATATTGAGAGCCATATGTCAACGCTGGGAAACAGAAAACCCCTTTGATTAGTTCCCACAATAGCCCATGTCACAATAGAGAATACAGAGCTGGGGAACATCTTTTTCAATCATAGGACCCTGGGAGAGCACATATTCAAAAGTGTGGGGAATATAGGAGCCTTTGTTATGTTCCCACTGTGTGTCATATCAATCTGGGGAACATAGGATCCTGGGAGCAGAATTGCATATACAGTAACCAGTATGCTAGTGAGAAAAATGCATCCAGCAACATATGGAGACAGAAATGAGTTGAGTGTTGTCAGCAGCAGTAGCAGTAAGAGATTTAATTCATGTGCTTTAAGTTTAATATTTAATTAATTTAGGTGATAGTATCAAGTGACAAATATCCATGTTGAAGTATTTTTGTAGCAGTTCTCCTGCAGTCTCACTTGGTGGTGACAAAGCATTACATTAGCACTGGCATTCACCCAGTCTCCTGGAATGCCAATGCATTCTTATAAAATACTACCCTGTCTTGTAGTCTGTTTTGTTATAGTCATTAGCATTTTAATAAACCTATAAAGAACCCTATCTTTCAGATGACAGGTGTCTGATATGGTTTGTTTGAAGGTGCATTTATGAAATAGTTCCCGTGACATTTGGACAAGCTTTTCTCCTTTTCTGTTTGGCTGGTTTGTCAGAGGAATTATTGGCTCAACACTCCCTTCCTCCAGTTTGACATCTTTACACAGAAATCAAACCAGCACTAACTCTATCATTGATTGTTTGTTCAAGCTGAGAGCCTGTTCGCTGACAGAAAAAGTAGGGTGAGCATGATAGAGATGTTTAATAGTACTACAGCAAAAACTGTCCTTTGTGTATGTTTAAGAACCAAGCTTTGGAGTTGTCCTGGAGCCATGGGTCTCCACTGTTCCTCAGCTGGACTCAAAACAGAACCTCCTCTAGCTTTGACAGCCATAAAGTGGAGTTGTGTCGGCAACTAGGAGAAAAGCTGGGCCTAAAAGATGGAGAGCAGGTAAGGCTCTACAGTGAGCAATTTGTTCTGTGCCATGTCTCTCACATGACTTGTCCATTATCTCTATATGACACATCCTGACAGTCTTGAAAGTAATTGTCAGTTAGTGTTTAGGCTGACTGGGTGTTTGTATGGACTGACTCATTTTGTGGTTTCCCTCAGGGCTTCCTGAGACCATGTCACCAGGTCTCATCAGTCCATCAAGTGTTTGTGGAGCCCCTGACATCTGATGACTGGGAGATCCTGGTGGGTGAACATTGTGACTTAAAGTCCCTAATGTCTTCATACAAGTATTTATTATATTAAAATACACTCTCTGATTACTACAAGAAGACCCATCAGGGACAGGGTTATGACTCAAAATCAATTTAAATTTATTTTACTTCTGACTGACACCCCCAGGAGATTCACAGTGCCGTGCTGGAGCAGCAGCTGTTAGATCAGATCAGAGTGGTGTTCCAAGATGCCGTGTTTCCTGTGTGGGTGGACAGCCACACAGCCATCTACATCCGAATAGGTCAGAGTTAATGCAGTAATTATTATCATGTCAGTAGCATACAGTCTGTTAAATTTGCCTTGGCTTATCCAAAGTTGGGAAATTCATGAGAAGAAACATAGGCTTTGATAACATTATGACCAAAAATATAAGGTTTTATTATGTAATGATCCTAAAATATTGCCACTCTGGTTTCAGCAATTAAAGTTTACTTACTAAAGACTTTGTTCAGCTCTTTCTGAAAAATGTTATGTCTTGGTTATATCCATAGACAGTATTCATGAGCACAGTTTGATCTGTTTCTTACTCTGTGCAGCATCACTTTTGCCATCTGTGCCCTACGGTCGCTTGGAGCAGTTCACAGAACTAGTTGTCTCTCCGAAGGACCGTGTTGGAATTAGCGACATAAGAGGTTCTCTGATGAGAACCAGTGAGAAACAGCATCCTCACAGACCGACCAACTTGGATCTTTCCTCCTCCTCCCAAGAGTCATTTGAAAATTCTGCTCATGTACCTCAAAGCCAGCAGTGGGGTGGCATAGCTGACTTGAGGAGCCTCCTACGCTATGTGATAAAGGGCACTTATGACCCAGTTAAAGAGCTACCACCAGTGCCTGGCATCCCTGCCCTGTTCACTGACTCTGTCTACCGAGTGTGTTGTGCGCCTCCTGACTCTCTTTGCACCATAAGCCATGTTGCAACTGGTGTTATTCATTTATATCCTTGGAGGCATGGATTAAATGCTGGACTAATTGGAGGTCAGTCTCCAGTGACCTATGGCCTGCTCTCCAAAGTTCCTTCCCCTAAAGAAAGGAGGGACAGAGCCAAGCAGGCCATGGAGAAAAAGAAGAACTCAGGAGTTACTAAAGTTGCCACTCCTGTGGATGGAGGTGAAGAGATGAAAGAAGAGGAGGTCATGGTGGTCAGGGTGGTGTGTCACAGTATTGAGAAGGTAGCAGGAAAACAAAGGAACCCCAGCAAGGGAGAGATCCATAGTGGAAGAGTATGGGTGAGTATGCTTAAAAAAAGAGTAACACCTAGCACATTTATGCACTAGTTAACAATGTCCACCACTTCCAAACACTGTGATTTTTTTTTCTCAGATCCCCCAGCCTCTGGCCCTCAGGTTGAATATCAGGCCACATTCCACAGTTAGAATTAAACCAGTGAAATCGACTATCAAAGTGGCCTCCGCTATTCGTCTACAGCCCTTAAAACCACTGGTGAGTGGGTGTGGTGTACGTTTTAAGTATCGACACATATAATTCGCATAACATTTGATTTAGCTCTTCCCCTTATGTCTGTGTGATCTCTCATATTTTCCTTTCAGCTTGAGGAAGACGATGAGGAGATCCAGACGGCTTTCCTTGGTTGGCTGCACACTCAGAGTCATGAACCTTTAGCCTGTCTGACTGCGCGGTCTGGCACCATCCTCCTACATGGAACTGACGGTGATTCATTTCTACACCTCTTTTACAAGCTTGTCAGAGATGTATTTTTAAATCATGTTCTGACAAATCTGCAGACGGCTTTGTAATAAAGTTTCCAAAATGAGGCTGAAAGAGGCTAAAATCACAAAACGCCATTAGACAGTACTTTCAGCTGCTATAAAATGTCACTGTTCTCCCACCTTTTTTCCCCACATTTATAGCAAAGTTAGAGTTTGCTTTAACTGTGCTGAAACCAGAACCTGTGAATGATCCTGCTGACCAGCTGTTTCTACTGGCACACACTCTTATCCAGAAGGAAAACATACAGGTATTAACATGCACATACCGTGTCCTGCACATTAATATTCTATGCAGTTTTTCTATACATACTTCCATGCATATGAAACAAAACAGTGAAACAATCTCTGTGATGTTGTTCACAGTCGTCACTTTCTGTCACCTTCAGGTAGACAGAGAGTCAGTAACCATGCCGGCTGTGAATGCTGTAGCTGAAATGCCAAACCCAGAGCTTCCCTCCCTCAGTATTCTTGGGTAAGTCTGTAGCTATTTCTGAGCATTTGTATGATTTTTGAGAATCTTTCCCAGCATTCATTTCTCTCTTCATCTCTCTCTCGTTTGTCTTTCTCCAGTGGCATCGATGAGCTTAGTAGGAGTGGATTTGAGTTCATCTCCCACAGCCTTCTGGGTAGTCCCCTCTCACAAGAGCTTTGTACCACTGGGCAGGGGCTTCAAGGAGGAGCTCTACTCATCACTGGTGCTAAGGTATTTCTTCACCTAACAATAATGATTAAATACTGCTGCTTACAACAGATATCTTTTACATTTTACAGTCTTTTGTGATTTTGAAGAACTGATGTTGACAGTGTTGATTTGTCAGCTTAAGCTCATCAGACAGCAAAGTAACTAACTGAATGCATTATCATCAAAATCACTTTTGTTTTCTAAAATGTGTCATGTGCTCTGTTGTTGTTTTTTTTCTCCTCACAGGGGAGTGGAAAGAGCACTCTGTCTCGAGCCCTCTGCAGGAAAGCTATAGAATATTTGGATGCACATGTGGAGGTGGTGGACTGCAGAAAGCTACAAGGTCAACAGATACTCCATACCCACACTTAACGATAGCCTGAGTGGTTAGAAAACTTGGCTTTATTTACATCATCATGAATTAACTCATTTATTTTTAGGCAAAAGGGCAGAAACTGTGAGACAGATGCTGCAGGATATTTTTGAACAAGCGGAATGGAGGCAGCCTTCAGTTGTCCTTCTCGATGACCTGGATCATGTGACAGGGGCACCAACCTCACCTGAGCATGAGCAGGGCCCTGAGGCACTGCTTCAACAGCACATTGCACAGAGTAAACCATACATTTTTTATTTGTATGTGTGTGGGGGATTTTTTTCGTCATAATGTATGATCACAGACATCTTTTTGTGACTCCAGGTCTGAAGGATGTGGTGGATGAGGTGGTGGCTCACTCCAGCCTTGTGTGCCTGATCATCACCAGCCAGAGTGAGTACTCTCTCCACCCCTCGCTGACTGAAGCCCAGAGGTCCCACTTCATCCAGGGATTTGTAAACATCCAGCCACCAGACCAGGTTACCACACAAATACACCCGCACAGACATAGACACACGGGTAAATGTAAAACAGTACAAACCCAACAGCTTGTTATTGTTTACAGGCCCAGAGAGTAGAGATCCTGTGCCGTTTGATCCTCAGAAAATCTAGTCTGTCTGAGGAGAGCTTTCAAATTCTTGACCTGGGGGCTGTTGCCAAGGAGACAGAAGGTTATGCACCTCAAGACTTGGCACTGCTGTTGGAGCGAGCTGTCCATGCTAATACTGTACAAAGAGGACACAGTGACCAGGGTAACAAAGACAACAACAAAGCCAAAGTTGCTCTTTGAGCTCTTCATGATTCACGTCGCTAATTAAGCTAATGCTAGTTATTGTGCCACTTTCACATTGTGTTTGTGCTCTGTATTTCTCAGGTGTGTGTCTGTCGTGGAAGGACTTTGCACAGGCTCTTAAGGGGTTCACACCTCCCTCTCTGTGGGGAGTGGACCTCCACACCCCAAGTGGAGTTGGGCTGGAGAGGGTGGGGGGTCTGAGAGAGGTGCGACAGCAGCTAATGGACACCATACTGCTCCCTGCAAAGGTCAGTATCCGTGCAGCCAATCACAAGATGGTGTGTTTTCAGTCAGATGGACGCTCCACTGTGACATATGGGAGGATATATAGACATAATGAGATTTGATAGCAAAAGTGAACGTGATGACAAGGTATCATGTATCACCATAAATTCTATTGATTGCTGTTAAAAGAAGCAATTACAAGTCTCAACACAAGTGAGTGTTACAGCAGAGAAGCAATAACAGCAGATGGATTGAAAATGAACACATTAATTTTAATTAACTGAAATTATATTATTTAATTTAAAAAGTCAAATACACAAGGAATTTCATCACTCTTATTCAGTTTTTTTTCAATTTCAAAGCTAGTGAAGTCATCAGTTTTATTTCTACCACTTTTATTTAGAACAATAATTGTGTTAACAGATTCCCCATTTATATGTTTGATAGAAACAGGCAATAAATGATAAAAGTGGCTTTGTTTTTAGCTAATTAACCAGATTTTAAGCTTTGTCTATGGATTCCACAAAACACAATTTTTAGGATTTGATTTAACTTATTTTTTAAAATCATTTTATATTTGATGCAGCCAGCCCTGACAGTCCTCATTTTTCTGTTGTTTTGCTCCAAACCTGACCCTTCAGCAAGTTCTTGAAATTTGAGGATTCTGGGGCAGAGCACACCAGCACTATTATGTACAAGACTGTTCAGCTGATGAAAAAGAAAGTGCACTTCATAGATTCACAGAGTTAGAAAAGTTAGACATTTTTCACTGTGTAGTGTTGTTCACAGCACCCTTGTGGCTAAAGTATGTTTAACCCTGGTGGAAATTATATTTGCTTAATAATATGATAATGAAACAGTAGCCACTATTTTTCATGTTTTGTTATTTCACATTAAATCACAGCAGATGGAAGAATATTTTAAATTCAGATCAACAGAATAGATTGTCAAAGGATTGCACAATGACTGTGGGTCTTTGGTGTGTTGCAGTATCCCATCCTGTTCTCCAATCTTCCTATCCGCCATCGATCAGGAATATTGTTGTATGGAGCCCCTGGTACAGGGAAGACCCTGCTGGCTAGGGCTGTGGCCAAAGACAGTGGTATGAACTTCATCAGCATCAAGGTAGACTGCTCAGACAGTCAAACAAACGACTGTGTCTCTCTTTAAGAGAGCAATACATATCTTCAGTGACACAGGACATTTACCTCTCCTCAGGGACCTGAACTTCTGAGTAAGTACATTGGAGCCAGTGAGCAGGGAGTCCGTGATGTCTTCCAGAGGTTAGTGGACATTTGCACTCCTCCCCACATTATACTGTCACTCTATTATGACTTTCATTGCCAGTTATAATGAGTAGCATCAAATATTTATAGTAATTATGAGCCCCAGTAACAACCATTCATGTAGTTAGAATAATTTACTTTCCTTCTGTCTCACTACTCCATCCATCTGTTCCAGGGCACAAGCAGCCAAACCCTGCATCCTGTTCTTTGATGAGTTTGACTCTTTGGCCCCCAGGAGGGGCCACGACAGCACTGGTGTAACAGACCGTGTGGTCAACCAGCTCCTCACCCAGCTGGACGGGGTGGAGGGACTGCAGGGTAGGTCATACAGCAATATACTACATACATGATTAAATGTTGTGCATAATGACTACCAATTTTAACAGTTAACAGGTCATATTGGTGTATTCAATTGATGTATTCAGTGCCATTATTACATTTTTAAAGGAGTAGTCCAACATCAAGTTATGTGTCAGGCTAGCTGTTTCCCCTTGCTTTCAGTTTTTATGCTAGGCTACGCTAACCATCTCTTGGCTCTAGCTTCATATTTAGCAGATTTAACAGTGTATCGGTCCTCCCGTCAACACTCGGTCAGAAAGTGAAAAAGTATATTTCCCAAAATGTCCAATTATTCCCTTAATTCATATAAAAGAAAACCCTTCATGTTTGTTTTTGTAGGTGTATATGTGCTTGCAGCCACAAGCCGTCCAGATCTGATTGACGCAGCCCTGCTGAGACCTGGACGACTGGACAAGTCCCTTTACTGCCCTCCGCCTGACCTGGTCTGTTGAATTAGAATCAGTCCTTAACATTATTAATAACACTTTTGAGCTCAGTTTATGCACAGATTATTCAACTACTGACAAACTGTATCCTCTTGTGTCACATCTCCAGGAGTCTCGTGTGGAGATCCTCAAGGCTCTGAGTACTGGTATTCCCCTGGCTGCAGATGTGGACTTGGAGCAGCTGGCAGCAGCGACAGAGCAGTTCACTGGGGCAGACCTGAAGGCCCTGCTTTACAACGCACATCTGGAGGCCGTCCACAACAGTATGGGCACCAGCACACCGCATGTAAGTCCATTATATTTTCATAATTTCACCACTGATGAGTTAATTGTATTGGGTTGCCTTGGGCCACAATAAAACAGGGAGGCAGCAAACTGTTGGCCAGTCCATTTTCAAATTATTTATGGTTCATGTTGAAGTGGCCAAGCGGGTTTTTTGGTCCCTCAGGGCTGATTAAACAAGGAGTTTTGTATGCATCTCAGCATGTGTGAGTTGCTCTACTTATAAGTCCATTATCAGTTTACAGCATAATTCAAATTATTCCCAACTATGGTGACAAGGATATGATTGAATAACTTCAATAGCAAAGGCTGCCAGAGGCAGAATGAACTTTAATTTAAGCTATCTTAAACTGCAGAAACACAGTGAAGTTACTTTGCTTGTTTGTATGTTTTACGGGTCCTACAAAGATTTGTGTACTTGTGCATCTAAATATAGGCACTCTTTCTGTGTGACAATCAGGAGCTGACCTCTGGCTCAGACAGCGACATGAGCCTGTCCTCCATGATCTTCCCAAACAACAGCAGTGGCTCAGATGATTCAGTGGGGGAGGGAGACCCAGGCATGAGTTTGGACCAGTCCATGGTTCTCCTGGAGCCCGATGAGCTCCAGGCAGAAGATGACCAACATCGCAGCAATGTCTGGAGACTCTACTTTGGAAGCTCCTATGAGTCAGAGTTGGGGAATTCGCCAATTTTAGGACTGGTGAGTGTTGCTCTCAATATACCAAACAGTTATATTTCTTAATATTTTATTCATATTCAGGTATAACAGTAGTTGACACACATTAATTAGTCAACAACAGACAAAAGATAAATAAATCATACTAGTCTGAAACCTCAACTTTTAAATGCTGTACACCAGTTTCTGCACAACATGCTGTGTACTTACACTTAAAAATGTAAATTATGCATTTTATGACACTTTTTGTTAACACACACACTTTTTGTTAACTTTCTTTTTGAGATTAAGATGAGATGATCAATGTCAATCTCATGTCTGTGCGTTAAGTATGGAACTGGAGTCAGGAAGTATTTAGTTTAGCTTAGCAGAAAGACTGGGAAACAGGTAGTTTGGCTCTGTCCAGTGTAAAGAAACAAAAAAGCCTTCCAAAACCTCTAAATGGGCCCAAATCTTGAGTTAACTAAACATGATTATAAACAAGCTTCCTTTCTTTTAAACAGAGCATTTAAAAATATTACAATACTGCTGCAATCCTAAGGCAAACACAAAATGTTACAAAACTGAATATGAACCGTTTTGCCTTGACACTGCTGTATATAAAAATAGACACTTACAGTATGAACATTAATACAGGACTCTACTAATGTTCTAAATGTGACTGTGGTTTAGAAACAGTTATTTCTCACATCATTTCTGTGTCTGTCCATTTTCAGAACTCCCAGTGCATCTCTGGACCCAGCTCCATGACCCAGGACTGTACAGGGGCATCAGTCCGTGACACCGGTGGCTCTCTCCCTCCTGTATACATGTCCTCGCTCCGGAGTGGATATGAAGAGCTGAGCCCAGAGCAGTTGGAGCGCCTACAGCAAGACATTAACAATATTAAGAACAACTACAGGAGAGGCAATGTAAGTAATAACAATGGACATGAAGATTGTAAATGCTGCTGATTTCTGTTTTACTGTTTTTGTCCTATTGCTTTTTTATATAGCTCCACTTAATACTGTAGTCTTTAGTTCTCAGTTACATTCTACTCTACAGTTTATGATTTTTCTATTTCATTTGACTTTTAGATTTTTTAATACTTTTAATGCCAGGAGTTTATACTACTCTGTGCCACTTTATTCATGGTTAGTATTGTTAACCTGCTTTTTTTTATGCTGCTGTGTGCATGACTGCTCTTGTGTGTGTCTGTGAAGGAGGACTGTACCCAGGTTCATTCAGCCACCAGCCAGCCAGGCCTGTTGCTGTGTCAGGCTCATGTGAACTCAGCCCTGGCTGTGACCAGACCGTCTCTCAGCAAGTCTGACTGGAACAGATACACAAAACTGTAAGTATCAGGACACCAGAGGGGACCATGATCTCTGCAACAGTCACAGCAATACAAATCACACAAATGTTGACAGATGACACCATTGTAACAAAAACAGTTTGCTCCACAGGAAGTCAAAAAATCATTTTACAGTTGTCCATTTACTCTGGAAAAGGAAATGTGTCTTTAATAGGTTCAATTGGCTATGAAATTTATCATGCATATAATGAGTCATCTGAAGTCTCAAGAGGAGGAAATGAAAAGCATTTGATAAACTGATTTTTCAGAACTGTTCCCCAGTAGCAGCAAAATGAATATTAATTGATAATATAGTTCTTGCCACTATATTCAGTGTTTTTATCAAGTCAAATTACTTTGTTGTGTATTTCTGTTAATTCACTAGCAGTATGGTGGAGCTGAAGCAGAGGCATTGCACAGTCAACTATAAATAGCTGCTGACTCATTTCATGTGTCAAATGAATGAATAAATAAATGTTGGAAAAAACAAGACAAACGCTGTAGCTCCCTCCGTGTGTTCATATCAATGAGTCAAATCTAGTTGTTGGTAGTTGTTGATTTTAATAAATCCTTTTTCTTTCTGTTTTTCTTTTAAAGGTATGAAGCCTTTGGCGGTTCAGGAGATGGAAAATCTCCTCATTCTGTCACATTTAAACCTGGACAACGTGTGACTTTAGCTTGAACAAACAGTCTGACTCACCTAATTCATCATTTCAATGTTTATGAATAGAAGTGGTGATGGATTGATAATTAATTTAACAATCAGTTAAATTAGTTTAACAGTTTCAGAGCTCTAAAGACAATGTAAATTAATGTAATTAATATAATTAATTTAATATTAGAACAAATTGTTTTCTACTTGATTATGAATGAGACATTTAACTACTTAAAATGTAATTACTGTACATATGTAAAATGTTTTGTTATGAATTGTTGCAATAAAAACTGCAGAGTTTCTATGAACTGATTGTGAACCGCTTCCATTATTTTCTGTTTACAGCCACTGGATGGAGACACAGTAAACTGTTCCTAACTCTTGACCCAAAGTTTACTCAGTATCCCTGTTAAAAACTTGATGCGCTGAATATTTACTGAAAACAGATTTGTCAACCTTGTTTTTCTTGTTTCCTTTCCTATTATTCATCTCATGACCCCTCACATTTATCTGGTGACTTTTACTGAATGTGGTTTATTTTTACATTGCTGTATTGGTACTTTTAGTGAGCTGAATACTTCATCCACCACCACTAATACTACATAACTTACTGTGTAAGCCCAGTTCTCCCAATCGTCACATTTGCCTCATCCAACTATAGTCTGAAGATACATAGTAGCTGCACTTATCAATACAATTCATTTACCTTGTTGGCTGTGTAACATCTCAGTGATGTCCTCTGGCTCTGGACCCTCGGCTGACTCATGGAGATCCAGCAAGGCCTCTGCTCCATCTGTGTGTCTTTGTTGATCATCTCTGGACTTCATCCTCTCCTCTCATAGACGTGATGCCTCAGACATGGGCCTACCTCTCTGATAACAGAGGTTATCTGTAGGAGCCCGGTCTACAGACCCAACGTTGTTTAAAGCACTATGGCAGAGAGCAAACAAATCATAATTACACACATGTAGCAATAAGGTTGTGTTGCACCCATGAATCTGGACGAACAGATTTTAAGACAGAAAGGCTGGTTTTAATCTGAAAGGATAAAGGAACAGAAACATTAACTATCAGGATTCAAATAAACTCAACATAAGCCCATATAATTATTAGGAATCTATAATCTATAGGCTCACTAACCACTATAATCGCGCTCTCTTTGCTGATCAACAACATCCCATAAAATAACAATTCAGCATATTTCAACAAAAATCAGCAACTACAACCAACTACCTTAGTCCTTACAACCATAGTTAATGTGTTGACACAGGTTTCATGATCAAGATTAGAATAATAACAGCTTCAATCCCTGAGGAAATGTGTTAGCATTAGTGACGGTTGCGTCCACAAGTATTCCTCTACACTGTAGTTCCCTAACAAAATAACAAGACACAAGACAAACAATGTAAACAAATCAACTATAAAAAGGAGAAAACATAGCTATACAAGTGAGCGTACAAAGTTGCACCCTGCAAAACACTATAACGTTACTAAGCAGCCATCTGTTTGAGGATCTAAAGTTGATCTCACTAACCTTACAATCATCTTAAGGTTTTCAAACACCATGTTAATATCTTTCTGTGTTTCATATAAACTGTGCTGTGGTCTTCAGTGAACATCAGTAAAAAGCTTCACTCTAGTGACACTCACATGTAGTTGCAGCTAGTTCTGAATAAATCTCAATGATGACATACATAAGAACTGAAATCAATTTTAATCAACTCCCTTATTAAATAATTGCTGTCCTGGGATATGGTTTTGCTTTATTTCATATAATGCTTACACACTGATTATCTTAAGCTCCAGAGATTTACAATGGATATTCTGCAGTGAACCTGATAAATTGATTTTGTGTTTTTAAAATGTAAAATTTCTCTTTTGTTTCATATTTGTTTTACTTTTACAATCCCCTTCCCTTTCTGTTTTTTCTTTCAGGTACAGATGACATCATACATAACCACATGCAGTATTTAATAGTCACAGTTAAAACCAGACTTAATCTGGTCGTGAAATACTGTATGTCTGAAAATTATTCTAAGACTCTTGCAAACCATGTACTGTATGTAAAGCATGATTGGACAGCACCTCAGAAACAGCTGAGGCAAGGACTTAAATGAAGAACAAGAACCAAGCTAACCCATATTTTAGAAAAGGAGAGATAAAGCAACTTCAAAGATTTCCTGTGATGTGCCCTCAGCAGGAATTAACTAGAGCAATTTACTGGCAAGGTGACGGACAGGAAAAAAAAAAAAAACTTTAAGGAGATTTTAAAGCTCCTCTGCTGCCTCAGTTATTCTGTTTAGCTGTTTTCGTCCTTTCCTTACTGGTTTTAAACTTTTAGGGCAGAAACTTTCTGCTGCTTCTGTATCTCAATAACTCTTGACTGAAGGGTCCAAGGGCATCTAAAACAGCTGCGAGTCTTACCTGAGATTGCAACAATAGTCTTCATCCTGTTCCTTGGCTGTGGCAATGCGCCATCTTGACAATATTTTCCTATTGAAGCGCTATGCCAGCTGTCATCCTACACACACCGGCACTGGCAGGTTCTGCAGTGGTAAATATAGACGCACAGGGCTGGATTTGGCTCGCCTTAGTCTTGTGTCAATCCCACACAATGCAGCTTGAAAAAAAAAAAAAGGCCCAGTGGGAGACTTTTCTCTCTGCTCCTTCATCGATCTCTCTTTCTCACTTTCTCTCACACACCTGTGCAGAGAAAGAAAAAGAAAAGGAAATATTAAATACACAGAGAGAAAGAGAAAGAAAAAATGACATTAGGAGAGGTATTCTTGTCTCATGGGACTGTCTGGTGTCCATGTGCAGACAGGAGAAAAAATCCTGCATGGATCTAGACACAATAATATTGATTTTGTGATACCTTATTGATCTGTGAATGGAAACTCTGTTTGCTGTCCCCAGGGACGTGACACCAGGGTCAGCTTGGGAAGTGGGAGAGTATTTTTTCAATCCATCTTGAGCCCATCAGATCACCTGGCTGGAGGACACTCCCCTCCACCCACAAGGCATTTGCTTAATTTGTTGCAGCCTTGGCTGGGGCTGGCAGGAGGGAAATCCAAAAGATTTATTGGTGCGTCAGACAGACACTCCCTGTGGTCTTCAGCACATCACCATCCATCTTTCATTTCCCCCACATGTCTTCTTTATCAAAGCCTGACGCTGTCGAGCATATGGTGACTTTCGAAAACTCAGGAGCAATTAGAGGAGCAAACCTCACGGTCCAGAAAGAGATACCTGAGGCAAAAGTTCAGCTCATTTGTTGTCACATTAAAAAAAGTCTCCTCTTCATCACCTCCCCCTCTTCAGTGGTGCTCTAACTCTTCAAAGCCATCCCAAATGATTCACGAGCTCCGGCTTACAACAAAGTACCCGTCCATTTTACAACATCAAGAGGTGTCAACCTTCCCCAGAATTAGATCCTGAGCGACACAGAGGAGAACAAAAGACTTGCATATGACATGTTCACTTGCTGAGAGTGCTTTTCACCAAAATAGAACAAAAGATTTTGATGTGTATGTGTGTGTGTGCGTGTGTATATATGTGTGTTAAAGTGGAAACAGAAGGGAGATGAGGATGGTTTAGTGATATAAAGAGAACATCAAAAAGAGAAAATGTCGTGGTGGGGTTTAAATAAAATGTATACGTTAAAGAAACGAGTGAGAGGCAGAGATGACAGGGGTGACTGTGGGACCGTTTTTGCTCTGTTAGGTTTTGTTACATGACAGACATGTTTCCTGGTGCGCGGGTATATGAAAAAAGGTGCAAAAAAAAGTCTTTCAGAAATGCAGACACTATTATTCTTTATTCTAATTAGAAGACAAACATGAGTTCTGGATGACAAATTTCCTCAGTATCTGATATGCACTTTTTTGACATTTTATTCAAATTTGTCGAGGAGAGACTTACTTATACTCATAAATATTATTGAATCTGCTAAAGGACTTTGATCTTGTTAGAGCATGTGCCAGTGTGGCATTTGTTGGTACAAATAAATTTGACTTCCTTTAATCTACAACAGTTTTCCAGTCATACGTAGTGAATGCATCTTGACAGCCTACCCCTCTTGCAGCCCATTAGAGATGCATTAGTACTGGTACACCTGTATAATGCTTGTAAACACTGACTGATTGCAGCAGACTGTGAACAGCTCTTCGATCAATCACCACACAACCACCACCAGTGAAGATAAGACTTTCAGATTCATCACTGAGCATATAGCACATAGCTGAGATTAGGCAACTGTTAGGGTGGACATTAAAATCAATTTCAGAGTTGTATCCGTTTATCTAAGTCATAGTTTCCCACTCTGCTGGGATGATCTTTGTCTGGGTTAATGCAATCATTTCGCCCTGCTAATCCTGGCCCAGGGCCTCCAGTGCTCCAGCTGGAGGAGCGCCAGGCGCTGTCACTGCTCATTCAGAGTGGAAATTTACCTACCGACTGCAGGTTTACTGTGAAGGTGCAGTTTATGATTTTTGCAAGTGTGACAGAATCAGCTCAGACAGCTGGTCAACTGCTTTACTCACATCACACTAAAATAACTTTTAAATGGATTACCATGGAATTTTGCACAGATATTTTTGGTCTTTAGAGGATGATTCCTCCTGAATTTGGTGTTCCTCTGACTTTTCATCTCACTTTTCGCTGACATTTTAAGTTTTTAGTGAAAAAATTAAACTATTGGACTGATTGTTATGAAATTTGGTTTGGTATTCATGGTGCCCAGAGCGATCCCCTGATTTTTCCTTGAGAACACAATGAGGTTGACATTTATGAGTAAGAAAAATCACTTCTCAGCAAATATTGGACAGATTAGTATGAAATATTGAGATTCATGGCCCCCTCAAGATGAATTGCGATAGCTGGTGATACCTTCATTTTTGCTCTGGTGTCATCACATGGTCAAAATTTCAATTTTGCGCAATACTTTGGTTCAGGAAATGTTAGCAAGCTGTGAAAGATCGCGAACATGGTAAACATTATATCCGCTTAACATCAGCATGTTAGCATTGCCACTGTGAGCATATTAGCATACTGATGTTAGCATTTAGCCCAAAGCACTGCTGTGCCCAAGTCTTCACAGAACGGCTAGAATATTAGTATTAAGAATTTACTCACCTAATTACCATTAAAATATACAGCATAAATGCTCTTAATAATTTCTACAGTACATCAAAACTACTTAAAGTACTATTCACATTTGCATGGTGGATACAAAGAAAATGAAGCCAATCACCTACTTAATATTTTAAGAGCTGCTTTAAATATTCTGTATTTCATTCACATCAAAAAATGCTTTAAATATTTACATATCAGTGGCCTATAGGGATTTTAAGTATCATTACTTATTAATAACCCTCTACTCTATTCAGACTCAGCAACTGCAGGTGTCCATCACACTGACTTAGAAATTGCTGCACCCAGCAACAGGCTCTCTGCTCTACACTGACTGATGATCGCTGCCCTCAGGTCAGGTGAATAATAATTTACAAAGGATATGGATCTGTCCCTCCAGTCATCAATACCACTAGTGTAGGCCTGTGATTCGTCCACATTGGGCAAATGTCTCCAGTGATGAGGGACTCTCAGAGAACGAGCTGAGAAAACAAGTCGATACAAATGATGAGCAGGAAAACTTAGAATAGCCCTCGCACATTTTCTCTCTCTCTCTGCCCCCTAAGCTGCTATTTTGGCACCATTAGATTTGTGATTTACTTCAGTAAGATGCCATTTTGTCAATAACACCCTAAGGGAATGGCTAGACTATGGCAGCACATTCGATAATAAAAGACAAAAAATGGCAAGTATAGTTTCTTTGTTTGCACCGGTTTCATCCTTAATCCTTTCCTGCATTGAAGACACTTTGATGATGCCATATAAAATCTTCCAAAGGGTCCTGAGCTTCATGAGCTAAAGTCTGATGCTACTACAGATATAGAAGCAAGACAGCAGCAACAACCCGCACAAGATCTATTCCAGCTTTGACAAAGGTTAAAGGATTAGTTCATCTATATTGCAAAAGACATATTTTCTGAATGGGAAATTTAGTTTCATTTGCTGAGATGTTGAGACATCCACAGCTGACACAAATACTGCCGCCCCAATATGGAGGTGAATGGAATTTAATATGATGCTCACGTTTGGAACAATGAAAAATTAGACTTGAAAAACCCAACAGCACTACGTCTCTCTAGAGACAATTTCCTGGGTGGTCCACAGACCTCGCTGTCAGTAGTTTTAATTGGAACTATTGCCTTGATAGAAAGTGCTTTTTGTTTGTGAGTTTGGCTGAACTGACTCTACAAACGCTATCAAATGGACACTAACGAGGGCAGAAGGGGGATGAGTCGGGATGCCGTGCCAACTTGTCTGAAAGCCTGCTGTGGAGAAATTTGTGCCCATATAATCAGTTCTAGCTTTAATCTGATTTGATTAGTGTGTCCTGCTGGATGCAGAGACGAGCTGCACCCCGCTGGCTGCAGCCCTCAGGCTGCTGTCACACACTCAGCTTGAAGTCTCAGACAAGTTGTAATGAGGCCAGCCAAGTCCTTTTCTCTGCTGTCTTTCACAGGCAAGTGTGCATGGAAACACACAAACACACATACACACCTGGAAAGGAGTACGTCAGGGAATCAGGACTATGTTAAATACCATTTTCAGTCCTGGAGAGGAGGTGGAGGTAGTAGAGATACAGACACTTTAGAGTAGACTGGAAATGCAGCACAGAGGCTGGCTGCAGGTGGGGACAGGGCAGACTCTACTTCTTGAGGAAGCTTAGGTTCTTTAATGTGTGCTGCAAGATGTAGCAGATCTTTGCCAGTTGCCAGTGCAATATTGCAGGGGCAGCAGCATCAGAGCCAGTGACACCCACAAATTGAATCTGTGCTGGGGACTTCTTTAGACCATGTGGGGCTGGTTGTGGAGAGGAGGATGCTGCACAAAATGTTGAAACATCATCTTGCATTCCCTCCACCACAGCGGAGCACTTTCAGTAAGAGACTTCTTTAGCCCTGCTGTGACAAGACACTAAAGGAGGTCATTCCTGTAGCGTCTCTGTACAATGATTCCTCTGTGTTGGGAGAGGAGACTCCTCTGGGTCCTTATCCTCTGTGTTTATCTTCAGTCTCTATTGGTTTTTGTTTTTTTAATACTTTATTTAGTCTATCTGGTTATTATATAGAATTTTGCCTTTATTGTATTGTATTTTATTTACAATACAATTTCATACAATTTATCTGATTTATGTCAAGTGGCTGCTGCAACACTGCAATTTCCCTTTGGGATTAATAAAGCACTCTCCCTCTCCATCTATCTGTCTATGAAGATATTGTAAGTACATAAAAATAGCTACTTTCTGTTGCACTTAAGTTTTACTTGACTGTTTTCTTTAACAGAAGATTCACTTACTGTCAACACACACAGTGTAACTAATATAGAAATAACTGACATGGATTTAAATCGCCAAATATCCCCACAGAGATGTATTAGCAGGTGTCAGAGGATAAATACAGGTTTAAGCATGTGTCAGACAAATATGAATCAATATATAGACGGTTTACAGGGAGTGGACAAAATAACAGAAACACTTTATCAGTTTGGCTGATATTCCGAGAGGTGTTGAACTCTGTGTTTGCTTTTCTCAGGCAAGTATCCAGTTACTGTGTCTTTTTCGTCTCACTCTGTCTTTGGCATTATCATTTCCTCTTGTCACATAATTCTTTTACTATTGTACATGCCTTAAATTCCAACACAACCACATTTAGTTCATATTCATTTTTTAAATCCGACACTAGTACAACAATGATACAGTCTGAGAATAATCATGATGAACCTTTGTGCCTTGATTTAAATGTTTAAGTTTCAAATAGATGAGGATAGAAGATAATGGTAAAAAATATGTATATATTACATACTTCTTAATATGAAGTATATTCATATTTTGTCCCTGCTCAGTATTTTTCTGTCCTCTCTATAGACAAAATCCTGCTCTCCTTATCCCTTTCATTGTTTCTTCTCTTCCGTCCTTGCTAACCAGTGGCTAATAGTGTTTCATCAGGGCCGTCAGCTCCCGTGAGTAACTCCCCCTACAGACTGGCTCTTCTCGGCCCACAACACACCACAGCTTCCCCTCCCAGGAATGGAGCCATTTAAATGTGACTGTTCTAATATCTGCATGCTGTGTGCGAACAAGACACGGGGTGACTGAATAAAAAAAAAGAAAAGAAAAGAGGATGCTAGGCAAGAGAGAGTGTTTTCTTTTTTGCCCAAGAGAGTGTGAGACAGATGCTGTTAGGCGCTGACTTACATTTCTAATGAGCACAGGGGCATCAGCATCCATTAGTGAGCGAACAATCTTCCCCTGAAGACTGAGCTCAGTGGTGGTTCCTGGGCTGGGTGGTAGATAGAGCCGTCAAGCAGGAAATGGTGTCACACACCGAGGAGTAGGGGACTGCTACGACCTGTGTGTGGGGAAATAAATATCCTGTGACACAGCCAGGCATGTAATGGGAAAACGCAGGCACCAAAACCAAGGACACACACACATACACACACACACACATATGTAGGCATATTGAGATAAAATATGCAGCTTGAAAACAAAAGCACATCCTTGCTCATTCTAGGTCATAAATCACAGTAAAGTTTGACAGATTTTTTTTCCACATAAATATTTTAGGACGATGACAGCTTTTGCATTGATTGACCTGAGAATAATTTAAGTCTGCCATTCAGCTGAATTTACTGCTGTGTAGAGCTGCTTGCTGTTACATTTTAAGGACCAAAACTAACTTTTCCATTTAAAATTGCATTTTTTAAATGCTTTATTAAAGATTTAGGATGATATTTGAGCTTGAAGCCTAAATATATTTGATTTTTGTTGTCAGAGATTCAAGACTGTTTACACCAGGGGATGTTTGTGGAAATGACCACCCTGAAAGTGATTCAACAGAGGTGAGCAAGGGATTTTCATCAAATGCATTTTGTTTTGTCTGGGTCTGTTGAAGCCAAGGCCACATTTTATGTTGCTTTATGTTGCTGGACAGAAGGAAATGAACGTGGAATTTCTGGCAGAGGAGGTGGAGTGATGACGAACTGTGCACGAAAGTTCCCACCCACCCAGCTATGAGGCATGTGTGATGAAGAACACTTATAGTGACCGGCCAATGATTTCAGCATGTGCTGCATGTGCTGTTCCTGCTCATTTAGACAGCGACTGAATGAGGGACTGCTGACATTTTGAGATTTAGCTGTTAGCTGTGTAAAAATGGCAGTATTAATACATCTTTTTCAACTTTTGTTATCTATATTTTTTATACTGTTCACTGTAATTTCAAATTGTCCTTTTGTTTAGTGGAATTTCTGTTCTCCATTAGAGTTTTTCTTGTGTCTTTTTAAAGTACAATGAGAAAAGGGGTTCAGAATATGGCCAGAAGTACCTTTTGTATACTGATTGTGTGGGATGGAAAAATGTATCATTAAGCTGACAAACAAGAGGGCCTCTTAGTGATTAGGTCAGGGTTCATGTATGGATTAAGGTGAAAGGCTCTTAATGAAATTTTACTTGAGACATCTACTAGGTTTTGTTTCATTTAGGTGTTTTGATGTGAGTATTTCTGTTGTATTTCAATATTCTGTGGTTTATTCTGTGAGTTTTACAGAGTCTAGAGGGGAACACTGAGGCTTTACAGCCTAGTTTTGGTTTAGGATAATACATGTAACCTGAATGTGTGCTTCTTGAACCAGGTCAAAGGTGTGGATTGGCACAAAAAATGATCATAAAACTTAAAATGCATATTTGTGAAGAACAATTTGTACCCTTTCACCTCCATGTCCAGAACATTGGTCTGATCCTTTAGCTGCATGTGGTTGATTAATAAAGACAGGAACTGGAAGAAGTGGTTACAGTTCTTAAATCTTTAATGTAAACAGCAGTTTTGAGGGGCTTTGAAAAAATCCTAAAGAAAAAAACATCTGAAGGTATTAAATAGGAAGGGGAAAATATATAAATCATACTAGAAATAACAACCATGATCTGTTTTTAAATTAAAAAAAAATACATAAACTTTCAATTTTGTGGCCATATAGTCCTGAACACACAAATAAAGACAACTTCCCTTGACCAAATACTAATATCCTCTCTGTAATACCAACTACTTGGCAGTTTCACAATTTTAAAATCACTAAATTATGAGCATCTTACAAATGATAAACAAAAAAAAAGCTCAAATATTGCTTAGGAATGTTGTGTACAGCAGTCATTACAACGAGAGAGACTCAAATGAGGGAGAGACGAGTGTGTGTTTGTTTGTGTGTTTCACAATGGGGAGTGCTTTTACGGTTGTTTTTGGCAAAGCCACTGTGTGGGTGTGTACAATATGCAATAAGCAGCGGTGGGATAATAACATTAACATTAGAATATTCAAAAGAGAGGCTTTTTACTGTAGTACAGTGCATGGATTTTCGAGGATCGGCTTATTCTAACAGTCTTCAGTATATGTGTAGCAGGACAGAGCAGATATAAGAGACTATTTTTAAGAAGTATTTGTCTTAAAATGTACTTCAACCTTCTGTTCAGCCTCTTGGGGAAACATTTAGCTGCCACAAATACTGTAAGTGATAGTGTGACAGGAAATACTGCTGGGAAGTTGACAACAAAACACAACCCCCCCCCCCGTCCCTCCCTGCTCCTGAACTATGCAACCACCATCCCTCCCCACACAAAAGCCCTGAGGAAAAATAATAAAATAAACATTAACAAAAAAAAGGACAACAAGGAAGCTGAATCAAATAGAATTTCTAAGCATTTGTCTACAACAATCTTCAAGCAAGATGACAGCTGGCGCCTCGGCCGAGTAGAAGAAGAAGAAGAAGTGAATGTTTAGAAACATCAGACACAGGAGGAAAGTGAGGAAAAAGACGCAGGATGACCAGCGACAGGCCAAACAAATACTTCCTGGTTTCTCATCTCCATGGAAACCTGTTGACTCTGCATCGACCCCACCCGAGTCCCTCAAGTGCACCGCGCCTACTAATATGCACCATTTTCTCTCTTATAAAGGTCTAGTGTGAAGCAAGAGGAAAATAGTTCAATAAATCCTTTTTCTTTCAATCACAGTTCATGTTTTTTTTTAATATTATATGGTTTTATTCATTTTTGTTCCAGTTTATAAGAAAAGGGGGGATTGGTCCAGTGAGTACAGTAGGTGCTGGGTGGGTCTGGGTTCGGTCTGGGTTCGGTCTTGTACGGTCGTTTGTCTAGTTACAGTCATAAACAAAGTCATAGTTGCTAGGTTCTTTGGGAATCGGGGGCGGGGCCTCTGGAATCTGGATGTTCTCTAGATCCAAGAGGCGGAGCTTCATCTCCATGGAGAGCAGGGTGTCCATGTCAGATTTGGTGTAATCACTGGTCATCTCCTTACCGAGGAGGGCGTTAAGACCGTCTGTCCACACGCAGTACTGCAGACACACGGACAGAGGCAGATCCCAAAATTAATCCATAAGCACACAAAAAACTACATCCTTGTAAAACTCTTCAAACTATAATTAAGCATGACATATTTCCAAACTCAAAGGAAGCTATTGAGAGTGTACAGACTCCACCTGCTTTAGAGACGTGCAGGCTTAAGAGAAACTAACCACCAAGGGAGAAAAAGTTTGTGTACACAGTGACTCAGGAGAAATAGAGCAGGGACACCTTCTTCTCTCTTGTCCTAATTACAAACTTCTATGTTTAAAAAAAATACCTGAAGAAGTTTCTGGATACAAGCACCAATACAATGACGTGTATTATCCTTAGAGGAACTCTTACAACTTCAGGCCTGTGTGTTAGGTGTGTAATGATGGTAATAATCATAGAAACACAAGAAGGTTCCCTTTCATTTTGCCAAGTTCTCAAGGATGATAGTGATTAGTTATTATTGTTATAAACACACATTTGGCCTGAGTCCAAAACATGCAAATCTCAAGTCCTTGGGAGCCACTGCAAATCTCAGGGATACACACGTGTGTTTTGGTGAGTAACACTATACATAAATATAACAAGTCACTGGTAGTTCTCGAAGCAGCCAATCCAAGGTAAGTTTCAAGTCTTCAGTTTTGTAACTTAAGTCAAGTATCAGTTCAAGTCTCAAGTACACAGCTCTAGTTATAAATAGTATAGTTTATAGTTTCTTTATGCTGTTAGCTTTATCTAATCCTATTTCACTGCTAATTTTTGCACATTTGTTCTCACATTTATTCTTTGATAATATGTGCATGTGTACATTGTGCAAATAAAGTTCAATGACCTGAACTGCCTGAGAAAGGTTCAAGAAAAGGATAATACACACACACATTTAGTCCACTGTTCATGTTGCAAATGGACAACTTAAACAAGCTTTGGTGATCATTTCCAGTTCATATGTGCCTTCCACACTCGCTACACTTGTATACTATAGAAAAACTTTTCTCTTTGTGTAATGACACTTGCTCATTCTGTCTGACACCATGAACATCTGCAGGGGCTGGACAGTGTTGGCTTACCTCATGCTTGTCAGGAGCGATAAAGTTTAAATACTCGTCGGACTCATAGAGGACAGAGAAGGCCAGCTCTAACACCTCCTGGATAGAGAAAAGAGTGAAAGAGGGAGGGAGGAGTGAAGAAAGAGAGAATGGTGCAAAGACAGAGCAGGAGTGACAGAGTGGTAGAGGTGGGATGGAGGGGGAGAAGAAAAAAAAAGGTGCGAGGGAAGGAAAAAAAAAAAGAAGGAATAACAGGTGAGATTTACACCACAATGCTGCCTTACCAATGCAATCTTCCTCTCTCCTCCAAGTGTCTCATCACCATCTGTTACATCAGCTGCACATCAACTCATCAGGTATCAGTGAGAGAGAAGTCAAAGAGAGAAATACCTAGGATGCCTTTAGACACTAGACATTGAAAAATGCCTCGGAATGTTGGGAATATAATGCGATATGATATGGTTTCAGGTATGTTCCCTAAAAATGCACTATGGCTTACAATGGGAAATAAATTGAATGCGACGTGAGGACAGTATAGGGACACTGAGATCCAGATTTGTACACATGAAAGCAATTCATTAAATGTGTGCTTGCAATCTGCGTGAAATTAGCGGCTTTACTAAGGCAGCAGGTAATTACACAGTCTGGGACTGCAACCTAGGCACATTTTTGCAAGGCAGAGCTTAAACGCTGCAGTTCAGTGGTGGGATTTGTCTCAGATTAGGAGGCTCAGAAAAGGAAACGTAGTGGCGATGAATAGAAATATTTATCACTGAAGTAATGGGAGTTCGAACAATTCCAGTTCATCCTGAGGGTACTGTGAAAGTACCAACATTTCAAGACAATCCATGTAATGTTTGTTGAGATATTTCAGTCAGGAAAAAAGCGACCAACACTGCCACCCCTAGGGCCGTGTGGTTGTAGATGACACTGACACAGCTGAAGTCTCCATACAAGCACAAGAAAACCGCAAACAAATGCACTTTTGTAAATCAAATAAGTGTAATCCCCACAGTGCATTAACAGCTTCGTTAGCAGTTCAAGTTTATGACCATAAAGGCACAACTCTGCTCTTTATTTGCTGTAATAAAAAGGATATTGTGTTCATTTGTTAATGCTCTTTTTTCACGGTTGTTTTTTTGTTTATGAACTAATTAAATGCAGCCACACTTCTCTGTCGGCAGTTGTTTAGTTTAAATGAAATACTGGTTAATTCAATTCCTCTTCCCTCCCCCCAAAACACCCTTATTTTAGTATACTGTAGCTGCACAAATGTGCACCTGCTCTTTAGATGCAGAGGATTTTCCACGCAAATTGGAGCCATTGCAATGTTCCTAAATACAGCAGAACATGCAATCATCCACTCTTATCATATATCCAGCAGCCATTTGTGTGATCCTCCATTTAAAATGCACGTAAAGCAGAGAGGTTTGCTTTGGTAATGAAATGCAAAGTGCAGCGCAGATGACGGGCAGACTGCTCTTTTAGGTTGGTGCACCTGTTTTTCTAAATAACGCACATGTCTTGAGGCGCAGAAGGCATCTGAAACAAGCTAAATATGGGCCCGAGTACACATGGGAGACACATTATGTATGGAATAATTACAAAAAATATTACAATGAAAGTGATCAAAGAACTGCTTGTGAGGAATATATTTGGAAGAATGAGGGAGACAATCTAAAGACAATGCTTGCCACCTCATCTTCCCACCTCTGTCTCAGCGCCCCACAAATGGTTCACATGCCAGCTCTGCTCTAAAGCCCGCAGAGGTGACTTTGGCTGGCCTTGTAACAGTGAGTAATGAAATGTGCTTGTGCTCTCATTCACAAGGCTGGGACAGGCCCGCTAGACGGCTCGCAGACCCCCCTCGGGTCATTCTCCTCGACCCGCGCTTATCGACAAGGTAATAAAAGAGACAAAGCGGGGAGGAGGCGTGCTCCTTTGTCTTCAAGGCTATTTATCCAAGATCCAATATATCAGGGTCCCATGGGTGGGGTTGGTGTGGGGTGGGGAGAAGGTTTGCAGAGGCAAAGTGCAGCAGAGGAAGGGCTGATGTGTACACAGATGCAGACAAGATGGCTCTTTCATCCTGGTTAGGGTACCACAGAGGGCATGCTGACGTGTGTTACTCTCAAGTTTAAACAGCAAAGAAAAGATGTCAGCATGTTTTTGGCGGCTCTTGAGTGATTTGCAGCTACAGCTAAAGGACTATTCCGTTATTTATTTCTACGCAACGTCGCCGATGGATACGTCTCTCTGCGCCGAGAGCTGAGACACAAGTTATTGTGTTATTTCCCAAAGCAACATTATGTAACTGACATCATGTTATGCAACTCTCACGCACACTGAAACACAGTCTCACCGCCTGAATACACACCCACCCACCCACACATATGCACGTGTGCACACGTGTGCGCACACAGACACAAACACACACATAAATACCTTGTTTTGCTTCAGGGCTCCCTTCTCCTTCATGTGAGGACAGTCTTTGCCGGTGATAACAGCTTTGATATCAGCCACAGGCACTGCAGAGAGGACACAAGTGAGTTCACAACAACAACAACAACAACAACAACAACAACAACAACAACAACCACCCTGTGACAACTGTGTCATCCCAGATGAGTTGGTGGTTTATTCAAGTGATTAAAACTTAAAAACTCTTCAGGTTTGTCACTGTGCAAGAATAAAGTAAAAGTGATGTTAACACTGACTCTTGGTGTCAGTGGCGGTTGCTTGTCACTGCCTATACTGTGCTTTGGGGATATGTATGCCTTCAGCAGGGGCAGACAGTAGACTTAATAAATATAATGACCTTTAAGCCATAGAAAGTGCAATTTAAATATATTCTGTATCACAATAGTGGGTAAAGACTGTCAATAATTTAACTTTACACTCACATTTGTCCTGTAAAGAGTCGTGGGGCACCTCGCCCTGAGGGCTCTCTTCCAGATCTCCATAGTGCAGGACTTTATGGTTCGGAGACAGACGGCAATACCAAAACTTATCTGGAAGAAAAGATTAGGAGAAAGAAAAACAAAGGGGGGGAGGAGACAGATTTAGAGGAGTTATAAAATAACTCACTGGTATAAGACATCATATGGGATTGCATGAGTCATCAACAGAAGAGAAAATTAGCATGCCAAAAAAACTCTGTGGTGAAAAAAAAGAAAGAAAAAAAAGGAAGAAAGGAAACAGCCTTGAGGAAAATCCACAGATGGGCTGCGATGCTGTGCATGAGGGAGGGGTCTTGATGGGCAACAAAACAGACAGTTGGCCTTCATCATTTTAACAATGATTCAACAACAATAGACACACTTGAGTCTAGATCAAGAAAGGACATCCTGGGATTTTTCTGGCAAAGATTAAACCTTAACCGTGATTTGATATGACTCGATTTATTTTCTTTTAAACAGAAAAACTAAATTAAAACGTGTAGCACGAGGCCCCAAATGTCTAATCTGTCTACAGAAAGCACCAACTATGGCTGAGATCATTTAGTGACAGCTTTTTGGTGTTACAACACGTTTTAATTTAAATAATAGTTGTTTACAAGGTAGTCAAACAGCTCGATTGTTCTAACATAATAGTAAAATACAGAAACAGGGAACACCTGTATGCTAATAAATCCTGTTATATGCACTTAGCATCAACTACAGCCATTCTGGAGGCAGTAGCTGATGTTACATGTAGGCTAGATAAAGTTGGACCATGGTCAAAATAAGAGAAAACACATGGGAAAGCCGAGCAGTAGAGAGTGGTCACCAGTTGATCTGGATGTATTATTTATACAAAACAGGTAGACTTCTATAGAGGTCAGACTTTTACACAGAGCATCTAAAAAAAGGAGGAAGTTACTAATATTTTAGTACCTGGACTTTATACAATACTGGACTCTTACTGGCGAGACAGTTTCACTCAAGTCTAAGCTTCAATTCAAAACTTAAATTATATATATATATATACATATATGTATAAATATATATATAAAACAAACTTAAATATCTTTATTATCACAATAATGGTCTTATTTTGTTCAAGGTGAAAGAATTTAAGAAAGAAGATGTAAGTACTGATCAAGTTGAGTGTACTCTTGGCTGATGTCAGGAGTAATCTTCCAGCAGTGGGGGCCTGTATCTACCAGCTGTGTCTCCAAAGCGCTGGTCACTGCCTCCACCCCCAGCCTCTACGGCCAGGCCTGGTGTTCTTTAGGAGGTTCCCTGCCAAGGTGGGTGCCGAGCTGAGCTGGCAGTGAGCGGGCACAGACTGGGGAGGTCTGGCTGGCGTGTGCATGGGTGGCTGGTCCAAATCCTAATTGCTGAAAATAGACAGTTGGCGGTGCCAGGCTGGTGCAGAATGGCACCGGTCCACAGGGGAGCAGATAAAGATGTGTGCGGCGGCTATGAGGGGAGGGGCACGCTGTCAACTGTTCAGCTTAACCGATCGCACCACTGATTTGTGTGTATGTCTGTATACAAGCACATATGTTCTTCCCATTGCCCAGAAGACACTGTGTCTCTATTACGGATTTAATATAATTCTTTTAAACTGTAATTGTCTTAATCTAATTCAAACTCTAGAATGACAAGATTGAACAGAATAAGGCCAAATTTCTAAGTTTACTTTTGCTTTACTGCAGCGTTTACACAAAACACACTCCCCCGAGCCCCAAGTGGCATTACCTGCCAGCACCCTGTACTTAAAAGACTGTACTGTACAGGTAGTACTCTTTCTTCCAAATTTCAGAACACCATCAACCTGAGCTTTTAGAGGGAGACTTATAATGGGCAGACTGGCACTTTGGAGGGTAGAGAGAAGAGTCATCTGCACCGAAGTCAGCTAAATTAATATTTGATGTGGGTACTTGAGTCCCTGCAGGCTGGAGGACTTTGAAATTGTAGTACAAGATGCTGATGGTGGAGTGGGAGAAGGAGAGAGGAAGGGAGAGAGGAAGGAAGAGAGGAAGGGGTGCACATTTTATTTTACTTAAAAAAAAAGATGGGTCAAGACACATAACAGTAGATAGAGAGGTACCATATATATAGCAAGTATAAAGATTGTGAAAGCTTCTCTGAGTAAAGAACAGAAGACAAGAAAAAAATAGACCAATAAA
This sequence comes from Lates japonicus, assembly GCA_033238685.1. NCBI lineage: Eukaryota > Metazoa > Chordata > Actinopteri > Centropomidae > Lates > Lates japonicus. The sequence goes on along the minus strand of BRZM01000084.1, from coordinate 641,439 downwards.
CCAAGCTTCAGCTTATGTATGCAAAACTCCCGTCTTGATTTAACGTCTCATTTCATTTGCGTACCAAGGGAAAATGAAACTTGCTATAGGGCTCCTTTTATTCAAGTTCTGCTTCCCTACGGTCTGCAAGACAAAGTGCTCTTCACATTGTCAATGGATGCACTGTAAGTACCAGCCAGAGAACAATAGCTCAGGGAGGAGAGCGCGGTAAGGATAGACATGTATGGGTGGAGGGAAGAGGGGAACAGATGAAGGGACAGGTATATGAGGGAGGTGTACTACATTCACTACAGATGATAGGATACAGGATACAGATACAAAGCAAACCAAAAAGAAGAGGTGAGAAGTGACAGAAAGGGAAGGAGTTCCATGAGTTAATGTGAAGAAACAGCGTGTCCTTGACTTGAGTGTCCTCAGAGGCAAAGACAGCCACAGCTAGCTTGTAACAGGCAGACGGCTCCCCTACAGTCAGCGCACTGTTGCGGCAGATTAAAGCCAGTGTAACCCTACAGGCTATTGTGCTAAATTAAATCCAGTGAGGCTCATGAACTGCTTTATATACTGTGTGTGTGTCTACTGTTCCTGAATGGCTAATAGCTATTATTTCTGTGTTTAGTATGTGTGTGGCTGTGTGGAAATATATGCATGTGTCCTCAGTTTCCTTGACGAACGTTCTAGGATCTAGTAATGACCACAATACTGTAATATGAGCCCATTCACAGCATATTGCTGCACAAAAGCCAGACAAGCATAAATTCGAACCAAAAAACGATCTGATACTCAGTGTGGGTGATACACGAACATCTGTCCTGCAACATCTTTTCTACTCAACCCCCCCCCCCCCAAGGACCACCACCACCACTCCTATGCTTCTTGTCTCTTTTTGTTTCTGCAATCCAGCTTTGACAACATCTGGGTGACAGCTGCCAAGACAAATTGTAATCAGGATTTTAAATGCCAGAACACACTAATGTAAGGAGGAAAGAAATGATCTGACTTATTGGAAAGCATATTTCCTGAGGGCAGCTGATGACAATAGCACAATAAAGGCAAACGGACCGACAACCTGAGCTTGTCACTGGGTTTTTTTTTTTATTTCAAGTATTTATCCATACAGACAGAGAGGGGAAAAAAGTGACAGAGAGGGGTGAAGGAAAGTGCAAGAGGGAGGACAGAGAAATGAAGGGATCAGGTCTCAGGCAGATTAAATCCTATTTGACTGAAGTGCAGCATATTATACAGGCTAAATGCTACCACTGCTACTCCTCTCTATCCCCCTTTCACTCCTCTCTCACTTTCTCTCTCGTGGCAGCGAGTGTGAAACACGATATTAGGCTGAATGATTCGAATACGCTCCTATCTGAGCTGGCTGCTGGGTTTTTCCTTTGTATCCCTCTTCCTCTCTCTTCTATGTATCACTTGGAAGGAATACATCAATCCTTACACTAAATTAAGTCAAAGGAATGTGTATGTGTATTCTGTGGTTCCCAAAAAAGTCAGCAAAAGACACTGCTTCCTCATTTTCACCCCACCCTTCATGCTGTAGAGCCCGGGGTTACCGCAGTCTGCTCTGTCATTGTTGTTCTTTCTTTTCTTTTCTCAAAGCTTTCTCTAGAATTTATCTTGACAAGTGTAAAGCATAAATATGTGTTTATACTGCTCCCGGCTTTATGTCTTTGTATTTCTTTGCATGCCATATATCTGTGTGTGTGAGTGTGAAGGGGCGAAAGGAGGGAAGGCAGCACGATGGTGCGTCTCGAGACAGAAAGACATATGCACTTATGCATGTGCTCGAATAACAGAGGCGGTGCACCTCTGTAGGTCTCTGCCTCAGAGGCTGAGAGAGGCAGAAAACTTGCATGAGCGATCGTGACAGCAGAACCGCGAGCAGTCCATGGCTTCAAAGATCTCCTGTGGGGTTTTGATATAGCAAAGGGAATAAGGCAATGAGCGCCGGGTGCAGAGGGGAGGGATCCAGAACAAACAGACAGAGGGAGATGGGGAAGGAAATAGAACACGAATACTCGTGGACACAGCAGACAGAGATGTGACTCCAGTGTCTCCATGGTTATGATGTGTGGGTGATGGTGTCGGGTCAGGTTCGAATGCTTGAACATACATGCGTGTGAGTACTGTGTGTGTCTCACCTTGCCTCCTGCGACTACTGATTTTCCTGAAGCAGGTTCCTTCACACAACCTGTTGAGCCTCTGCTGTTTGATCAGCTCCATGATCTCTGGCTGGATCTTCTCCCTCAGCTCCCTGCAGATAAACAAATGCATATTATCGGTTTAAGAGAATTATCTAAATTCTGTAAACCATACCCATCCTGTGTGGAAAGAAAGCAGGTTACAGCGAGCTACAACACGCTCTGAGACTTGGGAGTGAATTCTATTACATGTACCCTGGTTTTCTGGCAGAGTGCAGTATTCATCTGATATTCGAGGGATTTTTACTGTCAGGAGGGAGCAGAGAATAAGAAACATGCAGATATACTTCCACACATGCATGCACGTGTACAGTGCACACACTCAGAAACATGTCGTACTGTACAGCGTCCCAAAAGGCTGATCAGTGGAAATCTGTGCCACTCCAGCTCCTGCTCAGATCACTGTCATTTATTCATACCTTTACATGTATGTGTGTCTATGTTGCATATGAATGTGAAGCATACAGCACTAGTCAGCATGAATTATGTATATTATCTGCCCGAGCAGTGCTTCTCCCCATCCTTTCTTGCCATTATACTTGAGTCCTTTCTCTTCCAATTTACCTTTCATTCTTTTTCCTCTCTCAAAATATGCAGGTTTTGACAGGATTTCAAGATTTCTAGGTGCATAAAAAAATTTCTAACAGGAAATATGCATTTTCTTGGATTAACTGTCACTGATGTTCGTGATCACATTTTCTTCCTCTTCCTTGTCTCCATCAGACTCATCCGCACTTGTCTCACTTCATCTGTCTCCCTGGTCGCCCTCCCTGTGTCTGTATTTGCTTCATCAGTGACTCCGGTCATTACATTGATCTGCGGTTGGACATTCACTGACATCCTTAAAGAAACAGCTAGTGGGGAAGGTGTGCCTCATCAGGACAAATGGATGACAATGATGATGATGATGATGATGATAGCTCGGCTTTACTGCCTCACATCCCGTCCTTTTGACCGGGCTAGACGCAGGTGAGATGGGGTTTGTCTGAGACTTTTAGATGGTCTGTCTGCTCTGTCTTCTTAGGAGGTAGCTCCAGTTTCAATCTAAACTCGTTCTCTCCAGCAAATGCAGAAAATCACAGACAACTGAATTAAAGGGCTGAGGTGTCGGACTGGTAAACCTCTATAAAAAAAGCACTCTGGTTGGTATCAGGTGTTAAAATGATAAAAGAGCAGAGGCACAAAAACCCATTTAAAACCTTATGGAAATGTACAGTACCTTCACAGCACATGAGTAAAATATTGCCAAGCACAGGTGGAAAGGGGGATTCAATAATGAATTAAGTTTAACCACTTTTCATCCTAATTTTCTTGGGGCTGCATTAAAATCTAATTGTGTATTAACATTTTCTCATAAGTGTGTCCTCAGCAGTCCTGAGCTGACCAGCTGCGTGCATTTTTTATGTGATGTCGATTTTATGTCTTGCAGCTTTGGGTAAATAAAAAACTTCCAACATACATTGCTAAACCCTAAAAATTCTGCTAACAAGAGTCAAAATGACATTAAATAGTTCTTCAGCTCAGACATTTTACAAGAGACACAGCTTTGATCTGAAGCTGTAATGGCTCCCCTTCACCTTCTTTTGATCTCCCAAGTCATTCCCTACAATAATTGATAGCAGAAAATTGGCAGCAATTGTAGCAGGTAATACACAGCTCCTTTAAATCTGCGGCCTGACATGCTCTGCTCATTATGTTTACAAGTCATGACTGTACTGTATTGATTAGAGGAAAATTCCACCCTCGGGTAGTCTCACACTGCTGAGGAGAGACTCATCAGTCTGTGATACTCTGTGCTGCTTTCCAACAATTATTCTGTGAACGGTAAAACAGGCCTTTTCTTTTCAGCATCTGATTTGATTTCAGTTGCTTTTCGTTTGCTTCTCCAGGAATACCGTTTGACAGCAGCCTGAGATTGGGTGGGAACTTGTTGCATTCAGCTCTACTCTTATTTTTCTTAGGTATTAAGGGTGAGTTATTGAAATTCATTGTGTTATACACGATAAAAAGTGTTGCTCATCTAATTCTAAATGTGAATAAGATAACTACATCTCAGTTTTCCCCACCTTCTTTCACTTTTGTTTTGATTTCTCCACTAGGATTAATTGGCTGCAAAAGTTTGGTCTCTACCCCTCCAATATCGATTTAATAAGCCCTTGGCTCAGCATTGATTACTGTTCAAAGGGGCAAGCTCTCTCTGTGAAACGATTTTTCAATAGTGCTTGCTACTCCATTAAATACAGGCAGGACAAAACAATGTTCTCCATTACAGAGCCTGCATCCATGATCAGTCAGTGAATGATCTATTACAGACCAGCTCTCTATGCTTAATGAGCTGGAGGGTCGTTAATGGAGTATTCACTGGGAATGCCATTTGCAGACAATTTGAATTTAATGCATATTTTCAATCACGGGAAGCGAGCACAGGTGCAACCTGCTTTAGGCCAGTAGCTGGCATTTGGTTGACAAATGGAAAGGAGGAAAAAAAAAGAGGCAATTACAAGCATATTAATGACCATGGCTCTTTTTCGTAGATGCAAATTATGTCCTCATTTCAGTCTTAGACTTGATCAGGTGGATGAGGAGAAGAAAAATTGCAATTAACAGATGGAATTTCACTAATCAGTTCCTCCAACTACACAGGAAACGTCAAACTCCTCTAAACAAAAAAGTAAGTAGCATGAATAAAATATTACACAGTTTGGGTTAAGCATTTTGTTGCCATCTAGTCTGCCCAACAAGCTCCTGTGGGACACTTCAGGCTACAAGAATAAACCTTTGACAAACACGTACAGGCACATTTTTGGTTTTTACGCTAAGATACCAGCACACTGGCCACTGATTGGCTGACTTACAGGATGGGGCGGGACTGGAAATCTTCCTGATTCATTCTCTCGGACTGGCGTATCTTCAGGATCTCTGTGTAGCTCAGGTTCTGCAGGCGACTCTTGAACTGGTCCAGGGAATTAGGCTTGAGAGTCAGTGCTCGCATGATCTGCTCCCTCACCACCTGCATTACCTGCAGAGGAGAAACAGAGAGGCAGAGGGGGGCAGGGTGAGAGAGCTTATCGTGGATGCAGGAGACATGCAGGATATCTAGACCTAGTCAGCACAGTCATGAAGTCAAAAGTAACCCACTCCCTTTTTTTCTGGGGTCAGGGGAGCATATAAACTTCTGTTCCGTCCCCGACAGGATTAATGATGTGATTTTTTTTTGTTTTATTTTATTTTTTTTCCAGAACCAGCGCCTGTAATCCAGTCTAGTGCACTGAGCCTTAAGAGGAAAAGAGCAAAGCAGAATAATTCAACAGTGGCTACTCAACTGTTAGCCCCAGTATCCTGCATCAGTGAAATGCATGACAGAACTTTCCAATAATACCCCGGCAAGCTAATGCCATTAGTCTGGCTGTGGCTGCAGGAGCATGACATGAGTGCTGTTCCAAGTCATCAATCCCACTCGAGGGGTCTTTGTGATCAACGGAGGTAACAATACAATAAGGAAGCGCACCACAACAAACCATAAAAACACATCATGCATATCCAGATCAATTAGCCTAGTGCATATGCATTACTGTCAGGAGATAATTTAAGCCTGAGCACATACTCCCCAGCTGGACACACAAGGAAGTGCTTAGCAACAGTTACACACACACACACACACACACACACACACACACACACACACACACACACACACACACACACTTAAGACTGATGCACTGAAAATCAATTAGAATCATTAATATTTAACAATACGAACACTGAGAAGTGAGCAACAGTAAACAATATCAATCCCCTCAACTAACACAGAACACAAACACAGACTAAATAGAGGCATCATCTTACATTTATGCAGATAAAATAGGAACAGGAGCTGACATGTGAATTAATTTGTTTGTGCTTGACATGTTCACATAAAATCTGGTGTGACAAATCTAAGTAAAATATAAGCCAGAAATATGCAACACATCACTAAAAAATTCTAATCTTACACATTTTCTGTCATTTGAAGTATCAATTAACATAGAAAATCTAATCCAATTGTGTAGAAGTAGCAATTAAATAATTACATAATTGCTAAATTGTGACTTTCTGTGACCCCCAAAATGCTTGCACTACTCTTGCTGTCAGGTGAGTTGATGTCTTCGGGCCTTGAACACTGGATGAGACCCAAACCAAACAAACCAAAGGCCTGATTACAATGGTACTTAAACTATTAAGAAAGTATTATGTGAAATGGAATTAAAGCTCAGTTTGAGCTGCTTTATAACAGCACTACACTGATTTTTAACACAGTTAATAAAGTACAGACTCTTTCCAAAGTAAAAAATCTTATCATCTTTCGGCATGTACGCTTGAGTCTCCAGTAAATGGGTCCTAAGCTGAAATCTTTGATGACAGCTGCTTCCATTTAGCTTTGCACTCTGACAAGTGATTTGCATTTTGCATAATTAGGATTTGAACACTAATATAACTCAAAGATAGATTCTTTATTTGTAAAGGTATTGGGCTTACATGCAAAGGACTTGACTGAGAGCAAACGTAACAAAACAGCACCTGAAACAGTGGTTTGCTCTAAAACACTGAGAGTGGCTTACAGAGCTTGGGTTGAAGTGGACCTGTAAATCCTGCTGACACTATACGTGATATTTGGCTGTAAAAATAAACTTGACTTGGCTTCTTAACGTTCCTTTGGCCAAGCTGAGCAGTGCTGTTCCAGTTACTGCAGACAGTGTGATGGTGGACGTGACAAGCAGCCCTGATTATGGATCAGCCTTGTTAGCAGCTGCCTCTGGGCCTGCAGATGCTGATTCACTGGATCAGATCATACAGAGGTGACAGAACGAAATAGACTGTCTTCCCTTCTGTTCTCTTTGATTTTGCTCTATTGTATTTTCTCTTTTCACTGCTTCTCTTGTTGATCAAACGCTTGAGGACACCCAAGTATTTCCAGCCTCTGCAGAAACATTTCCTCGCAATATGCCAACTCTATCACATTGAGAGACAATAAGAGTTGAAGATGATGTCTTGTGTGTATGTGTGTACTTGTACAAGTGCAGAAGAGTTCATGGACTTTCCTTATAATTGGTCTGTTCTGCTGTTCTGTACTATTCTGTTTCATCTGGGCTCCTCTCAACCTTAACAACCGTGCCAAAACCCAGTCACCCAAGATCCCAAACATGGTCTTATGTAATATTGTTCTTGCTGTTGCTGTTGTGCTCACTGCGAGGCGATTACTCATCAACTTGCTAACCTCTGGACTTTCACTAGTCAGACTAAGCCAGGGGTGAGAGCTTTAAAAATAGAGGACTTCAGTCACTGAAAATGAAACATGAACTGCATAAAACCTCAACCCAGCACCAACCCCCACCCCCCCAAAAAAAATCATATTTAGTCATATTTGCGGTGTTAAAATGCATAAAGAAATGGTCTGGACTTTTGGGATGTTGGTGCTGTACAGTGAGAGCACCAGAAAAAGGAATTAACCCATTTCTAATTGTAGATCTGATAAACCCTGAAGGTAACTCTCAGCTCCCACTGAAATAAGACCCATAAAAGTCATTTTATAAATGATAAACACAATTTAATCCAGGGATTTGCTTTTTGAATGCAAAGATGTTCAGAGGCGGTAATCACAGTGTATCTACACATGCACAAAAAGGTGACAATTGCAGTGCATCAGTTCAGGAGTTACGCAAAGCTACAGCTGAGCTCTGAACTTAGTTTTTGTGAGTCTAGATTTGGACCCTGTGTAACCCTTGTAGTCCCTTCTAATTTATTTACAAAGCTCAGACACAGAGCCACACCAGTGCAAACGAGGTCCCTCTCTGGTATTAAGGCTGATGCAGAACATCAGTGACTCAGCGCAAGTACCTTCTTCAAATCCCCTTTGACAGGGGCAGACAAAAGTTCAGATCAGGACCTTAGTTGTTTAAAAAGGGAGCACTGTCCTGGGGTGGGATAAAGTCTCTGGATGCAGAATATTAACTGGTCAACTGAAACAGGATGTTTGTGGACTGTCCTGACCTGTGGTTCAGAGCTAGGTGTGCAGTATGAAGTAGTTTACTCTATTTCATAGAAAAGTAGGATAATTTGTCTTCTTTTTCATGAAGACGACCGCCTCCACTTTGTTCCTACACTCATGGCCATGTTTCAGTAGCATAGCACAGAGTAGCAAAAATGTCAGTGCCAGAGTGAGAATGTACCCACTAGAGGGCATAAGTCAACACTTTCCCTCTCTACAGGTCGGGACCTGTTCTAGGTGAGCGAGCAGAGACTCTTGAGCTGAGATGCAGTCTTGCTGCTCACGCTTCTGTCTGTCCCTTTCCATCCTTCTATCGGTTCATCCATCCATAAAGACAGCTGTCCATTCCTTCCTCAGCTGAAACGGCTGGGAACATATTTCTGTCAACTCTTGCTGCTGAATATCATCTCCGTGCAAGGCTGCTTTCTGTATTCCATCCATGTCTGCGCTTCCCTGCAATCTGGAAGTCATATTTTCATGGGGGAGAAACAGGTGTCCAGCTAACAGCAGATTTACAACCCCCAGGACTGGGCTTTCAGCTGCAGCCTCTCCTCCTCCTCCTCCTCCTCCTCCTCCTCCTCCTCCTCCCCCTCCCCCTCCCCCTCCCCCTCCCCCTCTCCCTCCTCCCCCTTTGAGCTGAAAAATGCCCAGACAAATGGAAGATGCCACATCTTGCAGTCATGCTACATCACATTCATCACTCCTGTCCACTACTTTTAATCACAGCTTCACCCAGTTGCCTATCATAAATTTTCACACACATACACACGCTTATAATCCTGATAATTAAGCCTCAAATTAATTTATTTTCCCATTAAGAATACAAATGGTCTGTCAGAGTGTCTAGAAGGAACAATCTTCCCTTAAGAAGCTGTTTAAAAAAAAAAGAGGAAATTATATGACAGGAAAAACAAAGACTGAGCTTTGACGACCTCAGTCTCAGTTATAACTTGGAGCTCGGTGAGGATTGCAGATTGTAAACAAAAACAAACTCTCATAAAAAGCTTTTAAAGGTCGATCTCACTGTCACCTGCAGCTCGCTTTTTCCAACCCTAACCCTGATCTCTGGAGACCACAGACTGCCACGCAGGCCCAGGCGTTTCAGCAGAGCCGTCCCCGGGGAACGTTCATTAATATGCCTTGTTTGCAGTCATGTCTCCGGCAGGAAAACAATTCTGTTGGCCCATGTGGCTGCACTCATGCTAATTAACACTGGGAATATTCATCACATTTAAAAACGAACACATGGTCCTTTCACAACAGGGCGGTGGGAGGGAGGGGGGGAGCAGGCATTATGAATATTTTATCCTCATCCTTCTTTTTCATGCGGTTGCGCCGCCGCAGACCAGCCCTGGGACGGTGTGATGCTAACATAGCGCGAACCACGGCGATTATACTCTCCTCTGTATCACCGGGCCCAGAGCAGAAATAAACACCGTAAACAAACAAAACAAAAAAAAAAAAAAATTACTGCTACATCTGTACGGTTGTTTTAGCACAAGTGCTCGTCCAGGTAACTTATCAGTTCAATTATTTGCTGATGAAGGTACTTTTTACAAATTGCCTGATAATTAAATGCATGCTTGTTTTTTGTGATTAAGCGATTACACACAGAAACAGTATCGTGCTGGGGCTAATTTAAATTCGGCCTATATCGGTTAAAGAACAGTTTGACTTATTTTAGAGTGACTGACTTCGCGCTTTTTTATCAAAGTTGATAGAGAAGACCGATACTCTTATATCTGTGTTCAATATATGGACCTGAAGATATAGTTAGCTTAGCATAAAAGAATGGCGACGAATGACCTGGCCCTGTGAAGATAATCAGCATTCTGGGATGGCCACAGCCTCTCCTGCCATATCTCCTTCCTTGTACATTGAGCTTTGGAATTGCTGTTGATGGGTTTTTGACCTCTGATTCTCTGTTCATCTTTATGCCTGAAAACTAAGCTGTGTCCTGGCTGCAGCTGTGTTTGAACAGATATGAGTGTGGTGTTAACTTATCATCTAGCTGTTGCTATCCAACTCAAAAAAGTGTATATTCCTGCCTACATCTGTCATATATTTATTTTAGAAGAAACAATTATTTCCTATAAACTGCCAAAAAAATAATGAAATATACATTTCCAGAAGCAAAGTTAATATTTTCAAATTTTGCATTCTATCATAGTGATACAAGCAGCAGTGATTTGCATTTGAGAAGCTGGAACAGCATATTTTTACTTGATGATATTAATCATTCGCGCCCATCAAAATTGAAGCCCTAAATTGTCAGTCAACCGGATTTAATCTCTTTGTAATTCTTTTCGTCAGCAGGTCATCTGGTAAAGGCGCATGATTCCACCATGCAGCTGAATTAAGGACACTAAGTGGATACTATTCTTTGTATGTGGCTCACGATAAAATCAGGTGCCAGCAGTTTTTCACAGACATGCTCTACAGTCTGGGGCTGACCTGCACTCCCCTAATCCTGTGTCAAGCCCTCTGGCTAAAACACTGGTTGACTCCATCCAGGCTGAGACACAGTGTGCAGGTGGAAGAGCAGTAGTAGTGGCATTGAATTCCTCTGGTGACCAATTCGTGGTGATGTGGGTAATCCATGTAGTAACCCCACCACACACAGGGCACAAGCTTTGATTGTACACTAAGAGAGTGAACAGGAGCAGAGGGATGTGTATTTCAGATGCAGTGGGTGTGTGCGCTTGTGAGGCGGGGTGAAGGTGTAATCTAGCGATTCTGTATTTGTGTGGGCCGGTGTGTGTGTGTGTATAGTACAATGAAGGCTGTGATCAGTTGTGTCTAACCTGCTTACGCTAAGCAGTCCCACAGCCCATCAATACCTCACTCTTCATCTGCTCCTGTCCCATCTTCTCCATCTCCCTGCACTTTTTTCTTCTCTGCCTCTCTGGCCTCCCCAGCCCCACCACTCCTCCTCCTCCACCTCCCTCCTCCCCAGGCAGTATAACTAAGCCTCCCTCTCACATACACTACCACACACCCCTCTTTCCATCCATCCATACTGAGTGAAAACCCTCTCGCTCTTGATCTGTGCCATTGTGATGCCTGCCTCCATGTTTCCAAGTGTGGTGTGATACTCTCCACAGTGACTGATGAATCCTCGTGCTTCTGCCAGGGAAGGAGAGTTTTTAGCACTCGACGGGAGGCAGGGATGGATGGAAGGATGGACAGAGGGAGCAGATGGCTCCCTGGAAGAGCGTTACAGCGGTGTGGACCGTTGGCGAGCGTTAGCACAATAAAGGAAGATTAAGTCTGTCGCTGGCTCATTCTCTCACTTTTCTCTGCTGCCTGTCTTGGCAGCTCTTCATTTAGTTTTTCTCTTGCTCTCTTCTCCTTAAGCACTTTTCTCTTAGGCAAGCCTCTTGCTTCTTCTCTGACAAACTCCTATCCCTCTACTATGATATTTTTGTATGCCTCTCTATCTGCCTTCCTCCTCCTCTGTGACTCTAGGCATCAGCCAGGCTGCTCTGCTTGGCTTATTGATCTAAGGAGGCGCCACTGATTGGACCTGCACTTTCCAGATCAGGGCGCTAATGGTGGTGTAAATTTGAATCTATGATAAATATTGTGGCGTAATAATGTGTGTGCATGAGAGAAGAGAAAGAAAGAGAGGGGTTTGTGATGGAGGAGGAGGAGAAAGGAAGGAGGAATTGTGCAAGCAACATGTGGATTTTTTTTTCAGGAATTATACCATAGACAGAGATGGGCCTTGTTTTGTTTTTGGAAGGAGGAGGCTCTCAGATGAGAGAGACGACAAGCCATGCAAAACAGAGTCTCAGGTCTTTTTTATAAACCTAGCGTGTGCTTGTGCAGCAGGAGGTGGCTCCATCCTTGCAAAGGCCAAGGTGATGCAGGCGCCCAGCGATAGTGGTTGAGTTGCTATGGGGCGAGGAAGCGGGTTTTGGCGGCCAGAAGGCATGCCTGAGACATCAGACTTGCACCTCCATTAAAGTTGCCCATACACGGATCATGTACACACAGCATATGCCACCTCTTGACTACTCTACTCGCTACATCTTTTACCTCAGCATATTTAAAAGAAAAAGACAGATCATGGGGCTTTACCCAAGGTGCGTATTGGGCTTAAAACCTGTTTTAAGCTTCATTTAAGCCTCTGTGCCTTTGTGCTTAAATGATCTGTTCTATAAGACCCAGTTATTATTGTGTACATCTCTGTTTGTGATATTATTGACAATAGTATTGTTATTGTGCGTGCACAGGGCAGATCACTCAGTCAGCCATGACCCGAACCAGCTGAGAGGAGCCATCTGGCGGTTGAAATGCTCACACACAATTTGTGCTGCCTTTTACACACACACACACACACACACAAACCCAAACATTGATAGGAAACCTGGGGTGTGTACATCGGAAGGCTCAGTGTATGGTGTCTGGCAGCGACTGTGGGGAGCTGCGGGGAAATCTAGCCACTACACTAGCTGTGTTTTTTGAAGTGGACGCCCTCAGAATTATCCTTGACACAGAATTATCCTCCCACACACCATAAAGAGGATATATCCTCATTTACTGTATGCACATGAGGAAATGAATAGCAACATGCATACGTTCTCATACTGTAGTATAAAACACAGCCAAGATTTTTGTTCTAGAAGTGAAGCCAGACTCAACAAAGGGCATTTTTTCCGAATATGGAACAGGATTTCTTTGATAAATTGATAAATCTGTCACATTGTTCTGTTGTCATCTCTCAGATAAATGCTGGCTCACAGAGAGATATTGTAAGAACTTGCGCTCATCAAAAAACCAAAGCATATTTGGGCACATTGTGACATTTAACACTGATGAGTAACAACTGACAAAGATCCAGTTTCTATAAGGAAGCTATAAGAAAGACCCTTAGTCAATTGACCACCTATAAGCAACTACATGACTGATCACTTGGCACAGGTCAGCTCAACTAGGAAGTTCAATAGCCCAGTTTAAATGACCTAGTGGTAGCAGGTGAAAGGGCAATCGCTGTACTTGAAATCAGTAGCAGTCAACTTTGATTTAGGGTGACAAGCTAACCCAATGCATCATATAAAACCAATCTTGACTATTAGCCTTTGGGTTGCAGTAGCTACCAGAGCAATGTGTGTTTGGGCAAAAATGTACAATTCCAGAGGAGTGTGATCTGAATTATTCATTTCTCCCTCATTCTCTGCTTCCTAATGTAAAAGCTCAAATGTGAGTGAAGGACTATACAGTTCTGTATCACTCGGTATCCGCTATGCCGTGCCCACTTAAAGATGCTCTGATTCTCACTTCACTTGACTTTAAATGTTTATATTTATGATTTGTATTTTCCTTTATCTCCTCATTTCATTACTTGCTTTACTGATGTTGTACAGCACCTCAAATTTATGTTCCTCTTCTTCTTCCCATTGGTATTATTTTATCGTTTTTATTTGCTCATGCTAATGCTCAGGATTTAGTGGGATCTACATCAAGCTTTCCCAGCGTGCATTTTTTGGGACATGTTCCTCCTCTCTATTACTGACACATTTTATTTAATGGAATGTGCAGCCACTGACTGTTTCAGTTGCAGATAAACAACTCTTTTTCTTGTTGACAGAATTGGGTAGAAAATGACAACTTTCAGACATCATCAGAGGGGCCGATGTCTCCAGAGTGTTTTCTAAGTTCACAGCGGTTACAAACTGAGCCTCAGCATTCGAGGCTGGAAGTGCAGAGCTCCGCACGCACCATTTAGCTGATAGGAAGCCCTAGGGACCAAACAGTCTTACTATCGACAAGCTGCTGCTGAATTTCAAACTCCCAAGGTGCCGTGCAATGAAAGATGAGGTTGGGGAGGGAAGAAGGGAAGAGGGGAGAGGGAAGGGAAGCATCATCTATCCCCAACTCAATCGAAATTGACTCTCGCCTTTGAGGGAGGGGTGTGAAGGATGGGATTGGATAATAGGATTACTTGCTAGGGGAGGTGTGTGTACCGTATGTGTGTCGCGTTCTCCCCCAAGATGTACTGGAAGTAGAGCTCAACACGAGATGAGGGAGTCATTCTAAGCCTATTAGAGACGGTCTCATCACTCCTGGTGTATCTATCATTTAATAAACTCAAGGTTTCAGCCCATTATTATAACATTTAGTTCATAAGGAAAACAGACTGACATGACAAATCTCCTGTGTCAGGATGAAGAAGTCCTTTTTCAAGAGTTATTCCACTACTAAAGGTTTTAGTGAATTGAAAAACACAACTGAAAAGTGTTGAGGACTTCAACAGACTGTAGGTGGATTTAACAATTATTCAACAACTGCTAGAGAGGATGAGTAGATTTTCCTGGTTTTCATCTCAGCTACAGTATGTTATGACCCTTCATTTATAGCCTCCTGCAGTAGATCAGATATGCGGTAACAAGTCTCAAAACAACAACAACAATACATTTTTCATATCACTCAGCTTTTTCCTTTGTGAAAGCTGAGAGCCAGACTTTATTCACAATCTTGCATCAGAGCGCCAGCTTCTGTTTGTAATGACAGGCTCACACTGCTGTTTTCCATCATTTAACTCACAGCAAAGTAACAGAAGATGATGCAACCCCAGCATCACGTAACAGTCACTCCATTCTCAAACAGAAATAAGACGTGCAGAATTGAAAATGTATTTCTGGGATACTGGAGGTTGAATTAACAATTACATAGTCAGCTTCATGTGGCAAATTATGTGTCCCTTTACAATACTGTGACATATTGGACTAAGAGGAGAGTACCTGCAGAGAAAATGCAGAACAAAGGTCTGGCTCACTTATGTGCAAGGCACTTTTCCAATGCTGATCAGAGCCAGCAAATATGAGCAGAGGACTGGACCACAACAAATCACTGTGTAAGCAGCGACTTGGACATGGGGTGGCTTGTAGCTTGTGTTGGTCCGTTTGGTGTTTGACACCATAAGATAATCATAATTTGTTTGACAAATCAGGGAAAAGGCATATGGCATCTGTTGACTACTACAACTGACGGCCAACTGAATAAACAACATACAATATCTGTCATAAACACCTCATTACTATCACCGTCTGGCCTCGCATACACTCACACACATATATATTTCCTACGTGAGCCGACTCAACGTTCACCAGCTTACGGGAGGCTTTTCATCTTCATCTGGACTCCAATGAGCTCCAAATGAAGATGTAGGAGTCTAATCAGTGGCTCAGACAAAGGAGGCAGCTAATGTTTCATGTCAGGAAAAAAAACAATGCAGGAAAAAATTCTAAATCTAAAAAGCCCTTGAGATATGTGTGCAGTTCCCTCTCTCAATCTGTTCCCTCATATAGGAAACCCCTGAAGCAAGTTCATCTGTGTAAATGGGGAAAAAAAACTTTTCCATCTCAATGCACCTTAATCAGGTCTGATATTTGAATATGCAGAAGATATAATTATCACAGTTGTAATTAAGAGTGAGCTACATGACTGTGCTGTTCACGATAGAAAGTCAGTGATGTGTGACAGAAATTATGTATCATGATTCCACACAAAGACCACCTTAAAATAGCAGAAATGACCCATTCTAAAAAAAAAACACTGCTTTTGCCCTCAGTGTCATCATCTAGTAGGTTTTTTGCTATCAAATATGAAAGCATTCGTTTTACAAAAAGTGAAATCTCACTGTGCTGCATCTTTGTCTTCCATTTTTTAATTAATCAAAGACTTTAGCTGTGTCCCAATTCCACACTACATATTATTAGTCGTTATGCATGGAATGAACACACACTTTTTATATAGAGGAAATGGTACAAAACAACATCAATCAGAGGAAGTTACAGCCAATTTCAAATTTGGAAACTTTTCTAAAATGCTCCTGGAGATGTCTCACTTGTGTCCAGAATGTGTTTTAACCTTCTCCAGCTGTGAGGAGTCCATCAACATCACTCAGTCAAACATATTAAGTATGCATACTGGCATCAAATATTCTTAAATTTGTCACTTTTCCAGTGTGAATGCACTTCAAAACCAAGACCCAGTTACAATTAGCATGCAGCGTGGACAGAAGTGGGACACAGTGATGGTTTTTATCCAGCTAAGCCTCCCACCTCACCAAAAACACACCCACATGCAGCTTACCTTGTTGAAGTCTTCACTTGTGGCTCTCATCTCCTTCCAGGTCTTGTTGAGGAGCTGGATGGAAATGCAGAAGAACTCCTCGAAGGAGCGATCGTGGGTGAAGAACATCGGGTGGAAGTCGTGGCAGTTTTCACTGGCTGTGGACACAAGAGAGACGGAACTGTCATCTACCGAAGCAGTCTGAGTGAAAGCTGATACCGGTGATAGAAACCACTTTAAGCTCCGACTTAATTTGATATTAACACAAATTACTTTGAATTTGATTCATACAAAGCTGTAATCACTTGTAGTGGTAAATAATGCTATAATAGGTGAAATAATTACCTTCATTCTTAAACTAAAAACAGGTACTTATTGATAGTGGGTAAGATACGGTGCCACCAGTGTAAAACTAGGTTCTGTTCCAGAAGCAAGAAAACCTCATTCAAAATCCCGTGGACATTTATGACAACGCTAATAATTAAAAATTAAAGATGGGAGATATTGCAACTAGAGTGAGTTTTCTGGACACTGGCAGCGACACATCACTAATACGTTGTCTGCATGTATTTTTATTTTTCTACCATGTTAACACCCTCAATCAGAGCTCAATAATCCCAAAGCCTGATCATGACTCCCATCCAGTACATATCCACATACACCAACATGGTGATAAAAAGCTCAGCCAGTTGGCTGGCAAAGGCCCATTAACTTTTTACTTTTCCACTCTGTTGAATGAGTCATGCCATATGGTGGCCTTCAATTTATAAATACGTAATTGGGCCTGAAGGAATGTGGCCCCTAGCCTGGACCTGAACACCTGACTAATGCACAACAACAGGGACAAGCGGCCCACACACACACACACACACACACACACACGCACACACTGCTACTGCAACCAACTATCACTTAGCTAGAAAATGTTACAGATGAAGTCATCGAATAACTTCTGCTGAAAGGTTCTGAATTACATTTAAAGTGGTAAACGTGCTTGATGATCATACATGATCATTCTGACACTTAAGCTTTTGAGATTAAATCATCAGGCATGTGCATGCTGCATTCATGTTTAAATTACGTCATTTTCCAGAAGATAAGGAGTACATAGTCATATGAGATGTGACAGACTGTTCATGAGAGATAATTTAGCTGGCCCTGGAGGGATTCTCTGATTCTGCCTCACAGACGGGGAAAGAAAGTTGATGTGTTTATAGGTTATTTCATAGAAACAACCGCTGAGAATGAGATGCAGTTCTCCACTGAAGCAAGACTCTGTGTTATTGAAAATTTAGCTCCTCATCAACTTCAAACACAAAATATCCCTTGGAGACAAATTTGTGACCAGCAAACACTGTTCCAACTGGATTAAGTTGAGATTTTTTCATTTTCCACAGCCAGAGGTGGTTTATTTTCTTTATTAGCGGTGTACTGAGGCGTTTCAATCCCCACTATTTGTGCGAGGGTGTGTTTGAAATCAGAATGAGAGAGAAGAGGGAAAGCCAGGGCTCTTGAGCCCCCAAACCACATTAACCAAGAGGTACAATAACAAGGCTTGACATTCATTTGAACTAAATTCGTCTCCCTCTCGTCTTGCTGAGATGAGTGGCGGCCTTGCGCCAAAGGTTGGTTCATTTAAAGAGTTTCAGAGTGGAACAGCGGGGGCACTGGCCCACCACAAGCAGCCATGAAATTGGATGGAAGGGGTCAGGCGGCAATTGAAACTTCACAGTATAATGAGTGATGCCCGCGGGCCATGGGCACAGCGACCTCAGCCTTGATTTGGAGCGATGGATGGGAGATTAAGGGGAGGGCGAGGTGGAGAAATCCAGGGGGATGTGCTACCGGTGCCTGGTAGTCAATCAGGAAACTAATGGAGGTGAGCCAAAACAGATGCTGACTGGCTGCTTAGTCAACAGTACGCTGCCCTCAGGCACAGGAGAAGAAAAAAAACAACAAAAAAAAACAGGAAAGAGATTAAAAAGGGTAAATTCTAAAAAATCCCTCCTCAATCAAATACCCTTATTGGCCGACTTGCAAAAGTTCTTGTTAGGGTTGAAGTTTAGAGTGACCTCTGAGCTAAATGGACTGTTTATTGATAGGACCAACACTTCCCTAAGGTGGCAAGGTGAGTGGAATTACATGTCAAGGCTTATTTGGGGGGATACAGACAGTGAGCAGTCTCATGTGGCTCTGCAGAAATTTCTCCATCCTGAGGTTTTGCAAGGCATGCTGAGTCGCAGACAGTTTTATTACCTCTCGCAGGGCTCAGCAGGACCTGAAGCAGCACAACGATGAGGCAAAAAAAAAGAAAAAAGAAAAACATTATGGTGCGCGCAAGCTCGAAAAATAGTTCACAAACAGTGTTCTGCATTGTAATGCTCTTATTGCAAACTTAGCCAAATGGTTACAGAGTGTGGATCACTGAATATTTCATCAAACAAACATAATTCACCCACGCTGAGGAAATAATTTAAGAGGGGAAATCTGGGTGCAGCTGCTCAGCATTTAACAGACTCCAGAGATGAAAACACAGCAGTATGGGGTGTAATACTTAGATATATGGGAAAATGTTGTCTTGGACATACAATGTAGTCTTATTAGACTTCATATGACACGTAGATATTTCATTTTTACCCTTAGGGGTTTGTATAAAAAGGGCATATTTTCCACATTCCACATGGATGTAAACACCCTCAAAGTCAGCACCTTAATTTTATAGTTACTGTCTAATTTTGAATTCAATCCACTGAAATATAGAGTCAAAACAATACTATCCTAACAGACTGCACTATATTTCATTAAGCCTTCAGGAAATAACAAATGTTTGAATGTACACTGTATAGCTCTTTCAAATAAAAAAGTCCACATAGGGGGAGAAAAATCAACAATTTGGTACCTTCTTTTTCAGCATGGCAGCTGCTTTCCAGCTAGCTGAAATGTCACGGCTGAATCATTCTCAACACTGCACAAATGCACTTAAAATTATCCGCCTGAACAGAGATGGCACTGAGTGAGTGCAAAGTCATGTTACTGTGATTAGGTAACTACTGCTTCAAGCCTTACTAGCCTTAAACTAGCCTTGTTTTTTTGTTTTTTTCCCAGAGCGATGCTTCAACATTTCTATGTCTGACACTGAGGCTACGATGACGAAATGAAACATGTGCTACACAATAAAATACTCTATCACCCAACTCACTGATTGATGATGGGGCTTTGCAGCTGGATTGGCTATACTAACAGTCTGTACTGAAGAGGAAACACAGCTTCTCACTGCTCTTGCCCCAAATGGTTAGGCTGCACACAACCTTAAACTGAGGGTGACTGCAGTCTTCCTGTGTGTGAGCAATTTCACTCAATAAACTCTAAGTAAAATATAGAAGCAACAGAAGAAATATAGAAGAGTCTTTTACCTAAAGAGCTATTATTAAAGATTCTGTCTTACGCAGTGAAGCCCTGAGCTATGTGCATCAAAAATTAAATACATGGTAAAAATTGAAATCAATGTAGCAGATAAAATATTGACTTTCTTTTAATCACATACTATTACTACAACTATTACTACTATTACTAGTACAGCTGAATGAAGCCTAAATACAGTGACTGTCTGAATCTGTATGCACTACATGGTGCACTGAAAGATTTCAAGGAGAGCAAAAACAAGTGTCCATGGAAAGTACAGCATTTTCTGATAATAATAGTGTAACACAACTTGTAGTTAATCACAATTCAAAAAATTACTATCATGCAACACCACACCTGTCAGTGATGATGCAAAACGACAATTAGCAGTAAGTGTCTGAAATTCCAGTCAACTGCTCACTATAAAGTTAACTACTGAAGGTCCATCATGTAGGAAGTACTGAGTGAGTTTGGGGGTAGTATTATTATTTTGTTGCTGTTACTTTAAATTCAAATTTTTAATGTAATAATAGGTATATATTGAAAAGTATATCTGCTATGACCTGTGTTCCTTAAAACAGCAACAAAACCTGCAGCTAAGCACTCCTGTGCTGGGCTCGCAATTGGCTGAAACAGGTTATGTAAAAGCTATTTTCCTCCCTTCCTTCCGCTGAGAAACAGCCTTCTCTCCCACAGACAGGCTAGCGTGGTCATGGAGATGGGGTGGACGACTGGACACATCAAGTGCCTGAGGAGTCTGACACTTTTTGATGGATGAGTCACACAGCCAGGGGCATGGGCGTGCGCACACACTCACTCGTGCACGCACGCACAATGAACTCTGCTTGTAGCTGAATGACATGCCACGAAGCAGCGGGGTAGATATGAACTCTCTCTCAATTTAAGTCACAATTTATGACTCTTTTCGGCCAAACATATGGGTCCGCAGCAGACAGCCTAGATGGATGGAAAATGGGCTGTAATGACTTTTCTTTGTCCTGTATGCTTTTCATCCATCTGCACAGCCAGATGTTCGGTGCCTGTGCCACCCATGGACTAGGTAACAGGACACGGTGGTGACCAGTTTAGGTTATGCTGGACCATATGCCCACACAGATCAACAGAACTTGATACTTTACAGTTATAGTCCAACACTTTGTGACTATATGTCTCTACAAAATGATAAACATAAAATATTTTTTTTTATGGTACAACTGGTCCCTTGACACTTATTACTTTGTCTCCCTACTCAGAGACACCACTACACAACTTCCCCTGGATGTAACAGGGAAATCAGCAGTCAAACAGGGCTGCAACCAGCAGTTCCTTTCATTGTCTGTTAGTCCATTAATGTCTTCAAATGATCTGTCTTGTCTCACCAGCACTCCGAAGGTATCCAACATTGATAAGAAAACAAAGAAAAGCTGCAGATCCTCACATGTGAGCAGCTGGAACCAGTGGATGTTTGCCATTTTTGCTTGAAAATCAGTGAACCAATCAACTTAATTATTATAGCATTAGTCCCCACTCAGACTGCTATCCCGTTGCCAGTCTTCTCTTGAGCAAACAAACAAAGTGTTAAGACCTAATTTAATTAGGAACTTATCAGCTTTCAAGTTAAGTAACATTAGACACACAAAACGCACAGGAAGTCAAGAGTTTTGAACACAACAGTGTTTCTGATACTGAATATGTTGTTCAAACTAATGCTACATTCATTCAACATATTGCTGAGTTATGTATATGGAGCAGTTTGTTAGTGAGTAAGTGTTGACACTTAGTAGTTCTTATCAGTGGAGATAACATTAACTGTTGGAAATTTCCAATATTTATATCTAGGAATTACAACTTGGAGGCTGATGTTAATGTTTTTCCGCCTCGATTGCTCATGATTACGGTTGGAACCATGGTGACGTAAATGCTTCAAAATCTCTGTGCGCAGATACAAGTTCTAAGTCACTGGTTTCAGACAAATTAGACACATCGGTACAGTGACGTTCCACAACATCACACAATATCATCATGAAGGCAAGACGACTCAGGAGGGTGAAGACAGTTCTCCTCTCCTCTCATTTTCTCTCCATCCATCCATCTATCCATTCATCTACTGGGATGCATGTATGTTTGGGGCTGAGGTGAGGGGGTCACTGTCATCTTCCCCTGAAGTGAATGTCCGACTCTGTATGTGTATGTGTGCATATGTGAACGTAAGCGTGACTGAGTGTGGGACAGCTGTCGCCTGTCATGCTCTTATCGGAGGTCTGTTCAACGTGAAGTCTCCGAGGGCTTGGTGACGTCAACTAAGAGCTAATTACTCAACTGGCCACCACACAGATGAGTCCTGGGCAGGAGAGAGGTGACTAAGCATCTGCGTAAAAGGTGTTTGTGTATGCGGTTTGTGTGTCTGCTTGTGCTCCTCTGTGTATGTGAAAAATTGAGACATGTGGGCTGAATGCCACCCCAATACCAGTGTCATGGCCCCATTTGCAGTAATAGTGTGTGTGTGCTAGGCGGCGGCAGCCTCAGAGTCACCTTGCAGCTATACATGGTGAATACATGAAAGTGTCATCCTCACTCTAAATTTACAATACCAGCATGCCCTGATGTCCAACTGTGACAAGGGGTGTTTGAGATATGTGTGTGTGTGTGTGTGTGTGCGGTACGCATGTGTCCAAGTGAGCAACGTCAGCACCATCTTTCCGTTCCAGTCACTGTTTAAGTAATAGGATGCTGAGCAGCAGGTACACAGAGATGCAAACCACGGCTGGCTGGATGACTTAGCAGGCTGACTGTGTGTTTCTCATGCCACAGCAAGCAAAAAAACACACCACAACTCAATTCTTTCAATGTTACAGACACTGGTGGTAACGCATACAGAGACCACGGGTTAAAACAAAGTGCAGTCATTTATCAAACCAAACCAATTTGTTACTGTCTTTTCTACTGACTGTGCTGCTCTAAACTTTCATCTGTTTGCCGCACTTTGAACTTCAAGTCATGCTCAGTGGGTGAATTGCTAACCTCCCAAGGAACAATGCTGAGCTGTGCATCAATTTTGTCAAAAGTAACAGTTTTAAAATTGCCTGGTACATGACTCCCTTGAGCTAAGAAACACAAAACGAACACAGAATCCTAAAAAAAAAAAAGCATGGCAAACAGCATTTCAGAGCGGCACCATCTTGGAGTCCTGCATGTAGTTTTCTTCGTATGTGCATCCATCGATTCAACACAGAAGAAGACCGTAAACAGATGTCAAATTGGCTAACAGGCGAAACTGCTTATATAATTAGTACCTGAGTTCAGGAGGCCATTATCACTGACTAATTAACATCTTTTAGCCTTGTTAGGGTGGAATTCTGGACCAAATATGTCACTTTAAAATGTAATGTCTCAGGGGTCTTTGGGACGAAGCGTGAAATGATAAATCAGTTGCTGGGTTGTATTAATCATGAAGGTGCCTGGAGAATGAGTCACTGGTCAGAAGTCTGCGCTGAAATACAGGAATGAAAAAGTGAAGTGAAGGCTGTATAATGCTGTAGAAATAAACTGTTGTTCACAGTCTTGAATTTGTTTTTCTTGTTTGGGTTTTATTTACAGTATTTTGTTTCAGGAGAGAAGCATGGAGGAACCTTGACCGTTGGATAAGGATGAGAATGGGGAAAGAGTCAAAGCTTATTTCCTCTGTGGTTTTCTAATTACACTTAACTAAACCATTTTTAGCATGCAGCGACTTTTAGCATGAGTCCCCTGACGTGTGAACAAGGATGCAGATGACGGAGACTGAGGAATGGCGGGGCGGCAGTGGAGAGAAAATGAGACCAGAGGGAGGCGTGGCAGATCCATCAGCGTTCTGGACGTGAGACTGCGTATCAACAATTTGTGGTATAACCACCCAGCGTTTTCGCCACTCTCCCGTCTAATAAGGAAGCGTACAGCCACTGGCTGGGGAAGGTTTTCTATGAGTCAGAGCTGCCCAGGATGCATTTGTTAATGCAGCGCAACTCACCTCTCTCATATCTTCAGCACATCGGGTATGGGGCTACGGTTCCAAACTATAAGCACCTTATTTGTGGGTTAACTACTGTCTGGAAAATCGGTCAGGCAGGTGAGTCATGCTTACGCGGCACACAATCATCTTAAGTTTTAAATCTGAAAATGGGTGTTTAATCAAACAAAACGCAGTTCTCCAACGTGCACATATGTGCATGCCATTTACACACACAGCTATGATAAATCATATTACACTAATAAACTAGACAGTTTAGGGTTTTGATTTGCAGTGCGAACATTATACCCTACAAAGTGCACGTACCTGCGGTGTGCATGGGTTTTATTATACACATGATAATTACTATTATGAAAGACCAACAGTGCGGTAGGTGCTCCTTCATTTACTGTGAGCGCTTTCTATCTCCTGTATTGAAGATGGGGAGTCAAAGTATCGAGGCGGCTGCCTCAAGCAGCTGGGCATTAATTAACACACAGGTCCTCTACTACTGGATCGCAAACAAGAATTAGAGCTAGCATCTGTGAGTTGTGGCACTTCAATGATCCAAGTAAAAGCCTAAATTTGCAGATTGGCTAAAATTTATAACAGATATTGCCTTACTTGATTTTCAGCAGAAAACCTTGGTTATCGAAAATCACAGCTTGGTCTTTTGTTACATAATTCTTTAAATAAATTCTAAATTAACTTTCTGTTTACAATGTCTTATTTGAGCTTTGTTGGTTTTATTGGTTTACTTTATTTTATTTGTGGTAGCTACTTTTATGTGGTCAGATTTGTTTAGTTATCTGCTTTTCAATGTACTACATAGATCTTGTCTAGTGTTGCATTACCAATGCTAGTTTCACTAACACATTTTTTCTACTCCAAGATCTCAGCTTCCTCAGCAGGAGTTAAATCCCTTCCACATTGCCAGGACAAAAAGCAAGTCTCTCCATGACATAAGTCATTAAACATTATAGTGGTACAGTGCTGAGCCGAACATGTTTGTGTTTGTGTGTGTGTGGGTTCACAGTAAGTGGCTGACCTGCACGTCTGATTTTCACACCAGTGATCGTGGTGGGGTCTTTTAGGGAAAAACTCAGTTTGCAGGAAACCTGGTGTATAGTTTCTGAAAATGAAACACAGGGTTGAGAGGCGTAAGGCGGGGAGACATGTTGGGTGAGGGGTTTGTTGTTCTGCAGGAGCTCAGGTGAAAAACATTGCAAGTAAAATGAACCTTGCTTTTTTCTGCAGTGTGGTTCATCACGCGCCACCCCATCACAGGGTTGCTACAGGGCTGACAGGGTTGAGTGTCTCAGAAAAAACTAAGGACATCAACTGATTCTGGGCATCTCATCAATTTGTTGTGCTGCACACACACACACACACGCACACACACACACACACACAGTGCATTAAAACCCACATGCTTAGAAGTAGGACAATGAGACAGCGAAAAAAGAAAGTTGTAAACAAAAACACAAGTGACTGATAGAAGTTGAAAAAGCCTGAGGCAGAATCACAGTATAATGAGATGGGTAAAAGAAAACAATGGTCAACACACAGAGAAAAAAACATACTTTCACAGCCCATCTCTCTTGGCATGCTTAGACAGATACACACATGCTTTAATCTGTTGATTTTGAAGTGAAGGACAATCACGTCCAATTAAGAGCAGTCCCTTGTGGACAGACTGGCTCATGTTTTCCTTTCTGATCTCGGTCTCGAGTCCTGCACGTGTTCAGCAGTACTAGTTTGAGCCACAGAACAAGCAGATTTATGAGGCCCTCTGAACCACCATACACACAAACTCACAATAAAGCCGAGCTTCTTGTAGTCACGGGTGTACATGGACTTGCGTTTCTCAATGCTGCCGCTGTTGTTGGGCTCGCACTCCACATCGAAGGCAATTCTCCGCAGCTCAAAGATTATGTCCCTCTGAGCCTGCACATGCAGAGAAGAATATTAAAGTGCTGCTCATAAATCCATCTGTCTTTTCTTTCATTGACCATTTTATAATTTAAGAATGCTTCAGCCTCATCTCCGCTGTCTGGGGTCTCGCACTGCCCGAGGCAATCTGGCCAGCAGCCATGTCTCTCCACTGTTTTTATTACTTGGCCAAACCTACAATAACTGGTTTTTGAAATCTGGCTGGATCAGGCCAGAACTGCCCACAAGGTGTTGAATAAAAGATTAATGATTGTTTACTCCTGGCAGCTGTGGCATACTCTGCTGTCCTGGTGGGAGATCCCTCTCTGAGATGTACCTTATTTTTTCCTGAAAGGTTTTTTTTGTTGGGAATTGCTTTTCGTACACCTCCAGGGTCTGTGGTTACTTGTGCAGTGTAGGCTGTACTAGATTAGGCAGACATGTCCTGATTACTGATTATTCTGCCTTGCTAACTTCTTATTCTATATAATACGCTATACTTTTCTCATTGTCAACAAGTCCCACGAAAAGACACCTAATAATAAACTGATCCTGTTCACAAGAATTTTCTATGTAGTCAAAGTCTGATATGGCTTATTCATCTGTTCCATATTCCACCATTATTATCCAACTACTACTAAAAAAACACTAGTGAGTCAAAATGTTATACTGGATGACAAGTTATTTCATTATGATGACCAAGAGTAGTGTAGTTTATTTTAGATCAATCCCACATACAGTGTCATACTGGTGGAAAGACCAAATGTGTATAAATGCTACACTGAAAATAGTCCCTGATAAATACACAATTTACTCCTGTTTGCTAAAAAATAACAGTGCGAAGCATTTTCTTTTTAGCAGATTACTCAACCTTATCTGAGAATGAAACTAGATATTTGTGACATGTTTTTAAAGATTAATGTCTTCAATAATAATGAATGCAGATGGGGCTGAGAGCAACAGATAGTCTGGGATCATAAGAAAATACTGAAATATGGAGTAATGTGTTGTTGGTTTTGGTCTTTTCATGGCATTTGTTAATGGTAAAAAAATAAATAAAAAAAAAGCGAAGATTGCCAGCCTTATTCTTTAAGTTGTTAAACACCATCTTAGTTCCTGTTGTTGTGTAATTGATTGCTTATTTCCTTTCAGATATGATAGTTTATTGTGATAAAGTGATATCTAAATAAATGAATTTATTGTTTCAATGAGTGTTGCCTGTAAGAACAGTTAACTGGAGAAAATAATGACTATAAAACTAACTTTATTGACACTTTCTTTGCTGTTCTGCTGCCACATTTCATGTATACACTCAGTGGCTACTTTACTATCCATTCTTTCATTTATCACTAGTTCCTGCCTGCATCTCTCACAGTCCCCACCTGGTCCTGGGGATCCATCTTGGTCATCATGCGGTCCTCCAGCAGGTTGAAGGTGAGCACCTGCAGCACATACAGCTGGTGGGCCATCTCATCGTTGATGGGTGTGGGGCTCCGGATCACGTTCTACATGGTATGAAGGACAAAGAGAGGAGGGAGAGGAAGGAGGGGAGGAGAGGGAGGAAGAGCAGAGGAGTGTAAGTCAGAGGTGTCAGATGTGCAAAGAGAAGGTGAAGGAGAAATGACGGGTTTTTGGGGTCAGAGGCGAGACGTGGATTTTTGGAGGGAGACGGCAAGAGATAACAAAGAAGAATAAGAGGATTTGGGAGTGAATGACGAGGATTAGAAAGCAGAAGTCAGATGAAGGAACGGGAGAGGGAGAAATGAGATTTAACACAAGGGAGAGGATGAAAGAGAGAAAAGAGAACAGGTGTGAGAAAGGGAGTACAGTGGATAATAACAAGGGAGGCGAGACAGAGGCAGAAGTGGCAGATGTCACTTTCCTCTCTGATATCACACTGGTGCAGAGGCATAAACCAGAACAGAGATAGGGAGAGAGACAAAGACAAACAGAAAGAGAAAGACGGACAGACAGAGACATACACCGGAGAGGTTAAGAAGAGAAGGGCATGATTAGACTTACACTGAGAATGATGGAGCGCAGCTGTTTCTGGGCAAGAATATGGGCCATCTCCTATGGAGGGAGAAAGAAAAGGAGGGAGAAATAGAAATAGATAGAGAGAGAGAATTTAGGAAGAGCAAGGAGAGAGTGAGAGGGATAAAGATGAGAAACAATATATCACCAGTAAGTACATTTTCTGGGGTTATCTATGTTGAAAAGAAAATGAATGCGGGCAAAAACAAAAATAAAACTGCCAAGGCACACTGCAAAGTATGCAGTGACAGGCCGTAAAAAAAAAAAAAAAAAAGAAAACCGAAAAACAAAAAACGAAGCCATCCCAAAAAAGAACTTAATCTTAAAAAGGGATACTAAATGCACTAACTAATGTCTTCTACAGTGCAAACTACAAAGTGTGCTAATCAAGGGTGCACTTACTGTCAGGGGACAATTTAGGATGTCCACAATGTGCTCATCAAACTACCATATCGTGTGCAGTGAGGAAACAAAGTCAGAAACAGAAAGAGACAGAGAGGGTGAGTGAGTGAATGTGGAAAAAGAAAAAGAGAGAGTCTGAGAGAAGGTTAAAAAAAAAAAACATTTTTCTGTCAGCGGTGCAGCTTGTGGAGAGAGGGAGGAGGAGGAGGAGGAGAGAGGGCAACGGACTCAGCAGAACGGTGAGAGACGGGGGGGGGGGGGGGGGGGTCGTCATAATAGCTTCACCAATGGTCGAGTCTCTACAACAAACACAAGCCCAACCTGTCGTCTGCTGTATCTTGAGAAATAAAATGGTGTCATTAGCCTCTTGCATGTTTTAAAATGTGTCTTCTGTAATCTGTGTGTATATAAAAAGAACCTGACAAGATGAACAGGTGCTGTCCCATAGCATCTCATTATAAAACTGCCTCTGTGCAGAAATAAAATGGGTTGCTATAAACTTATATTACAACACATCCCTGCACCTGAGCAAAAAGGAGACATTGTTCACTTATCATCTAAAACAACCCAGTAAAGTTGCTTTAAATTGCACCAAACAAACCTGATGAATCTGATCTGAGCAGACCTTTGTCAACCTGTCAATTTTTTTGCCAATTTAGTCCCAGTAAAAGAGACGCTGCAACGTCTAAGTGTGCTCGGATTTGTATGCAGTATCACCATGAAGCTTATTTCTGCAAATAGCGTGTCTTCAGCTTTGTATGCTGCATAGGAAAAAAGCTGTGGGTTAGCATCATTCATTATTAATGTCAAAAGCACATCCCTGGACCCTATGGTGCTGATGCAAGGAATCATGTGATTAGCTACGGGGCAGACTGTGACATCGGTGAAGGAGCTAGAGAGAGAGAAAAAGGGAGAGATGAGTGGAGAAATGAGAGCATGGTTGTGCTAAAACATCATTTCTGCAGAGAGGAGAGGAAAGAAAGATGAGTAGGGCTTTTTTTTTATCAATACTTTACTTCTAGGTTTTACTGTTGCACTACACTGCAGATGTGCTACAGACACTGATGCTTCTTAAACACAAATACACACACACACACTAGATACACTGTTACAGTACACAATGCTGATGATAGCGTGATCATACCATGTTCAGCTCCCTGCATCATGAAATGATGTATACTCAGTGTAGTGTGAAAAGTGCTGTGTGTGCAAACTGGAGCCTCACCTGTCTCTTCTCCTCAGGAGCTTTGAGGAACAGAGCATTGATGACAGCGATAGTGTAGGTCTGAATGTCCTGATCAGTCCTAGAATTGGAAAACAACCCAAAGAGAATAGAACATCAATTACAACAAGTAGTTAATTATCATCCACGCATGGGAAATGCATTATCACTGTGTAAATGATAACTGATTACAGTTTTAAAAAATGAATCAACACAATTCATGTTCACGCATAGTCTGACCAGTTCATCTGCTTACCCCTGAAGATGCGGGATGAGCTGTCCAATGGTGATCTCTTGCGCCACCTTGTGGTACAGATCCTGACTGTTGAGGACCATGGACTCCAGGATGGCCAGGGAACGCTGCAGCACTGCCGTGTCCATCGCCGACTTGTTCACGTAGCTGGCAATCTGCAGGAGGGATAGAGCAGGAGAGATGAGAGAATCTGCAGAGAGCACTAAATTATTTATCAGATGTGATGCTATAGAGACAGTGTACACTAACAGATTATTACATGTCAAGGGAAAAGTGTCAAACAAATGTACATACTAATATATTCATAGCATGTTCTGAAACCTGGGGTACAAACTAAGCAGTAAATGAAGATAAATGAATCCAACTGTGATGGATTATTTGTTTTACATAACTTATTTTTGTTTAAGATATCACACTTATACATCCTCTAATGTAACTGGGCCAGAAAGTTTCCAACCTATTATTTTGACTTTGACAGCGTCTGTATTTACCACAGAAGGCGTCAAAGTCATTATGTGAGTGTTAAATCAAAACTTTTCCAGCCAATGTACAGTAAGACGGCAGCTTTCTGACTCTAAGTCCACCTTAAATCCCAGCCCTGTTGATTGAGTTATTTTCTTGGCTGACCTTCTTGATGAAGGCCACAGAGAAAGTGTCCCAGGAGACAATGCCGTGGTCCATCAGCTCCACAAAGGCAGTCAGAGTGAAGGACAGCAGGTCACCAAAGCTACAAGACAACACACACACAGAGACACACACAAACCATAGGAAACCTCTCTCTAGCAGATGGCTTGGAGCAGTGTATAGCTGCAAAGCCCAGATGGCTTGGAACACAACGAGGAGGAATGAGCGGTCAGCAGAGATAAAGAGAGGTGGTGGAGAGGAGAGAGAGAGAGAGAGAGAAAGAGGGGACAGAGGAATATAGGATCAATGCCGCAACTGGGCTTTGCTGAAGGGAAAAAAAACAGAGACAGGGAGAGGAGGAAGAAATGGGAAAGAGGTTTGCAATGCAGTGCAGACAGAACGGCCTTCGAGAAAAATAGCGGGGGCCGTCAGAAGGCCAGCAGGAGCCGGGCAGCACAGTGCAGTGTTCAATCAGGACCAGAAAGCTACATTATAGAGTGAAGTCATGCAGTTACACAAATACCAGGAGAAATAAATCACTCTGCAAGAGTCACAGGTGGCCAAAGCAGGGAACACATTAAACGGCTGTTATACCCAAGACAAATTACTGCTGAAAGTACTTAATGAGAAATGTTAAGTTTTCACTAACACACAACTCATGATAGAATTAAACATTTCCAGTTATTCGTGCTGACTTGTGTTCAAAACTGCTCAGTAAGTATGAGTCTCTCAGTGTGTTACGACTTAAGGAATAGCTTTTACAATACTGACCTCTAGTGGTCAAATTTGGTACTGCAGAATTGTTCTGCACTGAGGCTTTTACTGTGTATATTCAGCTCTTAAGCATTTTCTTATGTTTTTACTGTTCTAATTGAATTGCATAAATCCCAGCCATGGAGCTATAACATAAACAACAACCAAACCAAGCCAAAAACCAAATGCATCCTAAAAAACACTAATCAACCGATCAATGTTGATGCTTTTTACCACTTTATAACACACTTAAAGGATAGATTATGTGACTGAAAACCCTTTTTTGAACATGACTGAGTTATTCCTATATATACAGTAGATCAACAGAGAGCATCATGGGTGAGTGTTGCTGCATGGTAGGTGATTAGTGAACAGTCAAATGGACAATTAGTAACCCACAGCTGAAGGACGAAGAGGCTTTTGCAAATGGTACTGGGCATTCAGAGGACATTCTCTAGTTAACTACTCGACGCTACATGGAATAGCAGAATACTGACTTGAGTGGATAGATTATTTAAGGCGGATAGAAGAAAGGAAGCCTCGTTGATGGATGGATGATGTTCCGATCAGCTCGTAATGTTGAGGAGAGAAAACTAGCTCACACTGAGCCCACGGAAAATCCCCTCACCCCGAGCAGCACCGCTTTATAAGGAAAACCAAGATTTATTTCAGGGTAAGCACTGACTTGTACGAGAAGTAATGATACAAGTAGCTGTACTAAACCTAAATTGCAACAGTAGTTCATCGACTTCAATAGGTTCCTTGATTTAGTAGATTTTTAAAGAAATAAATCTTGGTCTTCTCTCAGTTGGTGTCGTATAATTAGGAAGTTGTTCGAGTTTGTTGCCCAAAACCACATGCAAAAAATTAAAGTGCCACACTGATTTTGAAATGGTAGCCTGAAAGTGGCTGTGTTATACATATATGTCATTTCCCATAAGGCACTGGGGCCAGAGTCTTAATCATGCAGACTCGGTCAGCAGGTTAGGAAGAGCACAGAGCCAATGATGTTACCCGGCCGGGGGGGAGGGGGGGGGAGGGGAGGGGCTTACCAGGGCTTCATTATCTTCTGTAGTTTCTGATAGCGCCTGCAAAGATTTGAGAAACTTTGGTGTCACAGGTAGGAAACAAACAAACCAAACCTTTAAGTCTCAGCCAGTACAGAGCAGGGAACAACACACATCACAACTGGGTGACAAACCTTCGAGAGAGAGGATCACACATCATAAAAAATATTTCGGATTGTACAAATCAGACACAAGCAAAGTGAATTACATGTAAGTATTTCAAAAACATTGTTCAGTTCATTTTATGAACATAAACTTTCATACACTGACTCATAATAGACACCTTTAGCCAGTAAGTCAACCCAGACATTGAAAGCATGCCAAGCAGAAACAGTTGAAAAAGCAGTTTGCTGCACACCTTATTGTCACACAGCGAGCTTATGCAGAGACAACACACACAAATGATCAAACAACATTTTCATTTAACAAGAAAAGATAAAGAAAGTTTGAACACTTCAAATATCTTGTGTTTCCATGCTCGTACTGTCACCTCAGATTTATGCACACCCTAATATAGTTAAACATATTATGAATGAAATGCTGAAACTTAATTACTCAAATGAAAACACCATGGGATTAACGGAGAAACAAAGAAGCTTTGCTGAAGAATGCAGTGTGTCTTTCAGAATCTGTGTCCTAGTTACTCTGCACAGTCCACAAAACACACTGTGAACAGTTTTCACTGGGAGTCTCTCTTCAGTAGAAAGTAGTCTTGATGAAAACGACTGACAGTGAGCAACTCTGCAGAAATTTTTAAGAACTTCTGAATTTTCTAAACAAACTTACATCTACCTCCATTGTGTTAAGGTGACAGACCTCAGAGAAAACCTGGGCAAATACAACCACAACTGCCTGCATGGTTTGATATAACTACAGGTTGGCCTTTTTAAAATTTGGTTGAACTTACCCTTTAAAACAAGAAATAAAATCCATCTTCTCATTATTCTTTTGAAAATAAAAACACCTCTTAATGAGCGGGCTGAAGTTGCACTGCACATCCTGAACAACTACTGTGTCAAAGCACCTTAGGAAACAGTTGTTCTGCATTTTTGTCAGTAGAGGGCGACATCTGCCTTTGACTTGGGGAGCACTCATTTGAGCACAAGCAGCAGCCGACCAGCTGATTTCCACATGAATACAGTACTACATCTCTGGCAGAAGCATTAACTCACAGTACTGCTCTGCCCTCGAGAGTCGCCGGCACTGAGCCTCTTGAATAATTACAGTTCACCAAGTTGGTTGTCAGGCACACTAATGAGTGTGTGCATTTATGTGTGTGTGTTTCAGATACTGATACCTATCTGTGTGTCTGTGTTTCATAAGCTCCTTCTGTTGAGATGAAAATGCAGCACAGCCACTTGCTCTCTCCATCTCTCTCTCTCTCTCTCACACACACACACACACACACACACAGGCCACTTTTAAACTCTCCAGTCCTGAATAACTGATGTGACGGTAATTTACATAAAAACACAATTTAATGAAAGAGCCAGGAGCAGAGTGGAGTCAACATCGGTGCTGATCTGATGGCTCCTTGCAGTAAGATCAAACAGGGTCAAATATTTGCTAATTTGAACATTATATGCAGAAAAAAGGAAAGAGGCTTCAATAATTTTTGTAGAAGTGAGCATAATGCTAGCAGCGATGCTGCCTAATACGCAGAAACAGGAGATCATAAAGTGGTTTCTGCTAAGGAAAAGATATTAAATACCTGACCGGGATGTGAATGTCCATGTACATAAAAAACTAAATCAGGAAAACAAAAGTAGGGACCATTCATTTTAAGAAGCTATTATTCAATTTCATGAACAGATAAGTGTCTGTCAGTGCATGGTTGTCTTGTACACAAGTGTTTGGCTTTCCACTGTGCTGTAATAAGAGAGCATTTGACCTTGTGTAAGTGTGTGTTTACACCACAAGTGTGTCTTTGGAGCAAACTTCTTATGCAAACAGCTCTTCCATCTGTTTTATTCTCTCACTGGGGAAAAAGGGGTGAATAATGAGAATTGCATGAGGCAGAAAACGAGAGCGTCCCGGATGGCTGGCTGGCTGCTGCCCTCTCTGCCAGTTTGTGCCGTATGTGAGCCTGTGTGCACGTTTGTGTTCACGCATTTTCACTCCTACTGTAAGTCTGGGTTTTGACCCCGGCCAGCCGGCCGGCACCTTGCGCTCACACAGCATGCTACGGGCACACACACACGCACGCACTTGCACACGCACACACTTCCCCCTGGCATCACGGCTGAGAAATTCCACCTCAGCGAAAAATGTCCTCGCTTTAACCTTCAGTTGAGACGGTCTCTAGGGGCCTCCACCGCCCTCAACACACGCACACACACAGTGAGTTTTTGGATGTGCTGAACAGACAGAAGGCTGTGCAGAGCTCTCCTCTCAGTTGAGTGTAATATCTCTCTCATGGTCAACAAAGATGAACATGAGCCTCTGGGCATGTACTACATACCTAATAAAAGCCACTTCTTCTCTTTTCAGCACTAACACACCTGGATGACACCTTCAGTGTGTGTTAGGGAGTTATAGCCTATCTGTGGATCCTATACAAAGACTCCACTGTGACTGACATAGAAAATTAAACTGTGCAGCCGCACAGGTACTACATAGAAAAACTGTGGTTGGTTAGGTCAGGCCTCTTGTGTTTTATCCTACAAATTTCTGCTGCTGGTAGATGTTTTTCATAGTGAAGACAACAACAAGCAAATTGAAGAATTTTCTCCTGATTAGAGCGCAGGACACATTTTGATATTGAACAGAGACAGTGTGTGTAGCAGCTTTGCTTGCTACACTCTGTAACCAAGGTGAAGAAAAAAATGTAAACAGCTTTGTTTAGCTGTTGATGATTGTGGGGCAACATTTTTCTTTTTAGCCAGACAGAACAAATGCTCCCATTATCCCTCTAAGTCACAAGATGAATTTAATAATGTAAACAAAATTACTTCAGGCACTATATGTAATGCATTTTGCAGCACAGCCTGATAATGATGCAAAAATAGATGTGAAAAACACATCTATCTAGTGTTGCTGTGGTGCTATGAAATCCAACAGTGTGCTGAACTAGAAATCAACTTTCACATCATAGGCATATACAGTAGAGAGGGCCAGCCTCAACACATGATGCAAAAGCATAAATCAAGTTTAATATAATGATTTGAGGAGTGTTATTAAGTTAACCAATCAGAATGCACAGTGCAACTCCAAATACCCCCTGGAATCTCACTGACTTCAGGTCTGTGTCAGTGGAATAAGTTTAAAGCTCAACTTGATTACTTAAACCCACAATGGACTCAAGTCAGGTTAAGGTGGGTCGCTGTAACAAATCCCTGGTTTGACGCGTCGGGCAAGAAATCTTCTGAGGGGAGGACAACACTGCAGAGATGGAGGCAAAAGAGATGGAAGGACAAATGACTTACTCAGTCCCACTCTCCACCATCTGAGTGAGCAGGGAGATGCCGTCCAGGTTGATGAACTCCTGGGCAAAGGTGATGTCCCGGGATGCGTTGGCCAGGTCCTTCAGAGCCTCCAGCTTAGCATCCATGCTGGATGACTGGATCCGCTCGTGAAGCTGAACTGCTGTCTGGTACTGGAGGAGGAGAATGGGGAAGAGGAGAAAGGACACATACATATAGAAATTCAGAGAAACAGAATGTGTATCTGTTTGTGGATTCACACTGATTAAAAAAAGTTTTCTTTCATACTAAAAAAAAAAAGCCCCCCCAAAAGAAATAAAACTTACAGGAGAGGTGGTCAAGCGTAGTATCGAGCCGTTCTTAATGTCATTGCGATTCTGTGGAGGATTACCAAAATAAAAGAAGAAGTTAGTGAGTGCTTGAGGCATATTTTTAACTTAGATACTTCTGCTGGGAGTTAAAAACAAACCTTTTCTGTGATGTAAAAATTTGTTGCATCAGCAATCTGCAGAGCAAAGTTTTCATGGTTCCCCAAGGACCACCTAAAAGCCATTGGATGGCGAGAAAAAACATTTCATAACTGCTATTAAAGTGGAAACATCTTCTGCAAAATACAGCTAATAGGACTAAAGCATGGAGATAGGGGGAGAGGGCTTTTGCAGGGAGCCCCTGGAGAATGATTTTCAAATTCAAAGACATGCATCTATGCACACACGCACGTGCACACACACACACACACACATTTGAAATAGCAAATGCAAACTTACCCTTCACACACTTCTTTAATGATGGCTGAGAGAGGCTTTTTCTGTGGAGAGAGGCAAAACTACATTTAGTGCACACTCCAAGCTTGAGTTCCTAAAACAACAGTTAACTCAGAGTGGGCTGCAATTATTTTATATTACAGGACTGGCACAATGAGAGGCTGTTCCTCAGTAGCCTGTATTTATCTAACTGTCCAACTGCTGGTGTGGGAACACTGACCATGACTGTTGCACCATTTCATTCATTGTTATTGTATGTGAAACAGCTTCTAGATCAGCAATAGTGATATTCTGCTCCAAAATGGTGGAAACTCATTAAGTGACTTTACTGAAGTAAATATGAGTGAGGGAGTATTTCCATGTTATTCCATTGTATACCTGTACTTAAATAAAATATTGTACTTTTTACCCCACACCACTGAATTAGCCTAGAATTACATATAAAACGTTTGATTAGTTTATAAGATATGATGCATTTTTATTGTTTTAACAGTAGGGGTGGGTATTGTACCGATACCAAACAATTTTAAACACAACATTGTACTCTTTTGTTAAACTGGAGTTTTGTCCAAATAAAACAAAACAAAATGTCCTGATTTAGACCAGAAAAAATCTGATCAAATGAACCAATCTTGTAATTAAATGCCAGATTTTGATGCTTGATACTTTTTGATACTTAATGCTACAGACACATCTTGGTTATTACTCAAAAAGTATTGACGTTCGATTACCAGCCCTACCAAACTTGCTTCTCTTTGACTGGTCACAACAATAAAATGCTGTTGGCATATTACCGCATCAATAAAAATAATCTGATATCCAATATAATATATATCATAATGTGACACTGCGTTTACCTTTGATACTTCAGTGAATCATGCTGGTATAATTTCTGTGTTTTTACTTGAGTGAAGTTTTGAAGAGTTTTTTGTTAAAAAGGGGCATTCATTCATGTGTTGCAAACTGGAAGTTTAGGATTTGAAAAAAGTGAGTCATTAGGCAAGGAGGCGTTTTAGACACATACTAAAGACCGAAAGTCAGTATATCTTGGCCTTTGATGCTCCAATTCTAACCATTGGTTATCACTTCAAAGTTGTGGTATAGTTACTTTTGCTCAAGTAAAGAATCTGAATACAGTACTTTCACCATTGCTGCTCCATCCCACCAGTCCATGTTCCGAGCCAAGAGAGTGAGACTTATTCTAACTGTTTAATCTTTTCAATGCACACAGGCACAAAAGCACACAGTTACAAACATGCACATTAACATACACACACACACAGCAATTTTGTCAGCATCTGTGTACAGTTACAATGTACTGAGCTTTGTGGATGATGACTGTATTGTTGCTTCTCTGGGGTTTAGCCTGAGCAGCGAGAAAGGCTGCTTCAAAGACCACAAGCTGTAGTGATGAAGATTTACACAGAGAGGATAATGGTGGCAGGACGGTGGGGATATATGACAGGGAGAGAAAGACAGGGAGATGACAGAGGGTGGGCTGTTATGTGAACAAAAGAGGGAACAGATGATAAAAAGTGGAAAACAAGCAAATTGGATATGGTGAAGGAAAAACAACAGCAAACAGAGGAACACAGAGAGTGGATGGTAATAGTGAGAGGAGAGTAGTTTTTCAAGAGAGAGAAAGAGGGATTGGAGAACTTACTAAATGTTAAAGGGGGGATGAGGTGACAAATATGAGGAGTGTGAGTGCACAGTGCCAGTCAGTATTAACTTAATATCTGCTAGCTCGCCACTGCTGTCATCCTCAGGCTCTCTGGGACTTACAATGTGCTGCTAGACTACTGTCTGTGAACACACACGCACGCACGCACACACGTTCAAAAGTTGTGTGTGTGTTTATTACTGTGAATTAATAGAGACCTTGAATTGAAATTAAAAACAGAAACAACTAAAAAGTAAAAATGTGTGTTGAGGAAAATGCTCTGACAATATAATATTGATAAAACATCAAAAGTACGCAAAAACATACCCTACAAGCATTCAACGGTCTGAACATCCAGGATTATGCTGCAAATGCTCGATCTCTTCGTTTTTTCATGAGCAAACTATTAATGAGCTCAATCAACAAAGAGACAGTTAAATAATTAAGTCTGCGATATCTTAAGAAATGAAACCACTTGTGCATTGCTTGGAGTGATTCCTTCTCTCAAACACGATCAAAGTTTTTTCCAGTCTGGACATGTATTACTAATAAACTAATACATTTCATGTGTGAATATTTAAATATTAAAATGTAATAACACTTTATAACATAAAAGTTTTGTATGACTTATGTACTGCTCCCTTTATTACAGCATTGCCCAGTATTTTAAGTAAATTGGAAATCAGCTCACTTTGATCTAAATACAGTACAAAAAATGACAATAAGTTATATTATATTTTGAAAAGTCTTTAAATGTCTTGCCAATTCAATATGCCTACATTTAGGCATTGTTCTTTTGAGTTCTATTTATATTAGCGTATTGTTCAACAATTAATGTCTGATCAGGTATTCTGTTGAGTACTCCAGTTTTTTCTTCCCTGAATACCTAGACCAAGATTGTGCTTGTTCAACAGAGATATAAATTATCACAGCCTACATTTGGTTACATTACATTTGGAAAATCTTTTTTTTAAATAAAAAAAGCAAAACAGATGATGTTTCCTCAGTTACCTCTTCCACAACTCTCTTCTCCTGTCATTTTCCGATGATCTCCATCTGCACCTTTTATCATAATACCACTAAGATCTGAATATATGTTGCTTTTTCCTACCCTTTCATTCTCCAGTTGTTACAGCCCCTGCACTACTCCATCCTCTCTACCCCCACTCCATCACATCCCCGGTCTGAACTCCCAACACATCTTCCTCTCCCCCATACTGCTACCATCTTTCCACATCAAGCCACCACATCCTTTTACTATAGTCAAGTGAGGAGTATAGTGCAATTGTCACACCTGGTACATTCACCTCGTGCATTAGCATAACAGTTTTTGTGATTCTATACCATGTGTCAGTTTTTCAGCTCAACGCTCTCCTTTTCAACGGGGAGGATAACAAGTACACTTCAACTCTTACTTTCCAAGGTCATTTGATTACACAACAAGCAGACTTCACCAGCTAGGACCCGTGTGTGACAGCAGCATTGTCTGCACATTTAATACAGACATTCTAAACAATTATCATGCGCAAGGATGTATTTTATTGGCTAGTTTTCTGCTTCTTGAACAGTTTAATCTTACTACTCTTACAGAGTCATTAGGGATGTGTGAAAAACATCCCCAAGAGGGTATAAAATAAAATAAATCCATTCGTTCCTATTTTAGGATTCTTACTGTCAAATACATTCAAGCAGTGAAACATGTCTACAACTAATTTGTTACAGGTGATGATCCTTTATACATTATACTCAATTATATTAAATGACAATAAATGGACAACACTGATTCATAAGTTTTTTTGTTTTTTGTTTTTTTAACTAAGTATATTATAAATCAAATTGAAACAAAAAAACACAACAAAACATGTCATGGATAATATCTTCTTATATGATAACTACATGTGTGAAACAAATGCGAAGGAAAAGCAAAAAATGTATTAAAGCTGCTATAAAACCAGCAGTAAACCCGCACATAATCATCATGCAACTCTGCAGTGCCCCCTCAGCTCTACACACCACTTCAGCATTCTTCAGCTCACTATTCTCATTTCTTTGGCCTGAAACTGGTTCACTCTTACTGCTCTCACACTGTTTCTGGCTGCAGCAGGCAGTTGTTTTCAATGAAAAGCTCCGATAAACCCACTGTACACTCCATGCCCAGCTACCAACAAAAAACAGGCAAAGTTAGTGACTAGCTGATGAACACAGTGGAGTACTGAGCATCTAAAAATAAAGATATTTCCATCAGGAGTTGGTGGAGACCAAAACAGAGCTAAAAGCAGGGTGAATATTGGACTAATCAGATAGCCAGGCATATGATTCCTAACGAATGATGATTTTTCTTCATATTTGCTGGATATGTAAATAAAAAGATGTTCAGTAAGTGTTGCATTTACAGCTTGTTTCCACTGCCCCATGTGGCCAAATAAATAAATAAGTTAATACAGGATTTAAGAATACATTGGTAATAACATTGTCAGATATGACAAAGATATTTCTATAACCATCAACTGTCGAAAGATCTTTACAGAGATTAAGAGTGTATTCAAGTTAATATTGGCACAAACCATACTCAAAAAAACGCTGCTTCCTCACGAAAGACCTTCACACATTGTTTCCCTTCAGTCTGATTTGAATTCTCTTGTTTGTTGTTGCTGAAATTGTCTTGCTCGTCTTAAAAACTTTTTTTTCCTACCAACAAACAGTTCTCTCATCACTCATCCCACCAGGAACCCCCATCACCTTATCCTCCCCCTGTTTCTCTATTGGATTTCTGACAAACAATGACAATAAAACGCTTATTGAAATTGTCTGCACTTGTACCAATTCCCCAGCGTTCCTACACAAATGTTGGGACTTTTGTGCCTATGGGGCATCGAAATGAATATCAAGGGGGAAACATGATTCATGAAGCACAGCCTCTCCCGCCCCAGCCCTCCTGGGACCTTTAGTAGGAACCTTAAAGGGAGAGAACATGAGGCAGCAGTTTCAAAAAGACAATGTCAGTGTGACTCAACCAGCACTCAACCCTGATGAACTTCAGTCTACAAGAATAGAAAAGCCTTTTGATGGGAAACTAAATTACTAAATTGAAGTATTCTTCACTTCTTCAAAACCAGTGTCAAATAGATTTTAGAAGATTTTGCAAGGACCTTAGGCTTTTGCACGTAGACACACTGAATTTGGAGCAGTGTGCCTGCCTGATACATACTAAACACCACATTTTGTGATCTCCCATGGGCTCTTCCATACATGATGTATACACTCAGCTTAACAGGAACACCTAACTATGACTCAACAAGACTGTATTTTTTTGACTCCATCTCGCCTCTACAGTTGAAAAAAGTGACCACAAATTTGTTGTAATCTCAACCTCCTAGTCCAAACCACATAAATAACTGGGACAATTCATTTGTTTCAAATAAGCTATAGTTCCAGCTACTAAAGAAATCCTGACTCACCCCAACTATTCTTACTGTTAAAATTATGATGGTTTTGGAGAAAATTAACGTTACTGTCATAAACAGACAGCATGTAATTGACTATGAATACCAAATATGCTAGGCAATAAATTGTCCTTTTTAGCCAGTTTTGAACCACAAAGGCCATGAAAAAAGCAGCAGCAGCCTGAGGTCACCCTGTCAATCAAAACTTTTATATAATTGTGAAAACAACCTCTAAACTTCCATATCAGGCTCTGGGTATGCCCAGAGCGGGTCCATCAAGTTACACTCATCATGTACATTGTGACAGGTGAAAGAGTGTATGTTTGCAACATTTCAATAGACTTATATGGCATCTATGTCTGAGGCACAAAAGGGTGTGTCTGTATGAATCATGTGCTGGGTGGATTGAAAGAACCTACCAGCCTTGTCTGATGCCTCTACAAAGGGCTCCGCCACAGGCGCCTGTGTGTGTGTGCGAGCGCGTGCGTACGACTCTGCTTGTGTGAGTCGACAAAAAGAGCACCATCCCTTTATCTGAGAGCTGAGACAAAAGGCCACTGACATGATGCAGAGGAGAACGAGTTATAGTTGCTCCGAGCACGCCTTCTCACACCACCTACACACACATTAGCCACACGATGGTCATGGTACACCCCCGAGGAGAGGTATACACCCTCACACATTCTAAAGTTCATACATAACAGTGGTCCCCCGCAACCTCTCTTTCTCACATATACTGGCTTTTAACTGGATATTGCCTAACTATTGATGATATAAGATATCAGTAGTGGATGTTGCAGGGGTTTTTTCACACAACACAATTTTTTTTCACAGTTTCTCTGTCACTTTGATTAACTTTGTATTTGTACCGTCACCAATAAACTATCCATTACTTACAGTTAACCATTCCAGGCATTTACCCAGTAATTCAACCACTTCCATTTTACATTTATTACTATCATCATCACGCATATATCGAATTCAAACCATTTATATATTACTTATAGCTAATGATTTTACTATTTATCCATTGCTTTTTAATAATTTTAACCATTTATCAGCATCAAAATTTTTACCACTTCATCTACTACACTTAGTCGCAATGTTCAGGTGTTGAAGTTGTCCTAATAGGAAATTTTGTTTAACTATTACTACTCAAAAATAATTTCAACCCTGAAACTTCAGAAGCACCTACCAGGATACAAGTACCTTGATACGGAATATTGACACAAAACACACTATGGTCCCTGAAAAAACATGACAGAAAGATATACCGAACTAAGAATTTAAAATGCTAATATATATGCCCAGCCCTTAACGTGCACACACACATACACATACACACACACACACAGACCCAACAAGAAGCCTATGGAAAAGCTGCTGGCTCTCAAGACAAAGGGCTGACAAAACAAATCACAAATAAAGGAAGAAGACAAAAGAAGAGGGGGAAGGCCAGGGTCCGGGTTTGAATATGGCTTTAGATTCAACCACGGAAGGAGGAGCCACACCTAAGAGCCACAGCAAGATACAGAGGAAACACTCAGACCAAATAACTGTCTCTACAAAACAACAAAGCACTGACCATTTTTTATGAATTCAGTAGAGCATCTCTGAAGCTGTGACTTCTCTGGTATTGACCTCTTTGCTGGGCTTGTGTGTCCTCTCACAGGCCTCTTTTTGTGACAAACCCGCCCTGGTTCTCACTTGAGAGCTTCTGCAACGAGGATATCCTGTCAAATGTTATACCAGCAGCTCAAAACAACCTCTACAGCAGCCAACCAACCTCCCACGGAGGTGTGAGCCATTGTGGGACACCAAATCAACTTTGCATATATCACTGAGCAATAATATTAACAGCGGAATCTACTGTATGCGTGTCTTGTATCTAAACTGCATGCACAGGAGAATGAAGCATGAACTACACCGTATTGCTGAACAAGGTACAAGCCTAGTTTGAAGAAAGGCCAGGAGCAGAGCTTAGCCAGCAATTTGAGGTAAAAGCAAGTGAGCCAAAACAATTAGATACTTTGGATGGCATTCTGCAAACTCAGATATAATCAAAACACTGGAAAGTGTAGAGACGAGGAGACAAAACAAAGAGAAGATACGCTAAAGGAAAAAAAAAAAAGCTAAATTAGGCCTACAGGCACAGCTAACCCATACGTGTTTTGTAGGAACCCCTAGTATTGCTACAATATTTTCCAATGCAGTGACGACACAGCATGCTCTTTCTTTATCCATTCCAAATCCGCAACTACTGACACCACATTTCCACCCCCCCACCCCACCCCTGAAACCATGAGGCGTTGCCAAATGTTCAACTGTCTTAAAAACACATCCTGTTGTTTGACATTTCATTCTTTTCTGGTTAGATGTGGAAACCCATGAGTCCCATCTCAAATCAGCCAACAAGCACAAGGTACATACTACACATTTACTACCTGCTCAAAACACGAACCACAAAGTCACTGGGTGACACACAGGAGGGGAAAGGAGGCAGGAGAGTGCACAGAGCCGCACCCTGAGGCCTACTGCATCCTGTGTAGCATGAAGAAAGAGTTTTTTTTTTTTTTTAAAAACACTATGAAGACATGAAGACTCACCCGGAAAACTTGACAACCAAGCAGCCCCAGTAGTTTCTCTCCCAATCAACCTGCTTCCTGAGCAAACAACTGTTAAGAGAAAACAGAGAGGGCAGCTCTTTCCTAAGCGAGTTTAATCTCAGTTATCTGCTTGCAAGTGAGGTGCCTTCAGCATCATAAGCTAGACTTCACAATAGTTTGTGCACTGCTTCGCCTCAGGCAAAAGAGCGACCAAGAGAGTGCTGAGAGAGACAGGCAGAAAGGAGGAAGTAGGCGTTTGTCGCGAAAAGAGGAAACAGG
This sequence comes from Lates japonicus, assembly GCA_033238685.1. NCBI lineage: Eukaryota > Metazoa > Chordata > Actinopteri > Centropomidae > Lates > Lates japonicus. The sequence continues at coordinate 597,277 of BRZM01000084.1, read as the reverse complement.
TTTGTGTCGGCAAAAAAAAAAAAGCGGCAAAATTCAAAGTTGAGATGACAGCAAGCAAGAAGAGACTGGAGACTTAAGCTGGAGTCCAGAGGTAAGATTCACATGTAAAGAAAGACAAACAGTGCATACGAATCATCACTGTAAATCAAAAACACACCTGATTGAGCTGCTTCGATTAATCATTGGCAGTTAAATGTCATAAAAATCTCATTAGTGTCCATCTCCTGCAGCACATTGCTGTGAAGCAAACCCGTTGGGGCCTTGAAAGTTCAAGCAAGTTCATTTAGCTTAGCATAAAGACAGGAAAAGATGAGATACAACCGTGCTCAACAGGTAACAAAATCAGCCTTCTAGCACCTATTTAGATCATTCATCATATTATATCTTCTTTATTTAATCTGTACAAAACCTTAAGTGTGAAAAAAGGTACACATAGTACACATTGTGTTACCTTCAGGCAAATCCAGTCTAGCTGTTTCTACCCATCTCTAGTCTTGATGCTAATCAGCTACTGGCTGCTGCAGCTTGACAGAGTTATGTCAATCCTGTCATCTAACTCTAAGTGCATTTCCAAAAATGTTGAACCACTGCTTTAATGATTTATCCTGAAACTAATGTCATGTGTCTAAGTCAATGCACCACACTTGTCACACAAGACATGCAGCACACTGAAGGGGAAAAAGCCAAGGGGGAAGTCTCAAAGGTTCTTTAAAAATATATGCAGAGATTAGATTCAATGATGCATTTAATACTGTTGTTTGAAGACGGCCAGAGAATAGGTGATTGCCACTACCATAGCTCACACTTTCACTTCCACCTTTAACACCCCCCCCCCCCCCCCCCCCCCCCCATCCCTACTGATGCAACAAAGCTAGAGCAGGCTACAACAAAGCGCCAGCAGAGTGAGTCAGACAGTTTGCGCTGTCACAAAAGAGCACCGATCATGAGCTAAGAGGCTAAAAGCCCAAATCAAACATTTACTGTTTGAGCAGGGCGATGACATCTTCATTTCAGACTGAGAGCTCAACAGACCATCTGTGCAAGTGTCGCACAAAAACAGATGTTTACTCCACCCAGGCTGAGGTCAACTTTGGTTCGTATGAGCCTCATAAATACAAACATACAGGACTTTTAGTTCTGACTCAAACTCCCAAAGAGCCTCAGAAAGACAAGTATCCAAGTAGCAAAACATTCCAACCCCAGCGAAAACAAAACAAGCTAATAGAAACACATCATATCGTTATTGAGTCTTTGTTTTAGAGCGAAAGAGAAAGAGGACGGGGGGCCAGAGCAGTCATGTGGTTGGTCATTTTGCTGAAGCCAAACCTAAATGCCATGGAGACCTGAGGAAGTGAAAAAGTTCAGAGGACCTCTGTCACTAATGACTCCTTGCAGAACAGTAAAAAATATTTGTGTGAGCTACCCACTGCTGTCTGTCAGGGAAACTTAAACAGAGGGAACAGTGCTGAGTCAGAGAGCTCGCTGGGGACTCGGCCCCAAACTCCATGTCAAAGCTTTAATAATCTATCCAAACTATCTCAGCTCCCTCGTGAATACCCCAACTCTGTGTGCTCCTTCAGCCATCCAGGATGCGGCATGGATGTTTTAATGAAATCAAAAAGCTGTAATTTGAAAACTTATTACCAAGCCCATTGAGCTCCTGACTCTAATCTTATTCAATGAGAAATGCAAGTAGAATCTATTATAGTATTTAGTCACATCCTGGTGAAGATGATGGGAACATATTTAGCATACAGTGTTTTGCAGTAAATACTTGTTGCTATTGTTATCTACTGTGACAAACAAGAATTCAAGGTGACCACAGCTGTTGTTCTCTATGAACAGGGATCACACTGCCAACTGTTAACAGCAGTGATGAGTGGGCGGTAAAGAGAGGGGTATCAAGACTTCTCTGGAAGCACTAAAACATAGTTTGTAATCATGACCTGCTATGTTTACATGTATGTCATTTGTTCTGGTTTTATAAACTCCATTAAATTAGGAAAGAGAGAATTTTTGTTTTGTTTTTTTGAGTCAATTAATCGAGGAGCAGCAGATTGTGGTTTGGTCAGAGTGCGGTGACAGCTGTCTGTTGCGGCTGTTTGTTGTTCCAATCAGAAACTAGTCAGCCTTAGCATGCAGGACTGACTGTGCTGAAGGAGTGTTTGAAGGAAAAATGTGAGAAATATGTAATTACTACTAACAAACATGAAGGACTGAGTTTTTCAAAATCAAATATTGTTGATTGGCAAAAAAGGGAATCTTGCATACTAGTGTAGCAGTGATTTGGAGGCTATTTTATTTAGAAGGTATGAAAAATTTGAATTTGTGCAGCAGTAAGACCAAAGTGCACATTTATACAAACTATAATGTGGAAATGTACTGCAGCAAAAAACTAGTTAAAAGAAATAAAAATTCGGATTTCACATTTCAAGAAAATCTGAGACATTGTATCTTTATTTATTTATTTGTCTCCCTTTAAAAAAAAAAAAAAGTTTCATAACATATCTTAATGAGCGAGCTTCAGCCTTCTAACCAATCAGAGAAGGCCAAAGTCAGGGATGGGAGCTAATAGCTGTCAATCAATATGTGAACACACTTCTGGACTACTACTCCTCACTTCTCTCTCACAGAGGTTTTAAGCTTGTATTGGCTGCTAGAGGAAGTTGCTATGGCTGACACACAAGTTAGCAAGCTCGCTGCATTAGCTGAGACAGCTTACAGGACAAAAAGAGTCGTCTGCTTTTGAGTCTTGTTCTGGAGCCTGCCTGATTTCCAGAAATTGTATTCTGTAGCTATAAAATTATAGCCCTGACCCTGGCTCACATTACTACAGTCTGCTTGTAATGTTGGTGATTCAGGAATTTCAGCTTATGATTACACTTAGCTCTAAATGGCTCTGGCTGAAAACCCAAAGAGTTTGAATAATATCAGACAGGTACTGACGTCATTCACTCGATTAGTGTTTCATAACCACATCTTTCCCATTTTTTCAAACATTAAATGAATTTGCACATTCCCACAGTCAGCTTGCAGCAGAGGTTGTAAGGCAAAGATAATTCCACAGCACCTCAGGGGATCATCTATTATTCAAAACCACGTCCAAATTTATTCCACTTGAAGAGGAGTAACATGCCTAACTCGTAATCACTAAGCTCAAGTGTTTATGATCCATGCATTTCAACATACAGTGGTCTGTGTTACATACAGTGCAGTTACTGTACAAAACAGAAATCTAGGCCACATTTTAGTTTCAAAACTGCACATCATGTTGTGAAAGAACACCTCACAGGTAGGTGTATGATCACACAGTATCCTGCTTCCCAAAACAACATGAGCTCTAAAAACAGAGCGGTGACTCTCTCCTTTGGCCTCGTTCACAAAACAACTGCCTGTGGCTGGCTGCTAAGCTAAAATATGCTAGTTATCTTTATGTAAATTATATAACACAAGTTATTAGCCTGTAGGAATACAGAGTCCCAGTATTTCCACACTTAATATGATACTGGGAGAGAGGTAGCATTCCTGTTTGTTAAGAGTCTGAGGAGGAAATCTGAACTGGAAAAGATTTACTGGGGGCAACCTGTAATGAAATTATCTTGGAGCCTATGTAATAACAGCTGGCCATTCCCATCAGGCAGAGGATTTCTATTGAATTACAGTTTCAGTCCAGATCATCATAATCATTATCATCATCAACAATGCATACACTGGTCCGACAAACCACCACAAAAAACAGTAATTCATGACGGAGATACTGTGACCTCAGAGTTTGACAGAAATGGGACAGGTACATGACATAATTTCCTTCCTTTATTTTCTGGATCAAAAAACAACAAACTCAACAGTTAAAGGCAGACTTCCACGGTAAAATATAGTCTAAATTGCACCTTTCACCAGCCACAGCCTGAAGCGAAGGCCGCAAAGGCAATCTTAATAGGGACACAACCTGCTAGTTACAGCAGCTACTTAATTGGACCAACACTCCTGGGTCTGTCTCACTGCCTGAAATGTCAAATAGAGTTACACAGTTAGTTGGGTCTCACTGCCCACAGGTTGTGCAAGTATCCTTTTATCATATGTGATAGTTTACAATTATAAAAACAATAATTGGGGTGGTATCATAGGCAAATGTGCTTCTGACTCCTTGCTTGCCTCACAGCAGCTTTACACATGCAGGTTCAGGTGGGAATGGACTAAACCTGTGTGTACAGCACAGCAGATAGGCGGCAAAAAACCCAGCATAAACTAGCCAGCATACATTTAATCATCCTGTGATTATGCAATATAATGTAGTAAGTGCCTAGTTTAATACATTCTTTGTACAAAGTTTGGACGTGTTATGCTTTTCTTTATCTACCAAGATCAATGGTGTTCATTACCCAAATCCTTACACTATCTGTGCACAGCTGCAGTCAGCAAAACACCAGCAGAGCACATATTCAGATCATCTAGACATTTTCCTTTTCTTTTCCCCCCACCTGTAATGCAGCAAGAGAAACAGAAAGCAAATATCTAAAGATTTAAACAAGCTCAGCTCTGTCTAAAGGCAGCAAAATCATCTTGCCTCTAAAGCTCACTTACCTGTCATTGCTCTCAACTTTTTACATCTTGGATTTTGTACAGATATGTTATTTGGAGAGGTTTAAATTGTACTGGTAGGTGGATTTTCTTACCTTTTAATATAGCCAGGCTGGCGTGCTGTCTATGTTTCCACTTTTTATGCTAGGTTAAGCTAACTAGCTGCCAGTGGTAGTTTCCTATTTACTGTTCAGATATGAGTGGTATCCTTGCACAAAACTCTCAGCAAGAAAGCGAATAAACAAATTTCTCTAATTGTCAATATGAGAATAATACAAAAAGGCTCAAGCAGTGCAACGACTTTAAGTGATTTGATAAAGTAAGGGAAAGAACAGTCATTTGATATGCAGCCAATACTGTTCATTAATAATTGTGAAATGTTTGGTGTTAAAAAGCCATGTGCCATTAGCTCATAATCAACATCATGACTGATGATAACTGAATTCATTTTGATGTTTATCTGAATGTATTTGGTGTTTACAGCATCCAACATCTGAGTAATGACAATGCCGAGAAGTGAGCAGACAAACACTGTCACAAATGAGGTTCATCATCACGGTTCCCTGATCAGTCTGAACTCGTGATATTTTGGGATATTTAAGTGCTTATGAAACATTACTTGTACCATTAAAATCCCCGGCGTGTATATTTTAATCCTGTGCACTTAAAGCGCATGTATTCAAGAGTGTTATGTAAGGTGACTATTACACATGTTGTTTTTTCCTCCATTGCCTCGCTAACTGAAACACAATGGGCTATGCGCTCTGTTCATACACAACCTCTTTTCTCTTTAGATTTAAAAATAACATGCCATCCTCCCCCATTACATAACTCAATATCAGTCAGCCATCAAGGTCGGCAGTGAGAGCTTAAAAACAGAAAAGAGGAGCACAATTAGGTGTTTACCCTGGAAGCCTTTTCACTGCCAGTTAGGAAAAGAGTGTGTGTATGTGTGAGAGAGAGAGAGAGAGTGAGTGTGAGAGCCCACAGGCTTAGTGAGTCACTGACAGTGTGACCTTCTGCTCTCAGGCTTCGCAGCCCTGTTGGAAACAGCCTATCCAGGTCAAACGCCCACTATCCAACGTGCATTTCTCCCAAACTGACAAATATAGGAGGACTGAGTTAGGGAAATACTATCTGATCCAATGTTGTCTTGAAAATCCAAACCCAGAAATTCCTGAAACAGCAGGAAACATTAACATTGCAGGGATTGCTGGATTCTAGCTGTGATGAGAGCAATCAATGCGCCATGTTGTGTGTGTGCTGACTTGTGCAATTAGCAAACAGACATTAGTATCTACTTTAGTGATATACAGGCTGAGATCCTTAGGAAGAAGGATTTACTGCATCATAAATGCGGCTTGAGTTACCATGAAAGACACCGCACCATCACATATTCCAAAAAATTCTGCACGCTCCACCACTAGTCCATTCTGATCTTCACCAGAAGGCTTTTACGGACCTCAGATTAAATTCTGAGGCTGATAACAGTGGTTTCTAAACCTTAAATTACCTCAGCTTTACCAGGAGGAGAGATGAGGGTGGGGTGGGGGGATAAAAATGTCAGCAATGCTATGTGTGTCCCCTGAAGACTCCGCTGTGGCTGGCCTGGCTGCAGGCCTCTGGGGGCTTTGGCGTAATCAACTTACATAGCTGGACCATTAGGATGAGGCTGGAAAGAGGAGCCTGGATATTTAAAGGAACAGACTAGAATCAGTAATTTTTTCAATACTCAAAACAACAGCAGTGTATGGATAGAATCATCATGCAGACTATGGAGGGGATTCAACCAAGTGTGTATTGTGGTGAACATTTACTCTAGGCTGTACTATTACTATACATTTCTTAATGATAAGTGACACAGAAAATCTTCCAAGTAGCAGGAGGCTAGGCCTTATATGTTCTCTAAACTGAGAAAATCTTGATTGACTTTTTACAGTAGTGTAGTAGTTGTAGAAAAGAATTTAGATAAACATCAAACAAAAGAAACTGTTTGGGGAAAATGCGCTTATTAGCTTTCTTACCAAGTGTGATGAAAAGATCAATATATCTGTTTGTTCACGAATTAAGATGTTATATCTTGTATCTTTAATCTGAGCAAAAAATTAAGTGGAACAGAAGGGACAAGTTGCCCAGCAACCAGCCGAGACTCAGGAAAGTCACTGAACCCAGCCAGTAGTCTGGCTCATAACCTCTTCCACTTTAGTGTACTTAAGCTGAAAACTTTGAGTTTAGAAATCAAAGTCCTCTCTTAATATTGCTACAAAGGGAGACAGAGAAAGATTAAAAAGTGGTAAGAAATAAAGAAATACATTTTTTAAAAATCAAAATCAAAGTCAAAATCAATTTTTTCAATATCATGAAATATCAAATGGGCGCTGAAAACCGGAGCACGCTCAAGAGAGTCAGAGGAAATGCAACAAAAGTGCGCCTTGTTTTCCAAAGACACAACAGTTTGTGATGCAGAAGAACATCAAAGTGCAATTCTTCAAATGCAGCAGAGAGTAAGGGGGCAGGAGAGGGGGTGGTTTGACCAGAGCTCCCCCCGACTGATCACGGCAGACAACAATGATTGGAGCCTCTGGGGCCACGCTTCAAGGAACAAGCCATCCTGAAAGAGTTCACCAGACCCCTAGATGTGTGTGTGTGTGTGTGTGTGTGTGTGGGGGGGGGTATGTATAGAGGATGGGCGGACCACAAAAATGTCCCTACAGGTCACGTGAGTGAGGCGGGGATGAATGGTGCTTTGGTTTGGTCTGAGAGGAATGGGGGGGGGGGGGGGGGGGGGGGGGGGGGGGGGGGGGGGTATGTATAGAGGGGATGGGTAGGGACCACACAAAAATGTCCCAGGTCACGTGAGTGAGGCGGGGATGAATGGTGCTTTTTGGTTGGTCTGAGAGGGAAGTCATGGAAACAGGCCTATAGTCCCCATTGTCTAAACGTGAAGCCTGTATGTGTATGTGTGTGTGTGTGTGTGTGTGAATGAACAACGCTGTGCTGGTCCCTACTGATGCCACAACACCTCCTCCAACACACACACACACACACACACACACACATACACATACAGGCCTATAGTCCCCATTGTCTAAACGTGAAGCCTGTATGTGTATGTGTGTGTGTGTGTGTGTGTGTGTGTGTTGGAGGAGGTGTTGTGGCATCAGTAGGGACCAGCACAGCGTTGTTCATTCACAAGCAGGAAAAAAAAAAAGCCTCCATCATAAACTGACCTTGACTACTCTAACAGAACAGAGCACATCCGAGCATCTCTCTCACACCCCCTCTCATTCCAAGTGAGTGCATTTCAGAGAAGGCAAACAACCACATAAACATAAACTGCCTTTTGTCTATAAAAAACACTGACAGTCATAAATCCGGGCCCTCATTGAAAAAGCAGACATTAAATTATAACTCGCTCCAGTTTCCACATTGTGTAACTAATCAAACCATGTTACAGCAGGGCAAATCAATAACTCTTCTCCTACACAGCTTCATGACAGGCATGTTTTATCCACCACATGCCTGCTAGTCTGGTTCATACAAACTCTGTTACGGAAATAAAAAATAATCCTTAAAAAAGCAGCAGTTGGAAAATCAAAATTGCTTCCACTCAGTCCTAAAAAAAAATCAGCTGTAAAAGGGTCGAAATTCTTTTTAAAAAATCCTCACTAATTCACTGTGTTTTAACTGGCCCCAGCCATTTAATTCAGCTGGGTCAAGCTCAAGTGTCTTTTAGTTCGACCAAAAGTTTAGCAATAAAAAAAAGACTAAAATCCCACTTCCTCAATGTGCTAAAATTACACCCAAGACAGCGGGGAAGGGGAAAAAACATACCAGACAAAAGGTTATTATGGAAAAGATGGGCACACAACCACAAGCATATACGCAATCAAAAGACAACGGACATAAAACTGCCTTTTATATTCTCCTCTGTGGGGCTTCTCATTCATAAAACACAGACAGTGGTTATCACTTGCCAGCTAACCGGATACGGCTCTTGAGGGATCTTCCATCCCTCAACTGGATTATCGCTGTTCATGAGGAAGATAATGTGTTGGTACGGCCTCTGTGTGCTAATTAAAAACCAAACAACAGGTGCTATGTGAAGTTATGCATGAACCCGTGGACCAACACATAAAAAAGAGCAGTGCAGTCTGCCGACAAGACACGGGTCGTGTTTAAGTCCCAGAATAAAGCAGTGGGAATTATGCAAGAACAATACTGTAGCTAAAGGCTTAGTTTCACTCATTTTAGAGAGAAAAGAGAACTTTTCTGCCCAGCAGCACGGGCAGTATGACAGAATATGGTAATTATGGTAAGTGTTAGGCTTCATCTGTTATGGTGCACATGTTGTTTAACAACCTTCTTTCAAAAATGAATGGATGGAGGAAATGTAACCAAGGTGGGAAATGCTAATACAACCTCCATAGCATATGTCAGTGACATATTTTTGTATACTTTACTGTACATTGTATGTTTTAGGTTTGTGAATTTGTAGTGCTTAAAATAGAGTTTTCATTTATTTGAAAATGTTGAATATATAAAATTCAGTTTCATGTACTTGATGGTTTAGTTGGAGCTGTAGTTCAACTGAGATTCAAAAAGGACTGAGCTTCAAAACTGGGCCTTCTTTATATCACCGCTGTCTATAAGTAGAGAAATAACAAGTGCCTCACTGTATAAGTACTTTCAAATAAAGAAGAAAAAAATAGGCTTTTAAATTGCACTTTAATGTAAGGTATTGAAACATGAAGCCCTGAGTAGGCATACTTGATGTTCCAGGCCTCACTGATGTTTGTTGAGAGGCCTGCAGCATCACACACCTGCAGACGTGCCTTATGAAAAATACTCTGCTTGGAATAAAAATGTGTGTCTGATATGTTTCTTCCACATAAAAGTTAAAAATACCTATTTTAAAAGGCCAATTTTCAAAATATGTGCAGTGGACGTTTTAAGTTTCCACACAGAAGAAGAATAGGCTTTATTGTCATTGTACAGTAGGGTACAAGACAACATAGGGTACACTTGTGTAAATTGCATAATAGACCACGATTTGCTAGTTGTGATGTCATAAAATCACGCTGGTATGTGCGTGTCTTAAACTCATTTATGGTGAGCTCAGACAAACTTAAAATCTTCAGCAGATGAATGTGAAAGCAGTCTTCTAGCATCTGACTCTGCGTGTACATCATTCTGCATCTCAACATTCTCAACGTCACAGTGACGTAACAATAAGAAAAACACAATTCTGAGTCCAGAGGAACTTTAAGTTTAACTGAAATAGCTGAGTAAAGCATCACATTTGGTTTCATTTTTATAGATAAACGTCAATGTCTGGTCAAATTTGATAACTTTGGTCCTGTAAACTGTTTACATTAGTGCTGAGAAAGGGTTTAATATTTTGGTTTTGGTCAATCTAAAGCCTTGTTAAAAAAAACACTAAGATGATGTAATATAAGCACTGATTTTATTAAACCGATAAACGTAGATTTGAGGGATCCACAACCCACTATGACCTTTGAAACAAAAAGTCACATGATACAATGAGCATTTTCATGTGACTGTCCACTGCAAAAGTATTACAGTTATGAATACAGTCTTAGTGTGGGGCTTTAAACTAAAAGGTTACTGGTACGCTGATGAGTGGACAGCTTTGTCAGACCTGCTTTGTTACATTATAGGGGCTTAACTCCCTCTCCTCACAGCACTGGCAGGGCTGGCATGTGCTCCATCGAGATAAATGGGATATGAAGGATCGGGCATCCCGGGTCAGGGGATTTCCATTGCAAATGACTGCTGAGCCACCAAGACCGGGCTTTTCATTTTGCTCAGCATTTAGACAAACATACACAACCAGGATTGCTTTCAGACGGTTCAGACGCCTGCAGTCATGCACACAGGAAGACAAGTGTGTATTCTACGAAGTGTTCGCATCGCATTGAAAAAATTTTCCCATGAAACTTTTGACGCACAGAAAGAGTTTCTGTGGCCTTTGGTGCGGACAGGGGTCAACACAGTATGACGAGGTCTACACAAACACTGAACAGTGCAGTTACAGCAGCGCTTCAGCATGCCATAGTCAGAACTGAGACTGCAATTTGTCTCTCATGACTCTTTGCTGTGTTTTAAGGTATGGTGACTTTAGCAACCAGTTATCAACATTTGTGGTTATGTTGTTGTATAAACATGCCGTGTTCCGAATATGCCACAAAATTATTAAAGTTTTTTGTGTCTTTGAATCCAAAGTTCAAGACGACCCATTTTTTCAGTACAAGCACAATGATTTTGTCAGAAATGGTTTTGAATAAATGTTTCTTCTTGCTAAAAATTAAGCAGCAAGTTTTCTTTAATCCTGACTGATCTTAGTTTATTTCTTCTGTTTTTTCAACTGCTTTTCTTTCATCTCTCTAACATACACATTTTTTTTTGTTTCTGACCAGCCTGCCTGTGGAACCTTTGGCCTATGGTGTAACACTGTTTTGCCATTCTGTTTTGTAACTTAGGGAGAAATTAGGAACACTTGGTTTGATGCGATGGAGCTCCCTGGTGCTTCCTGTGAACAGCAGAATGAAACTGCATAAAAGGCATGAAGAGAAATAGAAATAAAAAATTAAAGCCTCAGAAATATCAGTATCTTGGCCAGCTCCGGGCTAAACTTTAAGTTCTCTGTGTTGCTGAAGTAAGCCGATGGTGAGGGATCTGATACTGCAGGCTGCACTGACTGAAGTGGCGCCAGACTTCTTACCTTTCAACTGTTTTAAATTAGAAAATGTCTGTGGTTAAAAAATAAAGAATACAGTGAAGATACAATTTATCCACTTTATGGAAACAGTGGAATACTGTTAAGAATGGCTTGCACAAAAAAAAAAAAAGAAATGAATGTACCTTACATAAAATATGATGTGAAGACATATGACTGCTCTTTGCCCGCCTGCTCATGAATGCACATTACCTCTTAGCCCTGCAGGTCTTTTTATTTTGCCATCTCTCCTGTGGAATAGCACAACACTCCATAGCGTGTGACATTTCTGTGCTATTGATAATTTGGTCTGCCATGAACTGTTGCTGCAGCGCTGTGCACGCCATATACATCTCTTAATGGAAACACGCTCTCCACTTAGCTAAATTCAATAGCTCAGAGGATTACCATCTTCACTGGAGCATGTAATAACCAAAAGGTCATATCATCATCATAACTCAACAAACCGTAATCCGCCGCTGCCTCTTTAATGGCTTTTAAAGTGTGTCAAGGCCCGAATCGCTGCCACCAGTAACGTTTTTTAATGAACATGCCCTCCTCAGAAAGTGCCAGTCTGCCAGTCATTCTGCCCAGTTTTGAATGCCGTGTCACTCTATCCCCTGTTGGGTTGTGCTAGCCTAGATTGAGATGTGCGAAGAGCCTGAGAACATTTGGGATTGATTTGTGGCTATTTTTACTTGTCCTACTTGAACTAAATGGTTCAGATACTCCAGAGGAAGAAGTCAGACGCTGGCTTATTGAACTCCTAAAAAAAAAAAAACATTGGAAAGCTAAATGGTGGTGGATGAGTGAACACTTCAGTGTAGAGCTTTCAGAGGAGAAAAAAACACCTTTTTATTAGTAGAGAGGAATAAGCTATAGAGTACATCCCCCACCCATTGATCTATTATTCAAAGGCTGCTGGCTACTGGACCTTGCGCCTTGATAAACTCGACGCACACAGTAGCAGCAGCATTTCCTGCAGATGCCACACAGGACTGCTGCTCCACTCCACCAGAGCAAAAATTACTCCTCATATTAAACCATAACTCAGGAGAGAACACAGGCCCCCAACAACACTCATTACCTTAGCATATAGTGAACAGGCTACTGTTCAATGTTGCTGGCGCTACAATTATGTTAGCACTGATGACTATCATCACAAGCATAATAAGCGCTCTACAGGAGCACTGACATTATGGGAGATGGTTCTGGGTTCTCGTGTGGAAATCTCCTGCTGCCATTGCCAGCTCTCTGCGGTACAGAGTCATGCAAACGCACACACACAGGCTGTGGAAAAGGCAAATGTAAAGCTCGACTGTGTATCTGGTCTAGGTGCTGTGAAAGGATTCAGTCACTTCACAGATCAGCCATCCACTGGCTGTGACTGGCACAAGTGAGTGGGAACAAAGGAGTCACTGTGGCTGTCACACACACTCCTCGTTACACTCACCCTTTGCTCTGCCAGCTGTCTCTCTGTCCCCCCTCCCACAGCCTCACCCCCAGCTGTGGCTATACATCAAGTAACCCTTAATTCCACACACACACACACATACACACACACACATACACACACAAGCAAAGACACCCACCAGCACACATGTCTTGGGTGGCTTCAGGACCAGGCTTCACCATAACGCTCTCTCTTCCTCCCCCGCTGGGTGCTCTTTGCCTATCCACCACACTGACTGACTGGCTGACTTACTGCACTGTTGGAGGCACAATGTTATTCACCAACAACCAACGGCTCATCAGTATCAGACCACTGCACACAGCCACAACGCATGAGCTCATGCTCGCTACGGATGATACACTGGAGCTGATTTTCAAAATATTTTCCACGTATGTGTCTTTTTTTTTTTTTTTTTTTGCCTCAGAGTACTGTCTCACAGATGCTTGTTATTGTTCTTTCTCTGTTGCTCTGAGACTCTTTGCCACACCCTTTCACCACAATGGCCTCCCCCTTTCCTGACGGATGCCCCATGCCTACTTTTTGGGCTCACCCTTTAATTTGCTAACCCCTAAGCTCTGCCCTCTGCCTCCCACTCTCCACTGCCCTCCTATTATTTATTTATCCCCCACGTCTTTTTTTTCTTCTTCTAAACCATATGCTACACCCATGCCCTCCCCTCCCCGTGTTTACCCACTGACAGGTCCCAGCCCAGCCTGCCTGGTCAGTCACGAGCCAGCGCCGATGCCAGCTCGGCCTCCACCCTAGCAGTGTGGTGACTGCTGCTGCTTTAAACACTTTCATCCCTTCAGTGAGCCCATGCCTGAGCCCTGCGAAGCCATTCATTGAGGCTTCGTTCGTGGCTGCCTTATTATTGTCAAGTTATAGGACAACTGAGGGGAGGGGCTGCGCTTGTGGTACAGAGCCAGTGACAAGAGTTGAAATGAGGCTGAAGTTAGGCTATTTACGGACTGGGGCATAGGATTCAAAGAACTTGATTTTTGCCTTTTATGGGTTAATTGCATGTAACCCACATTTATGTGAAATAGAGAGACAGAAGGGGAAGAAAGAGGGAATGAAAAACACAAGTGGAGGGCATTCCTCAGGCCAGGCTTTCATTGCTGTGGGTACGATGTCACTGAAATGATGTGGGCTGAAAACGAGAAAGAGTAGAGAGAGAGAGAAGCGCATGTTAACAACAAAGTGGTGATATAATGGTAAAAATAAGTTTGTAGGTTTCTTAGGAACGGTGTTGCCCTCCTCCCCTCCCATACCCAGCAAAACAACAGGCTACTTTTATTCCCAGTCCACCTCACTGAACCTCCAGTCACCCGTATGTCCTGTCTACTCTCATCAAGGGACGGCGTTGACAAGATCATTGCTGTGTGTGTGTGTGTGTGTACAACTGACGACACACGGAGACACGACATGGGAACGACCTCTGATTGGACACGGGCGTTAACATGTGACTCAGAGTTCTCAAGCACATGCACATCCAGACACACACAGAGATACAACATCCCCTATGCCCATCCTGACCCTTAAGCATCATATCCTCAGAGATATTAATTAACATAACCTGTGTTCTCAGTTAAAATGATGTGTGTGCAGGTGGGTGGAATAGCATTTTGTAAAATCACATGTTACATGAGCTGAGGCATATCTGTGGCTGATAAAGTGTGAGACTAATGTGAGCGTGTGCTGCTCATTTTCTCATTACAATGCCTGTATATTATCAGTAATGTATCAGTTTGAATAACGTTTGAATAAAACAAACATGTTGTTCCTGGGTCTTCAGTTTCAATTACTTGCCCGTAACATAAGGACATTATGAATTGCGTTAATTCCTTCAAGCGGTGTCTGCAGCATTTACAGAAAGGGCACATAAAGGGCTCCAAAAGTCAGCCAAAGAGCCCTGGAGGACTTGTCAAGACCTTTAATTCCATCTCTTCCAAGTTTTTCTAGTAGTGGTCCTCAAGACATGTAAACAGACTTTGGCGCGTAAAATCGGCAGAGATCCCCTTTAAGGAGTTTACAATAGTCATAAAATTTGGTTAAATTAAATCTTTAAATATGAAGTTGCCTGTGACCTTTATCTGCACTCCACTCCACCTACGTTGTTACTTTAATGTAAGTGAAGCAGAGCAGTAAATCTAATTTCCTAAATTGGTTGTTCTGTGCTTTTTTCACCTGCATGTCCTCCAGCAAGGTGTGCAGGTCTTATCTGTTCTATTAGTCCAAAAAAAAAAAAAAAAAAAAAAAACAATTCTGTGACATTTGAAATGTTTTCTCAGCAAGCAAGCATCCGACAGCACAACACAAATGCTCCAGAGGATATGACCACCTCCTCCTGCCTGCCCTTACAACCTGATAACATCATTTGGGTTTCAGTTAGCGATTGGCTAACTCTTCGTAAACTTTCCATGGAATATACAGTGTGAAAATTTTCAAATAACTCTGCAGCAATATAGTGATCAAGTGCTTGAAAAAGAACATACACGCGCACTCATGCACCCGCATAACCACACACAGAGTTCATAAAAATCCCTCTAGAATCCCTCCATGGATCTAACATCAAACAGAAATCTCATTACCACATCAGACAAAAACTTCCACAAACTAATGGTTCAACATTTCTGTAGATACCAAAAGTCAAGTGCACACATTGGGGAGAAAAGTGCAGAAAACTAGGGCACCTCCACTGATTCGCTCTCACTAAAGACAGTAGTGGGTGAGACTGTCGGGGAGAGTGCACATCATAGAGCATGAGGGAATTCACTCACACTCACACCTCTGATCTCTTCCAAGCCATTGAGATCACGAAGGGACTTAAGAATGATCCGTGTGTGATAATTGATCATTGGTAGACCACTAGGTCATGTCTTCATGGACAGTAAGAGAGAGGAAAAATGGCGACGGACGGATGGATGGATCAAGGGATGCACAGATGTAGTGATGGACGGGCTTGGAGCGCATGACAGCATTTATCTGTATACGAAGAGCAACTGAGATCAAGTGATGTCCCACACTATTACATCCCACCTAAAGGGGTGGGAGACACACAGACATGCACACACACACGGATACACATGCACAAGGGAAATGCTATAATTAGGTTACAGCTGAAGAAAACCTGTGTTTAGCACCTGGGTCATACTGACGCACCAGCATGCAGCTACTGTGAAAACGATGCAGGAGAGCCTCGGAGGAAAATAAAAACTGACACAGCAACATGGCATCGAAATTCTGCAAATCTCTGCAGCACTTATGCATACATGCCATAAATCATACCCTCTGTGATGTTAACACTCATGACACATTCGCACAATCCCACCACAACAGCTGCATACAGTGAAGCAGACCCCTAACACCCACTCACGAATGGGCGATCTTTACCCAGCTCTTAAGTCAGCTGAAGCCTCTGACACAGCTGGAGCGGGGATATACTGGGGCAGACTGAGAGGCTATCAAACAATTTTATCATAGTGGGTCAGTAGGCTCAGGGGCTGAGAGGCTCTTAGCTGAGAGATGCTAAATACCACAAACACACAATATGAAGAGAAGGCTAACCTCTTGCTCAATATTTACAGAGCTCTGCGGCAGTACCACAGCTGGAATGCAGCAGGCAGGGCGAGAACACAGAGGGAACCGTATCAGTTTCTGGGTCATCTAGGGCTGCTTCGCTCCGAATAAAGTCTAGACTTGGACTGGAAAACACGCCCGCGGATGCTGGCCCGCTTAAACTGATTCATATTCTAAGAATGGATGGACTCTGTGCCTGAGGAACAAAACATATACAGTTATAGAAGTAGGGGGTAAAAGGTCGTAAAGCATTCATCAGTGTATTTCCCTTACACAACAGCTCAAAGATCACAGTTCGTCATAAAACAATAAGTTTTCCTATCAGTTTCTCTTATTTATTGCTTTTATTCACAAGTCAAAGAGGTGCTTGGCTCTGAATTTAGCCCGAGGCAACAATCAGTAAACTAAAGAGCAGAACATGACAGCAGTACCTATGAGATCTCTTCTCACCCACCTATGTCTGTCTGGCTGTCTGGCACCTTCCCATCGCACCTTCAGTGCCTACCTGCTGTTTTAATTAACTTCATACCACAGGGAGCAATTATGCAAGGCAACATTCATCTCATTTGGAACTGCAAATTAATCTAACCTCAAGCTACAGAAGGACAGACATACCCGTGTGTAGTGCAAGCAAGAATACCAGTGCATTTAAAATGGCGAGGCATTTTTTTTTCTAAAAGCATTCTCAATGGCAAAGAAAAAAAGACATTAAAAAGTGATGGAGAGATGACAGGAAACTTCGGGCCCTGGAGTTTTTGGTGTCACTTTAATGCCGCAATCCTGAGCTTTTAGGAAAAAAGGGGGGAAATGAGTTCATTAAGATGGACAGATAGCAGGCCAGGCATACATCAAGGGGAAAACAATTTACATACCTCCATTTCCCTAAGGGAGCAAGAATAGAGACTGAGAAAATAGAGAGGGAGGACTGGGGGGGGGGGGTTAGCAGAGGTGGGGATGCAGCAATGTGAGAGTGAGCAAATGAGACGAAAGTGCGAGAGATGGAGATGGAGGGAAGCTAAAACGAGAGAGACGGTACCATAGTATGCGCGAGAAAGCGAGTGTAAGAGAGTAAGCTAATGAGAGAAAGATAACAAGCTGTGAGGGAAGGGGAGGGGAGGGGAGGGGAGGAGAGGGAGAGGGGGACCCTGGCAGGCGAGAGGAGGGAGAGAAACGCAGCTCAGAAATTGGCAAGGTTGCACTTCAGGAGGTGGTGAGAGGATGCCAAACAGTAGGCAGTGTCAAACAGATACACACCAGGATCTTGTATGTGATGCAACTGAATAAGCGAGGGCAGGCGCCCATCCTCTCCCAAAAAGTATTCTGAGCTGCCTCTCCGTCTCTGCCTCTCTCTCTCTCTCTCTCTGCTAATCTGATTTCCCAGATTATGTTTCAGTATTTAAAACAAAAGACCAAAGTGCTCAAGTTCAATTCCATCAGTTTATGTGGCTTATGACTTATTGTGCAAAATAAGGCTGCTGTGTTTTACCTACTCACTTTTCATTTACTCTTGTGTTGCAACACTCCGTTTCTAATGCTGATTTTTAAGACCCTGTAGGGATCAAGAAACATTTATTTGGCCGAGCCAGCTAACAAGAAATGGAGGTTTTGCTGTGGCTAATAAAACCTGTTTTCGCCTGTGTGTGCATTCCTCTTGACATACAGGTCCCTAAGGTGGCTGTAAAGCTGAAATATTATGCTTCTGGCACGCTTCACTCCCTAACTGGACAGCTACTGGCCAAAGCTGAACATGTACATTAAACGTCACATACCGGTTTAATGGGAGGAGTGCGAGTTAAGTTAGTGGTTTGTTTCCGAAGCATGAGATGAAAATTTTCTTCCTTGACTGCTTAAGCTTTGCCAAACCTGAATCTAAAACCAAACATCAATCTCTAACCTCCGATCAACCACAGCCTCACAGCAAAGTATTCTGCGAAGGAGTGCACATAGAGGCCAATTCCTCACAATGCATCACAAAATCTCTCAGTTTAAGGACATCTCCCTGACAGAAACTTAGATTTTACATCACATAACACTTTAAATCCTCATGGAGAACGACAACAAAAGAAGAACCAGATAATAGCCTCTAACCTCCATCTTCAATGATATTCCCAGAAAGGCACTTGAGGCCAAAACTGCCACACAACACCATACATCCCTTGTCTTCATGCTCTTGAGAACTGCCTATGTCTGTCTGTCTGTGTCTGAGACATGGCTGCACACGTTCCTGTGCTTCTGTATCTGGGTTATGTTTGCCCCTGTCTGTTGTCAAGTTGACACAATCACTCCGACACGCGTGCGGCTCCATCACAACAGGGACGTCTCTGGTAGCTAACGGGGCATGTAAATGGACTCTAACTCCATCAGAAGGCGCCTGGCGGAGAGAGGGGAAGGGGGGACAGGGAGAAGACCACACCACGACTGGTGTGAGGAGGAGGAGAGCTGCTGTTGTGGTGTGTCACTGGCTACTGAGCCATCAGTGAGGACATGTGGAGCCGAGGGTCCTAAAGTAGGGTCCATGGACAAGCAGAGGCCAGGGGCCAGTGGAGACCCCAAGTTTCTCATCTACAGCAGTGTCTCCCAACCTTTTTTGTCTGATGCACCCTGACAACCCCATCAGACAGGCTCAGGTTATGAATGAATGGGATGGCTTCACAGAAGCGTTCAGAAGTGTTTCACCACAAAGAAAATGACAGTGGGGGATCTGTGGCTTCACGTGTGAAACCATACAAGACATAGCGATCTTAGAATTGTCTCGCTACTTTGTTCATGTAAGTTGGGTTGAGTTTATATTTGTAGTCACTACCACTTGGAGTGGCAGAATTTTAACTTCCAACCACTAATTCGTGACTTAGTTTTGACATCATCTCAACCACAGCATGAGGTGACTCAGCTGGTTCTGTCATAGCTGGTAGGTTATTGGGGAAATAATTATCCTAGAATTCAACATTATGCCAATTTGGAACCCCATCTGCATGTTTATTTCCCTCCAGAATACAAATATGTGGATATATTTCTTTTAATCAAATCAAAACTGATATTTTCTCAAATCAGTTGAGCAACTCTGCAATCTCTCCACGTACACCCTGGTAAAGTGAAGAAGTAGCTACCCCCTGGGGTACAAGTACTTCTGGTTAAGAATCACTGATCCACAGTGTAAACAAGTTGGGATTCTGTTTAAGTAGAAACAACAAAACCTCTACGAAGATGACTACTTGGGGCAAAATCCTTTCAAACAGAGGTCTAATGTGATATAATCCGGGGGGGGGGGGGGGGGGGGGGGCTCATACCTGAGAGTCAGGGGGTCAGGTTGTGCAACAATAAGCAGCAAGGCACAAACACTGTTGATAATTACATCCCAGAAGAAGAAGAAAAAACTTTGTTAGCATGCTGCCTGTGTTGAAGGGTTAGAATTGGGTGTTGCTTCATTTGAGGGGTAAAGCTGACCTGATAACACGTGAATTAGGGGTTACATGAAAACTTCTGGGAACCCCTGATGCACAGGTTTGAAAATATATAAACATGTGAAGGACTAGGCCGAAGATAAGTGAATGAATTCTGCTGCTGCCAGATTACAACGCATCTTCATACCTTTGTTTTTCATCTTATGGGAGAGCTTTAAGATGCATCAGTCTGTCCAGCTTTCTCCCTTTTCTCTCTCGATCACAGGCCCACGGTGTGGCCAGAACGCTGGGCTGGAGTTACACGCCGCACACCGTTAAAGCAGCTCTTTAATTAGCAGTGGTGGTGGAGATGGAGGCATCTATAAACGCACCACTTTTTTAATTTCCATCAAGGCAACAACATGCACTGAACAAACAAGCCGGGGAGCAGCAGCAGCAGCAGCAGCCTCGGCGAATCTGCTGCAAACACACAACTTGCAGCTTAAGCGCTTGTTTCACAAACCAGATTTTAAAAGCTGCACGGAGAATGAATTCACGGGCAGTTTCTGTTTCCGCTGCAGTTCAATGTGTCTTTCTGCGTGTGTGTGTGTGTGAGAGAGAGAGAGAGCTGCGATGCTTTTATCAGACGTGCATGTCAATAGAAAGAACAGCGCCCTAAAGCCGCTAAGGCCACTTCTTAAAGTAAAAAAAAAAAAAAAAAAGACAGACAGGGGAGATACAGAGAAAGAAGGGAGAAACACAGAAATGATCTCGCCAGAGAAACAGAGAAGAGATTTGCCGAGGCAGAGCGCAGCGAATCTCCACAAACAATCGCGAATCCTCAACATTTGGCACAAAAAAACGCGAAGGAAGTGAAGCCGAAACACTGCTCAACACCAACATTTGCTGCAAGAGAAGAAAACGTGCTCTGACTAACCTGGCGAAGCGAGGACACTTCTTCCACTAAAAGCGCTGATGTCCAGAGTTTGTGTGTGTGTTGCGAGAGTGAGTATGTATATGTGTGTGTGTGTGTGTGACACTCAGTGGTGTTTTCTCCCTCCCTCTCTCTCTGTCCCTCTCTCTCTCTCTGCTGTTGAGATAGCGCTGATGTTTCCACTTCCTCTTTTCTTCTGCCGTCTGCTGGCAGGCCTGGTGATGCCAGACAGAGGATGCCTGAGAGCGGCGAGTCACCAGTTAATGAGAGACTAGTGACACTTCATTAGGGTTTAGTATAAAAGTCTGGAGGCTACTTTTATTATGGCCTGAGTTAACAAGCTCGTCCCCACCACGGACTCGTTTCTCACCATAAATAAAAATGTCTGAAAAACCCTTTATACTTGAATTTAAGAATGACAAGAGCATTTGACGTAAGAGTAAAATATGTCTGTTTGATTGTCATGAGCTGTGAGTAATAAGTAGTTATACTCAAGTCAGTTACAATTCAAAATGTCCACCAATCAGGCACAAGTTTGAATGAGTCACCCTTCCCCCCTGGTGCCCAGCCTGCATGCACACTGAGGCATGTTGGTTGATTATGAAGACCAAACTCCTTAAATGAGAGAAATTGAATAAGTAGATTGGTTCCTAAGCCTGCAATTCCCAAAGCTATTATAAGTCTTTCAAAAACACACCATAATTCTCGAGGAAGCCAGAAACAAACTGGTCCCGGCCACAACAATGCACAGTATGCAGTGAACAATGCAAGTGTTCAGTTTAGACTTGAACACATGATGCACAGTTGAATAGTTACATATGGGCACATTAAAGGTGCCATATGTACATTTTAGTTTGTTTGCTTGTTTGTTTTTTTCTATCGCTACATAGCCAATGTTAGCACTAACAGCTGCTTACTCACCAAGAGCTTCAGCTATCATTGCGTTTACAGGAGGTTAGAATATGTCCTCTAGGTGGTGCTACTTCTTCATCCCCTCATGTTGGACTGAGGGCAGTTATGTGATCGACACGCTGGGGCTAGCTGGTTAGCATGCTAACTTCAGTAAAAGAATAGAAGTGATAGAAATAGAAGCAAAACAAGAGCTGACACTGCTGTTGTCTTCCACCACTGGAGACAGCTTTTGGCTAATAAAGGAATTAAGTTTGGTACTAAATTTGCAACGTTTCCTCTAGGCTGGTAAATAAACAGCTGTTAATGCTAATGTTGGTTATGTAGCGATAGCAAAACCTTACATATAGCACCTTTAACATGAAGGTTTCAAGAGAGACTAAATGTGGTAAATAAGCTAACATACCATAAATTGTGTAACGGCACAATTTAGATTTTTTTTAAAAACTACATTTATTTCAGTTTTAAAAATTTACATATAAAGACGACATGTATAGCTGAGTAAAAAAAAAAGAAAAAAGAATTAAGTGAGCTTTGAGCTCCCCTTGTGGATAGTAACCTTGCCTACACTCCCTCAACAAATGCAGATTAATGGATAAAAAAGGGGATTTACAATAAATTATAACTGAACAAACAAACAGTTGAGGATGACGTCTTTTCTCTCTGTGATGGGTGGAACAAAAGCACGACTACCTCCAATCTTGCAGGAGGGAAAGGCAGGAACAAACAGGAACAATGATTTCAATAATTCATGGTCATTGAACTCTCTCTGCCCTCCACACACTACTGTCTGGAGGGTGATTATAACAAAGCAGCAACCCCAACACAACATAATGCTATAGTCTGATTAGATTTTATTGATATGGGACAGGCTATAGGACTATACTGCAGACTACAGCAGTTCTGATCCATGTAAGGCCACTTCCCTTTAATGCTGTCAGTGATTACAGACTGGTTCTGATATTAAAGCCCAGAGTGTGTGTTTTGTTTGTGAGAGAAAGAGAGGGAGAGTAGTGTATAGCAGGCAGTCCTGCAGCTCATCCTTGTCTCCACTCAGCAGGAGCAGCAGGAGGAGGATTAATACAGGACCCCTGTCTGTCCTGATAAAGAATCTGGAGCGACACATCCAGCATAAATCTCTCTTTCTGCCTCTCTGTGTGAAAAACATAGGACACAGAGCTCTGCCTGTTTAAATGACAGTGTGTGCACTCAGTTTAATTGTTAATTTGACTGCATAAATAGGTTGTGGAGGCAAGCAGGAAAAGAGCCAAAAATAACAGAAAACAAACTGATTGTTCCGCTCAGTGTGACAGTTTACTGAGGCAGGACACACGTGTTTTCAAGTGGTATCTGTGCGAGATTACATTTTAAAAGTATACAAACTAGGGCCAGATACTAATGTCAAATTATTCTAATTATTCTAACTAATGTGGTTTAAACATCAGAAAATCAGACAGTGTTGAATAAATTCCAGACACCACTTTAGTGCTCAATCTTAACTTCTAATTGCTCCTCCTTTTCTTATCAAAATAAACAAAAACTCATTCATTCCTCAGCCTCACTCCCATCATTAAGTTATGCTGACTTTTCAGTCATCTGACTTTTCAGTCATCCATGACTTCAGCTTCAGAGGGGTTGAGACAACATCAGAGTGATCACAGGGGATGTAATCCTTTTATCTGAGACAGCAAAGAGAGAGTGTTTTTAAGCCAGCCCATATGGTTTAAAAGTACTGCATGATGCGTCCAATAAAGTGCAGACTCACAATGCAGTACAATGTACCTCTGCATCCAATAAAATGCAGAGTCACTCACACTTGTTTTTTTGTTTTGCATCTTACAAGGTTAGCTTTAGATTGGTTTCTTCTATATATGTGCTTAGGTTGTTACTTTTACCTGCTTGTGTAAGTCACTCAGATTTGGACACATCCTGTTTCACAACCACTGACTGAACTGGCTCTACTCATTTGCACATGTGGAGAGAAGATGATACCACATGAACAAAAATAAGCCTTGTTACTGCGTCTTTCTCATTTGGCAAACATTATTATTATTCATGAGTTAAGCGCAGAGCTGTAGACATAGCGATTTAATTATGTAGTTTTCTGCAAATATGTTGAGCCTCTATGACAATCAGCACAATCCGTTTGGCCCGGCACTCAATCTGACCTGTCCCTTGTCCAAGAAGACAGAGTGCTTCAATAAAGACTCTCCGCTGAACAAATTCTCTCTACGTGGCACAGCCTCCCTCTGAGCTGCTCCTGTGACTGAATCTCATCTGGGAGATTCATTGTTCGACTCAGAGAGAGAAAAAGAGAGAGAGAGAGAGAGAGAAAGAGAAAGAAAAGTCAACGTGGAACAGACTGTTTCAATGAAGCTGATTTAGCTCAAACTATTGGTCCAAGGCAGCAGGGGGAAAAAGGATGGACAGAGCTGTCAGAGAGAGGAGAGAGAGGGATGATGCTCTCCTCTCAATCAGAAATAAAATGCTAAAATGGCTGAATAATCTGTCACTCTTTGATGGAACTGTAATTTCTCACACAAACATACACACTCCCTACAGCATCTGAGCTACTCAGAAAGCCTAAGACATACATCTAAATGGATATCTGGTTTGCTTGTTCCCTGTAGGTCTACTGTAATTGTCTCCCTATCAGGGTCATTAGGAAGAGGGAATGTTTCTAGTTCATTTCCACAGGGACTCCTTCTCAAAATGTGCTGCTCGCAAAGGAGGCAAGCACCAGACTTCCTCAAATGTGACCTCAAGGGAAGACAGTCTTGTATGAAGTAGCTAACATGAGCTGCTAACTTTTTAACGTAACAGTTTTGTGGTTGAAGAACACAATTTGATGAGTTGTTGATGGTGGCTTCGATCAGAAAAGGAGGATTGCGCTGCACTTTGTAAGTTACAGACTGAAGATTGGATATGATTTTTGAGAGACACACACAAGATCAAAAAGAAAAAAAAATCTTTTCTGGCAGTTCAGAAGGTCACAGCGCTACTGTTCTGTGTAATTTTTAATGATTGGACTTGTGTGTGTGGAGTTTCACTGCGCTAACCTCTGAAGTCGTCACCAACATTAAAATAGTGTCATGCACATTAAATCAAGGCCAAAATGATAAATGGCTTTGTTTTCACAGCAGAGAGTTGGTTCAACACTGGAGAAAAAGAGCCATCTTTATTCTCAGAATAAGGGAACACATTCACATACATTCTTTCCCCATCTCTGTGGCTTTTTAAAGAAAAAGGGGGAAAAAAAGCAAATAAGCATATTCCAACCTCAAATCATTCCAAATATTTATGTACAGTCATAAGCATTCAAACATTCTGGCTTGTGTGGAAAACAAATCCTATCTGTGCTCCAGCGTTTAATTTAGACTTTTTTTTTTCCACCTCTCTGCATTTAAAACACTCTACAATCAAAGTATTTAATACCAGTGAGATGGCAGGGATAATAAAAAAAACAACACTATGGTGGAAAATACAATCTCTTAATGACACGCTATTTGCTGACATGCTATCTTCTTATTAGACCCCGTAAAAGAACATTATCTTTTACTCCAGTGGGCTCAATTCACATCACTTTAGATTCATTACCCACACAGCTAATGCTTTTTGACACACATATGCACCGAGGCACACGTACACACACTTAAGTAGCTATTCCATATGACCCTGTGCTGTATGATCTAAATGCAAGTCGTCACCCTGGAGCAAATAAGACGGCTGGGAGAAGTCATGCGAAGCGGATATACAGTTTCAGAGTTTTCACCCTGCAGAGAAAAGGCTTATGGAGGTCTCCAGAGTTCAGTTCTTACTGGTGCACTCTGAGGAACACCCTTCACTACTGTGTAAGATCTACCTCTGCTGCTACTTCATTCGCAGTCTCTTCCTACGTTCACAGTACGTAATTTATCAAGCACACACATCAGCATGTTCCAGACACTCAATCTGAATCTGAGCTGGCACTGGTTTTGGAGGACTTGTGTTTTCGCTTCCTCTTTCTCTTCTTCTTGTCTTTCTTCTTTTTGTCCTTCCTCTTTTTCCGCTTCTTGCTGCGATGGTGGTCAGAGGAAGAGGAGGAGGAGCTGTCTGTATCGGAGGAGGATGAGGAGGAGGTGGTGTCCTGGAGCAGCTGCTGCAGCTGCTGGATCCTAGAGACAGGAAGGGCAGGGAGGAGAGGAGGAGGGATTAGAGTGCGGGGGGAACAGAACTGATGCAGGCTCGGATGCCTGGGTTGGCAAGCATCTGAAGTGTCCTTGAGCAAGTCACCGTCTTTGTTCCTAGTGCCGACATTTCCGGACTGTGGAGTTCGCCATGTGCCTACTTGTGCTACACATATTCCAGTAATTGGCAACGGTGCCCAAGTACCTATTAAAACTGCAGGATTTTCAGGACACACTGGGACACGCTCGGATAATGAGGTCATCCTGTCACTTAAATACAAGGCTCCAGCTCAGATGGCTTTTAAATCGAACAAGTACCAACACAGTAGGAGCAACCATTGCTGCTTATCTTTCACTTAAACCTTAACAGAGGGGGACAATTAAACAGCGATTTCA
The DNA here is from genome assembly GCA_033238685.1 of Lates japonicus. Classification (NCBI taxonomy): domain Eukaryota; kingdom Metazoa; phylum Chordata; class Actinopteri; family Centropomidae; genus Lates; species Lates japonicus. Next base: position 571,140 of record BRZM01000084.1, on the reverse strand, counting down.
CAGTCATTAAATCAGATTAAAATCATCATTTGATCATTGATGCACACTCATTCTTTAAAGTAACTGAACCTTCATGTTCTGCATTGTTTTGACCAGCCAGGAGGCAACTTAGTAACAAAGGTAGTTATTTAAACATCTGGAAAATGGCAGAAGAGACTACAGGTGACTTCAACTGCTCCCTAACTAGATCAGATGAATGTATCTCCTTGTCATTGCTGAATATGGCTCAAGAAGGAAGATTACAACATCAGCTCATGACAGAATTAGGAAATAGGCAACACACTGGTCAAAGAAATATAGAACATTTGTTGAAAGGAAAAGGGGGGAAAAAAAGAGATATTTGATGTAAAGGACTGGAGCAGGAAAACATGCCCTCAAATTAGCTGGGAAAAGCGAGCTCCCACAACGACAGCGATGATCTCAGAGATGTACAATTTTTGGAGACATTCAGAAACTATTTAGCCATGAAAGTGATTCTCTGAGAAGAAAAGGTTGACATGCTCTTGCGAAATGTCCATCAGTCCTCATTACAGTGGGTAAGATCACTCGGAGCAGAATGATCATCTGAACACTCGGGAAGTCACGCTACTCCTTAAAGCGAACCTCTAGTCCTCAAAGCACTCCATGACCTAGAGCTCAATCTTTTAAAAAAGTTATCTTCCGTCAGCTCAAAGACTTGCGTTTCCTCAAATGCACTTTTGAAAGGGAAAAGTAAAATTCCTGTGCTCTGGCGGCACTCAGTAATGTACCTTCATCAGGAATCAAATTCACAAAAACACATCTTTACACTAAAGGCACAGACTGTAAAAAACAGAAACGGAAGCCAAATCTTCAACACCTGACACAATTACCACATCAATAATTGTTAACAATATATGTTGTAATTTGTAGCATAAAAACAAAAGAAGAAAAAGAAGAAAAATTTATTAAAGATAAGATAACCATTTCAAAATAAGCCTTTTTGGGGATGCAGGTCAGAAAATGTTGTGTCACTTCGAGAGAAGAGGCTGCCATCTCAAGCACAACTCGAGACACAATACTGTATAGGCAATTGGAAACCGAGCTCAGTGGGAGAGGTCGGTCTGTTTCACTTCCCTTTCAAAGAAGATGCCAAAATTAATGTAGCACAGACACACAACTGAGACTTCAAAGACAGACTTCAAAACTGGCCTTTGAATAACCTTTTTGTAATGCATGCAAAAACACACACAAAGCATGCGGGCGCACACACACACACACACCTGGCAGTGAGCCTTCATGGTGAGCAAACCTCAAATTCAAACATCCTGGTGTCAAACACTATTTGCTAGAAACAGGCACAAAGAACCAGCCACCATGAGAGAATTTCCAGGTCATCTGAGGGAAAAAAGTCAATTGTCTGAGTGCAGCCTCAGAACAGGCTAATGTGTCATTTTGCTCTATTTCAGTAGTAAGTTAAAAAAAAAAAAAAAAATCACATCCTTATAGAAAGGGATGTAAACACTTAAATGAGTCAGCTTATATGAGTCAAGAAAAAAAAGAATGCATATACCTGGTTTCTTTTTCATTCCTTTTGTTTTCCCGAATTATGTCGTACATTGGGTCTTCATGAGCCTAAGAGAATAATATAACATGTGTCATCACCTACTATGAAGAGAAGAGAGAAAAATCATATCGACTTACAATAAGCACACTATTCATGCTAGATCCAGGAAATTGCCCCGACACATGCCAACCACTGCCTGATTTCAGTGTCATGTCAGCACTTTTTAAAACCTCCATGTGACAATACAAGCAAGGAAAATATGAAACAGTTGCATTTATGGTAATCAGTGCAGAGGCTGTGTGCTCCTGCAGTAGGTATTGTTCCATTACAGGCACACTGGAACAGGCTGTGTGAGGAGGCCTGCAGCCCACATGTTCCTTGGTGTAAACTAAACCTGACCCAACCCTGTCTTTAACCTCCACACAAGGTCTCGGACACAGACTTTTGTCTCTGTCACACCTTGCCACAACCCAGCCTACACTGTTTGACCATTATTTGATATCTTTTCTAAATAACTACGGGTGGGCCATTTTCATGAACAGCTGACAAACTCACCACTCGGAACTGCTCCAGTTTCTGGTTGCCTTTGATGAAGAAAGGACACTCCCTGTCTCCTGTCCTGTGACCATAGCGCTTGCATCTCCAGCCTGAGAAAAAAGGAAACAAATATCAATATGTCTATGGACATGCCAGCTCCATGAGGGTATATCTACGACGAAACAGATTAAAAACTGGGCATGAGCGTATATTCTTGACCTTACTAGCTCTTTTTGGAACTTTCAACTGAGTCCCATGGCCTTCTTTAGCAAACAGAATATATGCAGTTTTGACAATTAAGTTCAATTGCCATAATGCATCGACACACAATCATATATACTAGCTGACAACTGAAAGGCTAAGGGAGAAGCTGTAGGTTCTTTCTGATCCCCACAAAAACACATTCATTTTGAGTAAAGGAAAAAGTGTTTTTTACTTTGTGTGATTTAAATACCAACAGAAGCAACTTGGAATCACACACTCAAAAAGCTGTGTTGCAAAACGTGTTGCAAAACGTTCGCCTCATTACCAAAGACAGACCATCTAGAATTCATAGTCATTTCTTCTTCAGTGAAAAGAAGTGAGGCTTCACAGTGTTTTAATGTCCTACACTTTAAGTGGCAGTGGGGCTGCCATGAATAACTTGAGAGTCTTTGTAAAAGTGAGACCACACAAATTCTGTTTATCCGGTTGAAGTAGCTGTGCGCAAAATTGTTTACTCAGTTCTTCTATGCCCGTATCATTCGCAGTCTCTCCATTCCTCGGAACAGGATGACATATTCAAACATTTTCTCAAAGGACTAGGCAGAGCAAGACATGTTCAGATTCTGCAGAACAAATGCCAACTTGTGGACAGGGCCTGAGTGTGTGTGTTATCTGTGTGTGCGTACTGACTCTTTAAGTCCCTAGCTGTTCACACAGCATGAAAATGAGTGGGACGAAGGAATGAATGGACGCTGAATATAATGACAGTCTTTGTCTGACCAAAGGGACAGAAGGTAATCTCCACAACAGCATTATTAATCTCTAGTCCATCATGTTCATCAGAAAAACACAATGCTCATGGTGTTAAATGTCAAGTTCTTGTGATTACATTTATCACCTACCAAGACTGCTACCCACTCAAGATGGAGATTTACTCCCACCTGCAGTTCTTGAGCTCTAAGTGCCGCTGTTACTTCTACAACTAATTATAGACTTTATCTGTATACAGGGTTCCTCCGAGATGTTGCAGCAAAGATTTGAGACTTTAAGCGCCGATTAGAACATGATAAATTAAGGAATATGAGAAATACAATTGTGAGTCTGCCAGATGACACCATACTTAACTGTTTCAGCAACAATTTCTAGAGTTCTAGTGTTGAATTTAAGGTGTAGAACCGTTATGTAACCACATTAAAAATCATTAAGGCATTGGGCCTACATAAATTCCAGTGAATAGACGTTTTCAGGATTTGCAGACACCCTCTGTGCTATGCAGTAGTCATCTAAGAACAGGTACACATATTTCAAAGGGTGAAAAAAAGAAAAATTGAGACAAATCTAAAAGAGTAACATAACATTGTAAAAAAAAAGTTTAAAGATGAAAAATGCTGTATCCAAGGATTAGAGACAGCTGCAAAAATTCACATCAAAGTCCACTGAAGCGAAATCTTGACTACTGTGGTGCGCCTGTCTCTTATGCCCCCATGTTCTGACAGCAAGGGGCTGTATCGTGACAAGTTTCGTCACGTGTTTCATTAAAGATGAGCTTCACCCCCTGACATCCACTTCTACAGCTGTGTGAAATGTCCCAGGGGTTTGAGAGAAATCCAGCTAAGGAGTGAATCTGTGCAAGCAGCATGTTTTGAACTCTCAGTGCAAAAGCCAGGAATACACTGCTGAAACAGTGTAACTGTACTTACACTGCATCACCTTCACTTCCTTCCCCAGAGGCATCCAAAGGCCTCTGGTGGGGGCATGTGCCAGGAAGCTCCTGGCTTCTTCATTTCCTGGTTCAGCAGGAATACAGTCCTCTGGTTTTTCCTCCTCCTCCTGCAACAGCAACTGTCACTGTCAACATTTTTGAACATGCAAATAAGTGTCACATGTATTGACACTAAGTCCAACATAATCTCTGTTTATTTCATCATTTCCACATTCACTGATTGTCTATTGCGTTTGAGTCCATTACCTTTATGAGTCCTGGTGGAGGTTTCTCATAGCTGCAAAAAGGAAAGTTGAGAGTTAACCTGAAAATAATTCCCCTGTTACTACAGAAGAAAGAATTTAAAACTTATCTGATCACGCCATAACTTAGCAAGCACAGGTACACGTGTGAGACCCTCCCAGTTAGAAAGAAAAGACTGGTCGATTTAGTCACATTCATAATTCATGCACAAGTTTGCAAACCCACACAGAGAAGCTCACGCTCACAATGTCTCGACGTGTTTCAATTTTTGCACTTCTTGGTTGAGTTTTTTCGTTTGTGTTTTGAGTTTCTCCAAATCCTGTTTGGACGACTTGTGTCTCTTGTGGTCTCGTCTGTCTTCCTTCTCTCTTGTTCGCTTTCTATCCGACATATCGACGAGCTGTGGCCCCGGAAGACCATTAACTTATAAATTATACTGCATTCAGGGATAATTTCATTCGCTATTCAGAGAAGAAACACCCGGGCTAACGTGCTAACCAGCTGCTAACTAGCAAACATTGCTGTGGTGCTGCTGTACTTCCTGTGCAGCCGGGTTGGTTAGTGAAAGTCCAGCGCCACCTGCAGGACATGGACAGTAACACAGGATGTCCTGCTGGACTGTTATTGGTTTCTGGCTAAGTAAATTAATTTGCTCCATTTTTATTTTATTCGTTGATACAGGAAGGCTATATTTTCTTTACTTATTTACTATACACAATGATTGATGTTTTATCCTAGGTAAACCAGTTCTAGTTTCTCAGCTGTGAAGTTTAAAGGTTAACAAGGTGAAATGTAAAGACTCCTTAATACTTCTTTATATTCTTGGAATATTTTACACTCATAACTGCATAGATATAGCTATGAAATCTACGGTCTTGAAGTTGTAATACAAGACATTTGAAGCACTTATTTCAGACATTTTCATTTTCATATTTCAGTAACAATAAACAGCACAGGTTCACAGACTGAAAAGGTTTTATTTCAGAGAATTAAGATGTAGGTGGAATACAAATGTGAGGTATTTCAGGATTTAAACACATGCTGTACATTTAACAGCTAATGGACAACAGGTAGGTAATCAGGCAGTAGAAAAATGCAGTAAATATATTTTAATTCCTGCTCTTAACAAAAAGATGAAAAGAGAGAACCATTCACAAATACATATCCAAAGAAAATATTAAAAGAAAATTGAAAGCCTTTGTGTACAAGTTTTAGGCGAATATGCCTATTCAATGTAAACAACAACTGATGAGTCCCATTTTAGATTATAATTACAAATATCTTCATTGGTGACTTGCACAGTGTTAAAATCATTTACACATGCATGTACAAAAATGCAACAGTGTTAACATCATATTTACAGCATATTTGTGAAATCTCCCCACTGGAGAGGGCCAAAAAATAAAGTAAATAAATTCAAATACAAAAGTTTTAACATCAAGTAGTATGAAAATCAAACAGTTTTATATTTATCATATAAATGTATGATTGTAATTTTAGAAAAAAAAAATCCAAAATGGAGAAGGATATTGGCATGTAAACCGGCTTGTCATGCCACAAGCATCACCACAGAACAAAGATGGGTTTTCCTGTGATCTAGCCATTTGATAAATACTGAACAATTCCTCAAACATTCCACTGAAAGTAAAATCCCCGGTTTAGGAGATTATAACAGGCGTGTGCTAAATTAGACAAAGGAGCAAAGCATTCTCCTCTGACAGGCTCAGCAGAGGATGCAATAACCCTGATTAATAGCTGAAATAACCAGCCCAGCGCTCCCAGTCGCTAGATTCAGGATTCCAGGAGCGCCATTCCAAACAGCCCAGCAATAGTTGTGTTGGTGGGCAAACTCTAACCCTTCCAAAACGGGGCTTGGAAACCAAAGTTACTCCTCTTTAGTTCACCCCTTAGCCTTTGGTGTAAACGGGTTACAACATGGGTCTACCCCCTGGTTTTTTAAGAGCACATAAGAGATACTCAAAGTGAGGAAAGAAAATCTTTCAAGCCTCCCTTCTTGCTGCCCTGCTTGTCCTCTCGCATGAGAATCTTGCTGAGACGCTGGACGACCCAATTTTTAGGTTTAGAGGGAGGCTTGGAGGAAGATGAGCCTGACCCTGGAGTGTTAGAGGAGGTGGACCTGGAGAGGGGGGAGAGAGAGTTGGGGAGGGAGGGAAAAGGGACAGAAAGAGGATGAGGACAGGAGAACTAAGATACAGTCATTTGAGATGTTGTTGGATGGCAGGAAATGTTAAAAGTGTACTGTCAACAAGTATATGATCTGGTGAGCATGGATACCAACACGTACCACCCGTACAGCTAGCTGCAGCTCTCTTAATGCTGAATAAATAGAAACTTAATCATTCAAATGCTAACATGCCTGACACATCGTCCTCTCAGATGTCTGTGATGCTTACCAAGTTTAGTGGAGGATGGTTATATCTCAAATTTTAGCTCAGGAGCTATTAATAGCAGCAATCTTAAATAACTTACCTTGGTGTATGAACGGGTGTTTTGTCTTTGCTGGGAGTCTTGGGGGTAGTCGTGCTGGATCTGCTGGTCGACTGTGGAGTCTTGTGTTTGCCAGTGCTCCCTGGGGTGCTGTGGGTCTTGGAGAGGGTAGCCAATATGTCCCTGTTCATTCCTTTGTGTCGGGATGTCTTATTGCAAGTGTGGCAGGTGGCCATCTGGGATAAGGAGAAAGGCAAGGAACATATGCATTAATATTGCATGGCCTGCATCTATATTCCACTGATACATAATGAGGTTTTGAGGTGAAAGCATACAAGGTATCCCCATCGGGATGCTTCGCAAAAAATCTTGCAGGTTTCCTTGAAACTACTCTGATGTAAATCTAAGAGAGGAAGGTGAATCTTTTGTCATTATAGGTATTATTTTTCATCAAACCCAGTACTGCCACTGCTGTCTGACTTTCTCTGGGACACTCAAGAGTTTGTTATGACTTAGTCTAGACATCGATTGCAACGACAGAATGACTCCAGGGACACAGAGAGCAGGATTAGCCGTGGCTGTGGCAGGCATGGGGACTGTAATGAGCAGTGCTCCTGTGCCCTGGGTGAAGCAGGCCGGCCCAAAGCCTCACAGATGTCAGGCACACATACTGCCGGCTCACAGCTGAGGAAGTGTTCACAATGGGGTCCAGGAGGCAAATTCATGACGGGACAGGATTCATTTAACAGCTGAGACTCTTCCCACGGGCCCTGCCAAACACCCTCCCCCTACCCACCCCGAGATTATCTTACCTTTGAATGTTTGTACAGATATGAAAATAGCTGGATTAGTTGAAGCAGGATGGGAAACTTTGACTTTAGCCTATGAGAGATCAAGGGAGGGGCTGTTGCCATGCAGTTTTACCTATGGATGTTATAAGAGCCATCAGTCAGCTTTTACAGTTAAACTCAACGAATCTTTTTAAAACTCCATCTACTTGGACACTCCGGCTGTAATTACTCTTCACGCCGCCTCATGTGACCGATTCAAAACAATTTCCTGACACAGATTACACATCGCGTGCAAACAAAATTATGAGACCCTATAAGGCAAAGCATGCAGACACTTGTGAGAGTTACGAGGCACAACTGCCAGTTCATGAGATTCTCATGATTCAAGGCCTTCTGCCTCCCACTGTCTTGTGCCCAAATAAAAAGGTGTAATGCATGTAATTACACTTTAAATGGGACAAACTACAGTAAATGTTTGTCACAGGGTACAAATAGGCTGTTATGAAATCAGCAGTAATCAATCAATAAGAACTAAATAAAATGCAGATCCACAGATGCTACGATACAATCCTCAAAGAGAAAAATAAAACCTGCTATGGTAATTGTCACAATCACTTTTACATTTACAGCATTTGGCAGGCGCCCTCATTCAACTGCTGTCCAGTATTCACACGTAACACACGACATTCACTCGACACCATCATCAGATCAAGTGACAGTAACTGTTTTGAAACAATCACATCATCCCAGTGATGAGCCAGTTACACTTTTCTCCTCGTAAAAAAATGTCTTGACAAAGAACTCTTCCTCAACATTCCTCCCAACTGTCAGTAACTCAAGTCCCATCAATGAAACAAGCCATCCAGAGTTGCACAAGCTTTAAACAGGTCTAAACAGACCACCACTGCAGAGATCAGCAGGTCTGAGCCGAGCTGTTGACAGTCCCGAATGCTGATGAGACGGAAAACTCACCGACACGAAGGTAGCCATCTCAGATTCTGACAGGTGTCTGTTGGAGAGTTGGGTTTCGACTGAGTTCCTCTTTTCTTTATATGTGACCGTGTGTGAAGTGTTTACTACACAAGCCTGCACGTCCAGCTTTATACAGACAGAGCCCAGCGACTGACCCACCCATCTTTGCATAGGGGTGTGGCTCAAAGGGAGGACTGACCAATTCACTGACAAAAAAAGGGCCAACTACTCTGTGTGGGACAGCCAGCACTCTGCTGCTGCTTTTTAACAGTGACTCTTTTACCCAATCTGGAATCATCTAGACACATCCTTGTCTACAATTAAAAATTTTACAAGACAAAAACAGAATCTGAACTTCATCTAAGCACATCCAAACACAGAAAGGTATGGCTGAAACTTGTAAAAAAAAAATTCTTGCAAAAAAATCAAATCAGTGATTTCTATTTGTACACAAAATGTGCTTGTTAAAATCAATAGAACCCAAGTCAAAGAGGATAAATGACAATGCTGAATTATTGATGAGCTCAGTGCACATACATACAAAACACTGGATGAAATGCTGTGGGAAAATAATGTGCTGGTGGTAGTTTTGACTTGTGTTATATGAAGTAATTTCCTCATATTGTAAAGATGTAGATGAATATAATACAGGTAAGTCTGCAAATTTAGTTTTCAACACAGTCAACACAAGAGATCTTCCAGAACTGAGTGCTGTTTTTGCTCAAAAATTTCCAAATGAACACTCTGTGATAAGTTATGAATATTATGTTTTTGTTTCATGTGTGGCTCCCGAGTGATTGTGATCATGCAAATGGTATAAAGCAAATTTCTTTATAAATCCTAAACAGGCAAACGTCTATCTCGGCAGATGAAGCTTCACATTAAAAAAGAACATTCAACTGTAAAAGCCTCCTCATCAACCTATTATCTTTCCTGAACTTGAAATAACTGGCACTTTTCTAAACTCACACCTATTATGATTACAAATGCTGCATAAAAAGAAGATGTGACAGATAGCTGGAGATGTGTATTTAACACATGACGGAGGAAATTAGCTGGAGAATATAAAGCTTATTTTTCAGGAACACGCTGTCTGCAGGCTTTTCTTTGTGTCTTCAACCAAGAAAAGTGCATTAATATTACCAAGACATGGCAAAGGATGTTATACTGCCACCACTCTCTGATTATAAAGAGGTATTTCAAAGAAACAGCGTGTAAAGTGGCACTCCACCGAAGGATGTGGGAACACATGTACAGGAGGACATATAGATCCTACTAAACTGTCCTCAAGCCGAACCTTGAATTTCTAACGTTTCCAGGGTGTTCCAGCACTTTCCTTGGAGGATTAGTGAAGCATTAATAATACACAGTCTTTACAGTTGACATTATATACTGGAAAGTGACAAATAACTGGGGAAAACTAAATTTGGCCATTTCTTGGTCATTTACAAAAATGAACTCACTCAGAAATCAGGGTCCTTGTGTGCACCAGTATGAAGAATTCCTAAAACACCTCTTGCTTACAACTGCACAGTCAGGTGATGGTTAAATATTGTCGGCAACAATAAAATTGATTTAAAACAGTGATGCCTGTAAAGAAAACTGAAAAAAACATTTGTAGATAAACAGATAAAATGTGTAACTTCTCATCCATTAACATTTTAAAGTTTGACACTGGGTGTTTTTGTTTTGGAGAAACTGCCACCTGCCTCTTGCAAACAATTATTAGCAAAGTCAGTGAAAGACAATGGGATGTGGAACCACTATATCCAAAGTTACATGCAAGGCATTTCATACAGTTGATAAAGTGGTTGTATAGTAAAGTTGTACAGTGCCTAGTCCTCTGTGCATGTGATAACATCAACAGACAGTGAAAAGAGACACTGGTTCTTTTAATTTAATGATACAGAGAGCCAGTGATGCACATCGTATAGCATCATTCCAAATTTCAGTACATTCTTGTTTATATCTATCTGTGTTGTGATAACCAGTGTTGTTGTATTTCAATTTATTGTTATTTAGAACCTTTCCGTCACTACCTTCTGTTATTTCCTGCTACAATTACCCAATTTCCTCCTGTAGATCATTAAAGTTTCATCTAATCAAATCTAAACAGGATGCTGCTGCCAAACACTCAAACACAATCTGTTTGTTCCCAAGTTATAAACGGTGCTATAATCTCAGTTGTAACACATACTGTATGTGATCAGGGCTGCGGACATTGAGGTGACAGCCTAGATTTTACTGATTTGAACTCGGATGACTCTAATGACTGCCAACACCTTAGCAAAACAAGAGGTTGGGTTCATGGTGAAGTGGATCAAATACAGACAGACAGCTGGCTGCAGATGGATGTTTACAGATAGGATGACCTCATGCTGTTTATCCTCTTGTCCTCTAGTTACCACAAGTGGCCCTGCTATCATCGCCTGGCCTGCGCAGAGGCACTGATATGAGACAGGCTCTAAGAAAAGAAACATTTGCCCGGTGAAGGTGTGCGAGTGCATGTGCACGTAAAAGCAGCGCAGAGAGACCAATCGGATTAAGTTCGACAATATGAAAGAGTCAACAAAGTGACACTGTCCACTCCAAAACAACACATATGGTATGGTTGCTGCATAGCGATGAGATATCACGATAACCTGAAACGAAATCCCATCCATCACGTGTACTCTTTAATTGACGCTAATCCTTTGACATGTAGTGTATGCACTTGGAGGGGCACACGTGAGCTGGTGCCACTGAGAGATTTCATTTCCTCATCTTGGGGCTGCTGATCCTGGCGGCAGACAGACCTACACAGTGGCCAATCAAGCATATGGCTGTGGCAACATGTTGGAGCTTTGGGGATATGAAGAGGATAAACAACAACCTATGCACAGCTGGGGGAATATTAAGGACGATTGCTTTTTGCAGAAAGTTGAATTTCTCTTGGGAAAATCTGAGTTCACCATATGGTCAGAGGAAGAAAACACGACTTGTGATTACAATATTAAACTGAATGGTATTGCCTCTAACCTGTGCATATATTCTCACACTGCCTCAGCCTTGACCTTTTATCCTCCCACCCAAACAATAAGGGAAGACTGATTTCTGTCTTACAACAAATACGCATGCTTGTGTTTGTGTTTAACATCAAAGACAGCTGCAGTAACAGATACTCTCAACCTTGATCCCATACACACATATATCATGGGTGTTTAGCTCTGGCAATCTTGCATGTGCATGGTATGTTGGCACCTCCTATTCATCCTCTAAATCATAAAAACAGACAACAGCCGATCATTATACACCTCGATAACAGTGGCTATTTATGGCTCCTTTATGCCATTATGAAGATGTACTAAACCAATCTGATAATTCTCATGGTGTCTGTGCAGTGAGGGGTTGAAACACAAATCACCAGTCACCCTTTCATTTACGAGCTTTGACATGCATCCAATCTCTTTACATGAATGTAGGAATAACAGTGTGGGCTTTAATTTATCAAAGTATTGAGAAATAGTTCCTAAATTTAAATGAGATTATGCAGCTTTACGTGATTTATCTGAGGCTGTGCTCAGTTAACTGTTTGTAACCCGATATTGTGAGAAACGAGAGGGGGAAGTCGTGAGTTTAACACATTTCTGCCACCATGTGACATGCATTCCTAGACCCTGAGATCTGGGAATCAGATGATAAACTGTACATGAAATAGTGAAATGACACACATACACAGACACACAAACACAGGCACACCCACATAAATCATTTCTGCAGATGGACCCTTCTGTCTATTAATAGCCCCTGCTCCATAAATACCTCCCTTCCTGTATTTCCCTTTCTGCTGCCAGAGGTCAGCTTGGGTTGATTAGTTTGACCTTGGCAGTACGATACCACCCAAGAGGGGGAAGATGAGAGGAGTAACAAAGTGAGTGGCCGAATTCTGTGCCTACGAGAGCCTATGAATTGAATATAAGCCTGACAAAAGCGCTGAATGTTGATGGTGTGACAGTTTTCAAAATGTGCATGTGTGCATTCAAAAGCACAAAACATCTGCACGCACTGTGTGTGAAAGTCATTTGAGAACACATCAATACAATACAATAAAGCTGAAAGCAGAAGAGCAGTTGAGGGATCGATACGAGGCAGCAGTGTAAACTTTCCTCTAACCATGGCCTTGCACTGTGATGGTGCTGGCAGCCACTTAGTCACACTGTCTGGAGGCAGGCTGCCCGGTAAATACATAGAGACACCTGATCTGAATGCAGAGCTGCTACACACTGCCATTTAAAAAAGATGTCATATCTGTTTCTCTTTTTCTTTCCATCTCTGCCGGTGGTGGTAAAGGTCACATTTTATCCTGCGTCACACCAGCAGGTTTGCATCAAAACAAATGGGAGCAAAGGCTGGAGGAAAGATATCAAGATTTTAACTGATGATTTATCCTCAACGAACAGGATTTATCCAGTTAGCCAGATTAGATTTGAGAATAATACATTATTCATGATGCTTTGGGTCATTTGTAAATTATATATGAGAGCTGTGATGTCTCACTGTAAAAAAGCCTTTGATAACGTTCTTTCAGATATAACATAAAGATGTCCTCAGATAAAACTGCGAGAACAAATGCTTCTTGATATCTTCCAGATATTATCTGCAGAAGCTCTATCCAGAGCACACTGTCATGTTTGGTTTAAATTTAGAAAGTTAGCCCTGCTTAATGGCCAGGAGCATTTTGCCTTCATGACATTTCAAAATGCAAAATAAATGTTTCTGCTGACTAAAACTTAAAAAAAAAATCATTCATTGTAAGCACAGGGAGCCAAGAGTAAAGTCTTGACATTGTTACTGGGTAGAACACACATGCCTGAACATAGGGAAATGCCTAAACTACTATTTACAAAATGTCTTTGACCCAAGGACACACCTGGACAGCCTGAACAAAATGGACAGATTTGGATTGGGATTTGAAGAGGTAACTAATGGCACATGTGTGGCTTTATAACAGATTTGCGACTAATGGCATTAATGTGCTGACAGAATCAGTTAAGGAGCAATATACTATAAACACTGGTGAGTGAGGATCCAAAAACTGAACTGTGGCGCCTTCCAACCCTTGGCACTTGTGCCAGTTTACAGATAAACCTACAGCAGGGATCGCCAAGTTCCAGAGAAGACTTTTAATAGTGCAGCGGAAATTAAATGAAGTGCGGCACAGAGTCTAATTGAGAGATGACATGCTGTTATGGTGAGGTATCAAGTTCTCTTTATAGAGTTTATCCTGCTTGTGAGCTGGGCTACAAACATGATGACAGCAGGGAGCTGAAACTACATATGAATCTAGCTCAAGGATTATTGTGTGTGTGTGTGCGTGTGTGTCGGAGGAATACAAACACATATGCATACATTCTGAATAGGAGTGTGTTACACAGTGCATTTTTTAGCTTTCTTGTGTGTATGGGCTCTTCAAGGTTTTCCCAGACGTCAGTCAGTGTCAATGTATACGTTAACATGCCTAAAATACTTCAGTACACTCTCTGCTAAATCCCTACACACGTGAGACGTGAGGGAGTGTTTCCACATCCCAACAAGTCTCCTCTGTTTGTATCAAAAAAGCTCAAGGCCGGTTCAACTGCTGCGGATCCACATTCCCTCCTGGCCTTTCTCTACCCCTAACACATCCCCCTCTTGTCATCCTGTCACTTGCTGCCCACCCTTGCGGTGTCAAAACCCCCGGTGGAGCTTTTCCTGTTCCCTGAGAGCCAGCAGCCAAAGCACCATCCAGACATTGCTGTCTCCTCTCTCCTGTCATCTCCTCAAGAGGCACATTCTCCCGTGGCATTAGTCCAGTAAAGATAAATATGACAGAGGGGATGCGCGGGCCAAGAGTGGAGGGAGGAGAGGCGAAAGATGAGGATTGAAACGATGGGGAAAGGGGCTGTCAGGTAGATGAGTTGAGGTAAACGGAAATGACGGGGACTGGAGAGTGCGAGGAAAAACAGAAGAATAGGGGGATGAGAGGATGATAGGTGGTTAGTGAGGTCAAGACGAAGTGGTGACATAAATTACAAAGAGAGGCTGGATTTACGTCAGAAAGAAATGGCCCTTCTGGGAAAACGAAGAGCTTTTCCAACCACTTATGCTCTGTCACTTTGTTTTTCCGTGTCTTGTTCATTTTTCATTCTGAAAACAAGTGTTGTTTTCAGAGAACGGCGTTGTGACTAGTGGTAGACGTGCCTATGCATCTATCTTAGAAAAAGAGTCAGAATTCTGGTGAACTCCCTGGTAGAATCACTTGCTACCTTCCTAGTAAACAACGGCTGAATTTAGATACTGAGCATAAATTCAACCCCAAAACAACATGAATACAAGCGGCCAAGGTAAAGCTACAACTCTATAGCTTTTTCTTGTAACAAACAAGTCTCCTGGGAGGTATAAATCTATGCTCGGAAGAATGAAGGAGGAGGAGGAGAGCGTGCTATCCTTCGCTCCATTTAGGGTCTCTTCCTCTCTTTCGGGGCTACAATCCAACTTAGTTCCATAACCATCATTAGATAACCTGGCCAGCATGAGCAAACACACCTGATTTATAGTACCTCTAAGACACAACTTCACAGAACTGAGGAAAGCATATCATGCACTGGCATCCACCCTGAGGGCGGCATATATATACATCCTAAAAGGAGAGCAATATGGTGTGAGATGAAGGGAATTTACACCCTGGAGGAGCGTGAATATGCATGTGCAGGCCATGTGTTTCTCTCTGTCCAATATTTCTATGCTTATATTTTAGTTAAGACAGGACCATAATTTGTTGTAGATACAGTACATTATAATGGATTAACATTTAAAAAAATTACAGTAGTACAGTAAGTAGTCATATGCAGTATGCAAATTGCTTGAAACAAAGTATTTCACTCACAAAAGCTGGAAAGAAGCTATTTGGCCTTGATAAACTACTTAACCTAATACAGATAATAAAAAAAAAAATCCTAAAAACAATTAGCTCCTCAGAGTGTCACACATCTCTTATCCACAGCACGATCCCAGAAATGTTTTGACACTTGGAAGAACACTGAGAACACAAGCATGGATACTAGCGTCTGCAAATACTCACACTTTGTTTTAAATAAACATCTGTCTCTCGCCACACACACACAAACACACACGCAAAAGCATGGAGAATGTGACAATAAATTTATATGACAGTGTCTTTGCTTATTTCTCCTCCACCTTTTCCTGTGTGAGTCACGTGACTGACAGTAAGAGGAACAGATTATTGTGTACACAGCCATAACACTCAACTCTGGAACACAGAAATTAAACAGTAAAATGGTGAGCCACCAACAGAAAACAAATTAAGGCTTCATGGGCACTGTGACAGTGCTGGAGATCTGTGAACAATGTTTTTTATACGGTTAAAAAACAAACAGCTGCATCTTCTGAAAATGACAACTGGCACAATGACAAAAAACGTTATCCTGCCTATGACCCCAAACTATTCTTCTTTAAAGAGGAGGCGAATGGATTCTAATCTCTTTATTCAGGCACCCGTTCTGAGCCCCTCTCCCTGGAAGGGTGCTCTGTTCATCAACACGGAGCCAGGAAGGCAAAGAAATTCCTTTTCTTATCTCTCTGCTCCACCGCTCTGCATTTAAGGGTATCGCCTCGCTCTCACCCTTCTGCTGAGCACAGGTGTATACCGCTTCACATACGTTGCTTGACTCGTTGCCTCTCGAATCTCCAGTATATGACATACGAGTGACCATGAAAACAGAGGGTAAAAATACCTTGGGGGAACGTGTTCAGGGTGTATTGGTTTACTAGGAAGTCACGCGACGAACAAGCATCAACATTCCCCATTAAAACACTGCTGACAAATGAGTAAGAGCAGAGGCGCACAGTCATGGCTGAGGGAGAGGCCTCTCTGTGTACAACAAAAGAAATATCTTACTTAGTAAAGGCTTGAGTTCTGTGTAAATCAGTAGCTATTCATAATCTGAAGCACCATCTAATGAAAAGCTATCAACCATGTAAACAGGAAGTCACTGTAGCTGGAACATAACTGCCAAAAAATAACCAAGATCTTCCCTGATTCCCAGCTTCCCAGTTCCCATCATCATCAAATAATATAAATTAGATATGTCAGCCTCTTACCTATGACCCCTTTTACTCTTTAGGCTAAACAAGTCATATATTAGCAAGCTAACGTTTACGTTAGTTCTGTAAGTTAGCTTCTTAACAATTACCCCTAGAACCTGGCAGGTATAACATAATATACACATAATATTTAATCACCACTAATCTGTGTTGGTTTCTTTTTTAAAAGACTATGTGACATGACTTAACACAGCCTACCATATTATCACAAAGGCCATGCATCTTCTGTTAGCAGAGTTAACTTATGTTACACAAAATCCATGTTGATGCAGCTCTGCTATAGTTCCAGTTTTAGTTGAATATTGCTCTTATTTATGAGAAGGTAGCTGTATTCTGATATTTCAGGCTAAATTATGTACCCAAAACTAATGGGGTTTGAACTGAGAAAACAAGCCTGGAAATATAATTTAAAATTTCCAAGTTGTCCAGCATATTGATTATTCACTACACTGTGATGTTGAAAGCCCCTATAATGGACCTCTATCATTTCATGACTGTCTCCACCCCTGTAAAGATTGTCTAAAATCACTTTCTCCACATGGTTTCCATATCAGACCCTGGATCTGACTTTCACCACAGTCCACAGAGGTAAAACAGGAGGGGGCACACAGCCATTGCTGCATACAAAATTATGATAAAAGATGAGAACTTTTTCTCTTGCAGTCCATCACTTGACTTCCCCTGTTCACCTTTCTTATCTATCTGCTTTCCACTCATTTGGCTCTTTTTTTCTGTTTCACCCTCCTGTGTTATTCTCCTCCACATCTCTCGCTACCTTTTTTTTTTAAATTCCTGCTCCCTCTCTCCATCTCTCGCTGCCTCTTTGCCCTCAGAGTCAACAGATATATAGTGGAGATTGGGTTCAGAGTGCCTTGCGCGGTGAATACCTGCATACTAAACGAACACAACCAGATTTTAATGAGGCAGCAGCATTTCCACAAGAGCTGCTCTTCATTAGGCTGATGTCAGATCACCAGAGGGGCTCTTCAGTGGTTCTCTCCTATCACTGCTCTCTGATGCGGGGGGGGAATGCCACAAGCTCCACCACCAGTTTCCTCATCTAAATGGGCTTATCAGTGGAGTGGGTGGGTGCTGGCCAAAATAAGCTTTCCATTTTGTCCCTGGCAGGTGCTATCCATTAAGAGGACAGACAAAAAGGACCACTATAGCAATTTAGAGGGCTTGTGGGAGGGAACAGGGTGAGTGTTGACAAAGCACTGTCTGGCAACATTAGCTCTCATACAGTTAAGCTTAATGGGACCACTGTAAAGGCTGTAATGATGAGCGGAGCACCATAATGAAACCAAACTCTTTCTGGAATGAATACAAATGACTTCATCAATCTTAAGGGAAACAACAGCTAGAAACAATACATTAAGAGCCAACAATGAGCTTGTTAAGTTATAATAAATAATTATGTGATACATTTTTATTCACCACTTGGACATTCTTTTGTGTCTTGCCTCCTTGATAGGTCAGAGGTCAAAGCCAGCTATAGAGTAAGTGTTTACCTTTGCGGCAAGGCAAACATTAACTTACACAAGGGGTGTGACCTTAGAATTGTCACATAAACACCACTATTACCATCAAAATATGTTTTAAAAAATTACATGACATTTTTCTATCAGGTATTATTCCTAAATAGTGCCCCACAACTCCAACTAAAGTCAGCTGTAAAAACCACTACAGAATCCTTCAATCTATACGTCCTCTTAGTGCAACACCACTACAGCAAAGGACAACGGATCAGGCATATACCCCTGGTGTTTATCTGCAAGGACAATTATGCTGCAGTGCAGCACAATACATAACCACGTCTGTGGGGTTGTAGTGTTTTGCCTTCTCACCAGTACTGAGGATGACTTTTGGAAGTGGTGCAGCAGATTTTTCTGCAACAGGCTGAGTCGTTTCCCCCGGGCCTTTCTGCGCAGGATGCTCTGCACCCGTGCTGATGGACGCTGCTTGGGCCGCAGTCGCACCCGGTGATTGTCAGGCTGCAGCCACTGATAACAGTACGGACACACCAAGGTGTTCAGCGACAGACTGGAGGATTTTCGCTTCGGTGATGCTGAGAAGAGGAGAGGGACAGATTATAGAAAACCCATCAGCAAATATTCTGATGCAGTCACGCTTTTTTTTTTCCCAACAAAATAATACCCAGGAAACCAAAGTGGTGGAAGTGTAAGTATGGATGAGAATAAGAATGAGTTTGTTAATGGCTTTCTACCCCTTTACATGAGCATATCAATCAAGGAGGCAAGGAGATGTCTGTTCAAGACAGGTAGCTGAAAGATCAATGTTGGGATCATCATTTTAGCAGCTGTTAACAGATTCTGTGCTGTTTATCGTTCCCTAACATTTTGCAACATGGTTTATTCTCTAAACATCCTCTAGACTTGACAAGTCAAATTATTAGTTCTTGGAACAAGCAATTAAGTTCCCCAAATCGACCTCTGAACAAACACCATGGTACTCTTTGAGGGACCAGTCCTTGTGTTATTTGGAGGAGAAAAGCCTGAACAGCCTTACTAAATGGCACCACTACCTATTGATGTGGTTTTAGCTGGCATTTGTCTGAGTGTGTGTATGATTGTGTGTTTGATCCCACCAGGCAGTCTGCCACAGACAGCTGGGCTGCCTCAGTGTGTTTGGCTAAGGGTTTAGTGAGGTTTATCAACCTTGACAAGCCTGTGACAAGGTCCTGCTTACTACTGCTCTATGTGACTATTAACACTCTGGGGCATCACTGATGAAAACACAAAAAATGTGAGGTTATAAATTAAAGGGGAGTTTCTTCAAGGATGCACAGGTGTTTGAACTTACCATCTGCATTCACAGGCCACTGCCTAGGGAAGAAAAAGAGGAGACAAGATCAGAGCAGAGACTTCTACCAGGTAAGAGTGAAAGTAATTTGTAAGTGGCCTAAAAACCATTAGTACACGATGATAAGTAAAACTTTACTAATGACATCTTTTCTTTAATAGATAAAGTTTTTGGCTGGTTTGCTCTAAAATATTTATACATAATTCACCATGCATATTCATGAGTTTCAAAATGCCCTTGTCATTTTGCATCAGAACAGCTCATTTCACATTGGAACCATGTAATAAACAAGTTAAGAGGTGAACTGATAAGGACAGAATATTTGGACTGATTTTGTTCCACTTAATTGTCAGTTTAAATCGCTTAGTGAAATAATTTGGTGGTTAACAATTCTGATAAAATACTTATATGTAAATAAACCCATTACAAGATGGAAACACCAATTTGGAAAGAAAAGTTTGTCGCAGACAGCCCTTCCTATTAGGTGTAGTGGAAAACATGCAACCAGAAAAATAAATAGGTCTCACCCAAACAATATGGGACAACTCCCGAAACCATTTCAATGACCTCCCTGTCCCCTGCAGGGCCGCCTCTGTGACAGCCAGGCTGCCTCCAGTTTTGGAACGCTTGCAATGAGATATTTGCACAAACATTTTAAATAAGCCGCTGCTAAGTCCCACTAAAATTAGCTGTGGGCTTAAATCGGCGAAGGGAAATTTTGCCGTCCGGCTGCACGTGTGCCAGGGACAGAGACAGGAACGGGGGCTGGCTGTTTATGGAAAGGAGGGGCTGGGGGCGTGAGGTCGACATTAATCTGGAGTTGACCTGCTGGCTGCTGCTGCTGCTGCTGTGGTGCCTGGCTGCAGCGGTTTGTTGTCACTGTCCAGTTACGCTCTAAACTACCCCATATGCGAGATGGTGCATTATATTGCGGGATGACATTGGATGCAGCTGGATGCATGGCAGGGTGGAGAAAGATTTGAAATATATCTCCCATCACTCATCCCATGGCCTGAGTCACTGTCCCTTGATCCCCCCCAATTTAATAATCAGTGACTGGATTAAACTGTCAGATTATATAGAAGCCCTGTCAGAAAATACTGGAAATGAAGAGAAGCTGCACGAGGCCGGCATGGTGGATTGTGGCTCTGTAGAGGACTGATAATGACTCACGGACGTGCAATTCCCCAAAGACTTTTGTTTGTCATTCAGAAAGCCTCTTCCATTATTCTCAGCTGATAGAAAAGTCCTCTGAAGAAAGTTAGCAGGTTTTGAACACAGTTCCTGAGGTGGCTCCTGCACTATTGATAATCAGTGATCATTAGGAGTACTTAACACCACTAACAAATACATTTTGACTAAATAAACACATTTTTCATTCCTCTCCAGCACTAAAAAAAACTCTAATCGTCTGACAAAGCTCCTGTTAAAAGAAACTATGAGCAGACCGCTGATGGCTTGTGTGTACAGAAGCTGGATTCTTGAGGAATTTTGTTTTCCTGCAATCTCTCTTCATGCTGTTCCCCCCGATGAGCCAGCTCCCAGAAACTGTACACCGCAAAGACCTCTTCCACTGCTCTAATCTTATTAACATACTTGTCATGCATCTCCTCTTAAGTGCACACTTAAATGTGGTGATGAACGCTGAAGATATGGGCTTTCCATGTGGACTGCTGACAACTGGGAGATGCTATTAAAAAGCCCCAGAAGATGCATAAAGGTGGAGAGCGGACTTATGACATTATGTGTTGGCTACAGTGTGATAATGTAATTAGAGGCAGAAGTGCTGGCTGAGGCAAAGAGCACAAAACTAAAAGCATTATGAAGGTTTTATTGCTACCATCAGGGAAAACTGTGCGATTGCCGGCAAATCCTGAAAAACCCTCACTGACTCCGGTAACTCACACTGACATTTAAGACATGGCGGCCTGGCACAGGTAGTGGTCACTGTCAATCTGTGAACACTCTCAGATACTGTATCCCTCCACAGCACAGATTTGCAGGGGGCCCATTTATCAGCCGGAGAGAAAGAGGCCAGCAGGAGCCTCCCAGTCTGGGGCTCTCTTGTACGGGTGGAGACGTCAGCTGGCTCCTTGCTGAGACGGGCCGTAAGACGAAGACGCGATGAAATGCGAATCATGGTGGATGAAGGAGGGTGGAAGTGAAGACGACTCAAAAAGGCAATGGTTGTCGGAAGGAAAAACGCAGTCAAAAGTTGAAGGTACTGACGGTCAGATCATAATTGTTAGATGGATGAAAACAAGGGTAACAGGGTTTGGTTGAAACACAGCAACAATTACTGGCAACTATCTTCATGACTGATTAATCATTTTGTTCAGTTTTTCAAACAATCACTGGTTTCAGCATCTCAAAAACGAGTATTTGATGCATCTCTTTGAAATATACAACTGTAAAATATATATGTGTGGCTGCTAAACTTTTACAAGTTTTCAGACATTTTTAACATACAACGATGAATCAATCAACAAAATAACTGGCAGATTACATGAGTCAGTTAAAGCCCTCTTCTGCTTTTCTGCTTTCACTGATAAATCAGAGTTCTAGTCAATATTGGATTATCACTGATGTCAGCATAGAAAACACGCTGCAGAACATGCAGAACAAAAGGAACTGGAGGCTATTTAAAAACCAAGTCATCATGGCACTGTTTGTCCAGCAGACATCCTGCGTATTTTGGTTATCAGAGCACTCAGTCAGGCTCTAGTTACTAGATACACAACTATGATTATGAACTTACTGGAAAACAGCTTGACCAGTGCGGCAACATGAGCCACAATAAACGGACGTCAGCTCACACAGACAAGGACAAAAACACACACACACACACACATACACGGAACAGGCCGTCACGTTCACTAAATGCTCTCCTAGACCCCACACACACACACACACACACACACACACACCCACATCCACACCAAACAGAAATAACAAACAGATATTGTAAATAATAAAATATATTGTTGACGAAAAATAATCAAAAATAACACAGTTGTAATCCTGACTGGAGCATACACACAGACACACTCATCGCTGGCCGGACAGAAGGTGAAGACAGTGGCAGAAGGCAGTAACACGATCTGCAACAAATATGTGGAGTAGCACGTATGAGTAACGACACACACCCACGAAACAAACACTCCGGTGACACATGGGCCAGAACCATGAGTGGAGACAGAGAAGACACTGGAAACCCCCAGAATGACACAGAGAGACTGTTGTGGTTCATTAAGATCAAAAACATCATCAACACACACTGGTTGCGTGTGCCTGCCACTTGAGTGGATGCTGACAAAAACATTTTCATCTCCACTCATTTAACTTATTGACTGTGTACCCAAGACCTCTATCTGAAACATTAATTCTTAACAGTAATTCTCCTCTTTGTTCGCCTTCTGTATTATAGCTCTGGCTTAATTAGCTCATCATGCTAAGTATAAATTTTAGATGTGGCTGCTAATTGTGTCTTCTCTGCCAGGCACTTTGGCACGAATCCAGCCAGGTCTTACAGCCAGTGGTCCAAACATTTAGATTTGAGTCTTGCTTGCTGGACAGCTGGTCATAGTTAAATGTGGGCAAAATGTTCTCTATAACCACAGCCTCATCATAGCCAGGGAATCTGGGAAACAGATCAGTGTGTTAAAGTAGCAGCGGGCTCACACACATCCGCAAAATGACCCCGACTTGGGGTTTTGCTGTTAAAACCTATGTTTTTGTTTCCATTCATGGTTCTGCCCACAAATTTCCTGGCTCAGGTGAAAGAGAAAACAAGCCGAGAGGATACGGGGATGTGGCGGGGACCCAAATCAAACAAGGGCCACAAGAGTCCACACGCACACTCACATAGACCCACACACCGCACTATTACACCTGTTAGATGCATTAATATCCATATAAGATAAAGAAAATTTGAGCACATATTCTGTTCATCTGTAAAATTGCATGGTCCACATGCACACACAAAGTTTCACTCTCAAACTCACACACACACACACACACACATGCGCGCACACACACACACGCACACGCACACACACACACACACACAATGAGGCTTAAGAGGATTTTTCCTGAAATTACTTTCGGCTTTCACTTTCCCCACAATAGGGCAATCACCACTGCGTGGGATATGCCATCAGAAGAAAATGGAATAAATTCCTATTTTGGCAGAAGCAACAAAACTGAAGCAGTGAACTGTAAATTATAATTACTATTGTGTTTTATTCAAATAGGAATGAAAAGACTTGACTACGGGAGGCTAATTAGATGAAGACAGTTGGTATGTTGGGAGAGACTTGGTGCTCTGTATGGGTCCTTTTAACAACCATGAAAAGGATACAAGAGAGGAAAAGAGGCTTACACACTATCTGGCTCTCCTACCCAATGATCGTATTTAGTTGCACCACTTTGTTTTCTTCATGCTGCTCACATTTTTATGCTTGTTAGGAAGGTGCTATGACCTCGACAATGAAATCTACTTCACTCTGCAACTGCATTAGACCAAATTACAGTCAATTCATCAGTTGCAGTAGCTCACACATGCACACAGACTCACCCCCTACACCTACACTCCACTGGATTTAAAAGTGCCTCACGTCCAGCAGCAAGGCTAGACCGCACTGGAACAACACAAACATTCATGCTGCATAGTAAGAACTCATAAACAAACAATGCTACTAAAGACAAAAGTAAGCAACAGCAAAATCTTAGGCATAGATTTTGTTGTTTTTTCTGGAGGCACAAACACAATGATAAACCAAACTGTAGATCAGTCACTGATGATCTGTCAACACTTAAGGTGGCTGTGACACAAATTTACAAAAGGAGTGAAAATATGAGTGAGACATAATCAAGCCTTATTCAGCTTTGAAATGCATAAGAGGAGCACCACTGTGAACGGCCGCAGCCAATTCTCAAACACCTGTGGTTATTCTGCCCTTTGAACAGTGGTTCCAGAGCCACACCCCCCCAGTTTGCTGCTATCTCTTTCAAACTGACTTAAATTACACTTACTTTAAATACACAGTGTAGTATTAGACATCAATTAAATCTATCTATTAATGATTTCTTATCCTGTTATAGGTCTTTCAGCATCACTAATATATACCAGTTAAACAAGCCTGTATTTCAGTTAAGTGCTGACTTTCTCTTTCTAAATGACGCTCATCATTCTTATGTGTAAATGTAAGTGAAATAATATAAAAGTACAGCTGTACATGTTTTTAAGGATGTATCATCAACTGCATGCCCCTTAAGAAGTTCTCTCTTATTTCTACACTAACTACATATCTGCCAAATTAATTTGGTTTATAGACGCCCAGTCAGAATTAAAGTCAAGAGCCCTGTAGGTACAGAACAACCAGAGGGGAACCTCAAGTGAAATTTACACAGAATGAGGTATTTTCATATATTCATATATATATGATTTTTTTCTCATGTGGGCTATTCATAATATCTATACAACACTCTAAGATAAACTAATATTAGAAAATAAAACTTGTATGTTAATACCATCGACTCATAAACACACTTTAAGAAAATTAATTTCCCGGCAGGAAGTCAACTGTTAACACTGGTCGAGCTCTTCCCCCTAGCGTCTACCTACCGCCATTACAACAATACAGGAGAGAAAGTGCAATTCATATAGGATTTTAAACAAACTTTCTTACAGGAAGAACCGTGACAGCTCCGGGCATGTTTCTCGATACAGTGCAGCAGCGTCTAACAGAAATATGACTAATTTTTCGTCACGAGAAGTCTTCATTTTCGAACAGTGTCCTGCTGCGACGCGTGTTACTTCGCTGTTATAACTTCTTCTTCATTTAAAAAGAACAGAAAGTTGGTGACGGAGGCTAAAATGGCGTCCTTAAAGAGCCGCCTGCAGCGGCTACGAGGTGTGGAAAATGTGCTAATTTTGATCTAGATAAAGCTAACGTTGCCGCTGGGTGGCTACACGATAGAAACCCACGTTGGGTCGCGAGATTCTGACGTTGCTTGCGGTGCATTGTGGGGAAGTGAGTCAACCAAACGCACTGCGGAACCACTCCTTGGCTGGGCAGCTTATGTTAGCCAATTTGTTGTCCTCTACTTAGTGATTTGTCCTAAAAAATAAACAGACTAAAATTTAATTAAATAAAACAACACAGGAATGATTAAAAAAAACAAACAATAAAATGGATACAGACTATCTCTAAACAACCATTAACTTGATTTAAAATGTACTTTTAAGAGGCGTGTGTAGGGGTCACTTATCAGGAATTAGGTTACAGTCTGGAGTCAGTGCGTGTATGGTCGATCATTAGACAGTCATGTACAGTAAACTTAAATCCTCAGATATTAACTCATGACTGCATTTCTGAGATATCCAAGGATGACAAGTTATTGATTTAGCTCAAGTACAGTCAACACAAGCTCTACTGAAAAGATATTCTTTGATGTCATCATTCCTTAGATCTTATTGGACAGTAGAATTACCAATGTTGGCAGTGGGGTATATTGACATCATTATTGCTGTATCCTGCGCATATCAGAGCTCTAACAGTCCAGGTTTCTCTAGCTCCAAAAAACCACACACATTAACCTATGCCATCCGACAAGGACTCAAGGTATCGCTTGAGTCTATAAAAACTCCTGCTGTATCCAGTGAAATTACTGCATCGGGTGTGAAAGGGAATTCTGCTGGAAGAAAGAGAGCTACAATGTGAAATTGGATATTTTGAAGCAGCAGCAGAGGCAGCGGGGGTGGTGGTGGGGTGGTGGTGATGAAGATCCTACTCAGTGCGCACCGGCGATGGGTACCCTCTGGTGTGCGGACATCAAAAGAAGCAGCAACCCGGTCAGACGCGAGCCCCGCGGTACAGAGGCAGCGAAACGACAAGACAGAAGTTACAAAGAGGTTTTGTTCGAGACACAAGAGGGGGATTTCATTCAGCAGCGGGCGATAACGGAGCTCCCGGCTCTGCTCTGCTAGTGTCAGAGTGTCCAAGGAGGCTGATCGTCGTACCGGTGCGTTTTACGCGCATCTTTTCCCGGAATATGCATTAACAGTAGGTTTTCACGCCTTCACGCATAATAAATACTGCGATTTTAGTCAGAGGAAGAAAATTTAGCGATGTTACAGCCTATTTATAAATTATGATGGTCCCACGTGAACCTCGGTTAAAAAAGAAATAGGCTCTAATGACATCCTTTCAATTGATAACTGTTCATTTTCATTCTATAATGTTCCTTTTGGAACTTTAGCATAGAAGTACAATATGGAGTAGCTTATATAGGGCATTGGAATTATATATATGTATATATACAAAAGAAACAGCACGGGACACACTCTTGATAGTGAGTTAATAGAATTAATAGCTTACTATTGATATCCATTATGATTTACTAATAATTTATGTTTTTCTAGGCTGACACTTTGCTGCTGTGATGTCTGAAGTGTTAGACAATTTTGTTCTTCACAGGTTACACTTCTGTCTTTGCAATGGTTGTGCGCGTGTATGTCCGTTAATGGAGGGAGGCGGGGGGGGGGCTGCCACCACACACTGAAGAGATATTAAATCACCGGAGCCAGTGCAGAGCGCTCAGAAACTGATGGAGTAAGCTAAAGTGTGAGGGATTGCTCCTCACTTTGTCCGCGAGTAAATCTTCACTTTATCAGGCGCTGTCAGACAGGCGCTTCCAAACACACACACACACACACACACGATTGAGCCAGAGCTCGTGCGAGCCCCCCCCCGCGCGCGCGCGCGCGCGCCTAAGTGTATGTGTCTGCGGATAAACGGATTTTCCCTTACTACCAGGACTTAATTGACTCGCGATTCCGGGGGAAAGTCAGACAGAGAGACTGACAAGACGAGCAGGCAGAGAGACAGAGAGGCTATGGTGCTCCAAGTGGGACCACGTCCTCATCCTCCTCTTTACTGCCGTGCAGCGGAAAGGAAACAGAAAACAAAGAACAAAAACGACGAGGGCTGTGATAGAAAGGTAGGGCTGAGTGGTTTCTCACTCTTTTTTCCCCACTGATTCCGGTGTCTCATAAATTATATAAAATTGGCAGAAATGAATGTTGTAGCTGTGACGAGTCCCCCACGATCAAAGACTTGTAGAATACTTCTCCACTGATCTGAACCTCGATTTCCTGCAGGGCACAGGAAATCTGAAGCCCATGGAGATCAATCACGTAACTAGCAGGCAGCATTGTAGTGTTAGTAAATCTTTGAAGGCTGCCTGGAAGTGTGAGGAAATGTATTTCCGTACAAAAACATTTGAAATTCAACGGATGCTTTGCAGCTTTTTAAGTTCACATTTTTGGAATCAGTTTGACCGGTGAGGATTTAAACCTTGAAACTGTTTGGTGAGTGTGGTTCTCTGCTGACTCATAGATGATGGAACCTGCAGCCTCCTGATAGTATTAATGCACTGCTCACTGAGCCACACAGGACCACACCTGTCTCCGCTCTGTGCTGTGATGAGACAGGTCTGATGTTATAACAGGACACGACTTTCACCTCTGGAGGACCTCACAGGAGAGCAGAGACATCCCAATGTGTCCTGTCAGCACCTGCAGGCATAAGCCAATCCCAGCAGCAGCAGAAGCAGCAGCCATTGAGCCAGCTACCGGTCCTGAAACGCAACACCAACTCCAATAGTGCTGAGAGAGCTCAGGAGAAAAGGCACAATGTGCTGTACTTCTGTGTGTGTGTGTGTGTGAGAGAGTGAGAGAGAGAGAGAGAGAGAGAGAGAGCTTAAGCGCGCACACACATGTGATTACAGCCAGTTGCGTCTGTTGAACATCTTTGCGAGGACTTCTCGCAGCCATGGAGCTCGAGGGTCCACTTCAATCAGTTTTCTTCTGCGTAGTGATGTAAACTGCAGATTTGCATTCATCTGCGGCTGTTATCTCAGGTCACTCTCCTGCAGAACTCCCTGACTTTACACATCTCCAGCAGAAACACTGCTGAGTTTAACACTCTATATTCTGTAATGAGTGTAATTATCCACTTGAATTAATAATTAATAGAGTATAATAAAGGGCACTCACTGAGCCAGGTTTTATGCTGTGTCCTGATAACTGGCTGCATTTGTTTTAGTCTTTTGTGCATAAACATCTTGTTAGTGCAGACTTGCTAATCCTGAGCTTATACTCAGTACTTTTGAGCAGCCAGTGCCTCTGTCTTTCCTCTTGTATCTCAGTGCAGACATGCATCCTTGTGCGAGTTTGTGAGCACTTTCCAGGCCTCTGTTTCTTCATTCCTGTTTTTAATGCATCATTTAGAGAGTAAGAACTCTTCAAGCAACCCTGAGTTTTTGATGCATTTATCACAGTCATTCTTTGAATCGCAGCATGAATGAGTAATCTGGCGCAGGAACACAGAGTAAGAGAAGACCAAGGTCACAGCATCACTCGCTTAAAATGGATTTTGTCTACGTGCAGGTTGGAAGTTGTCTTTACTTCGCTGAGAATTATCACATAATCCCATGGACAATGCTTCAAGGGCAACAGCTCTCACATTCTACTTAAGTAAAAACCAGTAGTCTGATGGCTTTGAAATGCTATTTTGCAAAACTGTTCTGTGAGATAAATATAATGTTATATTCAGCATCTGAAGTGATTACTCCCTCCATGGAGATTATTTGTGAAGAGGGCTGAGTCACTCAACTGTTACTGGAAGCTGCACATGTACAGGCCAAGAGACTTTTTCCCCTGTGTTATTCTCAACAAAACCTTCCCACTTGTACTTTGCTTCTTGATGGAGGAGCATGTGAAAACTCAAAAGGAGGTGATCTGGTTATTCGACCTTGACATTCATCTTTTAACACAGTTTTTTTTTTTTAAATAATGCCTCAGAGCGAAATTCTCTATAGATCTCAGTATTGAAGTCCATTTTTAGGCAACGAGAGCAAATGTGTTTTTGTGTCTCCGAGCAAGGCGGAGTGCGCATGTGTGTGACTGTGTGCATGCATCTTTATGTGGCTGTATCTATATGCGCCGACTGGTGCGGGGCGCGTTTGGGAAGTAGAGCTGCTGGTACGGACTATGTTTCGACACCATGCATAATCAGGTTGAGTAGAACAAAGATGTTAGGTCTACAAACACGGTTTGTTTGGATCAGGACGATCCCGGCATCCAGAACCCTCGAGAACAGTGGCTCATTCACAAGACACCAAGGGAGAGAGACCCAGTGGAGAGACCAGCAAAGGTCTCTGTAAAAGCTTGTGTATCCTCAGAGAATAACAAGGAGAGGAATGGTGAGGAATAATAAAGCTGACTTCCATTGTGGTCTTTTTCACATTAAAATGATAGAAGGTTTGTATTCAAAGATTGAAAAGCACTGAGAAACTTAATAGTTGTACATAATTATTACAGTAAAGTGACTATAAGTAAAACTCTTTGTACATTAGTTTGGAATAGATGTAATAAGAACACTGTGCTTGGCAGATACCAAACAGTACCCCTGCGTTTACCGAAAAGCCTTGTCCATGTGATGATTCACTCATTTAAGGTCACTGTTGAAAGTTGTCGGTTGGATGACAAGGCTTAAAAGTTAAGAATTAAGCCTAAGCCCAGTTGTAAAATCTTGCTTAGAATTTGTGGTGCCTATTTGTTTATTAGCTCCCTGCGGCCTTGATTAAAATGAATGGGCTCACAGCCTAATGCCCAAAGTGGCAGCCAGACAAGACTTTTCTTTTCCCTCTTAAGTTGAACCTCAGACAGCTAACTGATTGTTGCGGAGCCAATCGGCAGCCTCAACGACCTCGAATGTACACACACACACACATTTAATGTACATGCAAATGAATGCGCGCCTTTGTGTGTGCATGTGAAGTTTTATACTGTCATCACTGTTGCATTATGGATAAACCCGGCGATGCCTTTTGCCTGATGTGATAATGAAAAGCCTGAGTAATTGGCATGAGTAGCCTCTGTAGACTGTCTCATTAGAAACAAGTTAATACAGCACCGTTACTAATGAACATAAACTAGAGATGGAGTAGGGGCAAGACAGGGGGCACTGGCATTATGTAAATATGGGGATCTGGTATGCTGATATTTTGTTTTCTCGAACTATTTCCTCATGAATGTAATGTGCAGTTTTTCCCACCAAGGCTCTTCTTCTCATGATTTGCTGGCAGACTAAAATTCTGCCTCCATATCACACCCTAATCAGAGGAGGCACACCACTGTTACAGCTGGCACTATGCACCATTGTTAATCCGTCTATTGTGTGAATCTTTGAATAGGGGAGGATCTTCTCGAATGATAAGGTTTTTTGGTAAAGGGATGCACAGCACGTATCCATTACACTCTGTGTGATCATTGTCCTGATTATGGAGAATAAGTGGGACTTATTACTCAACATCAATACTTCAATTACAAGTCTCATTAATTGCACACGGCGCGTCTGCGGCATTTTCATCTGGCAAAGTCATTTCAGTCCCGTCCAAACCCATTGTCGTGGTGGTAATGAAAGGCAATTCACGTAAACGATTGAATGTAAAATCTGGGTGGCCTCTTTCTCACAGCAGCCAGGTTGCCTTGAGCAGTTTCCAGTAGTACGCCATCCATTATTAGACACTGTTTTTGTCAAACGTCCTATATGAAGGCAGGGATGCACTGTGACTTCGATTTACAAGCCAAAGCCTAGCAATGCCTCACTCACTTGATGTAGGATATCAGCTACTCCTGACAGCACACTTCAAAGGGATCACTCCCAAGTGTTAGGCAGCATTTCTGTCCCCCCCCCCCCCCCCCCCCCACCCCCTCGGATAAAATATCTCTGCAATTCTATCCGACATTGTTACCTTTAAAGCTTCCAGAGACCTCACTCTGACCCAAAACCTGTTCAAAATCTCAACAGTTTTCTACTTCTTTAAAAGAAATATGTGTTCTCCTTTATAAGCTTTTTTATTCAGAATAGAAAAAAGGGTTAAATGAATTGAATTTTGCCCCTGGCTCTCCCCTACTTTCTTTTTCTTTTTTTGCTTGCTTTGTCCTTCAGCTCCTTTCATCTGTCCTCTGAGTTCATATCCCTGTAGTCTCAAATCTAGGTTGGACCCATTTTCATCCAAGGAACTAGGCGAGAGGAATATTGTGTAATTGCCTAACAGTTATACTGCACCACAAAAGCAGAAGTCTGGTTTAAGCAGTGAGGCTGATGTAAGCATCTTTGAAAGGACCGGGATATTGGAGAATGGACCTGACAGGAATACACCACAGAGCAGAAATTTGGGGGTAAATGTCACAGAAAGAAAAGGGCCGTTGATTATTTTTGTTGTTTTGCCTGTTGATCTTCCTTCTGCAGATATGAGGACATGTCTGTGAAACTATGGCATTTTCAGACCTTTGTTTGTGATATGCGCAGCTTAGAGTTCACTCAGCTATGACCTTTTAATGCCGGTTACATGGCAGACACCCCGAGAGAGACAAGTAGAGAACGTGAGAGAATGACAGAGGCTTGGCGGTGGTTTGGGAATTGATTGCACGCCCTCTACCTCTCTGATGACAAACCACTTCCCCATGAGACCAATAGACAGCATAAACATCAGTTTACTCGCACACATTTCTAATTTTTACGCCCCAAATCAGATCTTATTTCTTTCCGATGCAGTGCACAACTATGATAATGATTACATTTATTTCCAATGACATGCTCCAATTTTGCCACAGGGCTTCTATATAAGGACGCAGCAGACAGATCTTTTTCTGTGGACCCGTGGCACTGGTAGTCATTAACCTTCTAGTCAGGCAATTTGGGCCAGAGGAGTGTTTTTCTCTGGATGTGGAGCAGAGTGGGTATAAGATGTAGCCGGGAAAGCCAACCCCCTCTTTGCAAGGTGAAAAAGGCCATTTTCATTGGCCAGGTGATGAATGCGGTGTCAGTGGAGGTGCATTGCCCTTTTGGCGCTCTCCTCCTCACTCTCGTTCACTTGCCATTAGTATTTTCCTTCATTCTGTTACCCCCCTCGTTCATTTTCCTCCCCGCCCGCCGTCTCATCCTCTGGTCCCACCAGTCTCTGTCACTCTCTTCCTCTCATTTTCTCCCCATCTGCTCCCCCTGTCTCTGTTACAGAATCTATTGCAATTGACTTTATCTCTTTTTCCCCCCCCCCCCCCCCCCCATTTCCTTCCTCTCCATCTCCTTGTCTCCCTCTTCACAGTGGATCAGCTGTGGCGGCCCTCTGAGCTGAAGGTGACCTGTTGGCTGGGCCAAGGGCTGCAACACAGGACATGGGTCCTGTCTCTCCTCCCCGCTCGTGTCTTGTGTTGCAGCCAGTGGAGCTGCCTGTCTGCCTCTCTGCCGGTCTGTCTGCCCGCCCGCTGATGGACTGAGCTCCCAGAACAGATGGATCCTACCAACCGCGGACCTGCTGACCCTGCTCCTCACTTTACAACAAGCTTGTGCCTCGTCACTGTCACTTTCAGTGTAGTTTTCAAAATCAATATACTGTCCTCTCTCACAGTTTAAAGGCAATAAAGTACTTTAGAGAAAACATTACTCCTATTGTATTTGTAATGATAACAGCAGGATTCAAGGGTCATTTGTTTTGGGATATATTAGGCTATGCTTGGTGTCCTCAGTTTAGATTCAGTACTTGTTTCAGGTCATGTCTTATCAAGCGTATTAACTGCAGTCCTCAGAGAACACCTCCCTGGTGACATTTGCACTGTGACATTTAAAGCAAAGTTAGCACCATTGCAGATTATTATTCTTTTGAAACCATAAACACACGGCAAGCCAAATGGCTTTTAAATGAGCCTTGTCTTGCATCAAGTGAAGCAGCACTTCTGACTTTCCCAGGGAGCAAACATCATCATGAAGCAATAGCTCCTGACAAGGTCAACAGTGATGTACCTCTGGGGGAGGCAGGCAGGTGCTGGGGAGGCACGCGCTAGCTCTCTGAGCCCCCTAAAATGCTTCCTCATCTTCCCCCCAGGTTGCAAACGAACAACACAGACGAAGAGGTTAAGAGAGTCACACAAGATAGCTTCTGTCTTTGTTGTTATCTCAATAAGAAGGAGGGAGTACAGAGGACAGAGATGCAGTACAATGCCTCCTTCCACCAGATGTGACCGTTCACCCTGCATTGTCACTCAAACACAACTCAGGCCCAGTCAGAGATCACTATGTGCATGAAGAGGACAGAGGGAAGGACAGTGGGGTGAGGAGAAGTGGCTGTGTGCTTGTGCACATCAGGTGTGCTTGTTTTGAACGTGTGGATCTCTGCAATAATGGAGTGTGTGTGAGTGTGCGCGCGCGCGTGTGTGTGCTTTAGAGAAGAGAAAATGAAGCCATTTTCTGACAGGGGTGTCACTTGATTGGAATGTAAATCTGGGTGCGGATGCTTGCTGTTTTCAATCTCCCCCTACCCGGACTGTTTACTAGAGGGATTGAAAGGAGGCTGTGTGCTGAATGCTGTGTGAGCTGATATAGGCTGGCTGTGTTTACCTCGTGTTGGTGCAGACGTCTAAGAAGCAATGTTATTTATTTACCATTATCCAGCCCAGAGTGCTGCCACAATACTTTTGTGACATACCTCCTTGAATATTCCTTGACCTGATCTTATGGTGGACTTAAAATGAAATAACTCTGAGCATGTTTTAATAACAGCATGTTATCATTTAAGTACATCTTTTCTCGGTTAGTTTAACCGAAACCACTTCAAGGTAACTTTTTTTAGTTCAGAGTTTCATCTTCCACTTTTCTTGGATGATTACAGTTGGAATTTTTCATGGAAAGAATTTCAGAAGTCTGTTTTTGGTTTGAAGACTAAAATTTTGAACATTTGAACATTTTGCAAAAATACTTTTGATTTCTTGATTGCAGTTGGATAAGAAGATTAATACCACTCTTGTGATGTTGGCCTGGAATATTTCTTGGTTTCTTGTTACCTTCAGACAGAGCCAGGGTACCTCTTTAAGTCTTTATGCTAAGCTAAGTTAACCAGCTGCTTGCAGTAGCTTCTAATACCACACAGAAATTAGGGTAATATCTATCATCTTAGGTTTTACAAACAAGCTATAACATGTCAATATGTGACCTTTAGAGGTGCTGGTAGGTGGATTATATTACCTTTGGACAGAGCTGGTCTAAGCTAAGCTAACCAGCGGCTGGCGCTAGTTTCTAATACCATACAGACATGAGAATTATCAGTCTTTTCATCCAACTAAAAACTGTGGAATTATTTAATTAAATGATAATATAGTGATGGTAGTTTTTATAGTAATTAGCTAAATGAAACATCTGTGTCTTAAACCCAGAGAAGTGAGCAGGACACTCTGAGATCTAACAGATTGCTGGGTCTTAACAAGGATTTGCTGTGCCGCATATTTTTCCACACCAGTGCACTTTGTGTCTGCAATCAGCAGTTACAGATTGAGAGAGAGAAAGAGCTATCCCCCTTACTGCTGCGGGTTTAAACTCCCCCCCCCAACACCCTAGTTGATATGGAAATGCTACGGCAACAATATCAAGTCATGGAATTTATTCAGTTCACAGAAGAAAAGAGAGACTGAAGGCAGGTTATAGGAGTGGGAGGGGAGCCAAAAGTGAAACCCTCTTGTTACAGGTGTCTTGTCACTTTGTGTTAGGCTGGATAAGTGTGTATCGCATGACACGGCAGGCACCCTGGGCTGAATGTCATGCCACCAAGTTAAAAGACTGACATTTGTTTGATGATGACATGTGGTGAAATATAGTCGGCGTTGTGAGGAAATAAAATTAGAGAGGGTACGATAAGATGAGAGAAGGAGTTACTTCACATCTTGCGGCCATCAGTTCCACTGCATTTCCAGGCTAATCAACTATTATTTATGTGCTGTCATTGGTGCTGAAGTGCAGGTATAGACAGAGGAATGAATGATAATATGGCTGGATGCTCGTAGTCAATTACAGCATATTAAATGTAGTCAAAGACAAAGAGTGGACACCAAGGCCTCATAAAGTCAGGCTCGCTCACTGTGATAAAGGATTGCCAATATGCATCAGGCTCATTTACGAGATGGAGTGCGTGGCAGCGTAATCAATTCCTCAGTCTATATCCAGTGACTGTAGATCCATTCACACACAAGGTCATAATGTATTTTGTGTTTTGATGCTTATTACAAAGGGCCAGATGGCAAAAGGGGGAGAGGCTATGGGCAACAGAAAACATGCTGAAGAAAAGGGGAAGAGTGTGTTAGAGAGGTCCTTCTCCATTAATTATACCATAACTCTGCCATCACTTTGCGAAAAGTGAGGAAGCCGCAGTACCTGACTCCATCCGAGGACCCTGACGTGTTAGAACTGCCTTAATATACCAGCACTCCCAGGGGAGATGACAGAGGAAGGCTCTTTTTGAGCAACTTAGCATGATAAGAGGCTCTAAAGAGAGACTGGGGAGGAGAGAGAGTGAAAGAGAGGGAAGAGGAAGCTAAGTATTAAAAGTGGGGGAGTTAGAGATGGTAGAAGAGGGACGGAGAGATTGGCAGCTGGGAGAGATAAAAACAGGCTAGCAGAAAAGAGAAAGTAAAGGGAAGGAAAGAGAATGGCAAAGCAGAGATAGAGAGTGGCGAGGAGGGAAAGGCAGCAGCCTTTTAGATAAGTAGTGAAAGGGACGAAGCCAGAGAGGCAGAGGATAGAGAGGGAGAACAGAGTGACTGGGGCTGATTTATTAAAACTGAGCGAGGCGGCACTGCAGAGACAGCTGCCACTTTTCACTGAGTTTCAGACATGGTGAGTGACACTGACACATCAGTCAATAGAAACAAAAACTTTGCCCAACTGTTCACCCAGAAAGTTGTGAACAATGTTTGATAATTTGGTGGTGGAGGTCACTGAGGTTGTAGATGCCCAGAAAACAGGCATTCAAATATTAAGTATGCCAGTTGTGTGGCTTGGTGTGTCAATAAAAAAAGAAAAAGAAAAGATGGCTCGATTCCCGCTCCCCACGCGCCGATTCCGTTTTTTGTTCTCCCTATATTCATGTAAGTTTTTTTGTGCAAGTCTGTTTACCCATTGCAGAGAAAACACAGACTGAAAAAATCCCCCAGCATGCAAGGATACGCTCCCAGTCACTCTGAAATGAAATAAGCAGTTTGAGAGCAAGAATGAATAAGAGACATTTTCACCCTCTGCAGAGTCAGCACACAAAACAACCATTACCAGCATTACAATGAGTGCCATCTTCAGTTGTGCGGTATAGATCTTTCCCACGTAACAGGGACAGACAAAATAAAGAA
Organism: Lates japonicus; assembly: GCA_033238685.1. Taxonomy (NCBI): domain Eukaryota; kingdom Metazoa; phylum Chordata; class Actinopteri; family Centropomidae; genus Lates; species Lates japonicus. Next base: position 534,493 of record BRZM01000084.1, on the reverse strand, counting down.
AGAAAAAAAACATAATAGAGGCAGGTTCTATACTAACATGAGGAGAATTATAAACACTTACATGAAGAGGTTGTGTGACGTTGAATGCCAGCATTTGTCAGCTTTTGAAAGCACTCAGCACACTTTGATGTGAGTTTTCAAAGCAATAACTTGCTCACAAAAGGAAGAAAATCACCAAGTTTTAGCTGCGTTAATAAGCAAAGAAGAACAGTCATGGAAATGATGATTACATACGCTAAACACAAGCTGAATTGCCAGTTTGGCTGTGTTACAGGGGAGTTAATAAATGCTAAATGATATGCAACCTTATATGATCTACCTTCATCCAGTGTGATGGGGATTTAGTTCCTTCAAATTTTAAGCCCCTTCTCATTGAGTATTTACACAAGTCTATCTACCTTATGCACATATTGTGCCTGTATATCCATGTGTGGTTGTACGTCCATGTCTGCGTTTGTGTGTGTGTGGGTCATTGCACTGGGGGATGCCCTTGAAAGGTTCATTGAGTTGATGGACAGATTCAGATCACAGATTTCCTGTAAACTCACTGAGCCGTGTTCCAGGGAACAGGCAGGCAAACATTTTGTGATGCCCCTGGAAGCACTTGTAAGCTGTTGGAGTGTGTCTTTGATAATGCATATGTCAACATATGCTAAGCCTCACCAGGCTGATGGCCTATAATTTTTTTTTTTGGGGGGGGGGGGGGGGGGGGGGGGGGGGATTAGCTTGTCATTTTGATGAAATCCTGTATTTCATCGCTGTGTTGACACCTGAGGTGAAATCGATTCCATGCTGCCTTTAGTTATGGTGAGTGGATTAGAAATCGTGCCGCTTTGCAAAGGATGTCTTTTTGCGGGGAAAATAAATAGACTTGAACTTCATTTCCCAGGCTGCAGCAATTCATGCAAAGTAAATACAAAAATCAAAGTTTGTCTTGGATGTCATATTCACAACAGAATGGCATCAACTGATGGCAAGAGATGGGATTCGCAGAAAACGTTCCCCTCTCATCTGCTCTGCCGGAATGGGTTTGTCTTCATGTCAGCTTCCGTGAGCACCACTTTTCCAGCTCAAGGGCTTGTGGTGTGCAGGTTTGGGAGGAGTGTGCGCTTCTGTGTATGTGTGTAGGAAGTGTGTGACTGTGCAAAGGTAGAAAGAGGCAGACAGGCAGATAAAGAGAGAGAGAGAAAGGAAAGACATTCAATGAAAGTGACATCAACATTTCTCTAAGTGAAGCGGAGAAATAAGACATACAAAAAAGACAAATGGAAAGTTAGGGCTCAAAGGCAGGCAGGGAGAGTCTAGGAGGAAGAAGAAATGGCAGAGATCAAAACAAGGAAATTGTGTGTGTTACAGAGAAACAGGCAAAAGTAATTAAAACCTCAAGAAACAGAAAAGAAGACAGAGACGGAGTGAGGAGAAAAGCGACTGCTATAAAAAGCGCCTGAGCCGAAGAGAATTATGTGTAAAAAACAGACCACGAGACCATCTGAGGTAGCAAACTTGAGAGGGACGGAGAGAGAAAGGCAGGATAGAGGAGGGGAAACAGAGGACAAGAGAGAATGATACAAGCTTCAGAAGATGAGAAATGAATCTCCAGTTGACAGCAGATAGGGGCCAGTTATGATAAGTGTTGCCCCTCTCTATCCTCAGTGGGAGTATAGTCCAGTGCTGAGTTATCAGCTGCCAGTCCCCCCTGCTCAGGTCCCACAGACACAAGGTGACCTTCTGTGCATCAGCCAGTCGGTGGCAGGGAGCTGCAGACTGCTGACAGTGACAGGTGTTCACTTTCAGTTCCCAGCTTCCCACCGGCACGCCGTCATTATGGTTTATTCATTCATTCTGAATTCACACAAAACTTTAAAGGGTAAAGAGGTCCCCCGCAGGGTGGACATGAATCAAGCAGTTTTTCTCACACACACACACTACTCCTTTTGCTTGGTTTGGAAACGGGCCGCAATGTACATTCAATGAGGGGAGATCACAGCAGATGCGACAGGGAACGCATTAATGTTGACACCCTGTCAGTATCACTCACGAATGATGTGAGGCCAATTACGAGGGTGTTCCTTAAAGGGGCAGAGTGTTAAAATGGGTTAAGATGACAAAGACTAAAGTGATGAATTGCTGCATTTCCTGACTGCCTGGGATAATGTGTTTTCAACAGAGCCTGCTTTTCCACTGAAAGAGATAACGATTGCAATATATCAGTGAAATGTGAATTTAATGTGCTCAGGTTACAAGAGATCTGGAGGGTGAAAGTAAGGTTTTTCTTTTAATTTACTATCCAGATGCAATTTTCCGTTCCATTATCAACACATTTTTAGTTTATCACCGCCGTCATGAAAAGATTCACCTCACAGTACTTCCAGCCTTGCAGAAAAGACTTGAACCTGATGGAAATAAAGCACAAAGGCTCTAAAAGAAGTGGTAAACAAAGGTGTTAGACAGTTTCAGGAACTTCTAAAATCTAAACCTGATAAGAGGCTGCGGTGTGGCGGCTCTTACAACCTGTACGGGAAAAGAAGATATTAAAAATCCTCTGTCATCCACCAGCAGTTGCCAGTCGCTCATTTGGGAGCAGGACTTTTGGTCCAGCCGCCGCTCATGATAAACATTATTTGCAGGTGGTTGGGGCGAGGATGTTTTTTTATGAGGCCAGCGGCCATGAAAGCACCACTGTGCGGACCGGCTCTGAACAATTCTATTGTTCCACAGCTTTTTGATTAATGTGAGGGGCGGTTGAGGAACAATTCCAGCAGTGTTATCAGGAGCAAACAGAGGGAGATGAGGGGCCCCCCCGAGCTCAATGGGGGCCCCATCAGTGGGTCCCCAGGCCGCCTGGCTGTTATTCAGACAGCTGGATTGATAGCGTCTGATGTGGGTTATGTTTCTGTTTACCTACATGCGTGTGTGTGTGTGTGTTTGTGCTCACAGCTGGAATGGAGGGAATTGTGTTTCTGTGTTTACTCTGTGATTGAAAATCTCTCTTCCACTGCACTTAACCACTGATTGGTTTGACCTTGCTGACACAATCCATTTGTATTACCAGCTATCTTGGAAAAAGAACTTCCATCACACTGCATTTCACAGTTAAACCTATTTATGATGTAAATACAGTAGAGTGAAATAAAGACTGTCAGATAAGAGAAGACACTTATTTGCCTGATGTGGGAGTTCCTTTGGAGACTAAGGAACAGCAAATACTATCATTATTTAAAGTCTAGACATGCACTTTTATCTTTGGCAGCTGTGTGATAATTCCCTATGATGATTATCTGTCTTGCTTCTAATTACAAATATTACACTGTTTCCCTACAAATGAGGCTGATGTATGAACGACTCACTCTTCCAGTCTACCAATCCTTGGGCGTTAGCTACCCAAATGACGTCCCAAAAGAGAAAGAGCGAGAGAGAAAAGGATTCTTTATCACAAAACCTTGCTGGAAGAAACCATCAGCAGCTGTCACGCTCATTTAAGAAGGAACCAATTATAGCAATTTGACAGTTGTGCTCATTTCTGAACAGCTCCTGTTTCAAAGGAGCAGGCCTGGCGTTCTGCCTGGCGCTCAGAACTTTGCGCCCGTTTCTGGCAGAGGAGCTTCGTTTACATGCCATCCTCCTCTCCTCTCGTTTTTCCTCTCTCACCTTTTCCCCACCTCTCTCTCTCTCTCTCTCTCTATCGCCATCTCTTTCTTGCCTCCCAATCCCCTCCCATTGTGAATCTAGTGCGAAACAAACAAGTTAGATGCTCACTGGACTGAATGCGATGCGTTGCCTGGACGACGGAGGGACAGGCCTGGGGAGTCTGGTGCTGGATGAAATAACACTGCTACAAAACTGAGCTGCCAATTAGCAGAATTTGTCAGCCACAGATGACAGATCTGTCAAACAGCACTCTGATATGTCATGAGACAATTAACAGCACTCCAAAAAGCTACAGCGACAATGACAAACAGCAATCACAAGTTGAAACCAATCAATGGATCCATGACAGAAGTACAGAGCATCTAAAATGTTTACAGTTAGACCTTACAAGCATCCTAGGATGACTCAACTTTGTAGCAGTGCTTGCAATACTGTAGCAACTGGAGATTTAGTTCTGTCAAACTGAAAGTTTTATGAAGGGTTTATATTATTTGTTAACTTCCTTTACATAAGCTCTTGCACATTAAAATTATGCTCTCATAACCCTACTACCCTTGCCCAATAACCCATTTCTTAATTATTTACTGATCTAGAAAAAACATAAAATCACCACATCAAGTTACTATTTAAAGGCCCTGAAAACATATTTTATGAGTCAGTTTTCAACTGTGAACAACAGGGTGCTACATAAACACAAAACGTTTTTGCCAAAGTTAAACCGGTTTTGAAATTTTTAACTGAGAGATTTCTGTTTCGGTTTTGTTTGAGCTTGAGTTTGAGGTGGGCGGGGCTTAGTTGGAAAGGTGTGATGTCACATACTTCTGCCCAATTACAATTTCAGAACGTCAGAATCAGCATCTGATGGCAGTTGCTGGGTTGTTTTCTTATTTTTCCCAGAAGCTGTCGATCAAATGTGATCATACCACACGCTCCCGAAGAAGCAGAATAGCTGAGTGTTAAATTCTAAATAAATAATACCTTCTGATGTTATTTTATGAGCTTTAACTGTGGTTGTTGTTTGTTAAGGCACGAATGTTAAATGTTGAAATACATGAAATCTGAAATTTTTATGGCTATAAGTGACATTTATTCTTCAGCCGAACACTGCAAACACAGCATATTGCAGACTATCCCACATAAAGCACCACAAACTCAGATTGATTGAGATGTCTCACACACACATGCACAGTGGCAGTCTCTGGCACAGAATCAAAAGGGGAGTGCCACCTGTCTTACCTGACTATTCACCATACACTGTATAACTCTTCTTACAAGGTGAAAAGATGTCTTTGTTTTACATGCTGTCCCATATCTGTCATGTCCTTTTGGCCATAAAAATCACATATGCTTTCTTGATTGTTTGTCCAGAACCTTTTCTTTGTCACTGTCTTTCTCTATCCCCCTGCGTCTCAGTCTGAACCACTTACGTATACACCCACGTCCAAAACAGACTGCAGACTTGCCAGCCTCTCTGAGGCATAAATATAAAATATAAACCAGTACTGTGTGCATAATGATGCATCTCTGATGGATGCTCTCGCCCATCAATTTGTGGTTCGATGAGTGAGACTGCTATATGTAATAATAGGCCATTCACTCATGTTGTGACCTAGGTTGTAAAAGAGGCCTAACCTTCACTATCAGAATCACTAATTGATAACCATGTTCAGTCCTTATGGCTGAAGGTCACTGTGTCTTCTGCTCTATGGGGAGCTAATAAGCTAAGGGAGAGTGTGAGCCAGAATCCATCTCCATTAAATTAAAGGAGCCTGGTCCCACAATGTGACCTCTATTCTCTATGATTTATTGCACGAACAGACTAAATGAACATCAAGCACAAAGGACACCCAGCTAATGAAATCATTGGCCCAACAGTTAAGTCAGTTCAGATGTGAATAGAGCTGTAATTGAATGGAGTCGTAGAGAAGTAGGAGGCCCAGACTGGCATTCTTTACGTCATTGTTGTGTAGGTGCAGCACTTTATTAGTCCATTGACAAACTCTGCATCCATGTCAGCTCTGTGCTGCAAATTTTAGAGGTTAAATGACTTTCTCAAATAAACTGGTATTCATTAGTAGTAAACAGAAACCAGAATCTTGCAAAGTGATGCATCCATCTTACATGTGTTTTTCAGCTCAAGATCTAAACCCTTCATCCAGACAGATGAGAGGACCCTGAGCTAATGTCTAATAAAAAAGAGGTATTTTATTTGTAAACTTATATTGCAGGAGAGTAGAGAAGACAATGCAGGGGTGATTAAGAACAAAGAGCAGGACACAATTTTGCTTCTCAGCTTGGGGCACAATTGGCTCCAGAGGGATTTAACCACCAAGCTATTTGAGGCCACTATCCCTTTGTATCACTTCAGTTCTGCAACCAGCTTGGGTTTGATTGTTATTTCCATTAAAATGGTAAGCCATTCCACCTACGTGAAGTGTGATTAAATGGGATGTATTTTTTGCAGTCACTAGATGGCGCTCTTTACTTGAACTGTTTCATCTGATCCTGCTGCCAGGTCAAACACTGGCTGATGCTGTTCTTCAGATCCGCTCGACTCATGTTCTTCAAATCCATCAAATGAGAGAGATCTCAATCATAAGCTCTGCAGCTGTTGAGTTGAGTCCAAATGCAGATTATCATAAAGGACAGTGATAGGCTTAGTAGATTTCTGATCAACGAATCAAGAACCTCTACAGACCTTTAAAAAAAAAAAAAAAAAGCCAAAAACACTGGAATTGCTCTGGGTTGCAATAAAACCTAAGAATTAGATGACTTTTTTTTTAACCTTACCAAAATCCACATGTAGCTTAGTAGAAAAACTGTGCTTTTAATGCACAAGCAAATAGGCTGTTCCCTTGTGATGGAAAATAAAACATTAATTCATTAATTCATTCATTATCTATATCGCTTATCTGTTAAGCCTAAAACAGCCTAAGATAATAAAACAATACTCTTCTTATTTTTAATTGATTAAATGGGTTTTGCCACCAGTGTAGGAATGAAAAACATGTTGCATCTGTAAACTGATTAATAGTTTGAATCGGGGAAAAGGTCAAAACGCGAGACCTGTACAAGAGCACCCCTTGTAGCCGTGAAAGCCTCAGATCCCTATCACGGAAACGGGACCCTTTTCAGTTCCGGATGAGAGCACATCAGCCTCACAGAGAGAGGTGTCAATTGGTTTCAACTGGGGAGAAGAAAAGGAGGAGGCAAGGAGAAGGAAAAAGAGGGAGGAATAAAAGACATTGGCAAGTTACCAAGAGGTGCAGGTGCCTGCCTAACAGCAGGCTGCACTAGCGCATTGCACACTCTAGGCAAGTGTGGTCCGGCCTGAGCAGGACCTAGAGACTATGGGAAAACAAACCAAGCCTATAATGGCAAACACACAGAGGGAAGGGCTGTGTGTGTGTGTGTCTGTGTGGCACATTGTCCATTCATGCAGCGAACGAATAGATCCTTTCAGCAGTCTCGTGAACATCAAGAACAGGATTTAAGGCACTTTGTTGACTTGAAATTTTGTCAAATCTATTCGAAACACAAGAAAAGTGATGTGATCTAACCTCACTCCATAAATCGTTAATTCTGAAAGCTTAAAAATCTGAAACTCGTGCCTCATCCAAAACCAAGCCTGAGGTCTCAAAAAAGAAAACAGATGTCTCATGTTTAATTTGTCTGATGTATCACATAAATCAGCCTAAATCTAATCAGTCCGATCTAGTCCTTATTTAAGGCTTTTGATCTTGTTGAAAGTGATCCTTATTCTGTAAAAATTATCTGCAGCTGTGGGCACAGTCTTTAGAACTGTAGTTTCTGATGTGATGCAATATCAAGTCATATGACAAATACAAATAAATGAATAAGTATTTTTAACTTGAGTGTTTATTGTACACGTGTTTCACTTTGGATTATGTTAGAAACAGTGCACACACTGTTACTCATTTACAGAGGAAAGGTTACTCAGCTCCTGTTGTCAGGTCATACATATGCTACAGAAGAGGAAGTATGTTTAAGTAGCTCTATAATTTGATAAATGTATCTTCTTTAGAATCTATACAAAGCAGTCAATAAAATAATGAACTTCAACTAAGTTTTGAGGGAACGGTATGAGACACACTTGCTCTGAAGTGACAGTGTTTAAGTCACAGAGCACCTCATATGCTCGTTTTCAACATAGACTGTGGTTTTCAAGCACAAATCGCGTGGATATCCTGATATTTTCTCTATTGCAATTTTTGTTCACTTTAAACTTACCAATAAAGTCACGTCTGAAAGTTTTCAGGTCCCACCGCTACACTGTAAAGGTAAAGTTAACCTTCGTCATTCGGCGCACACTACACACTGACTCAATAAACCAATAAAATCAGCTACACTGGATCAGTTGTCAAATTGTAGCTCGAGTCAAATCGCAGGAGAGACAAATTACAGCTAACAGGCTAGCATAGAGTGCTGCGTCAAGCTAACTGGAGAGGACCGCTAACAACACCGGAAAAACATTACACTTAAGTATTTGTACTTTTTTGTATGGGGACGTTACAATGAGGAACAGTTACGAGGATGTAGTAAGATAATATAAACGGTACAAGTAAAGAGTATTTCAATGATTCGCTGAATTAATCTGAACGCGTATTTTTAAACGAATAAATTACCGAGGTCCGAGATGTTTTTCTGTGCGAAGGACTATAATAACTCAAAATGCTTATGATTGTCAACTCAGTGTAAATTGAGTAATAATGTGTTCTGCATTGTTGTAGTCCTTTGTGTCATCCATCAAACGTTAAACGTGCCCCAGTCGTGCTTTTATTATGAAAGGCAGTACCGGAACCTCCTCGGTTTTCTTTGGTTGCTTTGACGCAGGTCTGAAGCCCAACGTGGAGGAGAGGATGTGGGTATGCTGACATCTGCAAGCCAGAGGTTTAACTGGAAGACGACCGCAGTCGGGCTGACAGACGACGGCTTTAGCAACGTCGAGGAAAGTCCGAGACATGTAACTTTCTCTGAAGGTAAATTCCTCTTCACACAAACAAGCAAACCTCGTAGTTTTTATGAGACGGAAATCGAAAATCGAAAATCTGCTGTTGTAACTGTCACGCTACATAACGCTGTGTTCAAAGTAGAGTTTTCTTGTTAAGGTTGTCGATAACTTAATATGCATTTCCGACTCCCTTGTTTGTTTACCGCTGCGGTTTGACACCGAAGGTAATACTGACTTAAAAATGAGCAAAGGGTCGTTATTTAGTTACTAATAGTCATTTGTCGTTGACGCTTTTGGAAAGTTGAGGTTTGTTATTATTCTTCTGAGTCACCGCTGCCCTAATCTGCAAATTTAATGCGACGTTCATTGAGAGATCTGCTTAAGCTTTCACCCTCTCTGCTGACTGTTGGGCAAATAATGATCCTAACGTTGATTTAGTTTGACAGATGAGGAGACCTGTTGCTGAACTGTGTGTTTTGCCTGCAGTCAGACCCATGACAGGGACTCGTTTGAATCCCGTTTCCTCATAAACCCGATAAAACGAGTATGAAAAGATAATTTCCTCAAGATAAAAGTCAAATCTACAGATAGGCCGTAGAGAACCACGAGCTGACACTTCATTCAGTGTGAATATGGAAGACGCTGGGTTTTACTTTTGCTTTCAAGTGAAGCCGTTCTTTGGCATCCTCCCTGCTCAAGTGAAGCGAGAGAAGAGAAGCAGCATTTGTCAAAGCTCTCTGTTTTACAGCACAGCTCAAGTCTCTATCCAACTTTTAAATTAAGCCTGTCATTGCTCATCACAGCCTGGCTCCTTCAAAACACTTGCTGTCAGTGTTGTATACACAGATTGGAATCAGCAAAGAGCTGTTTGTGTTGTTGAGAGGGAGTCACTGGGTCTTTCTGCAGACTGATAAAGGGCCAACTGGTTGCTTTGCTTTGCCCCTGTCTGTGTAACCTGTTCCACTGGTGCGTGCTGGGTGTTACCAGACGTTACAAGTATTTGTCCTTCTCTCTTGGCTGGCTTATGAGGAAATGAGCCATGTACCATGTGTGCGGAGCAGACTGCTCATTCCAGGCTAACTATGGTGAGCAATGGCGTTTTTCTCTGTGCTCACATCTGAGAATCAAGAGACTCCAGCATCAAGCCTAGTTTGTTTCCTCTGTGTAACTGTAACACAAATTATTGAGCAATCTTTTTCATCCCCCTCTCTCTTTAAAGTCATGTTTGGGTGAAGCATGCAACACAGATTGAAGCTTAGGAAATGCAAATCTTATCCCTCACCTTTTTTTTTTTTTTGGTTTGTTTGTTCATTTCATCCCCTCTAAGCCAAAAATCGTGATAGGATTTAAGCTGCATCTCAGCCTTCTGTCCCCTCCTGCTCATTCCAAGCAGCTCCCTGGTAAGGCTATCAGATTCAGAGAGAGTGGAAGGTGTGATGGACAGTCAATAAAAGGGGGTTTTGTTTGCAGGCGTCTCCATTTTGTAACCTCAGGACTCCCTAGTCCTCTGGCCAGGGCCCAGACCGGAGTGAAAAGGGTTGTGCTGCTGCCTTTAAGGACTCGCAATGGAAATTGAGTTCTCTCTGACTTTGCGCCATAGATCCACAGACTCTCACATGGCACCCTGATGCAGTTTTTTCTTTTACTTAATGGCAAAAGTCTTACACAAAGTCAAATTGTTCCCAGAATTGTTTGCAGAATTAGGAAATAGCCATCATTGGGGTCTGGTGTGAGGAAGGGGAAAGACTGCTTGTGTGTGTGTGTGCTCATGTCAGTACTGCTGCTAAGCTTGTCTGGCATGGGCTGGCACTACTGTAAATGGCACTCTGCTCTAATATTAATGCAACACAATTATGTGATTACATTTGGTTCGGTGTCAACATAACTAAGTGCTCTGTTTTTACCACAACTCTCTTTCAAATTCTGGCATGCTAAGCTGATCTGTCAGACATGACTGTCTAAATTGCTTCCTTCATGTATCTACAAACTAGTCTAATCCTATCTTTAAGTCATCCTATTTTTAAGTGTGCAAATATTCCACCCATGTTTTTGGGCAATCTCTGTTTATGGCTCAGTGGAAAAGAATGGAAATCCTAAAATGAGGAACCCTGGAGAAAGACTTATGACTGCTTATGACTGTTTTATGCATGTAAACTTTGATGTTAAGATGTTGTGCAAGAGCTGGGCATTCTACTTAACAGGTTGTGAGTGTTTCAGCACAAATTTGATTAACTCCACTGTGGCACTGTATGTCAGGAAAATTGCAAAAGCTTGACTAAAAATGTGATTCATGAGTCAGATTCTTCCACAAAAGATTTTAGCTGCAGCAAAAACGGTTACTTCTGGGGAAAACACCATCTGATATGACCTTTTGCACACAAGACTTAAGGCCTCCAAGGTTTTCCAAGTAATGGCATTGTCATGAACAAGTGTGAAACTGCAGATCGGAAACCTCGCACAACATGCAAAAATACTAGTAGCACAGTTTGGGTAACACTTTTCCTCGTCTAAGATTCACAGTGATGCAGCGTAATCAAGTTCATCAGGTTAACACATCTCTCATTGGAGTGCAGCACAGGCTCAATTTATTCAGCACATTACTGTACTGCAAGCCATAATTTAGCCTCTTCCATCTTTGCAATTTGAATTTAATGAGCATCTTAATGCAGCCTTGAGCATGTGATTATATTTATGATGTTGATTACTAGTGGTGTGGTTTATTAGAGCTGTGTCCTCGGGGCACTTGTGAATTTAGAACCCAACACTTTCTTTCTTGAGTGTTTGTGGTTTAGGTGAATAACTTTATTTAACTGTGAATGAAGTTGCCTTGATTAAACATCATTCACTCTTAATAATCATATTTTTGTTTAACCCTGTGTCTCTCTCTGTTCTGCAGAAGCTTGTGTCCTGTAGGGCACCCTGAAGCTCAGCCAGTCACGCTGCCTCCCCGGGGCTTTCCGTCATGAGGGGGCGTTGCTCTCGAAAACTGGGCGTGCTGGCCAAGGCTGGCTTCCTGCTCTGGCTGCTGTGGCTGGGCTACCTTTTGTTGGCGCGCTCCTCTTTCCCCTCCTCTTCCTCCGTAGAAGAGGAAGATGAGGACCACGATCGTCTGGGGAGACAGCTCTCCATAGAGGAGAGCGGGTCTGACGGGCAGCTGGCCAGGCCTCTCTACCTTAAGTCATCACCAGACAACAATGCACCGGGGGAGTGGGGTCGGGCCACACACCTCAACCTCAGTCCTGAAGAAAAGAAACTGGAGCAGGACACCATAGAGCGCTATGCTATCAATATCTTCATCAGTGACAAGATCTCCCTCCATCGGCATATCCGGGACCACAGGATGCATGAGTGAGTAGAGCAAAGGGCAATCTGAAAAACGAATGACCCATTAGTTTCAGTGACTCATTAGTCACTAACTAATGAGCTATGAAGCCCAGTTGACTATAATTGTTTTTCAGAAAATCACTAATTCTTTTGTATTGCTTGCTGTTTTCTTTGAGGCTCTAGCCAAAACATATATGTATCTCTGGCCTTGAATGCTGCGTGGAGCTGATAGCTGTGCTGCAGCTGTGCCGGGGATAAATTACTCAATAGAGATTAAGTTGAGCTCTTTACTGGAATCAGTTTTCCACTGACAGTTAGAAACAAAGATGAAGGCTGTCGTGATGCATCGCAGGGCTTACTGAAGCTGGTGTAAGCAGCTCTCTGCCTGGATGGATTTATTCCATCCAGAGTTGTTGTCCACAGCTCGGCCTGTGATGAAACACAGGGTATGATGTCTTTTATTAGTAGTTTTTCCTGATCCCTTACTGGCTCCCATCCTAATGAAACCCAGATGTGGTATTCATCAGTGTGGTGAGAGCCATCATTTGATTTTGTAAAGACCATGTGTTTGTTTTATATGCCCTGGAGGGTACCAGTGGAGCATAGATTCTCTTAAGCAGTGGATTCATGATTAAATCTGAGTATAACCTTTAGAAATTACTGGCATTAAACATGCCATCCTAAACTGCCTTAAACTTTAAACTGACTTTAGACTACTGACAAGACCTGAAAAAATAAATCTCACATGTCAACAAGGTGAAACTGATTAAGTAAGGTAAATTATTTTATCTGCGAAATGCCTGCATATCAATGGACTGATAAGATGCGTTCATCTTCTCCCTGGGCTGAGGAAGTCAAATCAAGTGCTTATTCAAAGATAACATTCAAACAACATTTTATTATCAGGCCACATAACAGTGTTAGAATCCCTGCCCTGTATGGACTGTCACTGTGTGACAGAGCATGATGGGTCTCTGCAAAGGCACAGTGACACTTTTGACAAGTGCAATTTTTACCCTTGCCTGCTACCTGTTGGTGTTTTAGTGACTGGCTGTGACCTTGACATAAGTGGTAATAGGGATGCGGTGAGGAGTGTGTTAGCGGGGATGAAGTGGAGTACACCTCTGGTGTTAAGGAACTCCTGTCCGTCATTGTCTGTCGTTTGTCTGTTGTCTGTCTGCTCATACCATAATGCAGGTGCATGACAAGATGCAGTGGTGCTCTGCAGGTCTTCACAGGCTTGTTGTGTGGATCATATGTTGGCCAGTTTTACTACAAGAGTTTTTTTTAGCTATACACATGCAGCTGTGGTGTAATGGCAGTCATCCAACATAGACCTAGCAGTCAGTTATTGTCTGTTGTTATAACATGAAGTGAAGTGAGTTGTGGTTTGCATCCTTCACAGATATTAATGAATGGATGGTGTATGCTCCTTCCTGTTGTCAGATTGTCCCAGGTGCACTAGTGTTTCTGTTTGGCTTCATGCCTAGCAACAATGTAAGCAAATGTGTTATGTCCTCCCCAGCTAATTTATTTTAAGGTGATGTGTATGTGCTTGTTTCAGTACTGCACCTACGCCATAATTAACATCAGTTTCCTCTGGGGAGCAGGTTCTGTTGCAGATTCATTTCAGACTGCTCTCTTAGTCATAAAACTGCTGCAACACTGTAAACTCAGTGCTTTTGAAGGAAAGGGAAACGGCTTATTTGATTGGTTGTGACTAATTGTAGGGCATAAACGCATTCTTTATTATCCCAGCCCACTTCTAACAGTGTCATAGTTGTGGGTTGAGCCTCTGACTGCAAAATTACCAGAAGTCATTCAGCCTGTGCCAGTCACACTCTCACAATGTTGTTCACCACTGATTCACAAAAATACAGCTCACAGCTCTCAGTTCATCCTTTTGTTCTCATTTCACCAAGTTTTTAAGTTTGAATTTTCATCCACTTTTTGCCATCTCCTCTGTTCTGGTCTTTTCTTCTCTGTTTGCGCAAGTTTCTGTGGCCTCTCCGAGAGCACTGCTGTGGTATGTTGCTCGTTGGTGTGATACCCTCCCTACCCCCATCCATATTTCTGCAGCTCTTTATTGTCTTAATGACTGCCATCTGGATTAAAACCAAACACCTCCTCTTGCCACAGTAGCTGCTTAAGTCGCTCTGGCCATGTGCAGAAATAGTCTTTGTGAGTCTGAGTCCATCTGGGAGATGTCTTTTTTTTTTTTTTTTTTTTTTTTTATAAATATGTACTGTGCATCTTAACTATTGCTTATGTCAACTCTGTCTCTTCCCCGCCACCCCACCCACACGCACACAAATATACTTCAGATGCCGCAGTAAGAAGTTTGACTACCGGCGTTTACCCACCACCTCTGTGATCATAGCCTTCTACAACGAGGCCTGGTCCACCCTGCTGAGGACCATTCACAGTGTGCTGGAGACCACACCTGCCGTCCTGCTGAAAGAGATCATCCTCATTGATGACTTCAGTGACCGAGGTCAGACACTCAACATCAATAAATAAACCAGTGTGTTGTGGTTTTTTGTCTGTAAAAATAAAACTGACAGAAGAAGAAGTCTTTCAAGCTCAGAAAGACTTGGCCTAGTTTACAGTGAACAAACCAAACCTCGACTGTGCTTTGATTTTGTCACACTGACAACATACAAGGGAATAAGTCAAGCAGGACTCTGCTATATATAGAAATAAGATGCTATCTATGTAGTGGTGAACACATAATGCCTCTCCATGTATTCTGAAAACAATTAAGAAAACAAGTCAGGACACATTCCTTTAATGATGGAATGATGTCTAGAATTACTGCAGGCTGTACTGGAAGCGGTTGGCTTTTCATTTTGTTATTTTTTAAAGGTTATGTATATGTGTGTGTGTGTGTATATATATATATATATATATACACACATGGATTTTAGTAAGAAGGCTATAATTATTATTAGAAATGAGCGAGTTCTTGGCAAAGTAACTGCAAATTATTTGTCTTATTGCCTGTCAGTCTCTGCTCCAGCCTCCGTTTGTCTCACTCTTTGTGTGTGTGTCTATGTGAATTTGAGGCTTTGCTTAGAAAGCAGCCATCTATTTCCAGAACATTATTTATTTAATTTCCATATCATTCTCGAGTCTCAAATGTTGCTGCACAGTGTTTAGTTTAGTTTAGTTTAGTAAGGAAGTTCCTTCTTCATCCTGGGAACAATACATGTTACAAAAATCTTAACTCAAAGGTCCACTTACTAGCTTTTTCTGAGCTTTCAAGTGCATATCACCGTTTCCATCGGCAAATGAAATGTCAACTGATTTCTGCAGACCATGTGTTAACACTGAGAATGATACTGCTTCGTCTCAGACACTGGATATAGGAGTAGCTTGATGTCTGTCAGTCTTAATGGAATTAGTATTTGTTCCTAGCTTGTCTAGTCTGAGACATTACACCATAATGATGACTTCAGTGAGCACTGAGCTGCCATGACATCATTTCCTCTCCTCTGACCACCCTGACCAAATGGAATGCTAGAAATGCCACTCCCGAACCAGAACGGTTACTGCAGACAGACAGCGACTGGAGGACTGACAGCTTTCTCTCATGTTTCTAAGCTGGTTGAACCGGGTCTAGCCTTGTTTTGACCTCCACTGTCCTTAGCCCATAAAAGGCGTGTTAATGTTGCTCATCTGATGATGGAATTTAGGAGACTGTGAAATGAATTAATTGATGAAAGGAATTCGTCCATCAGCAAAGGTTGTAATGTCAGCAAGTGGTTCAACCATGCATTAATCCACGTTTTTCATATTAGAACTGAATCAAATTACTCAACCCATGTTTAACTTAAAAAGCAAATTTCTGAAATCATAGAAAGCTTTGACTCAACTCTGTTGCCTTTGAGTCTCTTTTAGCCAGCCTTTAGATGAACTGGTTGAGTCTCAGCCACAGTCCTCAACCCCTGGTGTGTCTGCTGGATTTGAAACCAAACAGTGCTTTGCTAATACATGAGTTATAAAAACTCAGTCACTGATGTGCTAGTGGTTGTGTGTCTGTCAAGTTGTTTAGTTGATTTTCTGCTCTCTTGTGGCCAAACATCGGTTAAAGCAGCTTTAAAGGAGAGGAAAGTTACATGTAGAGGAAAGAAAATAAGAAGAAATTAAGAGGAAATAACAAAGCTTTAATGTGTGTGTGTGTGTGTGTTATAAAAAACAGGCTACCTGAAATCCAAACTAGCTGACTACATCAGTAATCTGGATCGTGTGCGGCTCATACGGACCAATAAAAGAGAGGGGCTGGTCCGGGCACGTCTCATTGGCGCCACCTATGCTACCGGTGACGTATTGACATTTCTTGATTGCCACTGCGAGTGCGTCCCTGGCTGGATTGAGCCTCTGCTGGAAAGGTGGGTTCACCAAATTAGATGAATAAGAACACAACAAATTTAGTCTTGAATTTGAACACCTCACCATGAATATTAATCTAAATGAAAAACATTACAAAATACTAAACCAGAGTTTCATATTTTTGTGTTTGCTCTCCCTGCTTTCTGCTTGTTATCGGCCATGTTTTGTTTGTAGGATCGGCGAGAATGCCAGTACCATTGTTTGCCCTGTGATTGACACCATTGACTGGAACACTTTTGAGTTTTACATGCAAACAGATGAGCCAATGATCGGAGGATTTGACTGGAGACTCACCTTTCAGTGGCACTCGGTTCCTGAAGTGGAACGCAAGAGCCGCAAGTCTCGGATTGACCCCATCAGGTGACAGTTTGATACTTCACGAGGTCTGCTCACATGGAAGATCACTTTATCAGATTGCCACATGACCTTATTTTCCTTGTATTTTTTCCAGATCTCCTACAATGGCAGGAGGGTTATTTGCTGTGAGCAAGGCCTACTTTGAGTACCTGGGCACATATGACATGGGCATGGAGGTGTGGGGAGGAGAAAACCTGGAGCTCTCCTTCAGGGTGAGTTCAGTTTTCCTTCAGTGAGGACTACAGAGCACTTAGCCACTTAGCAATTTGAGACCAGAGTGTGGCTTTTAAAAATGTTGGGAACGAGTGACCAAAATCTCTTACTCACAGACAGAGCATCCATTGACTGAGCTTGTTTTTTTTAACAGTGATAAAAAGCAGGCAGAAAGATCAATGAATTGAGGTTTATTGGCATCACATTACAAAAGGGAATCTTTTGTTCATAGCGTAAGCCCCTGATCATTTGACTCATCCATCAAACAGCAGTCAGTGGGTAGTTGGTGTGAGAGAGACACATGTCAGTGTCAGATCACACTCAGCCCTTGCTTCTGAAACTGCATCCTGATATTGGCTGATACCTTGTTGTGACATTGGTGTCACTTTTCACTTGTTTGCGTCAATCACATTGGCTCAGATTTTAGGCTATGTGTGAGTTTGAGGCAGGAGCACGCAAAGGAAGGCGATGTAAATTGTGCGTGCATGATTTACAGTTCGTACGTGGATGCGGTGTGAAGAAGAATGGGCTCTTCCCCTGAGTGATGTGTTATGCATGTGGAAATAAAAATGCGTCTCCCTGGGACTTCCATAAATAATTTATGTTTAGCGAATTGGTTTCAAGTCTGTTTTTGGAGTGCCAAAAAAAAAAAAAAAAAACATGGCAGGGACTAAAACGCTTGGTGAATTAAGATGGACGTGAGTGTCATGTAATGGGTGTTTGGCTGTGGATATATGATAATGATTTTACCTTGTGTAATTGGAACACAGCTCAGCCAAGTATTAAGAAATACCTTGTTAACAGGTCTTCATTCTTTAAGGGTGTTTTCTTTTTGTTTTTCCATGGTGAAAGATCAAGCAGTTATACAATGCAAATTGATACCATAAATCAGCCATATTCAGATGCAGTTGGATGACTCATGGAAAACAGAGGGGGATTTTTTACGATGAGGTTGAAGGTAAAGAGAGAGTTCTAACACATCATCAGTCACCACAAATATTACCATTTTATTTGAATTAAGGTTTCTATCCTACTTAAAGGAAGGATTTAGGCTTTGATTGGATATGGACAAAAACAGTATACAAATATAATATGTGCACAAGGACTGATCCCCAGATGGAGTCATTGCTAACAACTGTTGTTTGCTGAGTTGTTTGCTGAAGTTAATATTTGCAACATACAAATTATCTATAAGTTTACTGGCAGGTAAACAAAACTCGAAGGACAGAGAAAGTCATAAATACCAGTGATAAACTTAGGTGCCTAAGTTCACCAGTTGCTGTGGCTCATCAGTTCAACACATGGTGTATAATTTACAGTGTAGCAGGTTGATGATAAACATATCTGTGCAACTTCTTATTCTCCATCATAATGTGTATAAATATATATACAAGGGATACAAGGATCAGGTAAACTTGCTTTGGGGGATTATTTAACCACAAAAATGTAGAATTTGTATTTCCCAAAATATTACAAAGGACCAGGAATATGAGGTTAAAAACATCTCATTTGTGTTATGTCATGTGTTTAACCATTTCAGGTGTGGCAGTGTGGTGGCAGCCTGGAGATTCACCCCTGCTCTCACGTGGGCCACGTGTTCCCTAAAAAGGCCCCTTATGCACGGCCCAACTTCCTCCAGAATACTGTACGAGCTGCAGAGGTTTGGATGGATTCTTATAAACAACACTTCTACAACAGGAATCCTCCAGCCAGGAAGGTAGGACACATACAAATAAAAGGAAGGGAGTTTTTAAACATTTTTTTTACCTAGACATGTTGCAGTGATGCTGACCGTAGAATCATATTTGGACAAATACACACTCACCAGGCACTGAGCTCTGTTACATGCTTGTATTTCATTCAGCTAATGCTAAACTGAAGCCTCGCAGCAATGCCATGTCCCACCAAGCAGCACCATGGTAATATGGTACAATACAAAGAGTGGTTTACCTTTGATGTTAGATTTAGATGTTGCATTAGATATGATTCACCTGTCCAGGTGTCAACATACAGTATGATGAAACACTGCCCGTGTGACTGGGTCAGCTCTGTGTGTGTGTGTGTGTGTGTGTGTGTGTGTGTGTGGGTATGTGCGAGGGGTGCGCGTGGTACGTGTGCCGTGCCTCTCAGGTTCTGAGTATTGGGCACCATCAAAAATTCATGTATCTCAGTTTCACCTATCTGAAAAAAAGTACATTATTAATGTCAGGGATCTTTGATCAAACAATAAATTACCTGGTCAGGGGGAGATTGAACACAGCACTGCCAGAGCAGATCACAAGCTCCAAATCTATTAGGCTCATGATAGGCGCAGAGCTATAGACAGTGATATTGATTTGGACTAGTACATAATCTTTTTCATTAAGTACATTTAGTCATATTGACTTGATATGTTTTTGTTTGTCGGTTGTTGTTTTTTTGTTTTGATTAGTTTTTTACAGTGTACTTTTGGGGGAGATTTATTGTGAAAAGGTTTAACTGTATCAAGAATTTTCACAGATTTAAAAACTAATTCAAATCATATTTGTTTATTGATTTTAGAAACTGCATTCTTCCATTGTCTATCCCAGCAACATTTTCCATTTAATCTGATCTAGAATGACAAGCTACAGCACTACATTTGTAACTGATACAGTTCAGTGCATCTGTGAGATCCTGTATTTACATTCCACCCTCAGGCAGTGCAAAATCATCAGGTATGAATGCTCTGGACTTTGAGTTGCTTAAGGTGGAGTTCTCCACCTCAGCAAACACAGCTATCTGAAAACGTGGTAGGCGTGACCAATCCAAACACGCCGATTGGATTTGCTGGTGATGTCAAGGTTCTGGAGTAGTCACATGTGTAGGATTCTGCCCTCATATCCAGGATGTAGATATTTACTTTTACGCCGTGACTGATTCCTTTATGTGTTTTAGGTACATCAGGAAATGTCACACGCGAACTGCAAAAGAACAATGTGTTCGTAATGAACAAAGTCAAAACCTGGAGTTGAAATGATGTTGTCAGTCACTCAGGTGTATCTGTTTTCACCCACATCTTTGGAAAAAATGACTCATGCATGGTGTGCTCCTTTTACAGGAAACCTATGGGGATATCTCAGAGCGACTGCAGCTGAGGGAGAAACTAAAGTGCAACAGTTTTGATTGGTACCTGAAAAACATCTACCCTGACCTACACGTACCTGAGGACAGGGAGGGCTGGCACGGGGCTGTGAGTGTCCGTTATCCACATCTCAATTCCATTAGCTATTACGAGTGTCAGGAGAGGGCATGATTTGGGGAAATCCTGTTGAAAGTGAGAAGGCACTACCAAGACAAACAAAGGATTTCAAACCCATTTGGACTGGGCTCAAAACTATTACAGCCCAGACACCTGGTGGAGTATTTCCCCCACCACAATGTCTGAACAAAAAAAGAAAAATCCCCAAAAGATTTCTTAGGCCTTAACATCCAAAAATCCAGCACCTCACCATGTTTGAACTTGTTTCACATTGACAGCTGTGAAATCACATTATAGTGTTTGTAACACGGGTATTATCCACAAATCTGGAATGGGATTCTTGTCCTAAATTTGTATGCACACCTACAGTATTTCTAATCTTCACATACACACGCCTACGGTATTGACGCAGAATGGCGTAACCTTAAAATATGGCATTTTCAGAGGTAGACATGTTGGCATTTTGATATGAAAGCAGGAGCGAGTAAAAAAACTGGTCATCTGTTTCATATTGATTGCTTAATAGGTGTGTGTTGGTGTGTAAAATAAGCAAACAGCGGGCCAAAGTCAGTTTTTGTTCCAGGTGATATTTTGGAGACTGTCATTTAATCAGAGGACTTAATCTACCAGGTTCAGTGGTGCTGTGCTATATGTGACCTTACAGTCTGACGTGCCTGTACAGGATGAAAACCAACCAAGAGGAACTTCTTACAGCAACTAATATAGTACAGCATTTAAATTTTTATTGTTATTTATTGCCCTCTTCTTGCCAGGTGCGTAGCTCAGGGATACATTCAGAGTGTCTGGACTATAACGCTCCAGAACACAGCCCGACAGGCGCCCACCTCTCTCTGTTTGGCTGCCATGGCCAGGGAGGCAACCAGGTACGTTAAGCATTTCACACCTCGTTTATTCTGTCTTTGTCCATCTCTCTCCATCTCTCTCATGCACGTATTCTCTCTTGTCTCAATCTCGCAACCTCTCTTGGCCCAGCAGGAGATGTATCCTAAAATGTCAGCGCTTTCTGCTAACCCTCTAAAACGAGCTGCCACAGTTGATTCACAGCAGAAAATTGCTCTCCGCTGGTGTGTCCAGCCTGACCTGAATGTAATGAAGGGAAAAAACTACATTCGGTATTCATCCACATATGCCCCAAAAATATCATGCTGTTGAATCACAGGTACTTTTGAGCTGAACGCCTGCAGCCCTGGGTGATGGATGGTCTAGCAAGCGGCCGATTATTTGTCTGTGAGGATGTATATTTAATGTTGGAGTCAGACAATAGGTAGAGCTCCTTTCTGTGAATCTCCAACCTGCTTGATATCTCTGATTACCCCACTGATGAACCGCATCAGGTGTCCCTAGTCACAAAAAGCACCATGTGTGACTGAAAATCAATGTTTGAATGGCTCCCTGCTGAAACAAAAACCTGAGGGCCCTTCACCAAATCCCTCCTGCTCCCCTCTCCCTCCCTCCTTCCCTGGCCCACATAAGAACCCACGTTCCATTTAAAAGATACATGAGCCTGGCAGCCAGAATGAATGGCACAGCCTGGGTAAATAAGTTTGAAGCCAGACTCAGGGGCCCCGAGTGAGTCTTTTATTAGAAACAACCATTACGGGCCCTGATGCACCTGAAAGATGTATGAGATGTGAAGAGAAGGATGGGGAAGTATGAAGATTGATTACCTGACCCTCCGTTTAACAGCTAGCCCAGGGATTGTTGCATCTTTTGTCCCAGTGGGCCAGGATGTTGAAACGACACCAGAGGTGGGGTGGGGGGTTGGGTTGGGTTTATGTTCACGTCCGCTTGATTGAGAGAGCCAAGGCCCCATCTTTACTGATGAGATCCCACGACATACGTGCAGACACGCCATTTAGCGGCGGCCTAGCCAGGACCTGATCCTGCAGCAGAGGAAGAGAAAAACATCCGGTAATCCTAGCAGGAAAAAACATGCCAACCTGCGCTATTGTGCTTGTTGAAGAGCTTTGTAAATAAAGAGATTATGGTGGAAAGAGAGATGTACTGAAACAATTGGAAAAGGAAGCAGAATAGTATTTCAATCTCTTAGTCACTACCACTTTTCCAGTTGGGTTGCTCTCCAGAGAAATTTCCAAATGCAAACACATTTAAACTGTATGTACGCAGCATATAGCCACATAACCAGGTCTCATTTCTGTTCCAGTATTTTGAATACACATCTCAGAAAGAGATCCGTTTCAACTCGGTGACGGAGCTGTGTGCTGAAGTGGGTGACGGACAGACATCCATTGGGATGAGGCACTGTCCTCGCGACGGGGAGCACAAGCCTCCAAGTATCGTCTGGGAGTTCAGAAAGGTAAGGATGCACACATTTACACAAATCCACGTGTGCTCATTTGCAATTTAACACACATTTCTCATCCTAACCAGTAATCTGCATTTCCTCCCTCAAAACTTTTTCAGGATGGGACCATCTACCACCCTCAGTCAGACATGTGTGTAACAGCCTACCGCACAGCAGAGGGCCGCACAGACACCCAGATGAGACGGTGCAACCCAGGAGACAAAACCCAGCAGTGGAAGTTCGAGTGGTAGGAGGAGGAGGAGGAGGAAGAGGAAGAGAGAAAGTAGCAGGAAACCTCAAGTGACCTTTTAGCATAGTGCAATTACTACAGTGGACGTTTTCTCCGCTGCTCCCAATTCTCTAGCTCCCCAAGTCTGCACTCCATTTGAATGGGAATGAGGAGCAAATAAAAGGTGGTGAAAAGTCACTGTAAGCTAATAATTCACCCAATTCAGCTCTCTGATGCCCATGTGAATGACTGAGTAACTGCAGATTGTGGCAGTGTGAATGAGAATTTCAAGGTGAGGTTTATTTGGTCTTTCTAAGGAGACCGGCTGAACTTTTAGAGTCTTTTCGCGTCGCTTTCATCAAAGTGCCTCTGCAACCAAAATGGAGTCCAGCGCACACCTGAAGTGTCATTATTGTCATGTGTTCTTACAGCAGCAACTTGAAAGTGGCGATACTGGTTTGACTGTCCAGCACATGAAGAAGTGCCTTTCAGACAACTAGAGAACTAGAGAAAAATCATGCTGCACTATGGAATGTTACCTTAATGTGCAATTAATATTGTTATTGTGGAATGACTCTGCTTGTTTCTTTAGTTGTCAACAAATAACCCTCTAAAAGATGGGCTGCTCAAAAAAAGTCATGCCAGGAATGTAAGGTCAACAGCAATTTTCTCCAGACTATCTAGATCTAACATGCTCCATCATGTGAGAGGAAAACAGGGAGAGAGCAATGTGGTCATACAAGACTGCCCCTCAATTGTATCTCGTGGAGCCAGTTTCATGGTAGAATGCTGCCTGAACAAGACTTGAAGCATTCATTAAGCATTTGCACTAAGTGCAATTTGCCCCAGAGGGCTTAGCGAGTTGACAGGAATGTTGTTATCTGTTCTTCCCTGTTGTGTAAAACTAAGAATACCCTCTAAACTCATCTTTCAGTGTGCCTTTGAAAGATTTTCATCCCAAAAAGAACTTGTTTGTGCCGAAATGAAACGTGCCAGTGGATGTCAAATGTATTTAGAGCGAGCGTTGTAAATGCTAAAATCTAAAACAGCACTGGCTTGATGCACTTGATTTTATTTAGTCACAAAAAGCCTTAAAAGGAGCGCCTGTTTAATTTAATCTTTCAACTTGGCTGTGCCAGAATGTTTTGTTAAGACTCCTGTGTGTAAACTGTACTTGAAACAGCATCAGAAACACTCTTTTTTGTTTTTTTGTTTTGTTTTTGTTTTGTTTTTTTCCACTGAAGACCCCGTCAGCGTTTCTACTGGGATGTGAGGACAGAGAGCTCCGGTGTAACTGTTGTTGAAATGTTTGTTGAATAGCAGCTGTATTTGCCGAAGACTGCTTATCACTGAGCAACATTTGGTCTCTGTGGTCCTTCGAAATAATGAATATGAGATATTCAGGCTAGTCAATGGATACAGTAGGTAAACATGTAAGATGGCTCCTGTTATGTGTGACCTTTGTAAATAATGTTTGAAATAAGGGACCAGAGGGGGACTGTGCTAATGTAAAGCACCTTTAAAACTACTGATAATGCAAAAGGGATGATGATGATGATGATGATGATGATGTTTACTTGATATGAAGAAGAATGTGACTGCAATGGGATGGATGATTCAAATAAGACTAAAGTTGTTGGGATGATTGAAAGAATTAAATTAAAAAACTAACCACAAATGTACATGTGTTTTTTTTTTTGTTTTTTTTTACCGTTGTCTCTACACACTCAGCATGGTGTACAGTTCAGTCAGAAATGGGAAAGCGAAATCCTTTTTTGCCATTATAAGCAATGTCAGGTACAGTAAGAATACACATATAAGCTGGTGCTTTTTTTTTTTTTTTTTTACTTTTATTGTGGCAAAACTTAAGTTAAAACATGAAACAAATGACTCTGGCATTTACTGAAAAGGTTCAACAGCCCTAATCTTCATTCCACTCAAGACATGGGTTACAGCATTCACAGTCATTTGGCACCACCTACTGGTAGAAAAGCAAATAACATCAACTAATAATGATCACTACATACATCTTTTTTAGCCTGTTATGATGGAAACCACTGAGACTGAACAGAATGAGATTATCTTAAATGTCTTAGTCCGTCTGTATTTTGTCCTCGCTGATTTCTGTGTGGGCTCAGAGAATGATGAATGATTTGGTGGAACTCATGATGTTCATCAAACAATTAATGGTGGATTTACTGTTACAGCCATGTGAGTCTGTGGTTTAATTTCAAATTTTTCACGATCCAGTCCAGTCTGGATGTCTGAGGGATAATTCTATTACATATTAAAATAACCAAATTACACTGTAAATTATAGGAATCCTCTCAGAGAAGCTCTGTCAACATCCTCTTTTAAGGTGTGGGCCTATAACTGTGGTTGTTTAACAACCTGGTGGCTTGGTTGAATGACAGAGATGGAGAGGGACTGATGGGGACTGATGCTGGATAAAGAGAGGGAAATAGAGTAGAGAACGTAAAGAGGGCCAGAGCGAGGCCCCCTGCATAAAGCCTAGCTCAGATAAGGAGCACAACAAAAAAGGGAGGACATCTAGGATCAACTGTCCGTAGCCTATATGTAGTTTACACTGCAGAGTTTTTTTTCTGATCTCTTGATGCAGCTGCTGCAGTGCTTATGTGACCTGCTACATTAAGTTTATATTCTCCATCGCCTTCACTTGATCCTTCCTCCTCCAGCACTTTTTCTTTAACTACTTTTACTTACTTTCAGTGAAATCTATAACATTCCTGGCTTTGTGTTGTTGTTACATCGCTTGCCTTAGGGTTTTCAAACTTACATTCAGTCTCTTTGTTCCTTAATACCTTAATACCTGAACCAACAAAAGACTTGATTGATCTGGTTTTACAACCTGCTCATTAGTGCTGTATTTGTGTGTCATTCCCATCTGAGTCATCTGAAGATGCATAATTCCTTTGGCAGTTTTAAACAATGGTGCACTTAAGGTTGCGCTGTTTTGGCTCCAGAGGCTGCATTCCATCTGCTTTTCCAATGATAATTATCAACAAAAGGTACACAATGTGATCTGAAGAGAGACAGACAGGATCGACCACGTCTGTACTGTGTCAGAAAAAGGTTGATCAAGGAATGTGTCCAGTTAAAAGATCTCCATCATGAAATGGGTGACTAAATTCCTCAAAATGCCTCTTCCATTGCCTGTATTAGTTTAGTTTCACATGGGTGTTTGCATTGATTATGAAATGTTTCCAATTAAAGTACTTTTATTAGGGACAGGGATTATTAAATTAAACATAGAAGTCAGATTTTGAAAATTAAGAAAACTGTGGTATATGTCTCTCTCTCTCTCTTTTTCCACATAGCACCTGCCTGTAGAGGAGTGACAACAGAGAGGATATTAAATCAGTCAAAAGGTGCATTGTTTTATCTCCCCCTTGATACATTTGCACCAAATATCTGTTGCATGGAAAATGTTATCCATCATCCGGTCCTAAATGAAAACGCCCTCATGCATTAACATTAATATTGTGTCTCTGACAGACACGACAAGCCCAGTCTACCGTGGTATATTACAACACTCCGGCTGACTTGTTGCCTTCCCGTGTCTCTTTGTAGTTTTCACAATATGGGTACTCGATCAAACAGTATGCCACTCAAATTACCTTCTCGCCTTGAATGATCGCCTTAATTATTTAGCATTTTAATTTGCTTAAACATACATTTTGTGTCAGATTTCATCTTTGGTGTCAAGAGTTTTCATATCAGTTTCATATGAGTGACAACTGGCTTCGTATGAAATAAGGCCACCGAGGTAAATGATTTCTAAGTTTAAGACCTGGGTTCTTCCGGGGTCACTAGAAGTGTTTTACCGTGTTTTTTTCCGGAAAAATGTTAAATGATAAGTGCATTGTGTAAATAAATTAAATTACATTAATTCAATTAATTCAAGTAAATTTATTGTGTTTACCTGTATCTGGGCTCACCATAAATACATTCCAATAATGCACAATGTTCAGGGGGAAAAAAATCTGGAAAAAATGTCACGTGACCCACCTTATCTACCACTATGTTACGGACTCGTAATGAATCAAATCTGACATGTGGAACATCCTACTGAAGGTCAAAATTGTGTTTATTCCTGGTAAAGTATTTCTAACTATAATTTCCATGCAAAAAAAGAGATTTGCCTGCAACTACATTAAACTTCAACTCCATTAAGTTAAAAAAAGAATGTATCGTATTTCCTGTTAACATTTTTTACCTTCAAAATGAAAGCACGAACTTTTCGTTGTACACTAGCATGGCATATCAAAATGTAGTTTTATGGCACATCCACCATACGAGAATCTTACAGCTCTTGTGAAATCAGGGGGACAGGAAAACCAGACTAAAATCTACAGTAAGTCTTTCATGTAAAACTTCTTATACAGAAACTTGCTGACAACCATGTCACAACCGAGGGTATGATTACAGCTAATGTCCTCTTGAATCAAACATTACAACCTATCCTAAAATACACGGGATGACAATAGAGAAGATATACAAAAATGACTGGATATTTTGGTTAAAGAGGTGTTTATTATATTTAAATGGTTTCATGTGACAAGTAATAGCATGGAGGTAAAGTGTAGTCTTTGCTGTGTATATGCAGACAAGGCAGACCCAAGTGCTCAGAAGCATTTACTGTGTCTCAACCATAGACAGTATATAAAAGTGTGCTACTGTACAACTAGTGCTAGTTACGATCAAATTCATGGACGGAAGTTTACTTTGAAAGTTTCGTACCGGAAATCAACATTTTTAGCTCGGCTAGCTTGACGGTTTGGCTAGAACTTCAACCACAAATTCAAGTAGCCGGGGGCAAGTTTGTCAGCAGTTGTGAGCAGAAGTAATTATTCTACAGAGATGTTTGCTGAACATAGGTTTTCACTTTCTCACTTCACTTTTGAGAAAAAACTTGACAACGCGCCCATTTAATTTCAGCACGTAGTGTTCTCGTGGAAAACTAAAAGAACCCGTGGACGGGGCTTTTTGATTTGACCTAGATTTGTTTTGTCTGCATTGGGGAGCTTCAGGTTAGGTAGCTAGCTAATCCGATGAGATAATTAATCCGAGTTTGTTAATCCTGTCTCACTTCTCCTCAGCACACCGATAAAGAGAGTTGAGGAGGAGAAGGAGGAGTGTCTTACTCCAACGTCCGCCAAAATAAACACGTGAAGGTAGCAACGCTCAGTGAGTTGGCAGTTGGACAGTTTCTATCGCGGAAATGAAAACTTAGCTTTGGCTGAAAGTATGCTGGATAAAGTTGAAGTCGTCATACAGAAACGCGACGAGGTGGTTGGAACTCAAAGGGTCACCATAGCAGCAGCAGCAGCAGCAGCAGCAGGAGGTGCCAGCCGAGTGCAGCTCCTCGGGGCATGAAACCTCAACTCAGCGGCTTTGCACCGAGGAAGGAAGCAGCGACACGATGGCAGCCTGCGGAAGAAGAAATCGACCCAAGTTATTTTTCTTCCTCTTCGGTGCCACTTTGCTGGGATACCTAATATTTTTCAGACACAACTCCGGGGACGTGAGCGGGACGAAACGACGAGAGGCCCCCGGGGAGGAGGAGGAAGAAGGGGGAGAGGTGGAAAATGAAAAGCTTAAGAAGCCCGTCTATGAGAAACCCCCCTTGGATTTAAATGCCCTGGGTGAAATGGGAAGAGCTGTCAAACTGAACCTGAACGGAGAGGAGAAAAGGAAAGAGGAGGAAAGTCTCAAAAAGAATCAGATTAACATTTATGTCAGTGACAGAGTGTCTCTACACCGCAGGCTGCCTGAAAGATGGAACCCACTGTAAGTAACTACTTGAGTGGTGTCAACCCTTACACACCAAAGAAACACTATTACCACCCTGAAATAAAGTTAAGGAGAATTTTACACAGTGTGGTCCTCACAGCAAAGTTACACAATAACTGCCACAGAGACATTGATGCTCTTAATGGAGTACTACTAAGTTATTTGCTGTTGGGGTGGAGTAACAACTGCTGATTTCCTTGTTTAAAAGTTTCCTGTTGTGTTAACTTTATTTGGTCATCATTGAGTATTTACTTAAGCAACAAAGCCTACGCTTCTGGCTTTTGCCACTATACAAGTCTGCAGTCTTAACCCTGTTACCCAGCCTCACCCCCCCCTCTCCTCTCACTCTGTCTCCTAACTGCTAAATTCTCCTTTGCAGGTGCAGAGAGCTTAAATATGATTACCGGTCCTTACCAACAACATCCGTGGTGATCGCCTTCTACAACGAGGCCTGGTCCACCCTGCTGAGGACGGTCCACAGCGTCCTTGAGACGTCCCCCGACATCCTGCTGAATGAGGTGGTGCTGGTGGACGACTACAGCGACAGAGGTACGGGCGCACCGGGAGACTGAGACATGACAGACTGATGGGCAGGCAGGCTGGCAGAGTGACAGTCAGAAAGGACAGAGAGGTTTGTCAAGAGGGACACACAAAGAGGCAGGCAGACAGGTGGCGCTCACTGGTTTGTCAGACAGGTGGAGGGGGAGGACGGTAGACGGACATTTTGGCAATAAGGAAAGCCGAGCAGATATATGGGATGGTAGTAAAGCTAATATGTGGATAAAGGGAAATCTTATACTGTGCACACTGAGCAGCAGAATTATCGTGACATCTGCGTGTTCTAGTTTCTGTTCATTCTTTGTTTCGCTTTTTGTACCCAGTTGCTGAGACACTTTAGGGAGTGGTTCAGTATTTTTTGGCTCATGATCTTATACATGAAGCAGTGCCTGCCTCTCCCACTGCTCTAACAATGGCTAGATATGCAGGGCGGTGAACGTATTAGGGATGGGCATTGTGATTACTTTTTTTTTTTTTTTTTTGGAACTTTATTTTTTATTAAAGAGAAACACAAACATTCCTTGACAACATCACAAGTTATGTATGACAGTGCTAAAGACAAAAAAAAAAAAAAAAAAAAAAACCCCTGGGGCCCAGTAAGCTGTGATTACTTTTTGAAGTCGATTAATCAAGCCAATTTAAGTCGACTAGTCGATTAGTTGTGATGTCATCGTTAAGCCGTACCCTCCACCCAAACCAAAACAATAATATGTTGTCATGTCAAGTCATGTTTTTTGCAGTGTACAGATGCACTAACTTTACCTCCCAAGCCCACTCATCAACAACACACCTCATACTAGCGGTGATGTTCTCTGCAGTGTGTCTCATCTGTGCTGCGAGTCTGGAGCACAGAACCGGAAATGTTCTGGTCAGCTGCACTCCTCCGACAACGCTAAGAGGAAGCATATCATCTGAAATCATTTAGGTCACCAAAGCAGTTATTTGTTCCTGTCGTTTATGAGACCTGTAGATAAAAACCTCCTGAACCATGAACACTGAAGGAATCCTAACCTTAAAACAAGCTAAGCATCTAGCAACAACCTGAGTTAAGGTTAGCGACAGCTCGTTCGCTTCTTCTTATTGCCGATGTCAGTTCCAGTGCTTTGCTTGCACCACACAGAGAGAAGATGCAGAAACAGAACCATAAACTTTAGTTCTGCGTCTCTATGAAGTAAAACATAAATCTCCTCCCACCCCCAACCAAATAAAAGTTAGTCAAATAAAAATTAGTCAATTCTTTAAAAAAAAGGTGTTGACTATGCTTACCGTTTCGACTAATTGATTCTTCGTGCACATCCCTAGAATGTATCAGTTAGAGAATTATGATTTTCCTGTCAGTTTTACCATCTGCTATTAAACAATAATAGCAGATTTTAATTGTTCTTAAGTGCTTGTTCATTGTGGAAGCGATTTTGAGAAAACATAACTGCTCTCAGTGCAAACACTGCCTTCACGCACACACACAGAAAATAACATGTTTTCCAGATGTATTTATTTTTGTTTACTTGTTTAATTTCCTGCAGCTCATCTGAAGGAACCATTGGAACGGTACCTCGCGGGCTTGAAGAAGGTACGTCTGGTGCGCGCCACCAAGAGAGAGGGTTTGGTGCGGGCCCGGTTACTAGGGGCGTCCATTACCACAGGCGACGTGCTGACCTTCCTGGACTGTCACTGCGAGTGTCATGAGGGCTGGTTAGAGCCCTTGCTCCAAAGGTGAGAAAACCCTTAGCAGGGGAAAAAGAAAGCACTCTTTCTCTTGAGCACTCTGTCAAATTGTGGCCCTGTGGTCAGACAGATTGTCGTTTTTTTGCACAACTGAAGTGTCACAGAGTGGAGCACTGAATCTCTACCAGCCAGTTACGGGAGTGCTGTTATGTATCTGAGTTAGACTCTGTGTGCTCAGTAACTTCTCTTCAGAGCAAGGGCAACACAAAAAATTGACACAGACACTTGAGATGAACAAATTGCTTGCTTTGTAGCTCTACCCCTCTCAGCTTTTCTCTCCTTACTCCACAAGGATCAAAGAGGAGCCGTCGGCTGTGGTGTGTCCTGTCATCGATGTGATCGAATGGAACACTTTCCAGTATTTAGGCAACTCTGGTGAACCTCAGATAGGAGGATTTGATTGGCGGTTGGTGTTTACCTGGCACCCTATCCCAGAGTATGAGCAGAAACGCCGTCGCTCACCCACTGATGTCATCAGGTGTGTCACGTGTGCAGATTTTGTGTGGATAACTTTACAGAATAAGCCTCACATTAAGACTTGTAACACAGTCAAACCTCACCTCCAGATGAGTTATGATTTATCAGATGCAAGTTAATTATTGTTTGAACTGTTCTGTTTCTCCTCAGGTCTCCCACCATGGCAGGTGGTCTGTTTGCTGTGAGAAAGGACTACTTCCATTACCTCGGGACATATGACACAGGGATGGAAGTGTGGGGAGGAGAGAACCTGGAGTTCTCCTTCAGGGTAAGAAATTATGTCATCTCCGTGTGTGTATGTTCATGTACATACACATATGCAAACTCCTATCTTTATGGAAAATAGGGTGTCTCCATGCTGACATGATATACGCACCAAGCCATAATACAAAACACAAGGCACTGAAAAGGCGGCCATATCTGGTTTACATTTACCAAGACCTGCACTATATCATGCTCCTCATTCCCTGTCAAAACCATCCTGAAAGAATTATAACTAAACAACCAGTGAAAACAAGCCAAAGAGCTTGATACTTTAATTGCAGTGAAGAATCTGAACATCCCTTTTCCTTGAATAACCACAGTATCCCAAAGGGAAGGAACCAAAAACAGCCCCTCTGTTTCCAACAACAAGGCTGTGCTTTGTGTTGCCTGATTAAATGATTGAATCATGGCTGAGAGGCTAACCAAATCCTTGTGATGATGTTATTGACGTCTCTTAGATTTGGCAGTGTGGGGGCAGCCTGGAGATCCACCCATGCTCCCATGTGGGCCATGTGTTCCCTAAAAAGGCCCCTTACTCACGGAGCAAAGCCCTGGCAAACAGCGTGAGAGCTGCTGAGGTCTGGATGGACGAATTAAAAGACCTCTTCTACCATCGAAACCCCCACGCGCGACTGGTGAGTCTGCACAGATGGTGCGCCTGTGCATGTGTGTATGTGCTTGTGGTGTCAAACACAACCAAATCTATTCTTTGTGCAGGCATTCTGGCTTATTTAATGACTTGTTTTCTTTATGAAGCATTGTGAAGGCAGTGTACTATTTGTAGCCGCACTCATCACAAAACTGTGTGATTGACTGATGACTTGATTTCAGAAGTGACACACTTTCAGTCCTGCACACATGCACAAGATCACATGCACTCCTTTCTCTCACAAAGTACACACACACACACACACACACACACACACACACACACACACACACACACACACACACACTGCACTCCCGCTGTGGTGTAAAAGCTCCACTGATTAAGTGACACTTGGGATACATGAGCGGCAGACACCCAAGGTAACAGGGGTGTCAGGGCGTTCCGGTGTGTGATTACCACCTTTCCATGTCACTCGGTGCCAATGGGTGTCACCCACCTGTCCTTGACAGGGTGAGAGTAGAGCTAACCCGTGGGGTGCCCTGCCTTTGTATGTGTGCATGCGTAGGAGGTGGCTGCGTTAGTGTGCGACAGTGTAGTTAAGAGGAGAAGCTCTCTAAACACAGATCAGGTGGCACTCATCTCTCTAAGAGGAGATAGCCTTGTCAACCTGTGGCACAGCAAACCCAATGCACCAAAGCCTCCAAAGAAGCAATGCTTGACTTAAACAGACACGTGCACATACACACTAGGCTCTCTCAACAGTTGTGTAATATATTTTAATAAATGGATTTTCATTCATATTATTTTCTAGCAATCTTATTCTGCTATTTTTGTCATTGTTTTTTTTGTTGTTTTTTTTGTCATTTCCAGCAGTTCATGAGTTTTGAGACACCTAACTGCTGATTGTGTCAAACCTTATGAGGAGATTGTTCATCTGTGTTGACACTTTGAACAGTAGGTTTGCCCAGATATTCTTTGCATATTCCTCCTGAATCTCTTGGAGCTTGCAGATATTTTCAGAGCAGAAGCTACACACTCCATTTTGCACCTTTAGGATCTGTTGGCTTACTTTGCTAGAGATACACTCAGGCAGTGAAATGTTTATTTGTGTAAATTAGCACTTGAGGTTTGGTATTGCTAGACTACACCTCCAACTTAAGTCCTGAGTTGGTCCTGAGCCAAAAATCTTGTGAACTTGAGTCAGTCTAATACATATATCAATGGATAATTTTAATATTTCCTGTCAGCCTGGCAGGTTATTACACTGTTATCCCTCCCCAGAGGAAAAAAAACAAACAGCATATTGGTGTTGCAGAATGACGGGCCACTGAAACCGAAGTTGATGAGTTACCTGTCAGTTCATGTGATTGATCTTTACAACTCTTGCTTAATAAGTAATAAGGCAGCGTGAAACCTAAATAAACTAGATTCAAAATGCAACAGTGTATCATGTTCAGGGAGGACAAAAGAGTGAATGTGGAAATATCTATAAGCATGTTTCTGTTGTTTTCACACTGCTTTTTTACTCTCATCTAATTGACACCTCTACGGCCCATTGCGTACATCGGTGACCCCTTACTGATCCGTATACTGAATTGTCATTGGGCTAGTCACCCTTACATTACTACGTTTATGTAACACCTGTACTGGCCCTTAATTCTCTCCTTATAGCCCTGATACACCGCAGTGCCCCCCACCCCACCCCACTGGCCCTCATTTCTTCTTATTGTCCACAGCGTTCCTTCCTAGCCAGTATAGTTGTCTCCTATGGAATCCTCTCTTGACCAAATGAATTGATGAAGATAATTAGAGCTGTGGGCAGTCACTGTTATTCATCATTATCCTGCAATGGCAGCTAATTTAGCAGGGAAGGTGCGGTGAGCATATACTCACTGTCTTCTTCCGATGCTATAACCCCTAGTCATGATCACATGCTTTGTATGTGTGCAAATATGTGTGAATGAAGATATTTACACACATACTGTACTACCGTGCACATAGCTCCATCCTCACTCTTGTTTTAAACAGGATGTAGAACAGTTGAGCTTGTGTTTGTTTTAGGGTGTTTGTGCTTCTGTGTGTTGTAATTATGTAGGGGTTACATGGAACAATATAGATGGTGCTGTATACCATTTCAGCACAGGGCTATACCATGAATCGTCCTCTGACTTACTGCAGCTGTTTGAGCACACACACACACAAACACACACACACAGGGTCTTTCTTTGAATATAAGATGCCATTGACTGATCGTCAGGCGATGTGTAATATCCATATTACAGTAACTCTCTTTGTTCTACAGTATTGTTTTAGATCTCAGAGTATTGAGGCAGAAAGATTGGAACCTAAAATGATGAAGTGGAACTATCATTTGTGATCTTTGTTTCTAGGAGCCTTTGGAGATGTGACAGGCGGAGACTTAAGAAGCTGAACTCGTAAGAGTGCCCAGGTGGTATCTGGATAATTTACCCGATATTCCGTCCCGGAGGATCGGCCAGGCATGTTGGAATGGTGAGAACACATCTAAGGTCACTGATGGTCAGGTTTAAATTAAATGAACTGAATTCCAGCAATTATCACCAATTTGATTGTATTTAATCCAACTGAGCACAGACTTGTAGAAAAAAGCATAAAAACATTAAAAACATGATATTTCCTTTTCCTTTCCATTAAGACTGCTGCAAGATGTTATTTTTACAAGTACCTAAAAATCTGTCTTTTCTCATTATAGCTTAAGAACGGGGAAGATCAACTACTGCTTTGACACAATCCTGTAGATGAGCATCGCCAAATTAATTGAACCAAAGAGTCATCCTCTACCTGTGTCATGGCATGGGTCGAACAGGTACTGGACGTCAATCTCTCAGACTACAGAACATACAATGTTCTGAATGTTGCCTGCAACAAAATAACTTAAGTCTGTTGTATTAAGGCATTAAAATGTCTTAATTTTTAACATTGTGGAATATCAATATTCTTCATTAGTCTCCACTTTTGCTTCAGAGCAACAGAGTCTCATGTTTTACAATCAGTTGCTGATTTTTTATAATGCACATTGGCACATTTTAAATCATTATTAATGTCACTGATACAGACTCATTTATCAAACAACAAGTTTTACAAAAGGTGCACTGAGATTTTAATTAGTTTGATTTCAACTGACCTGAAATCTTTGCTGTGTTACCGCCTTCAATGATATGGAACTGTGCCATATATTTATTTAAATGGCTCCTGAAATATCCTATATTCCTGTCCACAGTCACCTGGCATATCCACAAGCCTCATTCCCCCAATTCCATCCCCCCTTTTTATTACCCTTGTTTCTCCTCATAGCTTTCATCTAAATTTGTACTGTTTATTTTCCCTTTCTCACATTTTGTTGTATCATCTCCATACTCCCTAGTTTTTCCCATCTTCCCACGACTCCCTAT
Source organism: Lates japonicus (assembly GCA_033238685.1). NCBI lineage: Eukaryota > Metazoa > Chordata > Actinopteri > Centropomidae > Lates > Lates japonicus. The sequence continues at coordinate 498,933 of BRZM01000084.1, read as the reverse complement.
TTTCCTGTTACCTAAGACAGCACTAATCATGGTCATAAATGGCCCTCGGACTCCCTCAAGTGAGATGCAGTCCTCTTATTTCACAATAGACAGCAAGGTTGTGGCTGTACTTGCAAATCTGGGAACAGTGGACTAGATCCACCTGTCCCCGGTTAAATGATGTCGGCCTATTGTTGATACAAAGGAGAATGTATTTTCCACCACTTTTATCCTCTGTGGTTGACAGTAGTCCAAGGCTTACTGTGAAATTTACCATTGTTATTCCAGCAGCCCTCTGTGGAAGCACACTGATATTGTCTCTGTGGGCGGGCTCTGCAGTGCCTGTCTTTCTGCCTTGTAAGTGCTCTGCATGTTACAGAATCACACTTACACCACCGCACATTCATAGTCTGTGCACATAACAGCGGTAAGTGTGTGTGTGCATGTACACAAACATGCATACAAGCAGCCTCTCAGTACATTGTGTCCATTTGCTTTCTTTGCTGCATATCTTTTTCTCTGAATCTGCTCATCTGCCTTACATGCATGTACAGATTCTCAGACAGTGTCTAAAAATTCCTCCCTCCTCTTATAGCGGAAATATTGCAAAAATGAAATGCAAGTTTTCCGTCAGTTGAGTTAGTAAAGAATTTACACTTGAGTCACATACATAAAACATTGTCTTTCTTGTAATTTCTATTTTCAAGTTAGATTTAAAACTTTCATTAAAAAAAAAAACAGAATATGTCCATTTAATTTTTTGTTGACATTCCACAATTTGCATGAAAGGTTGGGTGAAACCCAATAACATCTCCTCCCACAGTTCTTTGAATTCTCCATGATGGTGAGATCCAGCTACAACCTTACGAGGAGCCTGCTGGCTGCGTTGTGGGTGACAACACATCCAGCACCCTACCCTGACCTCCAGCTGTGCAGAAAAGCGAGGCCAAGTTGTACCTGAAGATCAGAAATTTGTCTTCGAGGTAATAGGTTTATTTAGTTATCATGCCTGTATCTGTGTTATAAATCCACATTTAGCAGTTGGTAAGACGGAAGTATGGTAACACTCAAATATCTGATTTGATGTCCACAAAACCAAATTTTCTCTGATGTTGTCATTCATGGTTCCATTATTTATTACTTTCCTTCCCTTAACCTACGCTACTTCAAAATAGGTGATTATCAAACTACTTTTTCTCTCGACACCCATCAATCATCTACAAACCTCTATTATATTATGTCTCTTACTAATTAAAAGCACAGAATTCTTTCTTATACAAAATTCATGCTTTAATAATATAAATTCTTAATGTGTTAGTACTGGATTAAAACTAGAGCACTGAATCATAGGGTTCCCAAAATCTAATTCATTCCACAGTCAAGGTCATGTCAAGCACATTGCTGAGAGCTACTCCACAGGTGTTGGCGCTGCATGGCTGATAAGACCAGTGTGGGAGTTGTTTAGCATGTGCTCAGTGTAGTTACACTGGACAGTGCCAAGTGCCAAAGCTAAACTGCACTCTATAAATGTACATAGAGCCAAGAAAGAGTGAATAGATGTAGAAGAGTGGGCATTTTGAACAATAAAGGAAAGGAGAGAGAGGGTGGAAAACAAAATGCTAAACAGAATTAAATAAAGAGAAGATCAATCAGGCCAGAATATATATTTGTAATGTTTTATAATAGTTGCTGTTGGCCATTTATTAATAATCAACATATAATTATTGTGTTTCAAATTCTGATATTACATTTCTTATATATATCTACTAATCATTCTCCAACCTGGCTGTTTCAGGGGAATGAGACTCTACTTCATGTGATGAGCCAAGTGTGTCCAACATAATAGACCAGACAGACAATGGGACACCAGCCCCCTATCCCAGCCCTGCTCACAGCCTCTTAAGTAGTTCTTGAGGAGAGAATATATTAACATCAATGCCATCTGAATATACATACAAATCTTTTTTTCGTTCAGGGCCAATATGCTTTGGGAGAGATATTAGTGGATTGAAGTGTTTTTTTGTTTTTTTTTAATATGTGTGCCTTGCCCTGAAAAGAGCCCAAAGGAGGAAGCTTCTGTGCTCTCTCCCAAACTTCAACTTTTGCACTTATTTCTTCCAACTGGATTTAATGGATCAATAGGAAATTATGCTGATAAGTACTTACTTTCTGAGGTATTTTTTAAATGTTGCTGGGAGACAGGAGCCTACTCGAATATGCATTGTTTTTCTAATCAAGGAGACGCCTGAGAATTCGCGACAACCTGCACAAACATACATACAGACATTTTTCTTATTTTTCATTTACCTACTCCACAGCTGTTGAAATCTTACAGAATGGCATCAGTTTAGCTCACATGCTTTATGCACACATGGACACACACTGAAACGCGTGTGCATCCATCTGAAAGAAAACAAGTGCTCAATACCTCTGTTATCATACCCTTTAATGAGCCGGTGGCTGGTCTCGCAGTGATTTTCGCAGTCACATCATGAAGCATTTTGGAACATTTGCATCCTCTCCTGTAGAGGGGGCCAACGCGCCTCTCTGCACTTTCCTTTCTGTCACTGTGCTTTCTGTTTGTCAGGAGGAAAGTGGGACAAATCTTCAGGTATTTTGTTAAGAACCTTTTCAGGACATTTTGAGTGCTTGCTTCTCTTACATACAGGTGGCTTAGAGAAAAGCTGTAGATCACAGGCATTATGCAAGTACCTTGCAAATCTTGAACTTAATCACCTAACTACTGATAACACAAGAAACTCCAGTCTTAATTCTGTTCTGCTTTTACTGAGGTAATTATGAAATGCAAATTTCAGCTGAGGTAAAATGACATGGGTCATTTGGTAGCTTTTGTAGTCATTTTTGTAAAGAGAAAACAAAAAACATTCAACAGTATATCAGCCTCCGCAGCTTCAAGACTAAATCATAGCCATATTTAATGGATTTAATTCATGTGGTGTCAACTATGTTTGTTTTAAATGATGTATTTTGTAGATGACTCTAAATTACTGTGTTATTTCATAGCGTCAATGCAGACATGTCTGAATTGTAGTCATAAATAAGTGGGAATTTATTCATATTAATGCTGGTGGGTACAAATGTATAAACACTGAAATTGCAAGATTAGGGTCCTCCTCCTCATCTTACTTGTCCACTTGGAGCCCGTAGAAAGTGCCTGATGTAAAAAAATAATAATAATAATAATTCTATTTTAAGATATCCCTTCACATTAATAGGATCATGAGGAATGCTCTTGAACTGAATGTATATTATATCACACGATGAGACAGAAAGAGAGCGTTGTTGTGACAGAGTGTCTGCACACTTAGAGTACACACGCGCCCCTCCTGAAAATATGCACAGGCGAGGAGGCATTCCCTTGAGTGAATGCATATTACTCTGGTGGGTTGTACTGATTTCTGCACAGTGCCTCTGGTTCTATCCGTCAGACTTAGACGACTATAGATCCTTCTGTTCAGAGCCGTGGTCACTCCTGTGGCTGCCCCTCAGGCTATGCTGAGGGAATAACGGTGGTGGTGGGGGGGGGCAGAGACACAGCGGAGGAGTAGACAGTTGTTGGTGTCTCCAGAGTGCTGGCAACGGCAGATGGCTCCCTGATTGATTTTCTGGTCCTCTCCCAATTCTTTATCACCACCTCTCCCTCTCCCCGTGTCAGAGGTGTGCAGCGGAGGACTTATCTTTTGGACTTCCGCCAGCCAAATCCTCCTCAGACGAGCACTCGTACACTTGTGTGTGCTCGACGTTTGATTTATGAACGGAAGTCATCAAGAGTACAGTTTTTGACAGCAGAAGCAGATAATGGAGGAGGCTGAATGAAGCAATTTGTGACCTCTTCCTTACCATTAACCTTCACAGGCTGTTTGTCTATCAGTCTCAGTTAGGAATTGATGTTTGGGGACGATCGTACTGAAATAGATTTTTGCTATTGATTCAGAATGTATACTTACAACAAGATAAATGGGAGATGGGAAAAGGCGATTTTGTCAGTACCTCAGCTGGAACTTGAGTAGAATCACTATCCCTTCCTTTGCCAAATTTAGTGAATGTACAGTAATGTAAAATGGTGATGTTGTTGCAGGAGCATGGTAAACATCTGTGTGTATTAGCTCACTTAGTACAAGCCTAAAGATGTAAGATGTGCATTACTTATCACTCTGAACATGCATTTGCAGTTGTATTGCAGAGTGCAGAGCAGTGTAAAAGAGTATGATGAGATAGCTATACTGAGTAGGATGAAGGCATAAAATTAATTCTAAGCATATTGAAATATGGAGTAATTCCTAGGAGTTAAAATTCCCACTGGTCCAGAAAGGCTTTTGCTGGCAATATGAGTAGTACATGATTGTGGAGACAATGTGTAGTAATAGATGGAATGGACCAAATGACCAGTAGGAAGATTATGGTCAGCTTCACAAAGGGAGGGGAGGGGCAGCTGTCTAAGCACTGTCTAATGGGTCAGTGAGGCAGATGTGTGTGTGATGACAGTGCTTGATTTTGGTCTTAGTGCACCATATGCCGGGGGAGAGAGTCTTAATACCAGGTTGTTTGAAACCATTTCCAAGCCGTGCGTGGTCCCCTGGCAATCCCTGCACACTCTTGATGGCTGAGCTTTCCATGATTTAAGACTTAAGAAAAGCTGCTTCAGTGAGAATCATCCGTGAGAGATCAGTTTCACCAGGAACAGGTGAAATTGCTCTTTTAATACAGTGCTCATGCTTTATGTATCAAACACTTAGGAAGTGACAGCTTTTCCATTTCCTTCAGTTTGTGTCTTCAGCACGTGAGTGCAGTATAAATATGCTATGCTATTATTAAAAAGGCTTATTTATTGTTCTGTGCGGCCATCTGTTATTCCAGACATGTCCTGCATACAGCATATCTGGCGTTATATTGTATGCTAATTTGATATTGTACACCCAGCTGCAATAAAACTGATACCCGGCAGTTGGGGATCATATCTCTCTGGCAGGTCATATAGGGCATTTATATCAACCAAACCTGCATCGTAAACAGTGGTGATATTCCAGGGATCTGTTGGAGCACTTGAACCTGTAAAAGTGGCTGATTGCACTGTCACCCATCTTTAATGGACGAAGCACATTTTGTATTTATGATGGTAAACAATTCCCAGTGGCGACATTTTAGTTATTTAAGTGGTAAACATGCATAAATAATAATGCTGGAATTCAACACTACGTCTGGTGTGTTAATGCTGTTAGTAACTCCAGTGGCCTTATATTGTTATTAGGAAAGTGAAGGATGAAATTAACATTATTTTTGTATTTGCTGGATCCAATAAATGGACCATATCTGATGTCAGTGTACTCATTTAATTGCTGTCTTTGAGATGAAGTAAACACATAAGTAATGTTGAACATGTGTACTGCCTGTGCTTGCTCATCATGTTCTTTGTTTTTTAACGTTCAGTTTTACTTTTTTTTAAAATGTGAATCAAGATTGGAAACCTGTCACACGTCATTTATTAAAAATCGGTACTAAAAATTCTTTTGATCCCACTGTACACCGTCATTTATCCGTGAGACCGTGACTCATCTGTATCCACGAGGAGTTAAAGCAGGCTCTACATTTGTCTGTGATGGAGACGTAAATCAGAATGCTTGGAGGGTAATGAGATAAGAGGGGAGGAAAAAAAAAAAGAGTTTCTCAACCATATCTGATTGGTTTGATCACCAGCTGCTGAGTGAGATGGTGAATTGTCGCGCGCCCGCGCCAAGTCGCTCTGTTTCCCCTGGTGTTGACGCTCTGCCCTGCAGTCTCTCTCAGTTACTCATTGATGATGCTCTGCTGTTTGTTTCATAGGATATACAGGGTGAGTGTGTGTGTGTCTTTGTGTCAAAGGCATGAAAAGGGAGTGATTCACCATACATGTTAGAATTGTTTTGGTACCTTTACATTAACACCTACACTGAATGAGAAAAGGTACATTTCCATACAAGTGCAGCTTTCAATTTAAGAGCACCATGCTGCTGAAAATAATAGTGAGGAACATTTGTGTCCCACTGAAGGCACCACATGAGACAAGCTGGTCTCTCCCTAGCACAGGATGACATGCTCTGATGGAAAAACTTGCCAGAAATCTTCACATTCTGACAAATGCTGCACAGACTCCACTTGGCTGCTTCCTAGAAAAATGAGAAGCGCTGCTGCAGAAGGCTGTGATGCTGCTGTCTGCAGCACTGCCTCATCCTAATCTTTTGGGGTGCATCCCTGTGTAATATGCGGTTCAAAATAGCGCTATTTAACATTCTGAAATCCAGCAAATGCTTCCACAGAAGCGCTGTTTCGTTGTAGCTGGCCTTACGGTGTGGCACACATGCAGCACTGTAGTCTTTCACACCCCCATATGTGTCTTTAATGATAATGCAAAACAAGACTCCCCATGGTGCAAATCTTTGGAGATGCTCATGCTTCAGTTGTCAGGGAGTGAGAGGAACCATAGGAGGAGTGACACGCACGCACGTACACACACGCTGATAGGAGGCTGTTTCCACACTCCCATGTTGGTTTAGTTTATGTAATCCCCAATACCCAGAACAGCTCCAGAGCAGTGGCTGTTGGCTGCATACATTAGATGACACACTTTCACTTTCAGGAGGGACTCCAGACGGTGCAGTAAACATGTGAGGCCTAGATACAGAGATAGCTTTGCATTTCCTATGCAGCGCCACCACCTCGCATCTGATGAGGTGGATCATGCGGCGGAAAAAAGGCAGCAAGGTTTCCGTGAGGCCTCTCAGTCAGTAAATTCATTTAAATAACCATAACCAACTATTCTACAGTTCATCAGTTATGTCTGAGCAATGTAGCAGTTTTTATTTGCCGGATCATGTGCGCCATTTCCATTTGGCAGAGCTCATCACTTTCATGGAAATCAGTTTTTCCAGGAAAGCAAACTCAAACAGCAATTAACCTTGCCAGCTTTCAACACAGCAAACACTCAGAATTGTAAATGCATCTGTGAAAACACAGGCAACATCTAATGGATTCTGTGGTGAAGACAGAAGGATGAATGTAAGGTTTTTATGTTCCTAAAAAAACGCATTTGTAAAAATGGATGTGAAACCCAAATACCACAGTAACACTCAAGCACAGTGAGCATGGGAGGAATTATCTGTTGCAAATGATGTACTCAGAATTTCTCCAAATACTTAAGGGAGCGGTTTCCCAGACGTGCCTCGACTTAAAGCCTTTTTCAGCTGAAAGCCTACTTCAGTGTAGGATCAAGCTCATCTAATCCATGGGTGTGAAACCAGCCAATACAGCATCAAAGGCAGATTGCTTGTTGCTTATTTGTCTTCAGTTACCCCCACTGTGTTTTTTCACTTGAGTTGGACCTCACCAGGATCTCAATCGAGAAACAATGGTTAAAAAAAAGCCTCGGTTTCCAAAATATGATTCAGCTGAGAAGCAAGAACTGTACTTTTCACCTTCTTAAGCTCCCAAAATTCACCAACACGGCTACGGCAACACCAGAATTAACTGATAATTTGCCAACTTTTCTTACTCTCATTTTAAACATCCTCATTCTGAGCAGTTTAAACACAAGTGTGAATCATTAAAACAAGCAGATGAGAATCTTTGGTTTTGTTTATGAAGGTGATTGTGGATAATATCTCACCCTTTTCAATTACTGCCACAGCCGGAGTGTAAGCTGTAAATTGGTGGACCGCAGCTCTGTTAATGACATCAATGGACTGGACCTTGATAATGACTGACTTGTCGCTTGCTCAGACTTGCTACACAAATGATTCTGACTGTGGAGTGTTCTGTCGCGGGCTGAGGAGTACAACAGGTGGTTTCTGGCCAGCCGTCAGTCTTGATTTCATGAAACTTGAAGGACCTATTACCGAAAACCAAGTACTGTATCCTGAACATATTTGTTTGTAATGCTGGAGGTTTTTTATAATCACGATTCTCTGCATAATGTGAAATAGAAGTTTTAAAGAGAAAAGTCAGAGATCTTCATTGAAAAAAGGAGCAGTTTCTATAGAGTGGTGCAGGAATGGCCTACAAAAATCCGTCATCCCTACACCACTCTATAGATCTGCTCAATACTTTGATCACCTGACATGGTAATTTCTGAGTTTGTTAAATGATGTATAGTCGATTTTGAGGACTCTGATTATGTTTTTCTGATCTGATCTACACATTTGCATCTTTGCTGTTGCAATACATCAGAATGAAAATCTTGTGAGAAATTTATAGTGATGCCGCTGATGGAATTAATTGTGAGAAGCATTTCTGTGGTGAGAGAGAGGAGAAGGAGTCACAGCACATATCACACTTGTCTGCTATAAACCGGAGCATGTCACTCTTTCCTCTCCCACAGCAAATGGACATGGCAGAGCCTGGAAATATCAGTATGTGTTATTCCTAATGTAGATGACATGGGTTGGGATATAAATAGGAATCCAGGCAACAGTTTGTACTATGTCATCTTACTTCACGCACATGAAGTTTGCCTCTCCAGACTCTGACTGATGTTTCTCCGCTGAGTTTTCCCTCACACTCTTGTTTTCTTTTCCTGTCGGATGCAATGTTCAAACCCGTCTGAGAGCAAATCATATTTGGCAGAAATTATGTATTCTGCTAAAGAGAACACCAGAGTCGCATTGATTCACACCCCGGCAGACTGTGATTTTTCACAGCCTCCCCCAACGTAGCCTACATTGACAGAATACCTCTTTAATGTGTTCCTACGAGATAAAATGCTTCCACAGGCGATTAACCATTCCACCCCTCTCCCATTCATTTCACTTCATCAGATTACTTGATTGCTTGCCAAATGGACTGCCCCCCCCCCCCCCCCCCCCCCCCCCCCACCGCACTGTATATATTTCCTTTGGACAAATTGAGATGCGGTTGATTTATTTTTCCCCACACACTGTGTTTTTAGACATTTAGTTCAGTTCAGTCAAGTGTACCTCAGGTTTTGAGATATTATTAATCCTTTCTGACACATACGCAGACGCATCTGGCTCTGGGACACTGGCAGCAGATCCTTTGGGTCCTGTGGGTTGCGGGGTGGAGCCTCTATGGGTCTGGCTTGTTCTGGATCATCCCACAGGTGCTGGATCACATTGGGATCTGGGCAGTTTGGAGGCCAGGTCGACACTTTGGGCTCTTTGTCGTGTTCCTCAAGACAATCCTGAGCAGTTTTTGTGGTGTGGTGGGAGTGTTGTTCTGCAGAGGGAGGCCCCTGCCACTGGGGAGTGCTATTGCTATGGGGGTGTGTGCTTGGTGCTTGGTGGGGGTGTGTGCTTGGTACCACCCACCTAAACACTGCAACAGTGTTTAGGTGGGTGGTACCAACCACTTCTTATTTGCACGCACCTCATGCAGAAGGCTCAGGTGTTGTTTTTAGACACATTAGAGACTTTTGGAGAATTTTAGCTATTTGGAAATTGCTGAGTGAGATCCTGCTGCCTTGTGCTGTTTGCTCATCACTCTCCCAGGAGATGAAAGAAGTCCTCCACCTTGACGCACTCCTGATTTGGAGTGCTAAAGACATCCGACATTGCTTTTCATAGTGTGTGATTAAATTGAATTCTGTCTCCTCTTGAGGGGCTTTTTCACTTAAGGGGTGTAGTGATGCAGGTCAAATGAACAGATCCCTCGCTGTCTGGGTGTAGTCATGTGTGAATTAAACGCCTCATCGCATTGCAGAGGCAGTGTCAGCTGTGTTAGTTAATTGTGATGGTCCTCTGCATGTACAATATACACACATGAGCATGCATGAGTGTGCTGTCCATGTGCTAAAATGTGACCTGACACACCAGCTCCAGAGGTCTGTTGTCTAACCGTATGTTTTATTTTACTCTCCATTGTGCTTGAGATGCAAACGTTACCATACTCTGAGCTTATTCTGAATGAAAATGTTTCCTGCCAGGGAATTAATTACTGTAGTGTATTAATCTTATCTGCTGGTGCAGAGGCAGTGGATGAGAGAGTGGTGAGGAAAAAAGTACCAGGAAGCAGTCAAGCTCCAAGCTCAAGCATCTGAGGACTGGCTAATGTTCTTTTGAGAGAGAGGCAGTACTTAGAGTTAGCAGTTGCCAAGTCTCTCCCTGCCTCTGCATAATTCATTACCGATGTGATGATGATGATGTACTTGGTCCGACAGGCAACCAACTACCCTGGCAATGGAAATTTAACATAGATTGATGCAGAATACACATGGTATTAATCGTCTAAGTCATCGAGCTGATGCCTTATCTGGAGCTGGTGAATCATATTCATCAGTGGCTATCTGTCAATGTGGTTACCATTACTTTTACTTTCTAAATTAAGTGTGTCTGTGTGGTAAATATGAGGCTACAGTCAGAAGACAGTTTGCTTAGTTTAGCATAAAGACTGGACACAGTGGGGAAACAGCTATCCTGGCACTGGCCAGAGGTGAAAAATCCACCTATCAGCACCTCTGAAGGTCAGGAATGAACATGTTAAAATTAGTTTCACACATATACATGTTTGTTTCATTTGTGCAAAAAAAAAAGAAGTGTTTTTTCATGATATGACAGAGCTAAGCTAGCTGTTTCCCCTGTTTTTAGCTAAGCTAAACCACCTGGCTGCTAGCTGTACAGTCGCTTCATACTGACCATACAGACAAGAAAATACTATCAATTTCCCCCTCTACTTCTACGCAAGGAAGCAAATAAAATTTATTTCCCAAAATGTCAAACTATTCCTTTAAGAATTTGGTGTAGGTCACCATCAGATTAGAGGATTTTGTATCTGAGAGAAAATAGCGGTGTTATATTATTACCAACAAGCTAAGCAGTTATCAGAAATGACAAAGGTACACACTGAACAGAGGAGGAAAGGTTATGTTTATGTTTCCCTACACACACAGCAGGGATATTCCTCTGCTACAAACTCTGCCTCTTGTGGTGAATCAGTGCCAGCCTGGTTGGGCAGCGGATCACTGTGGGTGCAGAGCTCCAGTGAATGCCAGAGCATGTGGGGGTGAGGGTGGGGCTCCGGCAGTGAGCCAAGTCACTGACCTTTCCAGCGTGCTGATCGATAAGGCTCAACATCGCGGGGCTCCGGAAATCTCTCAGCAGAGAGACAAGAAGCAGAAGACTCACACTGTCAGATGATGCGCTAATTGCTTGTGGTTACTAACCTCACCTACCCCTGCTGGATGAATCTCAGTGGTAAGATTCCCTGGAGTGCGGATCCACCAAATCATATGGGGCCATGGGGCTGGTTGCTGTGCATATGTAAGGTCACATAAGGTGGCATTCATATATATACTGTACATACACAAAGTCCCAGTGAAAATACTATAATGTACCTATTTTAATACTGGGTCACATAAGCCTCGTAAATTCTGTATCTACAGACATCTGTTCTTTATCTACAGACATCTGTTTTGCAGGCTTGATGAAAAGTGTGACATAATGGTTTGTTATGAAACACAAATTGTACTTACCATTGTTTTGGATGCCCTTGCACTCCTATACTGATATGATAAATGAAAAGAAACTCAAAACATAAGCCTCCCTGGATGAGAACATCTGCTACATACACACACAAAAAAATGCACATGACAGCCTTCTCTTCACCCTGGAAAGCTAAACTACAAGGGCTCGCACTGCTCTGTATCGAGGCCCGCTTCTTTGAGTAATAGTACACCGAAGTGACAGGTGAGCAATGCTCAGTGGGGTAGTGGTATGGAAATGCTGCATGTAGGACTGCGCTCATTGAGCCTGCTTGCCGATAATGAGCCCGCAGACATGTGGAGGAGTGGCAGCGAGCAGGGCCAACTCCTCTTACTGCCTAACTCCGCTTTCATTGCCCTGCTTTCATCAAGCTCAAGTGCCACAGCTATTAGACCTTTGTGCGATGTTGAAGGGGGGGAAGCTGAATGTGCCAGCGCGGTTGGCTAGGTTACTTCCAAACTGCTTCCCACAGCAGCTCTTTGATTAACTACTCAAAATTATGATTAGCCTTAAGCATTTTGATTTTTTAAAAAACCATACTGCATGAATAAATTTGGTCCCTTTTAATTTTATTTTTTGTGTTACCTCAGAAATCCATCAAATGTGAAGGTACAAAGACCGATCAATTTACAGACACTGAGCTGATTTATTTCACTAATGTTGAATCAAATAACAGGATGACACTTCACATCCTAAATTGTAGTTCTTGTCAGTTATAATGGCAAAAGGTCTTGCACCTTTTGTAAAAGATGTATTGTACAAACAAGTGGAATTCACTGACATAGAAAGACGCGTGAACACACACATTTCCTTTCACTTTCTTTACAGTTTATTTCAGTGGACTGACTTGCTCACCACCTGTGAATGCCTTCACAATAAATTCACAACTCTTGTCCTCTGTTTCATTCTTTTGTGTCATTCTCTACTTTTGTCACTGCTTGTTTATGTCTCCTGACTCTGAACAGCATGATTATGGTGTAGAGCCATCATGGCACCTCATCATATCCACCTCTGGCATCAGCAGATCTTCCACTGGTTGCCAGAATATTAGTCTTGATGGGTGTCAGTACAGTGGCAGGTACAGTACATAGTTTTCCCTCTGTACCAACATACTTTGATGAAGCAAACACACAACAGATGCGAGACAAGGCATGGAGACACAAAATCTATTGACTGGAGGCAGCCAGTGGCGTACTATGGAGCTCCTGCCAGAGAGGAGCCGGTGAGTGAGTGGCAGGTGGCCTGGCCCCAGGGACTCCTAATGAAGAGAGTCTGCCTGCCTGCTTATCGATCCAACCACATCAGCTGCTCTGATGCCTGCATGACTGGCAGACTAGAGGGGCGTTAATGGGCACCTGGGGCACACACACACACACACACACACATACACACAGAGACACAAACGGAAGATGGAAAACGTCTTTTCAACAGGTGGTGTGTGTATGCTTGTATGGGAATGGTGGTTGGTTTGTGACAATGTGATTGCAGAGTATTTTAAAGCATTTATACACATACAGTTCACTCTATACTTGAATAGCACATCTTGATCAGCTGATTCATACCTGTATATATATCCATTTATAGGCACAGTTCCGTTATCTTTGATGTTAAACCTATTTCCTGTCTTTTGTTGAACTGTTTTACCACTGCAGGAGAGAGACAAGGCAGAAGAGATGACAGCTGCCTGCTTGTCACACTGTAACACAGCATTTCCAAGCCACTGTCCAGCATAATCTACTCACACACACACACACACACACCTACACCTCTGCCATCACAGATGCTCCTTCAAGCTCATTATTTCTGGGACTGTCAGCTTATGGCTTGTTGTATTGGCTGGGTAATGCATCTTTAAGCCCGCTATCAAATATGAATGGCTTTTCTTCCCTCATCTATCTTTCAAGGCTTTCATTTGTTAAGCTATTTGCCTGCAAAATATTTTGGATGTTCCTATTGCGAATAATGTGCTCAAGCAGCAGCAGTCAGTCTATTATAAAACTAGACGTACTGTTCTGGTTGGTTAAAATATGTTAATGTGAATGGGCTTTATAATTGTAATTGATATTAAATTTTTCATTTCATGGTGTGTGTGACATCATGATTGAGCCTGCGTAATGTACAATACCATCCTGTGTCGAGGTGTGAAGGTATAATTTACTGTGTATTTATTTATGTGTGTGTGCTTGTTCTTTTAATTATAGCTAATGTTTGTATGTGTGTCTGGGTGCGTAATGCGTGTTTTAATGAAGGCCCAAAGTGCCCAGTTAGGTAATGTATAGATATGTTTGCATGTGTGTTTGTTGGTTTGCATTTTTATAGTTTTCCAAAAGCATATAAATGAGAGGGTATACATCTTGCCTTATTCTATATTTGAACATGTTTGCATATACAGTTATAGTGTCTACATTTAAAAGAGAGTATCACTGCACATGTATTATGCAACTACAGCTGCCTGAGACAAACCTGTCCCAACATATGCGTACAAGTACATCTCTTATCGAATGGTATGATGTATAGACTGGTATATATTTAAAACTTGTGATGTCTCGATTGCTGAGCTTCTCTAGGAAAGAATATTCAAAGGTGATTAAGGAGCATCAGTTGGAAATTTCTGAGTATAAAACTTGTGTGTTTGTGAAGAGCGCTGCTAAAGAGCAAAGCTCAGGTGAGTATAAAACTGACAAGAACAGTTCACAGGTCTGGCATACAATTGCCCAGATTTCAGAGTAGCTCTCTGAGGCCTGGCTTTGAAGCTGTCCCTTTTCAGATCACAGGACTGTCCTAGATTTGAGAAAACACAGACAAGACTCCAGAAGTTGAGCAGTATTTCTGCACAGTGCACATGAACGACACCCGAACTCCACAGTCCCACATTGCGACCATTAAGGCGGCCGTCAGCATTCTCGAGCAATCACTGATCAATACACACATTGGAGCTCAGAGAGGCCTGGCATCTCCTGTGTCCATAGTACAATCACCAGTGAAGAGAAATACAAAACTATATCCCCAAGTGCTCTTGAAACACTCCATGAACCATCTTTTATCTGTGGAAACCACACCAATCAGCTCTTATATAAATCATCCAATGGCTTTTAACCTCTTAGAAGTGCAGCCATACCGTGTTTGTGGATGGAAAGTGGTTGTGTGTATATGAGTAATGCTGGTGGGGTGAGCAGGGGTGGGGTCTTGAAGCTGCAGCTGCCCCTTCCATCTCTGAGCACGTGTGTGGGGGTGACACATACATGCATCAACGTCTGTCATTAACTTGACCCAGAGAAATGCCTGGAATCCTGCTCTGCACTTCTTTTTTTCAAGCAGCTATTCTTTGTCTCTCCATCTAATTTCCCTCAATTCCTCCTTTGAACTATTTGCTCTCTCTGCCATTTCCTCTATCTCTCCTGAAAGTGTCTGTGTCACTCTCTAAGCGAGCGTCTGTACACGGGAATTTTGTGTCTGGGAAGATTGGCCACACACATGCGATAGTCACCGAGTCTGAGAACTTTGGCTGACAATGACAATGCATGTGCCTGAGCATGTTTGTCTCTGTGTAAGTCAGTATATTTGTGCTTTCTTTTGTGTGTATGTATCTCCTCATACCCACTAATTGATGACAGTTTATTAATAGTTTGGGGCTAATGTGCGATTGTGTGACTCCAGCTTTCCACTAGCTTCGTTTACCCCGCTCTTGCCACCCCAGGCTAATTACGAGCTGACGATCGACATCCGACCCCAACAGAGGCGACACATTGACATTGTCACTTCTGAGTTTAATTTAACGGACCTCTATAAACCTGAGATATGCTGTCCTCCACAGACTGCTAAATTTTGTCCATCTGCAACTGGCATGTCTAGAAACTTCATAAACCCAGATTATAAAATCTATATATATATTTATAGACTCCAGATTTCCCAGTCATTATGCTTAGAATACTGCATGTCCAAGAAGCGATTAATTAATCTCGAAATCAATAACGACAGCAGACAGTGGATTGTCCTCAGCATGTATCGTTAATTCCTCTCTCTTATGGTTTGTTCATAATTGTACATGTTATTTGGTAAATTGGGATCAACTGTACTACTCTTATGATTCCGAAACTGCAGTTGTTTCTGGCTTATGAAATTTGAACATACATAGCTCAAGAATGCCAGTTTGCAGATGTATCTTCTGACTATTAGCTGTCAGAGTGGAGATCATTTTCTCTTTTCTCATATTTCAAATCATAGTTCACACTGCATTTAGAAATCAGTTATATGCAAACCACCACCGTCTGTTACCTATATTTGCTCTAAATGCACCTCTCAACATAAACTCTATTTTAATCTTATTGCATTAAGACTACAGGCACGTGGAATAGCTGTTAAAAATGCTCCAGCCTTGTTACCTTTGTAATGCAGTTATACTGTAGATAGCGTTGGAAACATTCATTGTAAGTGTGATTATATGTAGACATAGTTCTTGCTATTACTGGGACTTGTGACAGTAATCAAAATAGTGTCCTCCTAGCTATACAACTGAAGCTCTTTTGAAGCCAGTGGCCTGCTACCTGATCTCTCTGATATTCTTGATTTAATTTCAGAATGGAACTAAGAAAGGCTGATAACCTCTTCTGACCAGGACAAATGTAGCATGCCCATTCCGATTTATCTATCAAAAAGTGCACAACAGAGGTCATCCTTACAATCAAGAGACATGCACTGTATTGCATTTTTCACAAACCTAAATCTGGTATACTACCATTGGTGTTTTATCAGTGTAGCAGCTAATTTTATTTTCTGTCTGTCCTTAAACTTGCCAGTTTGTTCCTCTCCCTGTTTTTGCATTTGACACTTTTGCAGTGATGATTACATTCAGTCACACAGCCCAGGCATCTATTTTCCTAAAGATGAATAGCAGTCACACTTTGAAAACCCCTGCGGTCTGAACAACGCTTACTGCTGTTTCAAGATATTTCCAAATTCCTCAAAAGACTCTTTTATCAAACATGAATATAAATTACAAAATTTGTGGCACAATAAGAAAATATTTACTTTTCAAGTTGGCCCTGTTTCTTAAACAAAAAGCCTGAAGTGGCCTTCCTGTTTGATGGATTAAATATGAACTATTTTCATACAGAAGCCTACATGTAAAAATACTAAAACATATGATGAAAATATAGTAATAGGCTAAATATGGGCTTCAATTCATAGCAGAGGTACCTGGATGAGTAAGGTACTTGAGTTGTTCTAGCACCTGCATGCAGATAAATAAATGCCAGCGACTAGCTCTTATGGTACCTCCCTGTTAGCAAGGCTAATGGAATAGCGCCTCAACGCGTCCTCTAAAAAGGAAGGATGTCACTTCCGGCGACCATTTTCAGTCGAACAAAAGGCGTTAACATCGCAAAAATATTGCCATTGTCGCAACACAGCAAAAAAAAACTTGCCTATGCGGTCCCGCGGGTAGCGTGTACCAGGTGGATAGAGGAGTTTTGGAGAGTTGTAACTTTGTCTTCTGAAGTGAGAGTATTTGTCAAATGACATATATGGTGTGATTTTTTATTTTGTTTAATCTTTGACAGCTTAAGTTCCTACTAAACAGTGTTTAGGGTTATGTCAGAAGCACAAACTGGAGTTAATTTATCAGTAGATTCGGCATGAGATTAAATTAATTGGTAACATTAGCTACATGGATTTGGTTACCTAACTGGTTTAATATAACTTGCTTGTCGTGACAGTAAATATTAAGGTAATTCTTGTTATGAGTCTTAGCCACGCGATTATATCAACCAATTAGTTACATAAACATACAACTGTTTGAAATATTAGCTACATGTTTATCAGCTAAGGTGTGAAAATTGATAATTATCAATAATTTGTTTCCTTTGTCCTTATTATTCATGACATTGTATGGTGAAGGTAATTCTACTGAGCAGGTGTCCTTATAGACATAATTTTATAGTAGTTTTTTTGTTTTTTTTTTTTAAAAAGGGGCAGGGATATCGGCAGGAGCCTCCCAGCAGTAGCCTCCATCTTTCTTTTGTGTGTATGTATCTCCTCATACCCACTAATTAGAGTGACAGTTTTTATTAATAGTTTGGGGCTAATGTGCGATTGTGTGACTCCGGCTTTCCCACTAGCTCGTTTACCCCGCTCTCTTGCCACCCCAGGCCCTAATTACCGAGCTGACGATCTGACATCCGACCCCAACAGAGACGACACATTGACATATTGTCACTTCTGAGTTTAGACTGGACCTCTATAAACCTGAGGATATGCTGTCCTCCACAGACTTGCTAAATTTTGTCCATCTACCTTTAAGCATGTCTGAAAACTTCATAGAGCCCAGATTATAAATCTATATATATTTATAGACTCCAGATTTCCCAGTCTCACATTATGCTTAGAATACTGCATGTCAAGAGCGATTAATTAATCTCAGAAATCAATAACATGACAGCAGACAGTGGTTGTCCCTCAGCATGTATCATTAATTCCTCTACTCTTATGGTTTGTTCATAATTGTACATGTTATTACAGTAGGTGGGATCAACTGTACACTATATGATTCAGAAACTGCAGTTGTTTCTGGCTTATGAGGAATTTGAACATGCATAGCTCAAAAGAATGCCAGTTTGCAGATGTATCTTCTGACTATTAGCTGTCAGAGTGGAGATCATTTTCTCTTTTTTCTCATGACACAAATCCTTGTGTAGTTCACACTGCATTTAGAAAATCAGTTATATACCATTACACCGTCTGTTTACCTATCTATATTTGCTCTAAATGCACACTCTCAACATAAACTCTATTTTAATCTTATTGCATTAAGACTACAGGCACGTGGAATAGCTGTTGAAATGCTCAGCCTTGTTGTAATGCAGTTATGCTGTAGATGACGTTGGAAACATTCATTGTAAGTGTGATTATGTAAGACATAGTTCTTGCTATTACTAGGACTTGACAGTAATCAAAATAGTGTCCTCCCACAGCACAGCCACAACTGAAGCTCTTTTGAAGGCAGTGGCCTACTTTACACAGTCTCCTCTGATATTCTTGATTTAATTTCAGAATGGAATAAGAAAGGCTATGATAACCTCTTCTGACCAGGACAAATGTAGCATGCCCATTCAAGATTATCTATCTAAAGTGCACAGCAGAGGTCATCCTTACAATCAAGAGACATGCTGTGTGCATTTTCTGAGCCTGGAAATCTTGAGTATACACCCTGCCGTGGTACTGTCAGTGTAGCAGCTAATTTTATTTTCTGTCTGTCAGCAAACTTGCCAGTTTGTTCCTCTCCTGTTTTTGCATTTGACACTTTTGCAGTGATGATTACATTCAAGTCACACAGCCGAGCATCTGTTTTCCCTAAAGATGAATAGCAGTCACACTTTGAAAACCCCTGCAGGTCACAGACAACGCTTACTGCTGTTTCCAAGATATTTCCAAATTCCTCAAAGACTCTTTTTATCAAACATGAATGTAAATTACAAAATTTGTGGCACAATAAAGAAAATGTTACTTTTCCAAGTTGCAGCCCTGTTTCTTAAACCAAAAGCCTGAAGTGACACTTCCTGTTTTGATGGATTAAAAATATGAACTATTTTCATACAGAAGCCTACATGTAAAAAATACTAAAACATATGATGAAAAATAATAGTAATATAGAGCTAAATATAGAGCTTCAATTCATGTGAAGTACCTGGTTAGGTAAGGTACTTGAGTTGTTCTAAGCACCTGCATGCAGATAAATAAATGCCAGCGACTAGCTCTTATGGTACCTCCTGTTAGCAGCAAGGCTAATGGAATAGCGCCTCAGCAACGCGTCCTCTAAAAGGGATGTCACTTCCGGCGACCATTTCAGTCGAACAAAGGCGTTAACGTCGCAAAAATATTGCCATTGTCGCAACGCAGCAAAAAACTTGCTTCCTGTGCGGTCCACGGAGTAACGCGTGTACCAGGTGGATAGAGGAGTTTTTGGAGAGTTCGTAACTGTCTTCTGAAGAGAGGTAAGTGTTGTCAAATGACATATATGGTGTGATTTTTATTTTATTTTTTAATCTTTGACAGCTTAAGTTCCTACTATGAAAACAGTGTTTAGGAGTTATGTCAGAAGCACAAACTGGAGTTAATTTTATCAGTAAGATTCGGCATAAGTTACGTTAGTTAAGTTGGTAACATTAGCTACATAGATTTAGTTACCTAACTGGTTTAATAACTTGCTTGGTATGCGTGACAGTAAATATTAGGGTAATTCTTGTTATACAGAGTCTTAGCCACGCAATTATATCAACCAGATGATTTACATAAGCTGGCCACAGCTGTTTGAAATGACTAGCTTACATGTTTAACCAAGCTAAGGTGACGAAAGGTGATAGTTATCAAGCAATTTTGTTTCCCTTTTATCCTTATTATTCATGACATTGTAAAGGTGGTAATTCTACTGAGCAGTGTCATATAGACATGAACATAGTAGTTTTTTTTTTTGTTTTTTTTAAAAAAAGGGGCAGGGATATCAGCAGGAGCCTCCCAACCAGTAGCCTCCATCTTCTTTGAACTCAAAGCAGTGCTTGAGAGGACCATTAATTATGGAAAACTATGAATCCTCTTTGTTTTTAGTGTTGCTGTAATTTGATGTTTGCTGCAGCCTGATTTGAAATCCTCAGGCAACCCCATTAATCCTGTGTTTCATAATGTAATCTGCATTAACTAAGTTATCATACCCCAACATACAGACCTTCTTCACAGTAATACATTTGACATGTCATAATGGGAGAAGCACAGGTGTACTAAATAACATTAATACTGAATTATGCTTTGAGGACACCTTGATATTTTGCATGCAAGCTCAGTGGAATAACTCAAATAAAATGTCTGCTGTGAAAAAGGTCTATGGTACCGTTCTCTCACAGGCCCTGGCCTGTACATCCATGTTAAAGCTGCCCAGGTGATTTTAATTACCTTGGCTGATTAGACCTCCTCTCAGGACTGAGTGGGCTTGTAGAGACTGGGCTTAATTGACATCCCCCTCACCACCTGTTAGGATAGGACAAGTAAACAATCCTGAGCTGGAGGACATTTTGACATGTTACAGCAGGAAATGCGCAGGTGTAAATAATAATGAAAATTATTAAATAAAAAGGATTCCTAACTTCCTTTAGCTGCTTCATTTTCATGGCCCTGTTAATGTTCATACTGGCTCACTGTCACACTGTCAAGGCTCACTGGAAAAATTTTATGGAAAAGTTAATGTCACTAGTAGCACCTGTGCTTTTCCTACTATGACAAGTCGAAATGTCTGCTGTTAAAAAGGCAGTACATGGGGTCTGGTGTTATCACCTAATTCTTGCATAGCTCTGTCCACCTTCAACCTGAGCCATGTCTGTTCAGCCAGAATAAGTGAAAACACTTGTGTGGATGTGGAGTGCCATGACCCCAGTACCCCATGCCCATAAGAAGGCTGTTTTCTGCTGTTTGTCCATTTTATATTTTATGTTTTGTGCTGTTTAAATTCTTGTCTTGTATTCGTAGACACCCAGTGGATGGTGAATTGATGGAGATTTGAGAAACTTTGCAGCGACCTTCTTGAACCTTTCAAGGTAAATCTTAGAGTCAGGTAGGAAAAATCTACCAGTATGGACTACTATGTCTTTAGATGTAGCAAATATTATTTAAAGTACTAAAGAGTCTGTATGCCATGAACCCAGTTTGCTTTGTAGTCATAAAATACCACATTCCATGTACATGTTTATTGTGAATAAGATGACAAGTGCAGCATTTTCGGTATGTTTCATATTTTAGCCACATTGATGACCAGCACCAGTCTTGTCCAGAGACTGTCACATGGCATATCTCACTAAATGAGGTGCCCAGACTTCTTTAGATCACAACTAAAAAAAATTGTCATTAGGAATCTCCATTTCCAAGCACCGCAACAAAGGCCAATGCGAGTCATCCCTCCTCTTTATCCCAAGGGGAAATTTCCTAGTTGACAGTCTGCAGTGTTTTCATGTTTTCCAAGCTCATAAAACATGCATTCACCACCGCCATGCGTGGAACACGCCCTGTTGAAGAATTGCTCCTCAGCTTGTTGGTATGCATGGAATCCACAGGACTGTGACTCCAGATTTTGAAACCAATTATTCAAATAGCTGCCACTGTAACTGGCAGGGCAAGCGTGTCGAGAACAAGGGAGTGGAGCATCTCAGAGATTCATAATAAAATATTCTCTGCTGTATAGTAGAGTTGTCTGCGCTGTTTTGAGATATTCCGTTGTCCTTGGTTTGGAGTTTTGAGATCAGTCATGTGTGAGATGACTCTGAAGTAAGGTGCTGATCTGGGATAAATGAAATTCTATTCTAGCTTTTACTTCTAGTGCATATGTCTGTGAGCTAAGAAGATCACAGTAAAGCTGTTTTTATGTTCAAGGATGTGGAATGATCAAACCAAGCTTCCCTAGATATGAACATAGCACAAAATAATGTTCCATTGCAGCTAAACAGGGAATTAGTGGCTGGATGAATGGATAAATGCACTAACCTTTCCTTTCCTTCACTCACACTCTTCAGGAATATTAACACAGAGTGGTGTGATCAAAAATAGTTACAAGAGACAAAGAATATTTTAGAATGAGTTTGCATCAAAGTGACATGAAGTTGATTAATTATCCATTAGGCCATTCACTTATCTGCTTATTCTGTAAACAACTCACAAAACTCACGATAAGTGTACATGGATATTTCTTCTGTCAGCATGACCGTCTGAACTATGAAATATGAGAGCATCATAAATATCATTTTTCATTCATCCTGTTGTGAATACCTGGCATTTAAAATTCATAGAGCATATTATGATGCATTGTCAGAGTTTTGGTGTGGGATGTCCTCAGGCCACCCCATTAATCTCCATTAAACAGGGACATGCCAGCTATCTCTGTGTGTATATGTGTGTGTATGTGTGGATTGGATGATGCATTTGTGAGTCTTTTCTGCATTGAATGTCAGGTGTCTGGCAGCACAGTGCAGTTAGTAGCATAAGACAAAATAATTTCATATAGTCAAATGAACACATTCAAACTACCTGAGAGTTGTTGTCTAAGTTGCTACATGATCACGGTCACTGAATCGGTCTTAATATAAAATTTCATCTGTGATTGCTCAAGTACCAACATCTGCATAATTATTTCTCTGTGCGCCCTTCATACCACACAAGTATGTTCCAATTAGTGGTGATATATTGGCTTGACATCTCGTTTAGTGAGGACAGGCAGATTGCAGAGCCATGATTGAAAGCTTAATGAATGATTCATAATCTGGAATGAAATGGACATTTTAATTTGGGCGACTGCAACAATCATTAGGTGGACATGTAGTATTTCTACATTAGAAGAAAAAACTTAACAGTTTCAATTTAGAGTTGTTGATTGATTGTACCTGTAAATGTCTGTAGGTACTGTTTTAATATAAACCATACTATGTGCTAATTAAGAAACACATTTTCAAAGCCTTTCATTACCAGTTGAATTGTAGTTGCAATTAAAGAGTTTCATTTGCTCTTGGATGCACTGTTGCACTCTACATTGTTTGTACTCTACCTCATATTTCTAGTGTGCTGCTGTCTGGGTGTTGGAGGAATGTTTTTGAGCAGGGAGGGGTGTTGTCTTGTGCGAAACAAACAGATGGGACGACAACTTGACCTACTTCTTCATCTGGACCACTCTGAATAGAAAAGAAGGATGACTATGGAGAGGGGAGTGAAAATAGCACTGTGTGATGAGTTTATTGTGTGGATGAATACAAAGTGCATAAAACACAGCTGTTTCTTTTTGATTTGCCTCACTTCTTTTTTTTAATTTATTTTAACTTTCGACTTTCAAACTTCGACCACATTTACATGCTTTCTGTACATGCACTTTGATTGCAGCAAACTTTCCTTCTGTGCCTTCCCTGGCCAGTTATTCATAAATGAACTGGGACCCAGACATACATACACAGGCCACAATCGACCAGAAATAACAAGACCCCTCTTATATTGTGTTCCTTAAGGAGTTAAGATGTCTGATTTGGGAAAATCTTTCATATAAAGGATGTGCTTGTCAGAGAGAGAGAAAGAGAGAGAGAGAGAGAGACCTAGATATTCCAGCAATCCTCCAGGGCTAGCTAGTTCCTTCGTATGTTGTGTGCATGGACCTGCTTGGCCTGGTGATGAATGACCTGTGTTTTAAGGAGCCAGGAGGGTCAGCTCTGCTCTCCATATCAACCATGACAGCTTTATACTTTAAACGCTTAATGAGGATTGAGGAAATTGGGTGTGTTATCAAAGTGGTGATTGTGATTAGGAGTATTTGCTAAGTTACATCATTATTTATTTCTTCCTGATAGAAAAGTGAATCAATCTTGATAAAAATGAAATGCTTGCAGATGGCATATGTAGCACTGCATATGCTGACATCATCCTTTGTAGGATGATTGAAAATGAAGACTTGCATCATGTCTTGCACTCTGGACTTCAGCTTGAACATCTCTCCGTGGTGTGGGAAATGCAGAGTAATGCAGTCACTTCACATCTGTGTCCACATGCTGATCATACCAAGGCAATCTTTGGGCCATGTGCCATATTCATCCTTATCTTGAACTGGAAAAAACACACTACTTTCTTATTTGTGCTTTCATCCAGGTGCTTTTTAAACAAATCCCCTTGACGCTGATTGTAATTGTGCATGTGATATAATTGCATAGGTCAAACTGTATGTGCCTCTGTTTTGAAATACAGTTGCAGCTGATGACTTGAAAGGCTTTCATATTTTTCCCACATGTGGAGAACAGTTACCCCCTGGCAGCATATTCTGTTCTCTTCCCACGCCTCTTTAACAATACCATGAATTGTGTTGCAGACTATTGCAATAATTGCCTGTTCTTCTGGACCACTGTGCCACAGGAGACAGTAATTCTTCAACACAGAGAAATTAATTAAAATGTGTATACCCTGATCTGGGGAAGTACAGGTAAAGGGCCAATATACAGTATACAACATAAATAACCCCCAACAAAACCTAACAAATCCAGCTATCTCTCTTTACACATTAAGACATATTTGGGGTTTCCTACAATGTTCTAGCAGTGCTAGTGTGTCCAATGAAACATATCAATACTAAACAGGAAAATAGAATTTTCAAAAAATGATAAAAGGACGTGTTGCAAAAATGAGTACACCCTCCAGAGAAGAAAATAAGACTTATTAAAATGTTTTTTGCTGCTAGTTAAAGGCAGTTGATCAGCAGATGAGTCTTCTGAACCATCACACTCAAACAGGTGTAACTGGTTAACAAAAGTGGTACTTAACCTACTGAATTACTCTGACTCAATGCTAACAACACTTGCACTACATGGGAGAGAATTGTCTGCAGACCTGAGAAAGTTATTTCATTGCACAAATTAGGACAAGAGAACAAGTGGATTAGAAAATCACTGTTATTAAGTCAGAACACCACAGCAAAAATTATACAGAAATGTAAAAAGTATGAACTTGTGACAAGCTCTCTGAAATGCTCAGGTTGTGGCCACAAGTTTTCGCCTTGTGATGAGGTGACAGATTTTGCTGAGAAAATTGCTGGAGAATCACAAAGCAAGTGCCTCAGAGCCGGCCTGGAGTAAGTGACCGTTTCATCTGACTCAGTAAGACACTCCCTGCACAGGAATGGGATGCATGGTTGTGTCCATGAAGGAAGCCACTGATGAAACCAAAGCACAAGAAAGCCTGTTTAGAAGACCTTTGCCAAGACCCATATTGACAAAGATAAAGACTTTTGGGAACCCATACTCCGGTTTTGACGAGACCAAAGTCAATCTTTTTGGATCTGATGCCATCTGAAACTTGTGTTACAAGAAGGAGTGGAGTAGCAAGAAATGTGTGGTTCCCACAGTGTTCATTTCTTTGGTGGTGTCATGAAATAGAATAGAATAGAATAGATCTTTATTGTCACTGTTTTCAAAACAGTGAAACACCATCAGCGCAGATAAAATATAAAATAGCCATAAATATAAAAATATAAAATGTCAAAAAAAAAAAAGATAATACAGAGGTGAGATAAAATAAAATACAGTGAAGATAAACAGCACAATGAGGTGGTATATACAGTGGTATAGTGTGTTTGACTGCTTGTGGGAAGATGCTGTTTTTCAGTCTGTTGGGCTTGGATCTAATTGTCCTGTATTTCTTCTCAGAGGGCAGGGGGAGAAGAGGTGATGTCCTTTAAAATTACAGCTGGCCTTCTTTTGAAGTTGGCCAGTGTGGATGCCTGTGAGGGTGGGTAGTGTCATACCAATGGCATGCCCATCACCACCCATTGCAGGTCCTTCCTGTTCTGTTCTGTGAAGCAGGTAAACTACACCGTGCAGCAGTAGGTCAGGAGGCTGTCTACTGCTGACCAATATAAGTTGGTTAGCAGGTGATGAGGGAGGTGAGCTTGTTTTAACTTCCTGAGGAAGTAAAGCCTCTGTTGGGCCTTCCCCACATGATGGGAGATGTGTGTGGTCCAGAGTGCTTCGCTTTTTTGAGTCCCAGATGTGGCTTTGTAGGCATGTGAGATGTTGCAGTAGACATGATCTAAAGTGTTCTCTTCCTGTCGGGAAGTTTACATACTTGTTGGAATTTGGGCACGACAGACTTCAAGTTAGCATGATTGAAGTGAACTGTCTGGTTGTTCTGACAGATGCTGGCTAAGGAGTGGTGTAGCTTCTCCATGGTTTACCTGCCGTTGGCTTGTGCTGGTACATAAACAGCTGTTATAATGACCAATGTAAACTCCCTGGGCAAGTCTGCACTGTAACATCAGGTACTCGGGAGCAGTGAGTGTCTTTCACTGTAAGGTTTGTACACCAGCTGCTATGTAGATACAAAGTCCTCCTCCTCTGCTCTCACCGCAGTTAATGGTCCTATCTGCTCTGAAGACGGTATGGCCTGCTAGTTCAATAGCAGCATCTGGAGTGTTCAGATCCAGCTAGGTCTCTGTTATTGTTATCGTGCAGTGATTCAAACTATGCAAAGTAGTTGCACCTAGTCCATTCTGTTGTTAAGTGACTGGGTGTTGGCGAGAAAAAGACTTTTAGTCTGTTAGTCTTTATTTTAGTAGATGTACAGCAAACTCTTGAAAGAGAGGATGCTACCCTCTCTCCTGACCCTGGGTCACCAGGCACTTTTTTGACATGATAATGACGCTAAGCTGTCCAAGGCTATCGCTGTACACTTAAGGAAGAGCATGGTGAGAGTGCCGCTGTGAGGCCAAGTATGTCACCCGACCTCAACCCTACTTAGCACCTGTGGGTAGTTTTGAAGAGACAAGTTGAGCAGCAGTCCCCATCAAACATCAAGGCAAGGAGGTCATCCTCCAGGAGTGGAACAGGATAGATGCGACAGCATGTCATCAACTTGTACACTCAGTGCCAAGACAGGTTAATGCAGTACTTGAGGAGGAAACACAAAGTTCTAGAATATGACATTGTATATTTAATTAGGGATACACTCATTTTTGATCTAAGCAAAGTTGATTTATTTATTACAGTTACTGATGACATATCTCTGTTGTTATTAAGTACATGTTTAATAATTTTTAGATTTTTTTTGATTGATTTATTTTGTGTTCTGTGCACATGTCAGCTGGAGGAGACAGGTTCAGCTCAGGACCATGGACAGCGCAGGGACTTCCCAGCATGGCTCGCTGTCCATGGTGCTGAAATTCTGCTGAATTTGTCGTTGAGAATCCACTGTTTCTGTTTCTGTTGTTAAGTATATTTAGGATTGTTTTACAGTGGAGAAAGTTAAACCTACAATAATAATAATAATAATAATAATAATAATAATGGTCATTTGTATACATCCTCAGTTGCAATGGCTGGATAAAGTTCACTTCTACCGTTAAAATGAACTGACATCCTCAAACAAGAACGCCTGGTGATGTCTGAACCTAACTTCAGTCTACTTTCTGGCACATTCTTATTTAACTGCTTGCCAGATGGCACTGTTTATGAGGCATTAAATCAACGCACATAGAAATAGTCCCAATCCTTTTCAGTATGTCCACATACAATATACTATTCTAAATATTTATATATTTATCACTGGTCCTGGTGGGAATTCTCTTTTCATCCTCGGTTTGACACGCACACACACAGGTTTTATGACGCTCCAGGATACTCCGGCAGGTACTGCATACGGTTACACAGCGAATCAAAGCCCAAGTTGCCCGTGGGAACAATTTCACCATCCCCTAGGGTCAGCATTTATAATGAGTCTCTAAAAATATAGCTCGAAGAAGTGTTTTTCTTTTTGATGCGATTGTTATGTGACATGCAACATAAAAGGTCTATACACATGTATACAGCCCTATATATTTTAACTAGCCTGCTCCGTGCATGTCTGAAACGTCGTCTGCCTCCTGTAACATAAAAGCCCAGTAAATCACCCTTGGCTGTCAAGCCGCTGATGAGTCTGCCCTGCTCAAAGCCTATGCAGCCTTTCCACCCGGCTGTTGTAACCCTCTCCCTCTCCCACCCCCCCCCCCCCCCGTTTCCTCTCCTCCTCCACATTCAGTGCTCCCTCTTGCGCGCACGGTGAGCAGCAGCAGCAGCAGCAACAGCAACGGCTTCAGCGCTTCTCTGACGCACCGTCGAAGATGAGCATCCCAGTCCCACAGGCTGTCAAGGAGGACTCTCTCGACATCTCCCCCTAGGACCTCTGCGGTCAAGCTTTCAGCATCAACTGCATGCGCTTTTAGTCTGTTCTCCGTATCATTTCGTTGTCTCGTAATTTGTCAGATTCGGCGCTGCGTTTGGCAGGGATGCCCGCAGTTGACATCTCTTGGCTGGGAATTTACTTCGGAGGTGATTTCGTATCCGCACCAACTGTCAACCAGTGATTGATTTCCGTCTACACTTACGGGGGCAATCTTCATGTTTCCGTGCATCCTTCAGGACATTCTTGTGCTTCTATAAGTGCTTCAAATTAAAG
Source organism: Lates japonicus (assembly GCA_033238685.1). Taxonomy (NCBI): domain Eukaryota; kingdom Metazoa; phylum Chordata; class Actinopteri; family Centropomidae; genus Lates; species Lates japonicus. The sequence continues at coordinate 470,485 of BRZM01000084.1, read as the reverse complement.
GAGAAAGGGGGGTTTGAATCAGAGGGCTGTGACAGGAGATCGTTTGGATGACGGACACCGAGAGGCAATAGCTCTCCCTCTGCAACGCAAATCTCTGCGTCCTTGGAATATTCTTACAGAGGCAGTGTTACAGAGTAGAAAGATTTTCTCAGTTTTGCAGTCATAATCCATAGGACGAGTTTACCCACTGCAGGGGCTGTTGCGGCTTTCCCGTCTGCTCTGTTCTGAAATACGATTTCCTTGACGGGCGGGCGTCTGAGCATCCCGGACGAGCCCGAATTTGCGATGCCCAAACAGTGAGAGCACGGTGGGATCTCGTTTGGTCACCCTGCACGGTAGCATGGCTCCAGCCCGGAGGGACTGCAGCGGCTGGGAGATGTTCCTCCCGACGGGATGCCTGCTCCTCTCTGTTTTGCTATTTCACCCTACCCTGGCCAAGGTGTGCAACGACCGCACCAAACACGGACAGGACAACAGCTGGTTCACCAGGGACGGTGAAAACTTGCCCATCATGGTTCTTATGCCCATGAACGAGTCGGCCCTGATGAGCAGCATCAGCCAGGGGATCGAGCCGGCGGTCCAGCTGGCCATCCAGCACATACGCGAGTCCAGGAAGTACTCGTTCTCACTCATCACCAAAATCTACGACACCGAGGTAAACATACTACAGATTTAATCCTTTCACTAAGCTGCTGCGGGTTGTCCCAGGCGTGTTTAAAACAGTTGTATATGGCTTGTGTGTGTGTGTGTGTGTGTGTGCGTGCCTGTGTCTATGTGCACGTGTGTTTACGCGCGCGCCACTGCCCCGCAGCGCTCCACACAGTGTGCGTCCAAGGGGAAACGCTGGGTTCTGCTATGTTTGGTATCTGCGCAGCCTCGCTGTTGGTGAGCATGTTTTCATTGCGCAAAAGTCAACTGCTGTCGCTTTTGCCCCCCCCCCTAAATGACAGCCGGGTGTTAGTGCCCATTACCCATGTTCGTCTATCTCGCTGCTGTCGCTGGCTTTTTTAAATTAATTTTTTTAAGTCGTGCATTTAAATGTGCCCTGGCATCAGAAGGCACTGCATCACCCGGGCACCCCAGAGCCACACTCTCACGGTCTCCCTGTATTGGACGTTTTAAATGGTTACCGCAATCTCAGGATGAAACATAGACTGTCTGATCATGCAATTGTCATTCATCGCCCTCATCCACTTGGATTTAAACTAAAACGCCGCATTCGGTCTTTTTGTAATCGTCACTTTAAAAGATGTGTGCATTACTTAAGCAGGCTTGTGCTGTAAAAATTTGCAGTCACGAATCTAGAGTATCTTTTGACGATTAAAGAGCTGGTTCTCATCGTGCCTGAAGATGGCGGTAATTGGATGTACGATTTCTTTTGACTCCTTGCACCCTCGAAAGGAGCTGAATCTCACAGCGTTCTGCTTCCAAATTAAAGATCTGTTTATTTGATAACAATAAAAACAATAATATACCACTCCAGCTGTAGTCCTGAAGTTTAGTCATACCTAAATCTCTGCAAAGTTTGACAATGTAGGCGTGTGCTCCATAATTTGTTTACACTTGAATTATTTGGCTCAGTCAACAGTACTTGTAGTGGCCTTCAAGGCTTTAGTGATTTACATGCTTTTGAGGACACAAGGCAGTTGAGGAGTTAAAAGCTGCTGCCTACAGACTTTTATGGGTGTTGATTATTTGACAGACGTGTTTAACAATCCAGTTACAAGAAAGATGTAGCTAAACTGTTTCTGTATTTATGATCTACTTTATAATCTGAGGTTTATCCAGATTTGTCCTGTTACTCTTTTGGTTTTTCCTGCCTAGCACTTAATCAGTGTACTGTATGTGCACAGGTGTGTCTGTGTGAAAGAGCACACAAATCTCTGTTGACAGAGGTAAGCCCTCACAGGCGGCATGCGCTCAGACCATGGGATTAATATGCTCTTATGAGAGTTATGATTTTGCTCCTTCTATTCCCCAGGAGAGAAAGATGAGCTGGAAACGAGAGGTCAGTGGGCCAGCCTGACATCCGCTCACTGGGAATGTCTGATAGTGATGCCAGCTTTCTAATGCTGGCAATCAATGGGAACTCATGAGAACAGTGTTATTTGATGACTTTGTGGTCAAAGGCTAAACTCTGTTAGACTGTGGCACTGCCAATCCCGTGGTATTTGACATTTGTATACAGGTCATCTGAAGATCCATGCTCTGATCATGTTTTTTGAAATGTCAGAACAAAAATATTCCATGCCCTGCACGAAAACCCTCAGTGTTTTTCCCTTAATAACAATTTTTTTCTTAGTGCGCATATACATACAGAAATATATCATCCACACCTCTCCTTATTCATTATTCTATTAGTGGCAGACCTTCCAGACATATACTACTTCTAGATGAATTGTGTTAATGAGGAACGTTGGCCAGACCTGGCCTGTTAATAACTCCCAAGAAAAAAGCACCTTGCCAAAAATTTAAGAGTATATTTACAAGCTACTGGAAATCATCTGGCACACGCTGACATGGTTAAAGTCAACAAGGGACCACAGAGAGCACTGTGAAGTGCAAATGGCAATATATTTCTGCGGCAGAATATTGTTATTATATGCACTATTTACTGAGAATAATAAAGAAACAGAGACTTTAGCGAGAGAAACACGATTGCAATAACATCTTAAGGTATGAGGAACTATTATTGTTTGTTTGTATCAGATGATGTCTGAAGTGGTCAGGGTGTCTCAACCCTCATGAGCATTTACAGGTAGAGAAGACCTTTGCCCAGGACAGGGTTATTGCTGTAGTGTTGACTATATTGGTTTTGGAGCCTCTGACATGTTTATAGGAGCAATAATATGAAGTTAGTGACGGCTGCGCAGTTAACAATTTACCATACATGTGTTCATTATACATTTATTGCCATATAATCTCTTTCTTACACATGAATAAAAGTCCTGAACACACACTTACACATACACACACATGCACACAGCTTCCCCACATACCACATGCTTATGTGAAAACAATGCATGCATCAGTGCGTTTGTTGCAGCTAGCAGTAGGCCAAGTGCTTGTGTGTTGTTTGTACACATGTGCGTGTGTGTATGTGTGGGCACTGGGATTTGGCCTGGCAGATGTAAGTAATCAGTCCCTGAGCAGAGGCTCTTTATCCCTTTATCCCCTGTCGGTGGAGCCATGGGTAGACCGAGCAGGCCCAGTCCATCCCCTGGTGGTGTGGAGCTGGGTAGTGGTGCTGATAATGGGGATGGATGGTGAGGCAGTGGGGGGGCTGTCCCACAGTGAAAGGCCTGAGAGGCAGTGCTGCTAGAATGAGGCAGTTGGAGGTTAGAAGTTGAAGAAACGAGCGCTGGAATTAGCAGATGTCCTGATGTACAGGGCTGCCTGGGATGATGAGTAATGTGGGCTAGAGTGAAACTGGCCTGATCAGGCTGAGAAGATGTTTCACTTATGTAGGCCTTGTAGGCTGGGACAGTCACCAGAATAAATTTTTTGCTTTAAAACCAGAGCATTGCAGGTAGAAAAAACTGGATGGATTATATCAACTGGGAGGCTTAGTGCCGGGCCAAGTTGGTCCTCCTGCAGCTCTAGATGTGTGAGTGTGGGTTTAGTGACCAAGGACTGATACTGTAACTCTGCAGCTTGGGATCAAAGCTTTGGAGAGGGCGAGCTGAGAAGAGGATGGAAGGAGACTTTGGGCAGTGAGGCATTCTAGGCTAAGCTCGGCAGTTCACGAGCTTATAGAGGATGTGACAGGCCCTTGAGAGGGAGAGGGCTACTCAGGGAAGATCGCTTTTTTGGGTGGATGGTGAACAGTGGTGGGCAAAGGTTGCAGAAATCATTGTTGTCAGTGTTCATGTGGCCAGTCATATCAGCCTGCTGTGTAACAGATTGAAGGGGCATGGGGAGAGAAGAGACAAAGAAAGTCTGAATCCTTTCATTGGACCTTTGTAGAAGAATGAGAGATACAGCTTTTTCCCCCTAGGTCTGACTCAAAAATCAGTTTGAATGAATGAGAGCTAACACATATTCTTTCAGATTAATTTAAGCGCGAACTGTCGTTAAGAATTGATGTGATAGCATAGTTGCGGTAAGTCCACTGCCTCTCTTGACCATCAAGCTAAACTCTTTGATTTCAGATTTATTGTTTGGGTTGTGTTGCTACAGGCCATCATGTTTACTTGAAATGGCAGCAAGCAGTTTCCTTTATCCTATTTCCACATAGTTGTCCAATCAAATAAATGCTACAATACAGTATGTCTCAAACAGTTTGGTGCCATGATCCATTCGAAAATTAGCGGTCCCACTGCTCCATTTTGCTTTAAACAGAACAACTGCTCACAGTGACAGTGCAGTTTACAGGCCACACTTAAGGTAGGTACATCTTATTGCGCTTATATACTGTGCTTATTTTACAGTTCAGTAAGATCATTACAGATTGAATATCTCATTTTTTGCCCACATTTGAACAGTTGTTTGAACTTTGAATAAGAAGTGACAGCCCTACCACCCATGCATCTGCAGTAAACACCTCTTGTTGTCAGTTGTGGAATGGGGAAGTTATTTGTGATAGGCATAAAAATGGATATGATAACATTGTGGCTGACGCCCTTTCTCAAGTGATTGTTTGCAAAGTGCTAGGATTAATAAATGTAGTATGTGTGTTTTCTATGAATGGAGGTGTTCTATCCCCCCATAGGTGAATGTGTAACTAATCAAATGTGTCAATGTGTGTTGTGTTGCTGCTTAGACTCTGTGGACCTCAGCTCTAGTTCCTCCTCCTCCCTTGTGTCTTTGGCTTGGTGGTCTGAGACTGCAGGCAATCACAGTCCATCGGAAGTCTGGGGGTATATAAAAATGGTATTGTATTAATATAGGCACAGGGTTAGAACTTGGTCATAGCTCTCTTGTAGGTTTTAGGTCACAAAAGTGTGAGAATTTTGCCCATCAGACGTTGCTGGTTAATAATTATTTTAAGTTACAGTTAACTTTCCTTTTTTGTGTGTGTTGATAGGGAGTTAGTTTTAAATTTTATGTCACTCCCTTCTCCCCTGAACCTGCTTGGTGTATACTATGGTGGACAGTCTAGTCTGAGACAGCGAACAGTTGATATCAACTCTTGGAAGCTTCTGTGATCATTTAACAGTGTAGCCATTTCTTTGAAAATCTTAAATTCAGTTAATGTACTTTGGGGAATGTGCTGCTCTTACCTTTAACTATCATGGCTTCACATTCTAGCATTCTGAAGGGAACACGTGTATTTTAAAGACAAATCAATACAACCACAAAAGACACAGAGTCTGAACGGAGATGCAGATCTTGCTCATGTACGAGTGCAGCAGATACAGTATGCAGATGGCTATCTGTCCATCCATGGACCACCATAGGCCTCCTGAGACTATGTTAGGAATGACCTATGTTCAGAGATGGTGCACAGATATGTACAGCATCAACTACTCCGCCTGCTCTCCTCAGGACTAGATGCAGCGTGTGTCTGTTGTGCGCATATAGGCGGGCCTGAAACCACTGTACAGTACTTGTTCACAGGAGAGAGAACCCCCTGAGCGTATATGGCATTCTGTCATTTTGTCGGAAAGTTACACTTCTTCATAATCATCATTCATCATGCATTATCATAATAGAGGTCAAGTGCTGCTAAACATAGGTCATAAGTCTTAGCCTAGCTGGTTCACGGTTGTTGGTCTTTTAGGGTTGAAAATTTGTAACAATACATCCTTGTTTATTGTGGAAATCATTTAAACATTTATTCAAATAAACATTTTTTACTGATCTTAGTGATTCACAAACTGCTTAGCCTCTGAGCTTTTTTGTGTAAACCATCTGACATGGGCCAAATGAAGCAGCGCCTTTGGACATCTTGCATGCCAGGGTCTCATATTGTATGCCACATATTATCTAAATATCTGACATCTACTCTGCGCTGTAGCAGTGACCGGGGGGCAACAAGATTACCTGTCACTGTTCTAGGAGGTAAATATTCAGGGATAGCAGCAAAAACTGACCTGTGACAGTCTGGGTACTCTCTGGGCATACAGAAAGTGCTGAGTCGGCTGTATCCACTGACCCGACACAGATAGTGGGGGATTGTGTGCAGCAGCCCTTCTCATAAAGAGCGTACAGGATCTCAGGGAGAATCAGAGGCGAGAGAGAAGAGATGTATGGGGTTGTGAGATGGAGATCCCAAAATAGGATTATATCATCTTCTGTGCAGGAAGAGGAAATGACAACCTCTTAATTCTTATTGGATCATAATGTAATGCCATTTCGTTGTTTCTCTAGAAATACACTAGTTAATGGCCATGAAAAAGCAATTACTGCATGCAATGAGGTATGAGCATTAGATCGATTAAAGGCTCCCAAGATCTTATGTTGTTATATCAGTAATATCGTTTGCAGGTTCATGAGTGTGGTGTGTTTATACCATTATAATGTTTTTCCTCTGATTCCTCAAATTTGACTATTCTCTTTTATAAAGTTACTAAATTGAGCACCTAGTACGCATTCTGATCAGGCTTCAGTGGCCTGGAGGAACTCAAGCAAGATAACCAAACGTGAACTTTCTTCATAAAAGAGCTCTGTGCCCTGAAGCGGCTTTGCTTAATTCTATATTGAAGACACAAGCACACATAATATAGCATGCAAACACACCCTGCACACACAGACCTGTCCCCCCATCCCCACCCACACACAACATTCACTCCCATATAGTTATGGCTGTTTTTGTAGCACCCTGCAGCACTGCCTGGTCAGGACAATGTGGTCAGTTGAGCAGTTACCGCAAAGTGTTGTTCCAGTTCAACAAAAATTGAGTCACATTATCATTGGATTGCTGTGTAGCACAAAGGTTGCTCCATCCACCTCAATATGGGGGAGTAATCAAAAATACACCTAAGCAAAACAGTTTACATCAATAATCATTACCTTACTGTGCATTTTATTTTTATGTTTATTTATATACCACTATATCTCTTGTTTACACAGTTTGCTTAATTTTGTTTGGTCAAGAGATGTAAAAATAAATCTGATGATGCACAGATCATCAAAGGCAATAAAATCGTGCCTTTTAAGTATTATTATTTTTAATAAAAAAGAGAGACATGGTAGACCTCCTGGAGCATTGTGCATCCTCACTAGTGTCAAATTCAAAACGTGTTGTTCTTTATTTCCCTGCCTCTTGCTGTACACCAATGCTTTTTTAACCACAAAAGACCTGACCTCTTGACTGCTGTTTCCTGTTTATCCCAGAGTTCCTCACAAACTTAAAATGAGAGGAAGTCAAGTTTGACTTCTCCTTCTCTGGTAGATTATTCAACATTAACCACAGGGCTAACACCTTCTTGCCTGATTTATTAACAACACAATACACTTTATTTAGTATAATATTTGGTATTCCGAGCATAAAATTCAAAAGGTGAGTTCAAGTGTATTCAAAACAAGTGGCCTTCTGTAGCTCTCCAGAGAACACCCTGCAGCACTGGAGTAGATTACAGTGTGTTTGACTGAATCATTGTTTTATGTGATATGTTGCTGAACATGAGAGGAAGAGTGTTGGCATTATCTCTTGTGGAGTCACCCTGCAGGGCCCGATGTGCTGACCAAGTCAAGGCTAATCGCGTAGGAGAGCAGCGGCTGAATTCAGTTTTCAGCACCTTCAGCAAGTCCCGTTGGTTGCTTGCAAAGCAGTCAAAATGTGCATTTGTCCATGAGTGCTGCCAGTTGGGATAGGATGGAGAAATAGCTACAGTGGATGTGTGGGCGGAAGTACTTATGTGAATCAGTGGCTGCTGAATGTGATTCTTTGAGATGGTTAATCACCACTGATCATGTTAAAATTTAGGGCAATTACACTAGGCCTTCTAAAAATTCAACACAGCAGAATGCTGTTGTTGAGAATGTCCACTGCTCAGCTGTGTTTTTCTGCACTGGTAAGTCTGCCTTAGTAAACTGACCAGTCTATTGTCACATTTGGCCCACTGAAAGGAATAACATACAGTCAAATTGCCCCATTGTCAGCTAGACTCATTCATGGTGGTCCAGTGGACTGTACTGTGATGAGCACCATCGCCAAGTGATGTTAAATTCTTGACAACTTAGTAGAAAAGGTACAGTATACATCAGTGTCAGGAAGGCAACCTCCCTTACTAAAGATAGGAATAATAATACTACTAGTATTATTTGTCGCCATCATTCTAGCATATAGTGTCTCTTCTGAAAAGATTAATACAGGTGTCTAAGACTCTGCATATGTTGTCCTGAATTCATTGCATCACTAGTACAGCAGAGTGACACGCTTGTGTAGTAAGCTTTAATGGTGGTTGTGATAATCAATTGGGTTTCAAATGAATTTATCGTTATCAAATTTTAATCTTCCTTTCTTTATTGCAGATCCTATTGTGTTTTCCCAGATGCCTCGGTAGACATCTGTTAGCCTTCTCCTCATCTTTTCTTTCTTTTCTGTGCTGTTGTCGAGTTGCACAATGACTCCCAAGGTGGTAGACAGGCTCTGGCTGCCATTAACATTAAACAAAGCAGTGCCTCTCTGATTCACAAGGCTGTACATGGTGCGAGAGGGACCTGCTGAAATCACCAGGAGACAGAATCAGGGTAGGAGGATGGATGAAGGTGGGGAGGCTAGAAATAGAACAAGAGGCCGAGACTGGGGAGAATTGAGGAGGTGGAGGTTGAGATGTAGAAGATGAAGCTGATAAGCTGGACTGAGAAAGCGGTGAAAATGCAGCTTTAAGTAGGGATTGATGAGTGCTGGCATTAGGATGAAAATCTCATCTTTATTCCTGCCGAAAATGCAACAAGATGGCTGCTGCCATGTTGGGTGCAACACTAAGTCAGTCTGTCTGGCTGCTACTGCTGGTGCATCTATAAAGCTGCCATTGATCAGCCAAGCCATTTGCTGAAACAATTAACGTGTGAATATTTATTAACTGCTATAGCTGTTTCACCTGCGACTGGAAAAATATCTTTCTAACCAAATGTGGTTTGAGCATTAGGATCGTTCGGTATTTTTTGTTTTGGTTGGTACGTGAACTATATTGCGATGTTGTAGTCTGTTTACTGAACTTGCTTTTTGTGAGCAAGATCCAGGAGAATATGTGTTTGTGTGCTTATAGTTTACCAGCCCAAGAGGTGCCCTGCTGCTGCCGCGTCTGGAAATTTCCATCACTAAAGGCTGTGTGTATGTGTGTGAGTGAGAGAGACAGGCAAAGGGAGAGTAGGTTGTATGTGTGTGATGGGCTTCAAATGTTGTAATATTGCTTCTTTTCTAATGATGTTTGACTTGCTGAAAAGCAGGCTCTCTGACCAAGTGCTACTATTCCAAGATGGCCGTTTTCAAAAGGGTGACTTGTTTTTTTACTCCAGCGTCAGCTGTTGTCAGCCATTATTATACCTTAATCCTTAAAATTTACATCCCCCTCACTCCATCACTGTCTGCTCACACTCCTCACCCCTCACACACACATTCCTGTTACTCTCACAAGCAACACATTCACCTCTGTGCCTCCCTTCTCTCCCGTGAGTAGCCAAACTGAAAGATTATCGTGGAAAGGGTGTGCTGTTGTCATTAGAGATTGGACAAATACTCTGTGCATGTTCCTGTCTATTTCACTCTCAAGGGGCCCAACACACAGAACAATAAGCAGAAGAGTCTATCCTTGTCGTCTATATAATTACATTAAAGCTCATGGTCTTAGACAAAAAAGAAGACCAACCATTGTCTTCTTGGGAAGAAGGCGGCGTGCATGTGTGCATGTGGGTGCACATGTGAATGGGGTGTGTCTGAGCATGCTCTCTTATTGAGAAAATAGTATGCTGGTACTTGAATCGTCCCACATGTACAGTATGTGTTTGACTCTTAGGGTCTCTGTGACTGTGTGTGTGTGTGTGTGTGTGTGCCTGTGCATTTGGTAATTCTGGCAGCACACCAATGTGTACACCATGATTATAGCATGTGTCGTCCTGTTCAAGGGTAGAATGTGGTTAACTCATATTCCCAGAGGGCAGACTGGCTGTCATAGCCACTGCTGAGATGTGTGGAGATAGGCAGGTGCCACAGAAGAATAATGGGCTTTCCTGGCTGTCTCTTTGTCACCATGACATACACCTACACATTTATACTTTCTTTCTTTTTTTTCTTCTTTTTTTTTTGTGATCTTCCTCCCCTCACACATACACTTACACACACACACCTAGACACACACCGTCCCCAACCACATGTCAACAGACATGTATACCCATGTAACTGGTCAACAGAGGCACTGCCCTACCTAAGCTGGCTTTAAAAAAGTAACATCTATGCAATTGTCTTTCATATATTTTATTTACCTTAGACTAAACAACGACTAACACATATTTCCTACTTATAACAATTACTTCACCAGTCAAATTACGTCTTCAAAAGGAAATATAAGAGTCCAGTTTGGTCATAGTCTTCAATATTAACTCAAATAGTGTTTGAGACCCACTTCTACACACTACTACTGATGGTTGATTCTACACGTGTTCTATACTAATACAATATCGTTCCTGAAGCCTTTCTTTGTTTATACATCCCAACACATATTCATTTATTCACTAACGACCTCCAAGAGAATCACTCTCATTAGGTGAAATATTCAACACACTCAGCAGTGGACCCTGTAATGGGCTTTCTCATATTTAAAAAAGCCATTAAACTATTAAACAATAAGATGAAAACTGAACTATCTATAATATATTGCAATGATGAGTTCAGAACTGTAATAATCCTTTAAAATTGCCAAATTTTCCTCATCAAAAAGTAAATGAATCCAATATTTACACAGCAGTTTTAAGATTACACGTTTATTATATCTCATATAAATGATCCGACTGATCAACTGGTGTATCTAATGGTAGCAGTTCTAACTATCACACATTTCACCCTCTTGGGCTCTACTTTGTCTGCCACAGGTTTGCTTTCGGGATATCAAGACAGGTCATTGTCAGTGCATTTCTCCTGTCCTTCTCCTAGAAGAGATGCTCAGCTGAGGGAGGCGATTATACAGTTTCAGTGAAACTGATAAGGACCTTCACAGAAGCACCTAACCGAGGCTTCTGGCCTTCAGTTATTATTTTACAATATTTGGATTTAGCCATTAAAACTTCCTTGAGCAATATCTCATGCTTTTGTGCTCATCCAACTGTAAGGAAACAAACTATAATTTGATTTTGCTTTTTCCCTCTTACGGTCTGTGCCATTTAGATTTGCGATCGTCAAACATTGTAATCTGCCATGTGTTTTCCAGTACCATAGCTGACGACTACATACTAACTGTATGTTCGAAAGAGTTGTCTGTGAGTGTAACTGTTGTGATTTGTTGGTGGTAGTGAGCCTCAGCGTGCGACCATGTAGCTTTACTACCAGCTCTTTGCTCCGGCAGTCTCTGATACACATCAGACCTTTGTCCATTGCTGCCCGCTCATAGTGGCCACTGCTTCCCCATCCGTGATTGCTGGGGCCTGTTGGCGGAAAGCGATTCTGGTGAGCCATTGTGTACCAAGAGCGATAACAACAGACAGTAGAATCACTGATGCCAACCTACACACAAATATACACACACGCTCTGCCATACTCTAAGTGCTCGTGCACGATAGCAGTGGTATACACATCTGTTGTGTGCATCCAAGAACAGGCAATCATGCACCATACAATCACAAAAGCCTGTGCAATGATGATAAGAGATCATTGCAGCAAGCTCTATCTACGGTAAACAGTCCTAATCTCTGTGCATGTATGTATGTCTGTGTGTATGTGTCCGTGTGTGTTTTTGTAGCTGGATAGTTGGATAATTGGATAGTAAAACAGATTAAATTGTGCTTTCTTGTGTTGTATCAGTGGAAACAAAACTGAACATGGAGTGGGTTGCATTTTGATTTGAGCAGATGCCAATCCACAGCCCCAAACTCAAACAAACATGACTACATATCCACACACTCTCTCTCACACCATTGCACTCAGAAGTAGTTACACTGTAAATGTTACTCTTAGCTGTTCTACATGTTGTAATGAAGTCATTTCTCTCGGTTAAGACATCCCTAAATAAACTATGTCATAGGTTATAGAGCGGGAATTGTGGCTGTAAAGAGTAGTTAGTGTTACAGAGCCTGTGTCAGACTGCAGCTGATAGATGAGGTGGGGTCCTGATTGGACGGACCTGCGGCTGCCTGTCTGACTAATGAACTGTTACTGTAAGGCAGGAGCCTTTTATTGCCTTCTTTATAAGCAGAAGAGGGTACACTGATCACTTGGCCTGCTGTCCCCTTTTAATAGTCAGTTTCGTGCAATACACACACACACACACACACACTCATATGCACAGGTGTACATAAGAACACACACATACACAGGGGTTATAGTTCCCTGAGGAACTGTTGTCTCTCATGGTTATTCCCAGTAAACCAGAGGCATCTGATCGGATGACCAGGCAAGAAATTGCTGGAGCAGACAGTTTGCTAAATGGTGTATTCAATAAGATGCAGGGGCAGTGTTTGTTTCTTTTCAATAAGATCAGGCCTATCCTGGTTAACAGAATGTGTTTGGTGTTAAGCTGCAGAAGCATGCTCAGAAATCTGTAAGAACGGTAAGAGTGGTTCTTAGATGTATTTTTGACCAAATCTGCATGGTTTAGCTTTTTAAAAAAATGCTAACCTATCCAGTTGTTGGTGCTTGAACATATTGGATGCTGCTCTCCTGTATGCTCCAGTCACAAATCACTAGTGATACTGTGTTCTATTATTTCCACCTAGGCCTCACGTCGATCAGCAGTCTGGAGCCATGTTATTAAAACTATGTTGGTTTGGGCTCTTGGGCCCATTTAATCAAATTTGCAGCATGCAAACTGATATTTGCAATATGCAATCACTTGTTTGACATTTGTCACAAATAAATTACAATCTCAAGAGGCAAAAGGACCCCACAGTGCGCACTGAAGGAGACGATCTGTATTTGTATTTCGTTTCTTAAAGAGGATGAGCGCAATCATGAAATGCATTCTATGGTCTAGAGCAGGTTTTCTCCTCCTCCTTTTCCCAATAGTCAAAAAAACAAACCAACAACAACAACAAAAACAAAATGATACAAAACAGTAATTTGAATAAAAATGCATGCATTTTTTAATGTATGCATCATTAGTAATTTGTAAACATTTGTGAATAGAGATTTGTTAGCAGTCTGCATGTAGAAAAATCATTCTTTTTAAATTCATTGTTGGAGAACTAATTTGAGAATCACAATAGACAGTTTTTCATCATTTTGGGACTTGTGTCACTGATGTGAAATGTCACCATGGCACATAAACTTGTTGACTTGACATATTGTTGGGGTTTTTTTTCACCTCAAGACACCTTGAGCACCACAGCAGGACTTCAGTATTTAAAACATGAAATTTTGAAAGTTTTGTCTGACTTGTGCACATGAAAACAGAGCCTGCTAAAATCTATTTCTGTTGCATTAATCTCCAAATAATTCTTAAAACGTGAAACCTGGAAATCTTGGTTCGTAATTGACATGTGGAATGGCGACTGAGGGGGGATATATTTAGTATAATCTAATAATCCTCATCTCAGACAGTCTTATCTGGTGATAACACTATTTACATGATTAGATGCTCCTACTTCCATGCTGATTTTTGCTTCCTCCGTCCAAATACACAACAATCTTTGCCAGAAAGCAGCTCCTCTGTTCATGTTGCCCAACTGTGTGCATTGATTTCATGGCTTAAAACAGGGTGATGGCAAAGTGCCTGTTTTATTCTTCCTTTTGGGAAAGATCCAAGAGCAATTGATGCCACCCTTTTTCTGCTTCTTAAAAATGGGCAGCTTGTTGACAGTATGGATTCAACTCCACCTGAATTTCATCACTTACACGCTGTCAGTTAAATCGTATTTGAAGTAGTCTTTTCATTATATCCTGTTTTCACTGGATTTCGTCCACCACGTTTCTTTTAACCTAATGCCTTTTCCATAATGTGATGTTTCATGGTCACAATGGGGTGCTTGGGGAATGCACTCTGGGGTTTTCACCACTGCTGCCAAGACATACTGGCCGCCACTTCCCCTGCCAGCCATCTTTTATTAAACCCTTTCATTATGTTTGAAATTCCAAGGTAAAAGACCGCCAAGGGACTGAACATCACCAGCCATATTCAGCCACTTCAACACACTATATAAGATAGATAAAGCAATTAAGTTATCAAGGTAATGCATACACTATATTGAGCTCATCCAGTGACATGAGTGTGACATGCAGTTTGTCCCCCATTTTACAGTATGGCAAGAACATCCCTGCCATGTATCATTCATTCTTTTTGTACTGTTACTGGGGCTTTCATGAGCTTTTATTACCTCAGTTGTCAGTGATTGATGTGTCCAATGAACGGGGAATGCTGGTTGGGCTGATGACACCCCAAGCTGTGAGAAGGAAGGATGCCTATCACGGTAATTCAATAGAAAGCAGTTGGATAGTGAGTGAGATTTCATTATCCCACGTAAAGCAGATAATTCCAAGGGCCATCTGGACGGATGGAGGACATTACTCCTAAGGCGTATTCATATCAACATTTATATTCACATAGACAGAGCTATCACAACCCTGTGCTGATGTAATTGTAAACAAGCCATCAATTGGCCAGCACCGTGTTAGGCTAGCTATTTCTGATCTGATGGAAAGGACTCCATACTGCCAAGTGTGACATTCTTGGTGTTGCAGTAGCTTTTAGAGTAGAAAGTTTGCTAGCATCAAGCATCTGTCAAACAAAATCAAATGCTAATTTTAAACAGACACTCCCTGCCAGGGATTTTAGTTCCATTTTACAGGCTCTTTAACAGGCAAAACCAACTCTGGTCCACACTGAGCTACAGCCCATGTTACACTAATTACTATGCTTATTAGTATTCTAGTGGAACATTAGCTATTAGCATAGCCATTAAAACCATAAGGATCTCCTGTGGGGGGAAAACAGAAAAGAAAAACAGAAATGAGGCTAAAATGTATGTTTTAATCTGTGTTTATGTGGCTGTGTTGGTGCAGTTGCATTTCCACCTTTTGGCCTTGGCAGACAAATGTGTAAAGGGGGGGGGGGTCCTTTGGCAATGCTGTACTTTCTAATGTATGTAAATTGTGTGGAAAGGGGATATCAATTAGAGCTGGCAGTGAGCACACGCTGTGCATTTATTCATGAAGTTGGTAAACCTGCTAATTGTATGTACCACAGACATCCATCGTGGATGCTGTTGACTGGACTAATGCACACACAACTAATGACATGGATGCACATGATCTGTCCCACATAATGTCGTAGCTGTGATCACAGAGCCTCTCACTCACTCCACACACAAAGGTATGCAGGTGTGAATGAATGGAATGTGTGTTTCTGTGTGTTCAGAGACATCCCCTGAACTTATAAAAGAATAAGACACACAGTCCCTTGGTTGTGTGCATAAATATTTAAAGGTGGCATACTAAACAATTCTCCAGTGCTGACCTGTTGCTGGATGTAGTCTTATTGAATATATGAGTGTGCCTCATATTTACTAGATCACTGCTTTCAAGATGTATGAATAAGAATTATACATGGTCCCTGGCGGTTGTTGGCAGCCTCCCTCTACATAAATATTATCTGTATGCCCCGACTCTGTGCTGCTCTCTGCTCTGTTGACTTGCTCTTACACACAGGGGAGCTTCTATTGATTTCTAGAAGGCCTTCATGCCGGTTTCTACAGCTCACAGGAATCACATTTTCAGGAACGGACCTCCCATCTGTCATTGTGTGCAACATCCCATCTTTGTCTGTTAAATGTGTCTCTTAAAGTATGCAGTTATTTGGCTTTTTCAGTTCAGTTGCTTTTCTTATTTTCTTATTATTGTCTGTTTAAGGCCCACAAGGACTTTATAAGGGAAATTGTTGCTCGAGAAAGCAGTACAGAGAATGGAAATAACTCGTAGTTGAATGGGTCTAAAATCACTGTTTAAGTTTTAAGATTGCTTAAAATGTTTCTGTATTAAATTGTGGTGTCTGCATGTTCTTCTCACCCACTCACGCTGTCAGTGGTGTTGCATCAATGTGGGAATCAGTGTTAGCTCAGTTGTTCCTCAAGGCAGAATGTGTGACAATGATGGCAAGGGAACCGCGGGGTCACGACCATTCTTCTTTCTTTGATAGAGGGCAAATGTAAATGTCAGCGATGTCTGAAAAAGAAAGGTCCGCTACTCTCTGATGCTACACGGAATACGCTGTGACAGATGTAGTTGCAGTTGGAAGCTACAATTTATGGAGGGGAAGCTGAGAGAAGGAGAAGTAATGCTGGAAGGAGGAACAGGAAAATGAGGAATAGTGGAGAAAGGCAGAATTTAAAAAGTAATACTATTTTACTAAATGTAACATACAGTAGAATATTCTCCTGATGAGCTATTGTACTATTATTAAAAAACAAACAAACAATTGATGTAAAATTAAAATATAATATCTTTAGATTTGTGAACAAGGAAAAATGATGGTCACCATCTTTCAAGTGAAAATCCTACCCTGAATCTATTTTCTGAAAGCTGTAGTAGCCATTGATTTCTATCTAGATCTTCTGTTGACTCTATTGATCAGTCATGGTTTGCCTTAAAAGTCAGAGTTCAGATGTAACCTTTCTAAGTAATAATAACAATGATAAAAAAAGGCAATAAAGAATCAGTGAAGTACAACACTATCTCAATGATCATAGCTTGTGAAAATGTAACCATTTATCATCTATCATTCATCATTGGTTTCTGGGCCTCTACAGAAATCTAGAAATCATTTTTTTTTCTTAAAATACATAATAAAAAGGCAACGCTGCAAATTTTGAGAAGAATATTCCCATCTGTATCCCTCAAATCACTGTGGGAAGTATAGCTCTCCAGTCTGAAAGTATATGAGAAGAAGGTTTTGGCTGAAGAGGCTTGTCACAGCTTCCTCCCACTACAACAAAGGCAGACCAAGAATAATGTCATTGTGTTTTTAATTTATTTATTCATGAGCGCAATTGAAATATTAACGCAGCTGGTTAGACACTGGAGACCGAATGTCTTCAATGCTCACATCCCGCTCTACTCACCAAGGAAATTATGTTTTATTTACACATAGATTCCATCCCTCACTTTATAATCCCTGTGTTGAATGGAAATGTGTATCACAAAGGTCCCTGGACAGCTTTTCACTTCACTTCACGTGCACATGCAAAGAATTTGTCGATGATACACATTTGTTCTGTGTGTGAATTACCAGCAGTCAAAGAGAGCTGACATGTTCTTTATGGGAGAACACTTCAATAATTAAGAGGCTGAATAATGGTAAGATTGTGGTGAAAAGACGAGTGAAGAGAGTAAGAGAAAGAACAGCAGGGTTATGGAGTGAATGTGAACGTGAGGAAGATATAGAAAAAAGAGGATTTTGCAAAGGGGAGGATAGCAGTAGAACTGTACGATAGCTGGATATGACTGGTATGAGTTCAACCTGGCATGTTTACCCCTTCCTAATGACGTGAGAGTGGTGCTGGGAAAAGGTGTGTGCAGTGACAGTCAGTCACAGGCACAACATCTCTGCATCTGCCAACAGCTTGATCCGCACAGACATAGCTTATGCTTCTCCAGCACGTGGCTTAATGTTCACGCACCTACATTTCTGCATTTGTGTGTGACATTATGTGAGTTTAACTGCACAGATATCCGTCTACGCGTATCGTATGTGTGGCTGTGGGCATGTGCATGCCTCCGAGATAGTCATTTGGGGTTGCTGGCTGGGGAGCGAGAAGGAACATGACAAGTGTGCCAAGCTTGTTGCGGGGTGTTCTCAGACAGTTGGGGGGGAAACAGGCCTGCAGAGGATTGGGGCGGAGGTATGGGGGGGAGGGGGGGGTTGGGGGGTGTGAGCTGGGAAGCCATGTGCTGCTACTGTCACATGTCGTGCTTGGCATGGTAGCGGGCGAGCGACAGGCGGGCGAGGAAAACACCACCCACCGGGAACTGTGGGCGTGGGGGCTGGGTGAGCAGGATGGCAGCGGAGCTGGCGCTTCTTCCTCAGGCTTTATCAAAGGGAAAAAATAAAACACAGAGAGATGGATCTGCCACTAACAATCAGACTAGTAGCACACACTCTGTTTGTGTGTGCCACGGAGAGAAAGAAAGAGATACATACACACTCAATGTACTGTATGTATATAGTAACCTACAGTGACAACGACAGACAGATTTTTCACTTTTTCTGCAAATGTATTAAAAGAATTCAGAAATAACTCTTCTAAATAAGACATTTTATACGCTACTTTGAACTCGATGGCACCACAAGGGTTTTGGTTTCATGATCCCTCACTGCACACCATCTTAGGCTGTGTCAGATCAAATGAGAGGCCTTTAAAATTAAATAAATATAACTAAATTTTATAAGATAAAGAGTACGGTTTTAGACCTGCTCTATATGTACAGTGCCTCGAGATAACTTCTGTTGTGAATTGGCGCTATATAAATAAAATTTGACTTGACTTGACTTTAAGATAAGAAGACTTTATTTATCCAACTTGTGGGAAATTCACAACTTTAGAGAATTTAGGTATGTCCACAAATGGACACTGAAGCTGCATTGTTTTGGTTATGTACAGTAGGTCGCTGTAACACTGAAAATGATTCATTGCCAGTCTGAGGTCATGTGCGCTCTGGAACAGGTTTTTGTCAAGAACCTCTTTTGCATTTGGCCTCATCTGTCATTCCCATAACCAAGACCTGGTCCAGGCTTACAGCTGAAGAACAGTCATCCACATGGCGCAATGCTGCCATAATCATGCTTCCTTGTACTGTAAGGCCAGTACAGTATTAGCCAGCTGATAAGCAGTTTTTTGTCAGCATTTAAGTCACAGTCCTATCAGTCCTTTAAGTGCCATTAAGAAAACTGGACAAGCTTCCTTCAAACTATTTCACTAAAAAGTTGGGTTGACTGGAGCACAGCAGAGATGTTTGTTCTTCTGTCAGGTTATTCCATCTCTGCTGAGGGACTTTGAAACTGTTAACAATGGTCACTGGATTCTCATCTCCCTTTAAGGGTAAGACTGGTGTTATTCTATATCTCTTTTTCTGTCAACAAATCCAATGAAAAGACCAACAACAAATTGATCCTAGTAAGAATTATTGCCTGTAGCCAAAATGTGATACACCTTATTCCATACATCGTTGTCCAAATACCATTAACAGCACATCATGAGCCCTGTCGCACTGGGTGACATGTCCCAGTGAACATGGACACTGTAGTTTATATTAAGTCAGCCCCCTTGCAATGTCTTCCTGCTGCAATCACAAATGTGTATTAATCTGCAGCTGAAATGAACACACAGTAAAAGCACTGTTTACACCTGTTTAAGTAGTGTTAGCTAAAAACTAGTGCCCAGCTGTTATAAAGGTTTTTTTTAAATTTTTTTTTTATATAAAGATTTACATCTTCAGTAGGATAGAGTGAACTTGGCTTCCTGGATCAGTTCTGTCCATAGTAGGGCTAGGTGTTAACTCAATGACCTTCTTTCAGCGGAGTTGTATTATGTATTATTATCATATTGTGTTATTGTTTTAACACAATTATACATTTGAATTGATGTTTAAGTAAAATAATATTTTTGATCATTATGTATGTGAAGAGTTTTTAGGTAGCTCAGGTCATTGCCTTGTTTGATCATTTTCTGTATGATTTTGCCTACATTTGTTGTATTGTGATATGTATTAATAGTGGGGAAAAAAAAAAAAACGTTACCTGCTTTGAAATGCGCTGTGAATGGTGGGACCATTTTGACACGTGCGTGCATTTCTAAACAATGTCCAGTCTCATTTAGATCAAGAGACATCTCAAGTAAGATCAAAGGAAACCAGATATGTTGAGGCTCAGCGTGTGACAGAAAAGGGGGGAATACATTCAGTATGTAAATTAATTGTTTCTGCATTTCAGATTCAGCTGAGAAATATTTAAAAATGCATTATAAATATAGAGCAAGAGAGAACAGCAGAGAGATACAGCAGGATTAGGAAAATAAAAATTATTAAAGGGGAAAACAGGGAGCTTTTGAATCTCCAGTGGACACCTGGCTGTGTGTGTGTTCACGCTCTCTTGAATGTAATGTTCAACATATGTCAGTGTGCTCAGAGTGTGCGCTAACACACAGAAACACAAGGCTGGTTGCCTTGATCCTCAAGGCAACCAGCAATCCACACCCCCACACTTGTATTACAACATCCCTCGTTCCCCCTTTAATTTTGTCCTCCCCATCACTCCTTCCTTTCCCCCGTCTCCACCACCTCTACCCTGCGCTCGGTTGTGATGGATGTCTGTTGCATGCGGCATACGGCAGCCTGAAGGAAATATTCTGTCACGCATCATCATTATATGCCCAAGGACGCCTGTGTTTAAGCCAGGCACCCTAGTACTGTCATGTCCCCTGATTATTGTTCAACAGATTGATTAACCCTCGAGTGGAATCAACCATTTTTGTCATGGAGGCAGGTTGCCGCCACTCTCAGGGGGTGTCGCTTTGTAAATATTTGTCTCTTTTTCTCTTTCTCATCTCTGCTATGCATTAAACCTGTTGCACTATTGATTAACACACCCACACAGTCAATGCCTTTATGGTAATGCATCTTTTATTCACATGTGTCACAGCTAGAGGGGGTGACCGCATTAATGGGTTTTCCAGTTGAAGTTTGTATGTGGTGACAAGTGGACTGTGAAGAATTTTCTGTAAACTGTGCATTATTTATTGAGCAATGAATGCTACAGTGTGTATGGAAAGTACTGTTTATTTAAGCTAAGGAATAAATGCAAATCTAATATCAATGAATATTTTAAACATTTTACCACTTTTAACAGTTAAGTCTCAGCACACACACACACACACACACAGTGAAGGTTGCTGTTGTTGCCCGAGGATACAACATAAATTGTTTCAAAGCACAAATTTTGGTGAATAAGTTACTAAAATTTCCCTTCAGTTAAGTCGATCAATAGTTACTTACAGCAAATAAAGTCTAAATTCTGGAGTCAAAAAATATTAAATTAAGAATAATAAATAAGGCTTAAGGTGAAGATTTTGTCTATATGCCAAAAAAATCACACTACATCTAAAATATTTTGTGTGATATGATAATCAGCGAGCAGGCATTGAGGAGGTTGTGTTGTTGCTTGTTGCATGTTTGCACCCGTGCTCCAGGATCGAAAAAAGGGAGGAGAGAAAAGCGATTTCTTGGATTTAATCTGCCTCTGACTTTCTGTGAACGGAGCATTAAACTGCTCGGCAAAGTCTGAGCGAGAGTCACTCTCCATCTAATCTGCTGATTTGGCTCTTGGCGAGATTAAGGGTTATGGTTTAGAATGAATGAGAGAGAGCGAGCGAGAACAGCTGAAGAGATGAGATGACGGGGAAAAAGGGTGGATAGAGACAAGAAAGCAGGGAGGGAGGAGGGAGCTGATTAGAAGAGATGGAGGAGGGAAGAGAATGCAGAAGCTCTGAGTAGAGAGGGGAGAAAATGCTACCGAACACATGGAAGAAAAGCCTTATTCTGTCTTGATTGTCAGGTAAGATCCATGAAGTTGTGTGAATTCATTTAGAGCAATTTTAGGTGGGGTTTTCGTAATGATGGACGAGCCTCATGGGCTAGTGGAGGTCACGATGTCCTGCCCTTTTTTAATGAAGCTGTTGACAACACACTTACTCACAGCTCCCTCTCACACAGCTGAGATATGACTTAATTCTACAGGCTAAAACTGTTGCTTATATTGTCATAACCAGCAGCTTTGCACATTAGATGAGTGTAACGGTGCTGCAGGTTGTAGTGAAGATTGAAGGTGACGTAAATCAAATATGTTTTTTCTCTGCAGTTCTTGGGTGGTGGAGGTGGAATAAGGATCAGTCTCATGTAAATCAGTTCATGTTTTATTGTTGAATTATTGGAACTAAAAAAGGGGTGAGTCACACTTTCTTTCCATTTTGTCAGTCAAGAAACTAATGTCACAACCCACTGTATGACAAGTACTAGCACTTCTGTTTTCATCCTCCTCAGGCACAGATTTATCCTTGGGCCAGTTATTATTGAGACCTGCTCCCAGTGATGGATTTCGGTTTGATGTCTGAACTGAGTTGAGGGTCGTTGATTACAACTATAATTCTTCCTGTACTTCATCACTTATCCCACGCAGGCCAAACAGCTCAGGGTGGGTTCATCTCACCTCTTCCATGCTTTCAAATCCACACAGAGTGATGAACAACTCTATTTTTCTTGGGGGGATCAGAGGGACTTTCTCTACACAAACATGACACGAAAGGATATTCCTGGGGTTTTCTCCCTTGAGGATCTGTAGCTGAAAGGACTCGCAGTCAATGCCCCCCCCCCCTCATTTGACAGCCCTATTTGTCTTGCCTGGTCAAGCCTATTCATTTGGCTCACAACTGCCATAAGTACAGTAGTGGTACAGTTTATTTATAGCTCTGATTCAAAGCTCAGTCTTCTGCCTGGCTAGCAGCGCTTGCGTGCAGTACAGTGTAAATATAGCATCTCTTCTGTTACGCCCTCGCCTCTTTACATCATTTTCTTAATCTCTTTATTCTCTTTCTTTGCTTTAACCCTGACTCTCTCTCTAATAGGTGCACTTGCATGTGTGTGCATACACACTTAAACAACATGCACATCAGTACACATACACACTCACTTCCATACCCTGTAGCAGCACTGATGTCTAATTGGGCTTTCCTTCTATATTTCCTGTCAAATAATACCTTATATACACATAATGTCAGTGGGTCCTCGTGCCTTCACTTGACTTCCTCTTTCATCTAAACCCATGTGTGTGTTTAAAGAACATACAATGTATGTTCTCTCTGTGCAATATGCTGGATGTGCAAATTGCAGCGTGCATGAAAACATGAATAATGGAAACCTGTAAGTTTTCTCCCCTATCTCTCTCCAGCATGGCTGTTTGAAGCCCGGCTAATATGAAGTGTTTTTAACCTGCAGGGCTAAGAGAGGGAAACGCTCTAATGAGCTTGGATTGCTACTAAAGTGTGTGTTTTTGTGTGCGCTTGCGATTGTAAATTTGCTCTGTGTGTTGTTGTTGTTGTGTATCTTTGTATGTGTGTGCGCATCTTGTCTCGCTGTGTGTATGGAAGACAGTAGAAGATCTTTCTCCTGCAGTGCATAAACATGACAGTTATCAGGAGGGAGTCGAGTGTGTTTCTTACCTAGCTTTAGTCCCAAGTTTCATTAACTCAGTCAGTATCCTAGAGCTACGTAGAGGGAGAGAGAGAAGACCGTGAAAGAGGGAGAAGGACAAAAAAGAGGTTTCCTCTGGAGATTAAAAAGAGTAAAAAGTAAAAATAAAGACAGAGGGAGAGTTTGAAACATCGCACACACCTGAACCCAGCCGGAGGGGCCCTTTTCTGGCAGCTGAGGCTGTAGTTGTAGCGCACGCACACACACACACGCAAACAGATTGAGGCACACGCACACACCCCCAAACCCTTCCCACATACACACACACACACACACCCCTCGCCCACGCTGCTCTCACCCCCAACAAGCCGGGCCCCGTTCCACACCAGTGGCTAAAAAGACGGGGAGCGCAGCTGACACTTGTGCCGAGGAGAGGAAGAGCAAACGCAGCCAGCTCCCCCTCCTCTCTCTCCTCTCCTTCCAAGTGCTGCTGCTGCTGCTTTTATAGCCCAGGCTCCTTCTGCAAGCCATTTAACATTTCATAGCAGTAATGCATGGCCCTCCCCTGGGCTGAGAGTCACAGCACTGGTTTATTCATCAGACCTGACCAACTTAGCTAGAAGAGGATAGTCAGATTTGAGACCAGAGAGAGTGAGGTATTGGGTTTGGGTGGTGATTGAGATTTTAGTAATGGCTGCTGAGCAGTCAGGGATGCTGGATGGAAATGCTGCATCTCACATGCTCTCTTGCGTCACTCATCTGTTTTTAGCCCTTCTCATCTGAATTACAGTATATCCATCTTCTCCATCACCTTCTCATTCTGTCTCCCTCCCCTCTACATCTCCTCTTTTCTGCTCTCTAATTAACGCTCCTGTGTTTCTCCCCTCGTTGTTTTTCTCTCTGCCTCCTCTGTCAGGAGGAGTATGGGGAACTAGTGTTTTCTCATTAAGTTAGCGGGGAACTGTGGAGCACAACATTCTAATATCTGCCCAGATGCCCATTAGTCCAGCAGCTTGGCCCAGCTGATGGGAACACAGATCAGAGGGCAGACAGTACAAGTCCCCACTGGCTCTGCCTGATAAAACATCCTGTTTCACGAGCAGTGTCGGAATGGAGCAGTCAGCTGGTTGTGACGAAGCCACAAAAAGGCTGCTCCAGAGGGGTTACAAAGGAGTGGGAAAATCTTTTCTGTGCAGATTGTTAGGTTTACACAACAGCTGACATAGAGTACCTAGTACCAAAGCATGCCACTCATTACTGTTGTTATTCCACGTATCTCTGTTGCTGCAAAATAGATTTAGTTTTGCAATTTTTAGTGTCCATTTGTGTGTTTCCCCTCTTATGGTAGACATTTTAAGCCCTACGTAAAGTGTCAAAAATACTTTGACATGTATCAGGCGTCTTCTTTTTCTCATTCCTGAAATGTTGATGTTTTTGTAGAATTCAGTGTGTTTTTTATGTGACAGCAGAGCGATGGAGGGCAGGAAACTAGGGATTGAGAGAGAGTGGAGGCAAAGATCAGTGGGAGTTGGCAGGGTGAAAGGAAGTCAGCCGGGACCCCCAGAGCTGAGTGATTCACCACCAGATGAATAAACCACATACACACACATCCCTATGTACACACAGACACACACAGGCTAGCACGCGCACACAGATGTGCACATGCAGACAGACACAGGTTACATTTTGGGGATGTCAGGACACATCACTGTCAGAGCTTTTGTCTCTGTCCTTCTCTGGAAAAAAAGAGGACAAGTCTAAATTGGAGATGGATCACACAGCGTGTTTTTCAATGTCATTCACTGTAATTGGTTCATTTCTTTGCTGTGCTCAGCGTGTGTAAGGGTATTGAGGACTTAAAGTCTCTTGAGTTCACCTGTGGATGGTATGTTTTTCACTGAAAGTAAATGGAGGGATTTCCATCTCTTCCATCTGTAGACAACAGACCTTTTCTTATTAGACATTCTGTGTTTACATTTCCTGCTGTCAAAATCCTGAGGCCATTC
The DNA here is from genome assembly GCA_033238685.1 of Lates japonicus. Lineage (NCBI taxonomy): Eukaryota > Metazoa > Chordata > Actinopteri > Centropomidae > Lates > Lates japonicus. The sequence goes on along the minus strand of BRZM01000084.1, from coordinate 445,213 downwards.
TGCTATATTTACAAGTAACATCTGGATTATAGACCATAAATCATTTGTCTGTGCTGTAATTCAATGTCTTCAGTGTATTTTCTCCTAATTTTTGTTGTCATGAACATGAGAAAACAGAGGTGACAGGTGACATCGGTCTTACTGAAAGTTTTGATGACAACAAGATTGAAGCAAATGGAACAAAATACACAGATTATATAGGGTGAGTTTTTTGGATGTTTTGTAATAGGAGACACTGAGGCACATTTTCTGTGGGTAGATGTGCTTATGGGCAAAGACAGTGAAACAGTCAGTTGCTCCGTTTGCATTTATGATGATCTGTGAAAAATGAGACTGTTATTGATCCTTGTTTATATTTCAGTGTGTGCATTTGTACAGCCTTGCGTAATGAGTCATGCATCAATTTGTACTTCCCCTGAGAAAAGTGCAGTGTACAGTTGTCACGTTTGACACACATCACACAAATACAGGCGGAGTGAGTTCTGGCCATATTGTAAACCATCTCATCCAGTGCTAAACAAAGATGTGCTGATTTTACATCATGGGTGCCGTCTGATGTTTTTGCCACCACTATCAGCGGGATGCAAGCAATCGGTCCTGTGTCTGAACACACATCTTCAGTCCCTTCCCAAGCTCATCAGCTCTATAAACTGTATACTGTTTTAGACAGCCTCTTACAGCATTCCCACTTTATGTGCATGGATGGGTCAGATACACTGTACAGAAGCGCCTGAGGCTGACTCCACTCTTCACTGAGACCAGCAGTGGTGACACTATAGAACACTGAAAGAGGCTGGAAAACATGAATACTCAGTGAACCAGAAATGGAGCTTTTGTGCTGTGTTAACAGACTATGTGCATCATCTGATGGTCTAATGCTAATTAACTGAATCACATTAACAAATGCGAGGTTTCTAAGCACACACACACAAAATTCTTAGACAATCTGAAATATCTTCAGACTCAGAATCAATTTATCATCACTTAATGTATACTATGAATACAAAATATTATCATTTAGGAGAAGCAATGCAGTGGTATTCCATAGTGTTAGCTTGGTGTCACTTTAAAGATTGTATGCATTAACGGCAGTATACTTAGCAGTAACTTTGTTGCGTTTACAAGACAAGAGGTTGGAATACACCCTCTCATGTTGGACTGAGGGCAGACTAGATGCTACAGTGACTCACTATTGCAAAGTGGTATTACAAGATGGGCCGGACAGGGGCCTAGCTGATTGGCATGCTGACTTTAGTAGAATAAAAGAGCGAGTTGATTGTGGATTTCTTGGTGAGTAAAGGAATGCAGCTAATTTTGGCTATGCAGCGATAGCAAAAACGTACATAAAGCACCTTTAATGCGTTGGCTAAAACCTGTCTGAACTGGATGTTGAAACAATTATATTCATGAGTTCTCTCTTACATTTTACCAGTAACCAAAAATATCACATGAATGATGGTAATTAGTCATCCATTACTGCAGCAATGAAAAACAAAATATAGGGCCTTTGAGAATTGCAGTAGTGACTGTGGCGGACTGTCAGTCGCCATGGCTTGCTTTTAACTCAGAATACCATTGATAAATAAAGTCATCCAAATTAGTCAGTCTGGATAAAGAAGGAGACAAAAAACCAACCTCAATTTCTAAACCTGTCTTATCGTTTCATGATGCAGAATGTCAGCAATAGTCCTGAAGAAGTGCTTGTAGTTGACCCCCGAAGACCAGAAAACTTCTGTTTGTGTGACTAATATTTCCCTGCAACAAACCCACAGTATCAGCATTTTCCAGCACTTTGCCCTGCAACAAAAAAGAGCAACCACAAAGACATAAATGCCATAATGCGTTGTATTGGCAGGGCAGGTTGCCCTGCACTGCTGCAAGTGAAGCATGGTGCAGAAAGAAGAATGAACTTTGTTGTGTTTGGGCAGAACTTTAAATTAATGAATTCTCCTTGTTTTGAGAAATTATTGTAGGTGTTATTCATTTTCTACGACAAAAGGTGAATATTTTTAGATCTACAGTATGAGAACATGTTTTTCATAAATTGACACTTTGGGAACAAATCTCCACAGAAATCTTGTTGGCGAATCCATGGCTCAAACATTTCACAGTTTAGGGGTAGAATTAATATCATTTTATCAAAAAAATCAGTGTTTCAAAACTTACTTGCCCTTTTTTGCATGTTACCTTGATCTAGTAGTATGTTTTAGTTTTACCCTCCTGGATGACTGACAAAAGGGAGCTAGCTGGAAGAGTGTGTGTACTGGGTTTGTTGGTCTACATACAGTAGTTGTACTGTAGTTGCTGGGCTTGGAGAGTAGTGAGGCATGTTGACTGTGTAGACAAGGCAGACAAATATCTCAGACTGACAGAGTTGATTTTCCTAAGATTAACTTGCTTGTCAGCACTTATTGTAGATAATAATGAAACAATAAATAATTCAATTATGCCAAACTGTCACTTTTTCTTCTCATTAAGACACCAGATGCACTTTGAAAATGGGGGGCCACTTTTTAGTCTGGTGCAAATGTGATGTAAATCATGGATGATTAGTGAGTTGTGCATTGCAAATTTCTTGTGCACTTCTACTTCTGACTAATGAGTTGTTTGACCAGGAGAGGTCTTTCACTGAACAACTTTACCACTGTAGTTTTACTTTAGAGGAGTGTCGTCACAGATCAAAGTCTTGTTTGTCAAAGTTCTGGCTTGGTGGTCCAAAGCACTGATTCAGGTATACAGATACAAATTGACTTTATTGAGTGGTATTCAGTTTCATTTTTATGCACTTGAAGGCAGTTTATTGATCCATGTGTTTGCATGTGTTTGTGTGTGAGAAAGTGTGAGTGTAGAGTGGGCTGCATAATGGCAGTCATGCATCTAATTGCAGTTCCACCTAGCATTTGAAACCTTTCTGCTTATTTGCAATGAACTCAGTGGGAGACCGTGTGACACACACTCAACACAGATTTACGATGAATTGGTTCATTTAAAAATATATTGAACTTCTGCAACCATGGAGACAATAGCATTCGGTGATTTTGCACTCATTCATTCCCACTCATGTTCTCCCTCTACCCCTTGCCAGCCTCTTTCCACACACACACACACACACACACACACACACACACACACACACCCAAACACATGCAGACAAGAAAAGACGCAGAAACACGTCAGTGCACGTTGCGTCAGACAAACATAGACACACTTAACACATGCACAAACACACGCATATTTTTCAGACAGCGGACCAGATTCAAATCTCTTCAAATGCCGTCACATAAAAACCTATCTACCCAACTCCGGTGATGCAGTGAACCCCTTCAACAGGTTCTCTGTTGCCATGGCAACATGCTGCAGGCTGACCGAGCGGGATGTGAGTGAAAAACCCATTTCCTTGGCGACCAGTGGAGACATGCAGAAACATCAAATGGTGTGTGTCTTTGTGTGTGTGTGTGTGTGTGTGTGTGTGTGTGTGTGTGAGTGTGTGTGTGTGAGTGTGTAGAAAGTGAATGAGCTGATGTGTGTTTATATAAGGATGTGTTAAGATCTCATCAGTGTACTCACCACCCTGCTTTTGTATCTCATGATTCCCACCAATGATGAAACAAACTGTAAGTAAGGGGCGTGATCGCTCGTCAGTGATTGATATGACTCTTTGTTCTGTGAAAGCAGTTGACACACAGCGCGCACACACATTCACACAAACACAGGCACAGTTCCCCTTGTTCCCCTAATGACTGCAGCCATGATTATCTACCAGTGGTATGTGGCTGTGTGCGGGAATGTGAAGACATGAAAAGAGAACAGTCTCATGCTCATTCTGCATCTCTATGGATGAGCTGATGCGAGGAGAGTCAGAGAGAGAGAGAGAGAGAGAGAGAGAGAGAGTCAGGCAGTTCCTCATTCTTCTCTCCCATGGATCTCTTACGCGCTGCCTTCCACCACATCAAGCGCAGCCAGTGATGGAACTTTTCTACCTCCTCCTTGCTCGTTTCTCACTCTCTGCTCCTTTCTGCCTCCTGTTCACATATTCTCCTCCTTTTTCTATCATCCACCTTCCTTCCATAATTTGTGTCTCCTCTCCTTTGCTTTCATTTTGTCATCCTGAACTCAGCTTCTTCTTTCTGACGTTTACTTTATTTCTGTCCCTCCATCCCACCCTCGATATATCGTGTCTGATGGAAGCACATTCTAGATTTTCTCTGTTTCCATATGTTCCAGCCATATGCCTCCCGCTACAGCAAAACTCCGGAGACCTCATGGGGTTTTAGAGTTTTCACTGTCACTGTAATGTCGTCAAAGAAGGAACACAAAATATTAGAGGCACTCATTAGTGAATTTGATCTAACATTTTGGAAAGGAAGATGTAACAGAAGATGCAATTATCATGTGCTTGACTGTGGCAGAAAAGGCGAAACAGTCATTTTCAACTGCAGTTACAGAATCTGAAATTCTGAGTTGTTGTCTGGGCCTATTGCTCTGAATTCTGATCTTCCTTATAAATATTCCTAAAACACAGTATCGGCTCAGCTGAAGATACAATAGCACGAATCCCGGATTATTCAATAGATCCATTCCACCGTCAGAGTTATAGCATCATCTCAGGGGCAGGTGAATGAGAGGAGCAGTTTATCCGATCACAGCCAGTGGTGGTGCCTCGTAAAGGCCTTCTGGCCTGGCCTGCTCCCTAGAGGCATTGCCATCCTCCAGGAGGACACATCAAACACATGAAAGAAGAACCTCCAGAGTCACACTCCTTTTGCCTTCGCCTTGGCAGTCCGCATTTATCATCATACCTGGTAAGCGGTTATTTCCATTGATGATGGGTTTGTGCAGGGAGCTTGCAGAAATTGCCACAGATTCACTGGCTTTGTTATGCGATCTGTGTTTCAAGCTGCTCGCAGGCATTAAAGCATATTTAAATGTATCAGCTCTAAGTTTACATTTGATCTGGATCAGTAAGCAGAGTTAGATACTCTCCTCTCAACTTAAGTTTACAGGAGCTATTCACAAGGCGAACATCACATTTACTAAGTACTAAGCTGTATTCCACAGGCAGTGCAGATATATTTTCAGCTACTATAGCCTGTTGGGAAAAATATAACATTACTTTTCCATTTCCACACACCCAGTAAATTCTTATGGTTCTCACTGTGTGTGTCACATCCTCCATAGCGTGTTCTACCATGCTCTCACCTGCAGTGTGTGCTTTCACTGCTCAGCTACATGAACCCAGTATTCTGAGAGGGGGCAGAGATGCAGCCATCTTGGAGGCAGTGCATGCCAATGTCTGCCCTGATGAGTTCTGGAGGAAATGGTCCCATCTTCCTCCCACTGTTATATTATTCATTCGGCCTGTCGGAGAGAACAGACACACCACATATACAACAACGAACACACAGTGTAAACGCATACACAAAGAAATCAGGTGACAGATGGGCAGAAGAACCGTTTTTGTGATGTTGCTTTCCCTCTCATCTTCTTTCCTTTCTCTTTCCTCTTAACCTCTTATTTTTTTTTGTTCATTATTTTAGGTCTCATAACCGTTATTCTTGCACACATCTCTATATAGCCACTGTTTATATGGCATGTCCTTAGACTCGTATAGTTTGCCTGAGACTTTTAAACATCTTTAAATAGTAGCTCTGAAGCCTTCAGAGGTTAAATGGAGATATAAGACCTGGCGGCCTACGGTGGTACAACGTCTGCTTTGTATGTTTGTCTTTTGTTTTGTCAATTTGAGATGAACTGCTTTGGCCTACTTGTGGTGAGGCAGTGGGAAGAACCCTTGGGCAGTACATGTTGAGGATTTCCAGTTTTCTCACTTTGGTAAACAGTAGTATATTTCAAATACCGTGCACAAACAGAAACACACGGTAAAATGCTTGAGAACAAAGGCAGCAGAGCACTGTGTTCAGGCCCTGGAGGTGTATTAGTTATTTCAATGTTGCTTCATAACTTTGTGCTGTATGTGCGTTGCGTGTGAAGTTGTTAGTTCGCTGGAAAGAAAAGCCACTGGGCAGAGAAGGTAAGAATCCGAATGAGTGTGGTAACATATTTACACATTGGCCATGCTTACAGGTTCAACTTAACTCATTAAACTCAGCTGCCTGTGCCAGTAAAAGTTTGGGAGATTCAAACTGAGGCAGCGCCTGTCCACTCCCCTGCAGGGGCCCAAAACAACCTCTGAATTATACTATATCTCTGTGGCCTCTGAGATGGAAATAAGTTGTGGTTGCCTTCACTGTGGTCTGGCTTGGAAGGCATAAGACTCAGTGGCCATTTTTCAGGGTGATGATGATATGTCGTTGCTGAAATGCTAACAAAATTCTGGCGATACCCACTCAATTCAAACAATTACTCTTCCTCAGAATGTGCTTGGAACAAGTGTGCAGCTCTAGATTCTCATCGCTCCAGTCATATGGTATGTCAACTGATAACTTGAGCAATCATAGTCTTCAGGATGTTTTGCCACTATGGGAGGCCTCTTTAATTTCGTGATGACAAACCAGGGAGTTTCCTGGTGTTCGTCGGGATGAATCATTCACTGGAAAGTTTATATAAAACAAGCACACTGCACAACAGTATATCTGGTTTATATAGGTAATCAAATGCCACTTTGAGAGTTGATTTGGGCTGTTTTCCAGCTCATTTGTTTTAGTCTGTTTGTATAAACTAGACATAACTAAACCTATGTGGATTACACATATAGGTATTTTGCTGGAATACAATGTCTGCGATCCATCACTCCACTTTCCTTTTGTCATAAAGCTTCTGTCTCATATTGCACCAGTTCCTTTGAACATGAACACATGATAGGGTGGCATCACTGGCACAGAAACAAGCCGCCAATCATAACTTTCTTAATTCATAAAATTTGACATTCATGGAGGTCAGGGTGAAGGTCTGCGACAGCAATTCAGCCTCTGCTGATGCTTTTGTACTGGCCTTGATTTCATAGATGTGAGCATGGCCCTGACACACAGGTCTACAGTACCAGTGTTTAATAGCTGCATATCAGGCATCTGTTGGCGTAATAGACAGTACAATTTTCTAAGAAGACTGAGGAATGTGAGATGGGCTGTATGATGTTGTAAGTTGACGTTCTCCACAGAGGCCACACGCTTGGCGTTGGGACAGTGTGTGTGTGTGACTGTCCATCAGTGACACATCAGGAAAGAATGTATAGCCTGCCCACTGCTTCTCACATACACACACACACACACACACACAAGCATCTTTCGGCTCTCACATACATAGCCTTTTTGGACTTTCTTGGTTGACAGAGGTGGCTAACACTAGTTGATTTATTTATGAGGTGTAGTTCAATACTGGCTTTAGGCCTGTCTTTAGGCCTCTTGTAGTCTATGCTTATTGACAGCATTTGGTCTTTGGCCTTACATACCGGTCGTTTTCAGCACACGTCTCAGCCCTTCTCTCCCATCACCCCACACTCTCTCTTACCGGTGGCTAGCAGCACAGTGTTGTCGTCAGCTTCCCAAGCGGACAGCATTGTCCGATTATCGAACCTCCACATTCATAGCCAACTGTCACCCTGCAGGGGTGGCGGAAAGAGGAAGGAGGAAGCGAGAGGGGCAGAGTGACTCTTTCTGCCTCCTGTCTTCCAGTCCACCTGGTACAGACCGGTCAATAGCGATTCATTGGGCGACAAGCCTCCTGATCCAATGCCTCCAACTGGGTGTTGTTTGGCCTGAATGAGCTGTTGTGGGACAAGAGTTGACCACCTGGTTGGATGCTCTGTGTGTGTGTGTGTGTGTGTGTGTGTCTGTCCGTGTGGGACTGACCATGTGTGTGTGGTGTAGCTCCTGGTGATTGATGATTGTTTGTGGACACTGTTGGCATGGCCCCCAGCCTGGTTAAATATTCACTGGTTGATGAATGCTGTGCTGCACAGTGTTTGTGTGTGCTTGCATGTGTTGGTGACAGTGAGTGCATGTGTGCTGGTGGCAGTGGACCTCCCAGTCAAAGTGGAGCACTGCTGGTCCAAAGCCTCTGAAAAACATCCAAAGAATACAAAATATGTGGGGGCGGGTTTAGGAGTCAAACCAACAAATCAGATATTTAGATGGGCAAAAAGGCTGGCTTGAAATATTTTTTTGTTCAGAATAAATCACAGCTCTCTACTCATGCTGCATACTACACCTTACCCCTGCATTTTTTCGCTGCACTTGGATGTCACTATTCATTTACCTTCAACAGCTAATCTGCAATCCTCTGTGCTCTCCTGCCACTGACTATTTAATCAATTTTCAGCTAATGTTAATGATTGATAAGCATATTTGCTTGCCATGTTATGTCTGTCCACTCTTTCAAAGCATCCTTTGAAAAATACAGTTAGGTGATTAACTAAGAAATTAATTGGATTGAGCAGAAAACTGCAACGTTAACATCCAGAGAAGATGAGTTAATGATGCAATTCTTGCAGCCATGACCCTTAATAACTTTAAACCTCCAGGAGCAGAGAGATGAGAGTTAGAGAGAGAAGGGATGAATCAGAGGTAGGAAGTGGTGGGGGAGAAACAGAGAGTGGTGGGTGACAGAGAGGAGGAGGGCAGCGCAAGTAACTGCGAGACAGAGAAAGAGTGTGTGTGAAAGAATGATGATGTTGATGAAATGGAGAAAGAAGTAGTGGATGGGGAGAGAGGAAGAGAGGTTTAAAGAATGAAAGAGGGGTCCTAAATCCAAACAGAGACTAGACCAGGATTCCTGGGAGGCGGCGTTCTGCTGTAACAAGATTGATGTGCGTCGACAGAAGAATCCCTAGGCTGCAGAGAGGGCTGGTCTGAACTGTGCTTTGCTCTATCCTATTTAGTACACATACACACACACACAAACGCAGACCTCCATGCACCCACTCACCCAATATGACAGGCAGTTTTTTGAATCCAGCTCCACAGTCCACCATGCCTACACTTCCAAGCATCCCATCTGTCTTGTGTGGAGTAAAGACAGGTGCTGCTCTCCTCTCTGCCTTTTCTCAATGTTGTCAAAAGACGGTCCCCTGAATTTGGAGAAGGATGAGTAATCTACCAGTGTTTTGCCCTTTTCAGACCTGACTAAATGTCAATGGCAATATCTGCCTTTTCCCACCCTTTAAATGGTCATTAGTAGACAACCAATCATGGAAAGGACTACTGGCAATGTCATCACACACTCACACTCACAAACGTGACTTGTGTGATGATTGTGGTGGGAAAAGTGCCCTTCCATGAGACAATGTCAAACTGAGTCTAAAATAAACTCCCATTATGTGTTACATCTTAGAAATTAATGAAAACATCACACCACAGTGATTGACAGGTGAAGTCGCAGCTAAACAAAGTGTGTGATCAATTGTTGTGCCTCTTGTTTTCCTCCTGTCATTTAACTATGACCATCATCCTTCTTCAGCGTTCAGGGAATTAGTTTTACTAGATATAAAAAGTAGTTTACTGGTGATGGAGAGTATTATTCAGCCTGTGGAAACAGCTATATAATGTCCTCTGTTGCTCTGAAGGAGCTTTGTCAAGTATGACAAAATAACCCTAATGATGTCAACAGGGTTATCTTAGCTTCTGCAATAGGTTTATAACAGAAAACATGCATTAAAAACTGGGGGGATGGAATTTGAAAGGCATGGGAAGGACTAATGAAATACATTATCAAGTCGCATCGCCACCATATTGCTGGACTACTCTTAAAAAATGGTTTTAAACGCAATTCACTTTAAAGGCCATGCACAAATATTGATTTAATGTCCAACCAAAAATACAGAAAGTAAATACTTAGAGATACAGTTTGTTCAATATCAACATTCTACAGGAACAACATAAAAGGAGAAACATAGACTTTACAGGAATAGGTTGACATTTTGTGAAATATGCTTGTTAGATTAGATCAATACCACTGTCACATCTGTCCATTCAATATAAGGCTATAGCCTTTAGCTGTTATATTAGCTTAGCACAAGACCGGACACAAAGACTTGCGGAAGCCGCTGCATCCATCCTGGAACTGGTTAGGCACATATTCCTCCTTTAAACTATTGTTTTAACACTTTGGTTTTTGTACGGAATAAACAAATGAGATACAAGGTGGTAAGTAGTGAGCTTTAGTGGCACTAGTACGTTGACTTTGTTAGCTTTGTGTGATGCCACTCTTACATGTTCAATTCAGTAGACAATGACAGTGGTCAGTGATCAGTCCTCTCATCAAGAAATAAAAAGTGTTTTTTCCAAAATGTCAAACTTTTAACTGGCAAAACACAATGATTCAAACTCTGTCTAACTGTTGAGCATTTCGTCAGGTTCCCTGTACCACATACTAGCCTGTATTAACTGAACAACACACACACAATCATTATTCCTTGCCTCTCAGCTCCTGCTCTTTTGGGCAACTGAGCTGATGCGGGCCCTCACGATCTAGTCTGTGTATGTTTCAACTCTGTTCTCATAAAGACTGAGGAGAGAGAGGGAGTGTGAGAGAGAAGGGATGATTGGGTTGAAACTTTCACACACTTGTTGTCCATAAACCTTTAATATCCCCAGTTGACAAGAAGTATATGAGGGGTTTTATGTGCTCCCTTATTATTCAGTTTATAGGCTACTTCAGTTGGGGAAAACTCAAACATAATCTAACAAGTATCTTGAAGGGTAGCAATTTTTCATTTTGAGTTCATTTTGGGTCGTGCTGTCAGTGATAAAACAGAAGAAAAAAATGATATGAGGAGTGCCTTGAGTCAAAATTGACTGCGATGCATTTTGTAGCTGCAGATATCATGACTCAAGAAGACTGTGGAGGAGCTGCTAACAGACTTGCAGAGATGTTTTTCTCTCATCTTTTCTCTGCAGTAACCTTAGACATCTACATACCACCAATCCCAATGCTGGACTCATTTATTGCTGTACTATTAACCAGAATTATCTTCCTCTTCCCCACCTCTTTCTTTCCTTCCTGCCCAACTTACTCGATTCATCCACGGAAGAAAGTGGAGGACCTTCGGGGGCCAGGAAACAATTAACCTGATAATGGGCTCTCTCCCTCTCTTTTACTTTTACTCTTTCTCCCAGTCTTTATCATATACTAGTTAGCAGATACACCAGCTGGGGCGCCTCTGTGGTTGCTAAGACCTTTTATTAAGTAAGTAAAAAATTCACTATATTTATTGGACCCTGGTGTTAAAGTTCTGTTGGGCAGGTATGAAAACGACTTTCCTCTTGTCAGGCCAGAGTTATCATTCATGAGGAACTCAAACTCTCAGAATTGTGCCATGAGTGTACATTGACTTTTTTGCTCTTGAGTGTGACTTGAATGGAAAAACTGCAGAATACCTAGAGCTATTTTTAATGTGGATGAAACTGCCAATTACAGTTTCAGCCCTATAAATTGCTGCCCACATCCCTGGGTCATTCTGTCAGAAATTCAAATAGGGCTAGTGTTGTGCTGGTTGAACAAGTATCTTGAGAGCTTAAATTGGCATATTTCTGTGATCAACATGACAAATGTTCACTGCTCATTGAAATCGCTACCCCTCTGTGTGGACCGAAAAATGACTTTGACAGGATGGACAGCTCATTTGCTAATGTTGGTTTAGGCAAAATAACCACTTCTAAACCGAAAACATCAAAGTTAACAAAATGTCAGACTGAATAATGAAGTGAAAATGAAATAGCAATTCAGTCTCATTATTTTTTCTTGATTGGATATATATCCTTGATTGTTCCCTCAGTCCTCTCCTCTCCTCTCCTCTTGGTCCAGCGTCTCCTCCGGGACTGATTGGCTCAGTGGGATTACACTTTGGTCAGTCCCCCTCGCTGGTTAGTGCAACATGTTCCAGCTGTTGTCAAGCCTTGTCAAAAGCACAACAACCTGTAATAGGCTTAACATAGTGTCTGCTTCCTGCACAGCACAGATTGCTAATAAAGGTGCAATGTGTTCATTGCGATTTTTGGCCAATTTGAGCTTATCTCAGATTCGTGAGTGAGCCGGTGTGTGTGTGTGTGTGTGTGTGTGTGTGTGTGTGTGTTAATGCGTGTGTTAATGCATGTGTATTTGTTCATGATTGTGTTTTGGCATGCTCGTAAGGATGATAATTTATCTAGTGTATGTGTGTTTGAGAATAAGCATGTACATAGGGGGAGAATTTTGTGTGTGTGTGTAGGAGAGAGAAAATGAAAAAGAGCGAAAGAGACTTGACACCACCGAAGAGGCTTCCAGCGTGCCATCATGGTTATCCTGGTGGCCATCTGAGCTCTCAGAAAGCAAGAGATAGATTGAGTGCAATAACAAGAGCCAGACTGCAGGGAGAGAGGAGGGAGATGGAGGGCAAACAGCCATCAGCTTGAGCAGCCCAGTCAGTCTGTCGCAGTGGATTTTAAAGGCCAGTCTCTCCCAGGACAAGTGGTGGATTCCTCAAGTTTTTTTTCTCCACGTTGCAGACATGCATCGTGAAAGGAACAGATTGAAAAAAACAACTCCATCACTCTTTCCTGCTCTCAATTTTACTTCATCCACTCTCACTCAATCAATGTGTACTCTCTTCGGATACTCCAGGGCCTGCTGTCCAAATGTTACCACAAGGAGCCTTGATGCTTGCTGAATGCAACTCGGCTTCATCCTCACCTCTTCTCCCTTTTCTTCTCTCCTCCTTGTCTCTCTTGTCAAAGTATCTCACTTAAAGCGTTACCTATTGCTTTTTGCATTGGCTCCTTAAGTCTGTGAATTACCTGTCAGCCATGTCTTTCTGGTCATTTAGAAAGAGAAAGAGAAGGCATGGAGAGTGATATGTTACACCCCAGTGGACCTCACAAAGGGCTCATTGGTGGGGAACAAATAGCTTCTTGAAGATCTCATGTCTCTGTGTGTGAGGATGGTAGCAGGCGAGATGAGGTTGCCACCGATGTGTGAGAAGTTTAGTCAGAAGTGTGGATTGTTGACCTTAATTGACCCCAATGAACTCAAGGGAGCCCACTATCATTGGTATTGATATACTATTAGAATAATCAAAGATAATATAGTTACATTGTCTTCACCCTGAAATAGTAAAACTTCACTAAACTGTTGCAGACTGATTCACATACACTACCCCCCCCCCCCCCCCCCCCGCCCGTACTCCTCTTCTGAGAGTAGTTGGTATTGACAGCCATGACAGAGTTTAGAGGATTAGTTGGGTTTGTACATGGAGAAATAGATAATCTCCTTTAGATCTGACCTATTGGCTGCACCCTGCTAACTCTATAGGGCTTTATAATGCCAAGCATATGTTTTAGCAATTGCTGGATTCAGCCTGGCTCACATTTCCTCTCCTGGCTTGGAGATGTGGAAGTAATTCAATGAGCAGTGCATGCAGGAGGCAGATGTGGCTGTTAGAGAAGACCAGCTTTTTGCAACTGCTGCTGCACTGCTGCTCCATTGCTCAGCATATCAGGACAGTATGCAGCATGACAGCAGGATGGATGTATACATGTGCTCTGTTAGGGGGGTTCAACAGTGACGGTGCTGTTTCTGTTGTCAGTGCAAAAATTTACATCAGTACCAATGCAGTGTGTATAATTTAATGGGTTTATGCTGACAGATGTGTGTAGCTCCTGGAACCATTATTTTATGTTATCATTTATTGTTTGTCATACTTGTGGAGACGTTTAATGAGAGTGATGTATTGTAGACAAGTACAAGATCTTTCTCTCAAAAGAAAGTTTATTCTTCATTACAATACTGTGTATGTGTGTGGTTGGGTTTTACTATATATGTAGGGTCTGATAACCGGGAGCCAACTTTACTTTTGGGGTCTGACAGCTTCATGTGGACCAAAATGCTGGACTTCAAAAGTTTAAATGGCTGTTTTAGGGTTAAGACTTGGTTTAAGGGTTAGGAGTAGAATCAGGTTTTGGTTAGGAATAGGCATTCAGTTGTGATGGTTAAGGTTAGGGTAAGGGGCTTGGGAATGCATCATGTCAGTGATGGGTCCCCACAAAGATGAGATTATACAAGGGTGTGCGTGGGGTGTCTCTGGGCTGTCGTCTGTCCCTCGTACGTTGTTCAAAGATGAAAATTCTTGTTATGCCTGTATCCTCAGTGAGGCTTAACAAGTAAAATCTACTGAGTAAAGACTGAAAAATAAATGAAACCAGGGGTGGAAGTTTATAATTATTTCTGTTTACTGGATAGTAAGAAGAACCGTTGTTACGCACACATCAAGTGGCTAAAGCTGTAATACATTCACTGTTTTTAGGGTAAATGACAGCACATTATCTTGACAGATGAGGCGACAATGCATACACATCCAACCTTAACCCATAATGACACATATTCTGTGGTGGGATTTTGTTCTCGGTAATCACCTGTGCTGTTGGCCTTGTCATGAACAAACGCAATGTGTGAAGAGCAGATTGCTTCTGACATCAGATCAGGCTCTCTCTTCCCTGTGTCTCTCTGTTGTTATCTCTCGTCTCTCTCTCCCTCTCTCTCACACACATTTATGTGTGTGTGTATGTGTGTGTGCAGTATTGGGCCTCAGGTTGCTGATTTGGGTGCAGTAATTTGCCATTAGACAAGGGACAGGTGCAGCTGCCTCTGTTTGCAGCACTAACAAGGCATTTCATCATGGTTAGCTTCAGCCTGGTGCTCTTATCAGCTCTTGTTCTTGTCACAATATCACGCACATGTACACACTCAAATGCGCACACACACATGTAATATGGTCTCTACAGGGTCATTCTGCATACAGTGGTGGTGACATGGAGGATTTGGGGTCAAAGGCTCACACTGGCTTGTAAATGAAGGACAGGGCTCCAGGTATGGTCTATGGTGAAGTGTGGGCAGGTTAATTTTCCTAAGGATACGATTAAAATGTTAGTTGTCACCTAAACCTCAGGGCTTGAGTTGGGTTTTTTCTCAAAAAAAAAAAGTGTACGTGCCAATATTGTATTTTTAGCTGCTGTTTAAGTTGTCTGCTTTGTCTTTAGGTTTAAGCACCTTTCTGTTAACCTAAAGCACTGCATTTCACTATATGCAGTCACAGCCTTTCAGATGAAAAGCTTTAAATGTGGATGTGTTTAAGCCTTCATAACTAGTAACTTATCATTACAGAAATGCTCTTTAAATTTATTTTCAGAAAAAGACTTATATCTACAGGCCTGTGTGGATGCTGACCTTTTAAAGATATCCTGTTCCAAGACATTATAGAATGTTGATAAAAAATAGATGCAAATTATCACATGAAACATTAAATAATGGGTAAAAAAAAAATAAAAAAATTTCCAGGGCAGCTGTTTCCTCACATTTATCCTTAATTGAGTATGATTTATCAGTAGCATAATATAAGTAGGCTAATGTCATCATGTAATGATAAATCAATATGGATGAATCTCAGTAGCTTTGTGTAAAGGTCAGAGTGAATGAAATGTAATGGAGACTGTGGATTGAGGAGCATTTGAAATAAACTCCTCCTTGGCCAGCTGTCCCATCAGTAATATCCTCTAAATGGTGAGGGTAGTGGTGCAAACTCACTGCAGTGAAATGTCAAGCTGAGAAGGAGACATTTTGCAAAACTAAAGACGGTAACATAGCCTGAAAACAGGTAGTCATGTGAAAAAGAAAGTACACCTTCTTTGAAATCTATGGTTTTACGTATCAGAACATTCTAAAAAAAATAAAAAAAATCATCTGGTCCTTACCAGGTTCTAAAATAGTTTAAATCTAACCTCAGGTGTAAAACAACACACAAAGATTCTACTGTATCATTATTAATTTCACAGAAATGAAGCCAAAATGGAGAAGCTATGTGTGTAAAACTAAGTACACCCCATGATTCAGTAGCTCGTAGAACCACCTTTAGCAGCAATAACTTGAAGTAATGGTTTTCTGTATGACTTAATCAGTCTCTCACATTATTACGGAGGACTTTTAGCCCATTCTTCTTTACAAGGTTGCTTCAGTTCATTGAGGTTTGTTGGCATTAGTTTATGGCACAGCCCTCTTAAGGTCCCGCCACAACATTTCAATCAGGTTGAGGTCTGGACTTTGACTGAACCACTGCAACACCTTGATTATTTTCTTTTTCAGCCACTTTGTTGTAGATTTGCTGGTATGCTTGGGATCATTGTCCTGTTGCATGACCCAATTTGAGCCAAACTTTTGCTGTCAGACAGATGGCCTCACATTTGACTCTAGAATACTTTGTTATACAGAGGAGTTCATGGTTGACTCAATGACTGCAAGGTGCCCAGGTCCTATGGTTGCAAAACAAATCCAAATCATCACCCCTCCACCACTTGACAGTTGGTATGAGGTGTTTGTGCTGATATGCTGTGTTTGGTTTTCACCAAACGTGCTACTGTGCATTATTGCCAGACATCTCCACTTTGGTCTTGCCTGTCCAAAGGACATTGTTCCAGAAGTCTAGTGATTTGTTCAGATGCAACTTTGCAGACCTAAGCTGTGCTGCCATGTTCTTTTTAGAGAGAAGACGCTTTCTCCTGGCAACCCTTCCAAACAAGCCATACTTGTTCAGTCTTTTTCTGAATGCACTGTCATGAACTTAAACATTTAACATGCTAACTGAGGCGTGTAGAGTCTGAGATGTAGCTCTTGGGTTTTTTGCAGTTTCTCCGAGCATTGCATGGCCTGACCTTTGGGTGAATTTGCTGGGACGTCCACTCCTGGGAAGATTGGCAACTGTCTTGAATCTTTTCCACTTGTTAATACTGTAGAATGATAGACTTGCAATTGTTTGGAAATGGCCTAATAACCCTTCCCAGATTGATGGGCAGCAAGAATTGCTTTTCTAAGATCGTTGCTGATGTCTCTCCTCCATGGCACTGTGTTAACACACACTTGAATGCTCCAGACCAACACACTGACAAAACATCTGCTTTTATAGAGGTGGTCACACTTGCTGATGATCAATTAGCACTAGCACTAAGGTTGTACTTATTTTTCACACACTGCTTTTGCATTTTGGCCTAGTTTTTGTTAAATAAATAATGACATGTCATGTCATGTGCTGTTGTTCATCTGAAGTTGCATTTACCTAATTTTAAGACCTGCTGAGGACCAAATGAATTTTTACTATGTCCTGATGAGAATTCAAGGAGGGTGCACTCTCTTTTTTACATGACTGTACATTCAGCATTACACAGGGTTATACTCTTCCCTTGAGTTTCCATCTCCAGGTTCTTCTGCCATTAGGCCCACCCCTCATACACATACCTTCCTTGGCCGTCTCCCAAGGCGGTCAAACAGATTACTACGGGCGCTAACCCCATCGATCTGCACCAAATGGCCTCCAAATGCCAGGAATTAGATTTCAGACTGCAGAAGAGAGAAATAAAGTGCTGTAGTATTTCTTGCTGCTCGACTTGGGAGTTAAGTGCTGCTATGCCTTCCTTCTTGTAACGGATTTTCCTCAGAACTTATTTGTGTTTTTCAGGACAGTGATACTTATCTCTGTTTATACCTTGTTTAGAGCATATTTCTCAGGGAAAATTGGAATGTAAGATACAACCTGTACCCACATCTCACAGTGACTGCTTGGGAATCCTTGAAAAATACATAAATGTCTTTGTGCTTCTGAACAGACAGAGAAGAAGGAGAGAGGGAGTGGCTTGTGTACTTGGAAAAAATAAGATAAGATTTGAACTAAGATTCGAGCTTCAATCAATCAAAAATACCCTTAGATTTGATATTAAAATAAACTTTTTCCACAATCAAGGGACAGTAGACAAATGCAGGGCACTGTGCAGCTGCTGAGCATCATAGAGAGCCACTGAATCAATCTCACGGTCATGAATTACTCCATTGTGGGGTTATAATGGAGGGCAGGTTTATCATACTGGTTGACTCGGCCTTTATTAGTGCACGGTTAATGTCAGCCTAATACCTCTTCACTCCTCTCTTTCTCTCTCTCTATTCAACTCCCCCCCCCCCCCCCCTTCTCCCACCATCACTATCTCTATGTCCCTTTTCCCTTTTTGTCCCATTCCACTGCCTCTCTCCCCCTCTATCCTACTTTTGTCTATCTGGCAATAGGCTTTACAGGGTCTCCATAGCTGAATAAGTATTGATTAATGTCTGAGTGGTTGTGCTACCTAATGAGAGGCTAAATATAGCCATCGCTACACCGGCCCTGCCACGGCCTCCTCCCTCATCTAGCGCACAAAGTGTGGCTAGTCACATCGTTGGCATGACAACACACCAGTCAAGGCTCTTTGAGCAGTCACAACAGATTGTGTGCATGTGAGCCCGGCAAAACTAAGAGAGGATGAATGAAGTGGGGGTGGGGGTGGGGGTGGGGGTTTTTTTTAGCTTTACTTGAAGCTGCTTTGCTTTCTCTCTTCATCTCTTACTATACTCCTTCCTCTAAGGAAAAGCTGGACATTCTAAGTTTGATGATTTTAAATCACTTACTGAGATTAGTTGGTGAACCAAAAGGAAAAAAACAATCAGCAACTATTTTGGTGATCAATAAGTCATTTCAGTCATTTATCATTGTCATTTATTGTCTGTCATGATAGTAAAGTGAATTTCTTTGGGTTCTAAACTGTTTGCTGTTTGAAGATACTGCCTTGTGCTTTAGGAAACGTCTTAAATTTTATAGACCATAATGATTCATCAGTTAATTGAAAAAAAATAAAAAAATAAAAAATCTGCAGATAAACTGACATTTGGGTCTGTTTCATAGCCCGTTTATTTTTAAAGCTAAAAGCAAATTTGTTTTGAGGACTGACAAGGCTTAAGAAGGTTAGAAGTGTATTCCATCCAAAAATATGGAAACAGCTGTTCAGACAGTGCGGTCACAATGAGCTTAAAATCAGCGTGCACACACATGTAGACCATCTGTTGTTGGGTTTCAAATGCTGTAAAATACTTTTTCTTTTGCAGCAGAAGGAGAGAGGAATATAACCATTCTTGACCACCTACACTACATTGTCACTCTTCGTAAATAAATCAGCTTAAACCTGCAATATCACCAAGCTCTATTGTACTCATGTCGACAAATTTAGTTGCCCACATTTCTCTTCTGTTGCATGGTAACCAGTTGAGAGTCACAGTCCTACCAACCCACCTTGTTATGGCCAGCTGGTGAGAAATGAATGATAAGAGTATGCAAATGGGATATCTTCTTTAATAGCCTGCTGTTTTATTCAGCTGTGTGGCCAGGATAAGGAATCCCCACTGTGTCTAATCACATCTTCTCCCTCTCATTTCACCTGAGGCATATCCGCAATCTAGTCTATTTTTGACTGGCATTACAGCATACATTGTTCTCCACTGGCACAAATGTACATGCGCAGGGGAAACAGTGTTTTTACCAGATATTGATCTTCTACTTCAAAAAGAGTCTGATGATTAAGTCTGACTGGTGAGGGGTGGCGGATTGTGGGAGGATGGCTGTAGCTGTTTGTGTCCTCACTTTCAACTTGTGCAGTAAATAAATTTAGGGCTCCAGGACTCCCATCCTCCTCTCAAAAAGATAAACCAGACGAGAAGAACACAGGATGTAAACTCATGTCAACCCTCCTGCCATAACACCTGCAATGCTCTTAATAAAGTCATTAACAGATCACAACATACAGTCCTATATGTCTAGTTAGGAGTCTTCATTCCTCCACATTCGATTTTCAGTTTTTCAATCTGTGCTGTGGAGGGCCTGCTGTGCTGTTGTTCAGTGGGAAATCTCATTCAGTTGCCGGCTGATGGCTAACAAGGTCAAATGACTCTCCAGATGAGATGGACTGTGTCAGAAGGCGGAAACACACACACACACACACACACACACCACCTGCCATTCAGGCAGTCAGTCAGTCCATCTATCTATCAGCCGCACACAGGAATACATCCTGAATTGAGTGGCAATAATAGAAGACTGAGGAGAGAAGTGTTTACTGCTGATAGGAATATCATTACAAACTGTGGAAATCAGGGAATCACAGCAAAACCAGTTAGCCAGCTCATGTAGCAATCAATAGGAACCTACACTGTTTTTTTTCCTCTCTCTCTTCTCTCATTTCTCTCTCTCTCCTCTTTGCACACTCTTTTCCTCTGGTTGCTATAGTGATGTGAAATGGCTGCATTCTGCAGCACTGGATCAGAGCGGGGGCCTGCTCTCTCAGCTAGTGAGCTACATTGTTTTACATGATGGTTTCAAAACACACACACACACACACACACACAAGGCTGCAATTATGTTAGCATATGCCACAGCACTTAGAGAGTCTCACAAGTTAAATGTTATTTAAATGTCACATAGTTTTTCATAAACAGTATACGTTACCGTAAACTGACACTAGTGAGTATGCTGGGTTTGTTGTGCATCCATCACAGTATGTCGAAGTATGATGACCTTGTGAGCACAGTGATTCTTCTTGTACAGTTGGTAATTATTGATTCACTGACTGACTCCCAGATTAGGGTAAAGTATTGCTCTAACTCTTTGAATGCCATTTTACAATCCTCAAGCTGTAAGAAATGTTCTACAACTTATTCTCCTGACATAAATGAACAAAAAGAATCTACTATTTATCTGTAACATATAATTTTTGCAGTGGAGCACAAGCTCTGAATTGAGATTCAGGTTCTTCTCTTGCGTGCCAGCAACATGGTAGCCCAAAATAGGCTAGAATACCTAATGTTGCCTTTTAAGGGTCTATAACTTTCCTTCCTTGTGCCTATATTCTGCACTCTAATGCTCAACCCTTTCTCTTAATTCAATATATCTCGACTCTTTGTCCCCCTTACTATTCTGCCGTTCCAGTTAATCAAAATGTCCTTTTTCTCCTCCCCCTCTGTCTCTCTTTCTCTTCATCCCTCCTCTCACCTCCACCTTCACCAATCTCTCTCTGTATCTGCAGTGTGACAACGCCAAGGGGCTGAGGGCCTTCTTTGACGCTATATGCTATGGTCCCAAACACCTAATGATCTTTGGCGGCGTCTGCCCCTCTGTGACCTCCATCATCGCAGAGTCCTTGGAGGGTTGGAATCTGGTGCAGGTAGGAGACGTATACATGTGTGTGGTATATAGCCTACGTACAGTGGTGGGGAACCCTGTATGCCGTTGTGCCAGGTCAGTCAGTGGGTAGAAGATTACCTAGACACGCTAACTCCTGTGTACTTACTTACATAAACTAAGGTTTCCTCTTATTTCTCTGTTTCTACCTGAAAACCTGAATTTACTCCATAACTGAGTTTCCAAAAAATCTTGTGCTTCACTTTTGCGATGTGCAAATAGGTCTTGGGATTTCACAGGGGGCCCAACTCATGGCTTAATCCTTCATTAACCTTGCCAGGGTGAGTGTCTAATTGGCATTGCTCTAATCTGTAGAATCCCCCTCCATTTTACAATCAGAGACTGAGTCAAAATGGCTCAAACCCATTGTACAGCACATGAAATCAGTTGTTAAAAATTTGAGCTCAACTTCCAATAAGCACTCGGACTTGACCATATTTAAGAAATCATGTTATCAAATTATAACACAGACTGATGGACTCTCAGTGAAATGCTGTTTCATGCAGCACTCATAACAGAAAATATGTTTTTGGGGTGTTTTGTCATCAATATGAGCCAATAAAAATGTTACTATGCAGGTCAGTCAATGTTAATTACCTACTAAATATTCATATAATAGATTTTACCATTCAATTACACTCTTGCTTGCTAAATGGCATTTGCTGCCATTAACTTAGCAGAGCTTTGTGATTGCTCACTGTAGGCATTAAATACCATTCATTCTTGCATCTGGTAAACTTTTGACCCCCTCACTTATTGCTTTACAGTTTCTTTGACTGTGTACTGTACCGCAGTACCAAAGAGGGGAAATGCCTGCTTCTAAAGAATACATTTCATTTGCTGCAAACCCTACAAAGGTTATCAGGCACAGATAAGAAAGGAGTGAAGCTTGTGCTTGGAAGAGATAGCATAATTCAAGAGGCTGCATTTTGAACTGAATGTCACATTACGTGGCATATTTCCTCCGCTTGCAATTACTGTGAATCTGCTGCTTTTCATGTTCCTTTTTGCTCGCTGTCTTGTCAGGGTCACTCAAGAGTGAAAAGATCGGCAGGATGAGGGAATGAGAGGATGAGTAATTTTTTTGTTTCTGTGTTCACTTCCTCTCGGTGGTAATGATCTCAGTCTAGAAAGAGAGGTTCAAGTCATAGTTGAATTTTAAGTCCTCTTAAGTGTTTGTCTCTGTAGTTTGTGTATGTGTGTGTGTCTTTAGGGGTGCGTGTGTGTGTGTGTGTGTGTGTGTTCCACTCTCTATTTATTGGCTTGTTTGGCAGTGATTACCTGTGAGAGGTGCAGTGGCAATCTTGTGCTCTGCAGAGCACTCTGCTTGGTACAGTGTGTTCCCCAGAGCACTTTACCAACCAGGCTCTTTTTGCTATCAATACACAGACCCAACACCAACAAATTTATGCTGGCCTGATCCTGAATATATATTGTGACGCTGCCTGAATACCAGTGAGCAAGTGATTGGGGGGAAAATGTAAAGATAAATCGCTATGAAAACACCTAGAATGCAGTAGCGTTTAAAGGATATGCCCTAAGAGTACACAGTTGAATTCAGTGCCAAAGGAAACTATAATTGCTGTTGCCACAAACAACTAAATTACTTTCTTCTGGCCAGCAGATGTGTAACTGTAAGGCCACCCTAATAAAAGCACTCAGCAGCTGTCCAGCACAGTGTGGAGACTCAGAGCAGATTTGTAGTATCATATGAGACATATTTATCTGCTGTCACTTATCAAAGTGCTAATTTCTGTGCATTTCTCTGTAAACAACAAAAAGTGTCGTTATATTTTTGGTTTTAGGGGAGGTACAGTATCAGAAGCTGACGTTACTGCTCTGAGATGCAAGATGTCTTTGCAGACCTGAGCTACATCCTCATCAGAGCATGAGTCACCAAGCAACTATAATGTTTGCTGGAAATCTGCAGTAAGACCCATCAGTGGATGTAAACAACTCACCAGATAGCTTTTGGTTGTTCTACAGAGCAAGAAGGCACAGTGAGGTGGCAGCTTTCTCTTTAGTTATCGTGTACTTATCAAGCTGGTCCTTCCGCTTCAGGACAGCTAGATTGTCGGCCTGAGCCTCTCTGTTCCATCTTTGAGCCGACTGACTTTCACTTAGTCCTATTGAAAGTGTGTGTTTGTTTATAGCGTGTGTGGAAATTGTGCATGCGCGGAAGTGTTTGCTTAAGTGTTTTTATGACTGACAAAAAACCCTGTGCTTTGACAACAGCTGTGATGGGAGGTATTAGCCATTGCTTCAAGCTAGAAAGATGCTTTAGTCTGATGGAAGGAAAGAAGAGAAGAAGAAAGAGGGGATGAAAGGAAAGAGGGAGCCTCCCTGAAACAAAGAGGAAGGTATAGAGGGAAGGAGAGATGATTGGAAGTTTTGAATCCTGCACCCCACAGTGTTTAGAGTGCCACATCAGCAGGAATCTGTTTTTAAAACTGTGAATTCTGTCACCCTGCATATTTATTACCCAGCCCTGGCATCCCGTCTGCAAGACTTGAGTTGGTGTGGAAGGAAATAGAGAATTTTCCATGGTGATTTTATGGGCCAGGCTTAACAAGCTCATCATTTCCACATCAAAACAGGGAGCTGGCAGATACTATCTACAGTTGAGATAACTGAGAGAACAACCACTCCTGGAAAAAAGCTTATCATACACCCATAAAAATAGCTTTCAATCAGTGTTGATGCCTAATGAAGTCAGCTGTGAAAGGTTCAACAAAAATAAACCCGTTCATTATGCTCCATGCACACACTTGAATGCACATACTCATACTTAAAGCAGAGCAAGCAAAGTTATAGGAGGGTAGTATCAGTGTCCATATTTTTATAGTAAAAGCCAGTAGTATTTTTTTTATTCCTAATAGGTAACATGAATGATATCTAAAAAGAAATGCATTTAAATATTAGCAATTCTAATTATGAGAAAATCAAGTAAGAAGAAAAGGCTACGTCCTGCAAGGTGAGGGTCATGTGACCTATGGAAAAATCCAAAGGTGTCAGTGGGCTACTTTTCAGCAGCCTTACTAGCTTGTCTATTTGTACTGTAGCAGAGGTTAAACAGTGAAGAAGCTCATAAAACAACTGTCCTTGGAAAATCTGAACCAAAAAGGGAAAACATAGTAAAGTTTGTTAAACAATCTGCTGTTTCTTCATTCTTTCACCTCAGAATAAATTATGACTTAAAATAAATAAATTATGATTTCAACAAGATAAAGCTAATATGATTCTAAAACTAAACTCCAGTGTTAAGCAATAACTATGAGAGTAACAAACTCAAAACTTGTAGCGAGCCAACCTTTTTTTAAAAATATAACATTTTATCCATTATGAATAAAGGAATTTTTGAACCAACTGACTAAAATATGTTTATAATAAAATAAAATATGAGAGTAAAGAGTAAAATCAATAAAATCAATAAATTCTAAAAATAAATACAATTGTTGAAAAACCTGCATCAGTTCAGACAAACAACAGCTGTTTTAAAGCCCAGTATCAGGAATGCAGCACATACAGTACTTCACAAGTTACAGTAAATCTTGTGCTCACACATTGTAATATACACTGACCAGTGCAGACAAGCACACACATGCATGTGTACAGATGGCAGGCCACAGTCATCAGTTTGCCAGCAACGCATTGTTAAGCTCTTTATGTGCTCTCTGTAAGGACTGATCTGTTGTTTCTGATTCGGGCTCGTGTCTTGTGTCGCTGTTTAAGTGGTTCGTTTGTCCACCTCCTTCCCTGAGCAGCTCCACCTGGCTCTGCACTTACAGTCACATTTTGTAACACAGCACTGTACATGTGCTAAAATGACTGCCCAAGCAAATTAAAATGGTGGATAAGAATGCTGCCAGGGCCAATGGACAGATGGCGAGGAGCGGATTGAGGGAACGATGGAGGAATAGACAGACAGGAGCAGACACAGACTGCAGTGGCATAAAATTGAAATTCAAAGAAACAGGGCAAGACGCAGCTGTGTTTGTGAGCTGCCGTCAGCCACAAATGCCACTGATTGCTGTGTTTTTATTTCCTCAAGACAATGAATGTTGAAGCCATTGTCCTGGCAGCCATCTTGATGTGTGATTAATCTTGCATTACATAATTTTAGTAAGCATTTGGTGAGCTTCTTAAATACTTTCTTCCACATGTATCTGTAACCAGTCAACATCCTGTACTCTCTGTTTTCTTAACTTACGAGAGGTCCCTCTCCTCTCTGCAGCAGTGGTGTCTATTTTCTGTAAATGGCTCATTGCATGCCAGGAAATAGCCCCAACTCACCCTCCCCTCTGCCAGTTGCTAGCCCCTTCTCACTCACCAATTAGGCCTATCAGTGGTGGCACTGTTCATTTTCAGCCACATCGAGTGTGTAATGAAAAATTATGCTTCCTGATCATTTTGACTCTTGTAATTTGGAAGAGAAGAAGAAGACAAGAGAACGTTATTCCTATGAAATTGATGATTTGTAGAAGTGGACTTTCATTGTAGAGGGTAGAGTTTATGTCAGTATTTTTTCCACAAATATTTATTTTTCACTTTTGGGTAGTTATTTTGTCTACAAGTGTCATTTATCTTTTAGGAACAATGAATAATGAAGTCAATATTTAAGAGGAGGAAAAAGTGGATGCACCTTCTCAAAGTATTATGGTCAAGACCTGGACATAGAGCTAATATTTACCTGTATATGAAGCCCATTTTTCTTCACCACTTGTCGTATTGATCGTCAATGCTTCATTAAACCAGGCAATTTAGGGACAGAGAAGTTGCATCCCTGCCTCCCTCCACTGCAGTGTTCTCCTTTTTTGAAGCCTTCACCAATTCTTTAGGGTCGTCTTTTTTCCCCATTTTCTTTCTCTCACTCTCCCTGAGTGCTACACTGGATGCTTCAATAAAACATGTGATGCCTAGCACTGCAGTATTCTGCCTCACTTGCGTCAAATCCTCCTGTGTACCGTATCAATATTTCATGACTTCCAAAGTTTAGGCTAAAATCTCAGAGTGCAAGGGCAGAGATGGTGTGAGCATCACAATAGATCATCATAAATCAACATTATGGGTAAAGTTCAGGTTCACTTCTTTGTGCTGTGAGTTTGAGTGTGCACTGGTTTTTCCCACTTGACAACTTGAGGTTATATAAACTGTTCCCTTAAGATTTAATGACTCACACCAAAGCATTTATATTTATATTTGGTTTTACGCACGTCTGTGTGTCTTTAGAACTACAAGGTCCAGTCTTGTGGATTAATTTCTGACCTCTCTTTCTCTGTTTCTCTTTCTCCATGAGTGCAGCTCAGGACTGGGGTGTAGAGAAAAAGAGTTCAGGATGCATGAGAGAGGCAGTTAGTCCAAGTCTGGTGAAAAACTTGATGTCACTGTTGCTTTTTAATGGGCAGAGACTTGATTCTGGCGTGTATACTTGGAGGTACTGTTTGGAAAGTGAGTGGGAGGACAACTCAACATCCTTTTTACAAGCTGTAAATTACACTCCAGGTTTCTGGGACAGACTGCGGATGAAGTTAAACAAGGCGAATGTTGACATTTAAAGCAAAGCTAATTCTAAGACAAATGAGCCTGCTGCACAGATGTAAAAATGGAAAGACTTCCTCTTAATTCCAAATGTTTTCTCATTGACTCTGTCACAATTTGTGTCTCTCCTATCGCTGGAGGCAAAAAAGAGGCAGAAAGAGACAGAAGAAAATATTAATTATACGCCATATTGTGCATTAATCAGACTTTTTTGGTCATGAATGCTGCCTCTACTTGTAGAATGCATCAGCATGTTCTCTAAAGCTGAGCTCACACATGCTGTTATACCTATTCGGAGTCCCAAATGTGCTGCATTTGACAGGAAACACAGTAATTAGCTAATTAGCAACATTTGTTGAATACAACCCGTTAACAGGTTGCAACTGTTGGTGTCACATATTGAATAAACATGCTAGTTCATACGCACTCAATAAGAACAAGAGCTTTGACAGAACATCTCTCTGTTTCTGTTTTTCCCAAGGAAGTAGGAACAACAAATGGAAACAGTTTCTCATTCTTCATTCATTTTTTTAATTATTTTTTTTATTTAATTTTTTTTTACCACCGACACATCTTTGACACCAAGGTCTATGAGACACATTCAAAAGGAATACAAGATGAATACATGCCGAATTCTACCCTTGCGTTCAAGTGCTATCATTCCTCCAGTAGTTTTCTGAAGCAGGGTGAGTAAAAAGAAAATCAGTGTGTCACACTTGCAACACTAATGATGGTGCGGGACCTGCCATCCACCAGCAACAATAAACAAACTAGACACATTAATAGTTGGAGCTTGTTTTTGATGTTTCACACAGAGACTTATCATACACACCTATCTAGTGAAGACTGTAAGTTCTTTTTTTTTTGGTGCCCCCAAATCCTGGTTCTCTTCCAGTTTCCCTTTTTCTCTTTTGGGGTTTCCAGGCTTTGATATTCCTTATTTAGGTCATAGAGTCCATAGCACTTTGAAGATCTGGCTGGGTGTATACAACTTTTACTTTCTAGATGAAAATAAAGCTTTGAACAAGAAAAACCCTGTGATAAATTGAATTTATAATTAATCTCCATCTACAATTAATTTACTGTAATAAATCAAGCTCAGATGCATGTAGAGGTTGACTTGGCTTTAGTTGTGGAGGCCAAAATACATCTTTTTAATTTGCAATTTGTTTGTCAAAAAGAAATCATAAGAAGAAAAGATGTAAGCGAGCAGGAAAGAGAAATTAGTTGGAGGCACATTATAGAGAATAAAAGGATCCGAGGAGGAGAAGATGAGGTAAAACAGACAAATGTATTATAAGGAATAGCAGGAGGCTGCGTTTAATGATTGAGAAAGTCTGACTGCACATATCCACTCCAGGGTGTCAGGGATACAATTAATTTCACATCACAAGTGCAAATGAAGGGGCTCCACTCTGATAATAGCTAGACCTAACTTTAGACACCAAATAACTTTGTATATGTGAGTAGAGATGGTGCAGTGCAAAAAGGAGAAAAGCAAAAGTAAAATCTATCTAATAAATGTCTTGAGTTAGACCAGCTCTTCCCAACCTTTTTGGCTTCTGACTGTCATCATATGTCTGCTGGTTGTGACCAGTTTAAAAGAGTCTCAAATAAGTACAATTACTTCACAAACAAATGCAGTTCACAAGGAAAAGCAGTGATTACAGGAAAGTTTGAGGAAATAAGCAACTTTATATTCTAGAAATATGTTTTTTGGGGGGTTTCCTCTCTTGTTAATTATCTTGGGACCCCGCTGACTTGCGACCAAATGGTAGAGTCCTGACTGATTTGGAACCACTGACTTTGATAACAACACTGTACAATGATTTTAATGTCTTGTCAGATGATGTAAACTGAGTAAATTCTTTACTTTCTTTTTTCAGTGTTGTCTCAATAAGTTTCTTCTAATACTCCAACATCAAGTTGCCAGTGAGTTTTTACAAAATCCTGCTTTCCCCCTAACCTCTATCTGCTCAGTTTTTTCCCCCTGAATATATGGACATTTTAGAATCACAGGGGCCGGGCACCTCATCGACCCAAAAATTTGTGTCGGAAACTGGCTTCTCTGAGGCCAGCATTAGTAGGATCCTTTGAAACAATATCAAAAACAAGGGCGGACTTGCTGAGCAATTGGACATCAAAGAGGACCCAGCTCCATTACAAGCCATTAAAACCATAATGGCTGCTTGGAAAGAGTGAAGCTTAGAGGATCAATAAAGGGCAGTTTAACTGTCTGACACAGCTCACTAATATCTGAAACATCAACTCCCCTTCAGAGAGAGGGAGAGAGAGAAGAGAGGGCAAAGTTAGTGTGTATGAGAGAGGAAATGGAAAGAGAGAAAGACTCTTGAGATCATTACAAAGTGCTTTCCATCCTTTCCATTGCTCCTCCTTGTCTTCCTTCTTTCACTCCTCCCTGCTGTAGAGTATACACGTACAGTAATGATATAACTTGATTTCCACAGTAGATTAGCCCATTGGATAATTCAAACCCTATGCAAACACACCCTGACAGACTAAGTGAACCTCATAGGAGGGTAAGCATTATACTCTCACAACTTTACCGAGACTGGTTTAACTTGAAAAAACTAGAAGATTTCATACTTTAATTTCATGATGCTACTGTTAAATGTATATACAGCAATGTGGGACAGTACAGTAAAACATTGTTCAGTTGTTCTCATGATGGCCATATATACCTTAACTATGCTAACTACAGACTCTTCCATCCCGTCCAGTACACTGAATTGCATCTATCTTAAAACTGATCAAAGCATTTTGTATTATAAACAACAGATCCAGGCAGAAAAAGCTGGAAGACTCTTTCCACCTCCTTACTTGATTAAGTTCCTTTTCCTCTGTGTCACTCTTTTCTGTCTCTCTTTCCTCCCACGCGATCCTCTTTCGCTTTATCGGGGCATCAGAATACGGAAGCGTTAAGCCTCCTTGAGGTTGATACTGAGCTCAATGCTATTTTCATTCCCTGTTGGTGCAGTCATTGAATACCTCTCTTTTTAGTCTGTGGCTGCAAAATGGAATCCAGATTGATAAGTCAGGATAAATGACAATGACTTTTTAAGCTCCAGGCCGCATCAACAAAGACATAATCACAATATGAATTGACATAAATGCCAAAACAGAATGGAAACTGTCTTGCATGGGTCTTTGCTTATGTGAGTATGTGAATACGTATGTTTAGTTTTCATGATTCACTATTTTATAATGATATCGCAGCAGTTGCAGCTGTTTTCCAGTCGGTATAGTTTGATTTAGTTGATCTATGTTTTAAGAATGATGTCAGAGTCCCTATCAGTCTTCACATATAGGAGTTGAACGAAATATTGATGTATCACACAGTGATTGGCTCTTCTATCACTCTGGGGTTTTGGCAGTATTGGTCAGTCAATCCATCACTTTGGTCCAGACTGAAAAATCTCAACAACTATTTAATGGAAATGCAGTGAAATCATATGAACATTCATGGACCCTAGAGGATGAACACTACCGACTTTCATGATGAATTGAATTTTTCACCGTAAACAAATCAGGGTTTGTTGCTTTCAGTTTACTGATTTTCTCAATGATTTAGAGATATTTAAGAAAGAGTTTGTTTTTTTTTAAAAGAACCTGATTAATTAAAACAGATTTTTGCTTTATGTTCTTGTGCATCTCAACGTTGTCACGTGTCCTGCTCCAAAAAACCACTTGTCTTGCTACTGTTTTATGACAAAATGCATATATCTGTGAGTACAGGTTAGAGTTAGAGATAGATGGATTCTGCGTTCATTCTGTTCTATCCTGGTTTTACCTAAATTGTTGCCGGTGGGTAAATTTGACTTGTTTTCCGAGACTAATTTTTCTTTTCTGAGACGGTGAACAGTAGGCGAGTGGCTTCTCTCCTCTCGAATCACAAATCCCACTGCCAGTTGGTGTCCTCTTTGAACAGCTGTGCCACTCAGGCTCAGACAAACAATTGTTCAGATGGATAAATGAACATGCCCATACATGCACAGATGCAGGAGCAGAGATGTGCATGTTCAGTTTGCATGCAGACAGTCTTAACGCTGGCACTTCCTAACATGTCTCTCACTCCATGTAAACTCCATCTATCTCTTCCTTCTTTTCTCTCTAACACCCCCCCCACCCCAGCCCCATCTCTCCTGTAACAAAAGGGGTTTTCCTTTTCAAAGGGCCTCAGAAACCCTTGGGCACATGAAGTAGGAACTGCTATAATTGGTGAAGATGTGGTGAAGCGTTTGGCACAAGGAAGTCCCATATTTTAATTACGCTGGCAGAGATAGAGGTTTGTGCTGTTTCAGAGCGCAGCGCGACATGGAAAGGAAACTACTTTCATGAATAGTCATAACATGCTTTCTGCTGCATTATGATACGTTTATAGTGTGACATTTATCAAAAGATTTATCTTTGTTTTGTAGCCACAACATCACATTTACATGTAAATTGGTAGCATGATGTGCATATTGAAAATGACAGAGCAGTTTCTTCATGTAATATGAAGATGGACGTTTTCAAATGGCACCCTTTAAGGTTTTTTTATGGTTCCTAACTGGTACTTCTACATCGTTATACAACAGGCCATTTCTTTATTATACTGTCCTTCAATTCATGTAATATGTAGTGTACATTACGTGTACATTATATATATGTATATATAATTCCGTCATTAAAGAGATAATTGTAAATTTCCCCATTGTGGGACTAATAAAGGATTATCTTATCTTATAATAAATTCACTCGTGTGGCTCATTGTCACATGCAGAATGTGTTAAACCTGGCACACTCTAAAAAGATTTTAAAAATCTGCTAAACCTGCTAAAAAGAGACCACACACATGACAACAAATAATAATGGATTTCACAGTTTTTATTTCTTATAGTATGTGGTGTGCAATGAGAAGATTCCATCCACCAGTCTTGACTCTCACAACTTGAAATCTCACGCAGCCAAACGCAACTGAAAAGTGAACAAACATGGCAGATGACGATGTCTCTTGTTTGTTGTGCTTATGTCTTCAGTCAGCTTGTTTCCTGATTGGTTATTGTTCCGGTCCACGTGACAATCCACAGACTGTGTGCCTGGCTTTCCTTGTTGTACCCCCCCACATAACAGGATTTCTGATTGTAAATATTGAACATGTTTGATATTCATCAGGGTGGCCCAGATCCTCTTCTGAGCAGATTGGGGAGGGTAAAACCACTCTTAAAACATCTCACACCACAGGAAAATCTGGCAAGATAATCTTTAGAACCATCAGATAAGTGGGCCTTTGGTGACTTTGGTCACATAGTTTTGCTGTGACATGCTGTGTATCCAAATTATTTGAACAATATGAGAGTGAAATAGACACAGCAATTGATATAGACTTGAAACGTATTCTGAAATCGTTTTACTGGTAAGTATTTGAACTTTCTGAACAGCTTTAAGGACACAGCAAGAGTTTTTCACCATGACAGACAACACAAAAACTATATGACTCACAGTGCTTTGGGTTATGTGAAGTGTGTTTTATATATAAATGTCCTGAGATGCGGGCAGCACAGCACAGCTCTGTTTAAATTTTTAATTCAAACCTTTTAGTGGTTTGCAAGCAGGAGGACCTGAGAGACAAAACAGAGAGCAGCACCGCTAACTCATTAGTACAGAGTGGATTTTGTCTGTCCTTGAACATGTGCACATACATTATTGTATATGTATATACACAGTCACACAGGTGACATGATCACCATCAATAGACTCATAAACAGTCACAGAGACTTACATGTTCCACTCAAAAGGTCTCAGTTGGAAGACACACATACACACGCTCAGTTCATACATTCATACACTTACCTGACGACCACAGAACTCCACAGGTTAGCAGAAGAAAAAAAGGAAAGTGGGGCAGAATGTTCTTCAACACTGAGCAAAGAATGCACATATGGTACAACAACACGCACACAAACACACATGCACAGACGTGCATAGACAAGACTGACTGGGTAGATGCATTCCCAACTTGTACCAACCTTTAAATTTATAAATACCCCTGAGGTATTAAAAGCAAGTTTGTGTTTGACTTGTGTAGTGCTGGGTATTTCTGCATCCAAATGCATCAGAACTGTTTCTCGTCATACTGTCCTCTTTTAACAACTGCTGCTTTTTACCTCCTGCTGTCCTGTCTGTTATAATAATGTTATTTAGAACTGGCATCCACATCAGGACAATTTTTAGTGGATGAAAAAAAACTTTTTTGTGTCCTGTTGTGAACCAATGGGACATTCCCTTTTGCATACACACAGCCCAGATTTTATCTGTAACATGCAACATTTAACAGGTTGGTTAACTGAGCAAGACATAAGTACATTAAATGTGCTGTACATTAAATGACTCAGACAGCTCTCTCATACCTTCCTACACCTGATTGGTCAAACAAACCAGCTGCGGGTTGACATTCTAAGTTGTTGCTTTTGAATCTGAAAACGATGTTCAGGAACATAGTGAGGTGAAGAGTTTTGCCACATCCATTAATTACCTGCATCTGTTCATTTGATTTAGTTTCAATATTAAACAAAACACAATACATCCTGAGCCCTAATACAGTCTCTTTTTTTGTTGTTGTTGTTGTTTTTTTTTTTTGTTGTTTTTTTTACATTGACCTCTCAGATGTTTATGTGCTGCATTTTGGTCCCATCTTTTTTTCACTGAAAGCTTTGTATTCAGTAAGTTCAGTCCAATATTTAATACCATCTCCTGCAGTCAGGAGGATGATATTTAATTTTCAGTTCAAAGGTGTCCTGTGGTGCTGCTTGAACAGTAGCACTCAAATTTTTGCATAAACTGATGACAGTGCTTTCAAGTCCCAGATGTATGAAATCAGGCATGAAATACAGGTACATTGGAATTTGATCACAGTGAAAATCCAGGATTTATTCATCTCCCTAAATGCTGATACAGTGAGAAAATTGCCCTCACACACCCCAGCACTTGGCCTTTCATACCACTTCCTGTCTTGGTTAATCAATCTCCCTGTTGAAACAAGATCTGTCACAGCCAGCTCATCTGGATATGCAGTATGATACATACAGTACGTCAAGAGCTAGAACTCACGTACATATGCACAGGAAATCAATACAACCCTCCAAATTTCCAGTGATCCTTAATGGATTCCTTTCATTAAATGAAGCAGCTACTGTTGTGTTTACTCAAGGATCGCTGTAGAAGGTTGCGAAGGAAGAGGAGGATCATGAGATGTGGAATTTCATTGGCCATGTTACCTGATATTTACCGCTCAATAGGTTAACGCCAAGGGGGTCACTGCTTCCCGTGGTGGAACACTGTGCATTTTTAAAGAGACAGCACAGACTTACCAGCGGGATGCCAGCTGCCTCCCTCAGTGTTAGGAAACGCACATTAACACACCACCACTGACCTTTACCTCCAATAAACACTATTAAATATGAATAAGGACATAATTGAAAGTAACCACTGGCACTTTCTTCTTTTTTCCCCCCACACACCCACCCACACACACACACACTTTAGAAAATCCAGAGCCAACAGCACATTATCTGGCTTACTATTTGGCCAATAATAATCTTGACATTTTCTGTGGTGTCATTAGCACGAACTGGAAAAACCACACACAGAGTCGAGCCTTTGATGGTGCCTGAAAATGTAAGAGCACCCAACTCTTACATGGTTTATTGGCAACCTAAACAGTGTTGATTTACGACTCGTCCAGCTCCCTCTCATCCATTCCAGAGTGATTTTTACGGGATGACAAAGTGTGTGAGACTTATCACAGACAACTTGAGAGTCGAATTCATAGAGGCTATCAAAAGACAACAATGGGTCACTGGTGAGTGTGAAATATTTATTTTGCCCATCAGTTGGTCTCCTAAATAACTCCCCCTCCCCACCCTGTCATCCATGCCGACCCCCTCCTCCTTGAACTCTTCAACCTGTTTTCATCGATCCATCAGGCTGAGAGAGAGTTGGAGTGAACGTGTGGCCTGGATAGATATTTTACTTGGACTGGGTGTTTATCCTGCAGAGGTAAACTTTGATTTCAGGCTCTGTTGTGGCACTACTTCCTTTTCCCCCACCGGCAGAGAACAGTGGGAGTAATCAGCTTAATTGGTATAATTATGGGGTAAGCGGTGAACCCTTGAACACACGCCTCTGCTTTTCTAAACGGATATTTGCAGATTATGGGGGTAAAGTTTTTCCCGTCAGCATTTCACTAGGTCTCTTTTGTCTTTGAATGGGGGGCTATAATCTGCAGCACATGTTCATAACAGAGAACACAGATGCTCCAATCCATTGACCAGTCTTTTTGTTCAATTTACTGTTGCATCTTCTGAGTCATCTCACAGTATTCTTCCCTAAATCCCAGTTTTAATCATTAGAGCTTACTAAAATACAAAGCCACCAAATAAGCAAATGCAAGTTCTTTACAAATATAAGGACTAAGGCCAACTAAAAAGTTGTTTCAAGATACAGATGTTACATCACTCCAAATGGAATTTCTAGCAGACAAGGTTGGTTCATGAATCATAATTTATTTGATTTTAATTTATTTAAATTAAAACCAGATGAGCCTCCACATGATCTGAAGAACAGGCTTAAAATATACGATCTATAACACTCATCTCAACCCCTCCAATATTCCTCCACCTCTTTAGCAAAATCTCATTCTGCACAAGTGTAACACTGCCCTGCAGAAACCAAAGGTTTGAGTGGTATTCAGTCTTTGGTGTCATCGTGCTCAGGGGTCTTTCATGTTACTTGATGTCTGACTGCCAGCCCTCCTCAGACACTGGCCATGTCTCCCTCGCAACCCAGGAGATGGAATTTTAAAAATTTACAGTCCTTTTTGAGCTAGCCTTTTGGCCCCTGCAGGTCTCTGGAAATTGAAAAGTCAGAGAGAGTAAAGAAGAGAGCTGAGGTAAGATGGAGGGAGGGAGGCCATGAAAGAGAGGGAGAGAGGTTTCTGTATAGCTGGGCAGACTTTGTATTACCCCTATAGCAAGATCTCTGCCACCTCTCTCTCTCTCTTTCTTTCGCTCTGTCTCCTCCACAGCAGAGACCAGATACTATCAGATGCCATCACTGAAAAATTCAGCTTGTGTTGAGGGCAGTCCATTGAAATGAATCCCCAGACCGGTTCCTGTTTTCTGAGACCTCTCTACAGCATATTTCACAGCTGAGGCTGTTTCATGGCCACTATTCGAAGAGTAATTGAAAATCCATGGCTGATTGACTCAGACCCTTGGTAATTAATTTTTCCTCAGTTGCCTGGGCTGTGAGACCAGCACCCACATGTGTGCTGTATGGTGGTTCTTGTGCTGTACTGAGGTAGTACTGACATAGTTTTGGATAGTTTGGTTTTGATTCTCACGAAAGAGCAGTTACACAAACATATATTCATATAGTAGATAGATGCACATACTGTACATTTATACATATACAGTTGCCTGTTAAAGTTTGGTCATAGCACGATTGCTATTTGATTATTTTCAAATTTCCAAGTTCATGAATTAAAAAGTAACAGTGCATTAATATTTGAAGAAATGTTAATTTGTTATGTCGGTTTGCTGCAGTGCTGAGTTGTATTTATTTCTTTTCACTTGAAAAATCAACAAAATATGTAATTTACCCAGGGATGACCAAACTTTTGCAAACAGCTGTGCATGCACAAATACATTCTGTGTCACACGTTCTTGTTTTTAGCCATGTTAGCTCACTGATTCTATGCATAGCAGTGCTGATCTGGTCAGTCCACTACTTTGGACCAAAATGAAATATCTATGAAATAACTACTGGTTGGATTGTCATAAAATTTTGTACCGACATTCATGTCTCCCTCAGGATGAATTGACAAACATTATACCTGCCAAGCATCAGTATGTTATTGTCGTCACTGGGAGTGTGTTAGCATGCTGATGTTAATATTTAGCTCAAAGCACTGGTACAGCCGCACAGAGTCTTGTTTCTGCTAAGAGCTTGTACACTACTATTACTACTTTGTTACAGTTTTCTTCCTGTCCCCCTTCCTTATCTCTGCTCTGTGGGTAGGAATGATTGCTAAGTAATGCAAAAAAAGTCAGAGAATGATTTAAAATTATATGCGTAGTGTAATTTACACACAAAATAAGGGCTTAAACCCTGGCTTTCTTCCAGTCCTGTTATTTAGTCCCCCTAACTTGGCTCTTTTCAAGTGCCTAATACCACAGTGACTGATAGCTAGGTGCTCAAGGTGCCTTCTGCTCTACTGCCTGTCCTTATGGCAACTGAACAGTTGATCAAGGGAGGGATACCTTTAGAGGGTTGGCACACATCCACCTGTTTAGAGGCGAGCAACAAGCACGGCTGAAGGACACTTAGGTGAATACATAGGCATATTTAAGAATGAGACTGGTAGACTGTAGCTTCTCTGGTGATTACTAAATCAAATATAAGTTCATTTGCATGACATAGGCCCAAGCAGCAGAATATTGCTATTTTTGTTAGTTGAAAGAAGGCACCCTAATCATCTACTATGACATTGATGCAGCATGTAGGCCAAAGTATTCACCTCTATACTCTCCACAAAACCACAACAAGGGAAATGACATCCACACAGGAAACCAAAGAGGAGTTACAGCAGTGACATCTGAGAGTTGAAGCGAAGAAAGAAAGAGAAAGAGAGAGACCTAATGGCATGTCTCACATTGAGGGACCTTGGAGCCTCTGTCTTGGAGATGAGTCGCTGATATATACCCAGCATGCCGAGTGTGGGAACAGGGAGCATTAACATCCAAGTCACGTTTGTAGCGGAGCGTTGTATGGCAGTATAATCATCGTCACACTATAGAAGAGAGCGAGAGAAAGGCAGAAGGAGAGGAAGGGGGCATGGGGTGAGGTGGTGGGGGTGGTGGTGGCCGCCAGCTCTGCTGAAGGTCTTCTTCCAAACAACAATTCTATGAGGATAAAAAGGCATTTTCCTGATTAGCTACATGTCGTGGTTGACATTTGATTGTGTCTATTGTCATATTGACATCTAGATATAACTATCATGTTCCCATGTGGGTGTATTTTCTCTCATTACCTGCACCTTTATCTCGCTTTACCTTTATCTGTTTGTTCATCTGTCAGTGAGAGTGGCAGGGAAGGCCAGGAGACATTTCTTAGCACTTAACATGCATTTGGGTGCATAATGGGGAATCTACAGACACTGCAAATGTTTATTTCAGGTTATTGTCCTGGCCATAGCAACTGTAGATTTATTATGCATCACAGTACTGAGATGAAGCTAACAACCAGAACTTTCAAGTTTTAACAGCAATGGCAGTCAGGCCTAAATCACCTAATACCAAGGATGTTTTAGGTTGCATGACTTTGAAAGTATTTTTTACCTTGCATAAGCTGAATAGATTTTCTTGTTAGTTTTAACTTGTCACACCTGTTTGTCTTTGTTGGTGCAGTTTCAGTCTGTCGGTTTGTGTATGGCAAATTGTTATCAAGACTGTTTATCTGTATTAGTGATTCATCTGCATTGTAAACACAGATGACCTAGCTTTTACAGAGCTTTGTTAGTTGCCGCATGTCACTTTGAAAAGTCACACATCAAAGCGGTAAGACCTCTTTCATAGCAACAAAAATTGCTAATTGGCAAATAAACCTAATATGACCCACCTTTGTAGCAGTGTCAGTAATGGTAATTAAGTTCTTCAGAATTTTGGCATAGCACACACACAGGCCTTTCAACACCATCAAGTGTGTCAGAACCAAATTTGTCATTTACTGAAGTACTTTGTACAACTACAATCTTTCACCTCTTTCTCTAAAAATTAAAAATCTAACTAATATAAAATGTTTGAAGTCATTCTGTTTAATGGTATCAGATGAAATTTTGCTATCCACTGTTTTATAGCCTGTTGACTGACAGTAGAAAACACCTTTGAAGAGTGACTCTCAGTTTTGGATAGTATCTCTTTATGGCCCCTGTGTTGCACAGTGTTATTGATGTCGGCTTCACCTTAGGGTTCCTCCAGGGTCGACGTAGGCAAGTGGAAAACCTGGGCATTTGCTTTGTAGTATGTGTACCTGTGTGTCACAGAAGGGGAGGTGCTCACCACCCTCCAGCCACACTTCAGGGAGAGTGAATTTCGGTTCCACTCCCTTCAAAGCTTCATCACTTGCACAAATCCACACAGAATTGCTCAGTGTGGTGGTGAGTGAATAACATAAACTAGCATGGAGAGATTATTATATATTATGCTGTGTACGTGTGTGAGTGAGAGGGAAAATGGCAGAAGAAATGTAGACTGAAAGACGGTGAGGCAAGTTGAGAGAAAGAATACATTATCAGATACCGTGTATCAGCACCACACACACTGCGTTTGTGTGCAAATGTTTTAAAGTTTCACACTTACTGTAAAATGTTGACAGATATCATGTGACCCACCAAATTTAAAAGAAGAGGAAAACCTTAACTTTATTTCTACTTCTACTACAGTGCCCAGTGACAGTATGTAGTATGATGTAGTGTCAGTGGCTTAGAAGGTGTCATCATGTGCCGCAGCTGTGAAAGTGGCCTAATATTCTCCCAAAGGACCAACACTCTTCTGCTGACCCAAAAAGGAAACAAACACTCATGCATACACCAAACGTCAGAAACATACAGTAATCAGTAACCTTGTGAGGCACTCATGATTAAAACCAGCCTCTACTGCTAATTTTATTTCCAGCTATAAACAGTCACTCGGTCATTCCATTCCATAGCCACAAAAAGCTCCCAATTGGAAAACCCAGCCCTTTGACCCTGTGGTCATAAATCCTCCAGGACATAGCACTTCCCCTATCAGCATGGGCTCAAACTGTTTCAAAGGCTGAATTTTGAAATGTGAAGAAAAGACCTTTTTTTCTCCTTCCAAACTGCCTTTTGCTCAAAGGGGATGCTTGGGAAGAGCGAGAGCGTCAAAAAACAAAACAAAACAAAAAAATTAAATAAAGCAATTTGCATGGCAAAGAGGTGTTCTGACAAGCAGGGAGGCGGCAGAGTTGTTGCCCGGAGGACTGGACGACTGTTGAGCAGTAGAGGGAAATCTGCTGTTCTCTCTGGAGAAACTGGCAAGTGCAGCCTCCCTTGAGGAAGGTTGTACTGCACAGTAATGTATTTTGTGAATATCAAATAAAGGTACTAATACAGTCAGACAGCAGAGAAAAAGCTGAAATGAGGAAAGAAACTGAGACGGTGGAAGAGAGAGGTGATACCATACGAAAATGTTCGTGTAAGCCTGAAGTTTTCATTGCCAAATGTAAATGCATACATGTTGCCTGTATCCATATGTATTTGCATGTGTCAGCAAGGGCTTTGATATACTCTTTATCTTACCCTCAAGTCAGAAACAATGTCACCATGACAAGAAAAAAAAATGGGAGTTGGCTTCATTTGTCTCAGTTGCAGTCTGATGCTTCAGCTGAGAAAATGTATGAATCCACAGTGTGAGGAAGGATCTTTGAGGATGGATATTTCAATAAATGATATGATGTTATGTGCATGGGTGTGTAGGTGGTGCTTAGGGGAGATCAGATGACCATCAGGTACCAATGAGTGATCTGGGCTAGAGCAGAGGAAGAGCAGGAGGTGGATGCTTTAATGTTTGCAAACCAACGCACCAGCTCTCTTTTTTGTGATCTCCAGGGGGTAACGTATGATCTTCTAAACAGAAGCAGTGTATTCAGTCAAAGGTGTTAAGAACATATACCTTTGGACAGCAGAAAATGAGTGGTTTGGATCAAAATTAGTGAAAAGATGAACTAAAACATCATCTCTGTCATTTAAGGGCAGGTACCCTATCTTTGCTTCAGGAGCAATGCAAGAGGTTTTCTAAGGTGAAGGCACCCTGCACAGACTCAGTAATGAGCTGATGATTAACCAGTGGAAAATCTTTTCTAGTTTTTCAGCAGAGTCTCCCAAGTTGTTGGAGTTGTTCGTTAACCACTGCCCACTGGCTACTATGTGGAAAAAAACAGGCTTTTCAGAACCACAGTGTGTACCTATCAATATGAGAAGATTGGACATGGGCTGAGGAGGATGTGGAGGATGAGATGGAAAGCGAGGCGGAGGAGGTGGAGAGAAATGCAGGAGGTGCTTGCTGTGAGTTTCTGTGACAGGCCAGGATTTAACACAAAGTCAATACTACTGCAAAGTGCAATCACAATGTGTTGGCTAAAGCAGATGGCTGTGATCAATGGTACAGCAGGACCGGTCTCAGTAGCCTAGTGGCCCCAGAAGAGATGTTTTACGTGGGGAGGATTCTTCAGACTGTCTGCTCTCTCTCTTTCTCTCTGTCCAAGTCCCTGCCCCTGTGTACCTCTCTGTTATTTTGCTGTTTGTTAATTTAGTCAACCACAGCTACTCTTCTATGCATGTAACTACCTATAAAGGCTTTATATTGCAGGCTGCTGCATGTAGACATACATATACAGTAGGGATGGGCAATATGGACAAAATTACTGTTGAATTAGCTACCACAGTATGTCACCATTTATGTGTTGATAAACATTGTATTTAGAAACCCAAAGACCTAAACCTACACAAAATCAACATGCCCCCCAGAATCTAAGATCTTGTGTTTGATTTGATTTGATACATTCAATTAGTTTGTATTTGTTTTTATTCATCATTCATGCTCCTCCTTTTTGTTCCTTTCTAGAAAAGCCGCTGTAAGCATTAAGGAGGAAATAAAAAGATAGTCGAGAGCAGGGTAGCTAGAAAGGCTTTCCCAAGACTCAACCAAAGTGAATTAGTTGAAATAGATGCCAATTTTCCAGTCTTACCTATCTGTCACCAATTTGACTGCATTGATCAAGTCTGTTTGAGAGAGAGATAGTGTGTCATACTGTAGGTAAGCAGACAGCGAGAGAGCAAGGTCCCAATATAGGATGTCAATATAGATGTTCTCTTTACAGAAAATGGGATATCCTATGAACAACCCTTCATATTTTGTGTCTTGTCTAGACAAGGTAGGAAACATGCAGCACAGTGAAATTTAGGTACTGTAGTATGACTGATGTATCATTTTGTGCAGTCAGAGGACATGAATATAATTTTGATGGTTGTTATTGATAAACTGCCTATTTTAGCTTGATAGCATGGAGTCAACTTCCCTCTATTTGTTCAAATGAGTGCTATGTTTGACATACAGGATCAGTGGGGAAGTAGTAGTGATGCCATTTTGGGAAAAAAAAAAAGTAACATTGCATGATGAAAAAAATACTTTTGCACAAGTTTGTGTACTGTACATAACTAGAGTGGTAACAAGGATGGCTGATGATTATGTACATGTGCACAAAGTGTGCTTCCTTCCCCCAAAAATAAAGCCCTCTGCAGTGCCACTTGACACAGCAAAGCATGTTATGTAATTGCTGGGTGTAATAAACGTAATGCAGTGCCAGTAATGAAATCCAGGCGAATGTTTATCGCCGTTGCAAGTAAAAAGTGTTTGTGCATTATTTACCCTCAAATCTTTGTTTCCATTTGTCTGTCTCTTTCTTGTTTTTTTTCCACTGCACACTGTCTTTATGGCTTTCTTTTTCATTTCACTACTGTCCAGGTGATTTCTGTAGTGCTACAAGCTTAATTTTATGTTTAAGAGACATGAGAGAAGAGGCATTGTGAAGGCCCAGGGAGGCAGGACTCACTGCTTCAAGAGAGTGGTTTGGGGAGTCACTGAGTACAGAAATCCTAAGTATATATTTCACAGTACATGTATGTGCATGTAATGTGCATCTTTCCTGTTAAAGCAAAGATGACCACTGACTGTGCACTGAAACCCTGAAAACCAGGCTGATATCCAGCCTCCGCCTCGTTTTCATCTCGGGGGGGGAGTACTGTCACTGGCTGAGTTAGGCCGTAGGGCACGACTCCCCTCCGGTTCTGGAGGAATAATCTGTTAGCAATAATCCAGCAAGCCCACGCCAGGTCACATGTTGGGAAATGAGGGCCGAGTGAAGAGCCACATTTGATTATTCAATTCTGTTCCCCCATGGTTTATTCGACTACAGTGTTATTCTGAGCACTTGCGTCCAGCCTCACACATTGTGCTGCTGATGGAAGTAAGGCTGGGATGTAAGCAGATTAAAGAGCATGTTGACTCTGTCTGGTAGCAGTTTGATTTTTTTAAGAGGCAATTTTCACTAATCAGAGAGGCACAAGTGTATTACTATGTATGTGTCTGTGTGTGTGAGTGTGAGTAATGTAGTGTGGATGCATGCTTTTCACATGTTTCAACACTGAGTCACTGCAGGATCAGTGCATCACAAGAATAGGTTTCAGGTGTTGAGAATAATTCCTTAGTGTGCTGTCACATGCAGCTTATTTTTGTACTTCAAACATAACTGCAGATATTTTTCCACTTCCTGTGTTCTCTGCTGTGCCTGATTCATTTTCCATATTTAATTTCCATATTTCACAAATCTTTTCAAAAACTCCTCAAACTCTGTAAAGCCAAAGCTATATTATCTTATAATACCTGTGGGTGTGTAGATGAGCATGAATCTGACTGAAACTGCATTCACATTTCAACGTGTGTCTCGTATCCAGCACCCAGCTTAAGTATATAACTGATCAACATATGAACAAGTGTATTGTCTAAAAATACTGTCATTTCCCAATACATCTTAATGGAGTGTATTCTAAGTGGGCTGATAATGCATTTCCTGCAGCGCCCGCTGTGAGACTCATTTCAGATCAGGCGAGAGATAGCACTGCTCTCCAGTCCCCTACAACAGAAGAGGAGGTGTCTACACTCCCCCTATTTCCTGATGAATGGAATATGATGGAAGAAGTATGCTTCGTGTATTGTGAATGTGCCAAAACTGAAGTCAACAGTTTATCTGCCATACTGTTGAAAGTTTAGATATTCACTTAGTTTTCCTATACAACAAAAAATCTTTCTAGGGTGTCCCACTTCTCAGCTTCATAGATTTATGATGGTACAGTTATAAATAATGTCATGTGAGGTGGAGCAACTGGAAAGGAAGGAAAGCAAAGTGCATAACATTACATAATTATAGTTAGTCACAGAGTTATATATCTACTGACCACAGTCTTTTCCTATATAATATTATTATATTCTGAATGAACATTCAAGTCAGCAACCACCAGTCCCCAAAATCTGAGTTAAACTTTACGCACCAAAGCCTGTGTCCTACCTTA
The DNA here is from genome assembly GCA_033238685.1 of Lates japonicus. Taxonomy (NCBI): domain Eukaryota; kingdom Metazoa; phylum Chordata; class Actinopteri; family Centropomidae; genus Lates; species Lates japonicus. The sequence goes on along the minus strand of BRZM01000084.1, from coordinate 401,459 downwards.
CCATTGGAGTTGATCCCAACAGTTTGGAGTGACCCAGGACCCTCAGGAAGATCTGGAAATCACTGTTGGTGTCAGTTCATCACAGTCTGAGGGATACATACATACAAAAACCCTCTCCATTTCTTTCTTTATACATATATATATATATATATATATATATATATATATATATGTTAACACCATGGTCACTTTGCTTGGCTCTGCAATATAGTGCAAATGCTAAATAGCAAAGAAATTGTCCCGAATTATTGACTGTGTGAAGCTATAATCACATGTATAAATAATTCTTGTCAAAAGGAAACACTGGCATGTTAAAGCATGTTGTGCCTCTTCATCTTTTGACTAATATCTCCTGGCTATCTTTTCCTTGCTCTAAGTAGAGGAGTGATAGCCTGCAAATCAAATTAGCCGTCTAATGGAGAGAGATGAAGAAAGAGGGAAAGATGAGAGGAGGAGGGAGGAGAGGGTGCGAGCCGTCGCGATAAATCTGCAGGATTACATTATTGTCTTTTTTGTGAATGGAGAAAGAGAGCAAGTGAAAGAGGGAAATGGGCTTGGTGGTCTGAGTAATATTGACTTCAGGGGAGCTTTTTCAAGGATGTATAACCAATTATAGTGGCCCTCCCACCACAAGCTTCTTTTCAGATTTGGGACAAGTCACTGGAACTCCAGCAGTGCTGCAGTGCTGTATTAAATTCCTTATTGCCTAACCTCTGTAATGGAATCCTTTGCTTGAGCGACCAAGGAATTCTGGTACTGACGCGCACACACATAAGCAGATATACAGGACACAAACAGACACACATGTAGGCACAGACATTAGAGCCTGGCAGATGATGGATTTATGAGGCCTATACCCAGGCTACTGTATATTATATTGATATTTGAGAGTTTAAAAAAATCTGACAGGGATGTAAAGGTTGCTAATGTTTTTCATTTGTTTGTTTGTTTTGCTGATATGGATCCCTTAAATCTGGGTATTAAAGCTCCAGTAATCAATATTTTTGTATTACAAATGAGAAGTGTGTTTCAGTATCAGTTTTATTTATTTATTTATTTATTTATTTATTTATTTTTGCTGCCTGCCAGTGAAAAGTCTGATTATCCGTCTGTATACTGTATACTACCTGCCCAGCACCAAACTACAGATACAGTTAGCATCTACCTGGTGAATGTAGTGCAACATGTATCAGGCAAAGATGTAGATATTTCCCTCAGGTGGTGGAAACCAAAACAGAGCTACAAGAAGAGTAAATTTTGTACTCACATTTGACTTAAAATGAATGCTAATGTTTTCCTTGTGTGTGTTGGATTTGTAAATAAGCTATTGTTTCTTTCTAAGTTGATAGTATGTCAGAGTTGTCTTTACATGTGTTTAATCACTGTTTTGTGTTGTGCCTGTTGCGTTGCCCCCAGGTGGCCAAAAAAATCAATTGATGCATGTTCTCAGAACGGGAACTGTACGTACATATATGTACTGAGTTAGACATTTGAAGATGAATAAACTTGTGTGTCCTCTCTGGTGGACAAACTAGAAAACAGCACTTTATGTAAATGACTTCAAGCAAACTCATATTTCTTCTATCTGCCAACATTTACAGTGATAACAATAAATCTGTGATACTCTAACATTGGCTGATAACGTCGGCCCAGAAATTGCTCAGGCTTTAACAGAAATATAGGACATATAGACATGACCTCATGACAACTTACAGCGCTCACAAACATAGAGGAAGAGATATAAAATGTGCATCTCATTGCTCAATGGAACAGAAAGCACCTGTTTCCCTTTTTCAAAACATTTGGTTTTATTCTGCTGAGCTTTGACTGTTTATGAGCAATCAGCATGCGTCCTCTACTTTTTTTTTTCTCATATTCTTGTCCTGCTTTGCATGAAAACAAGATGCCACTGTCCTTGGAGCCTGGCGGAAAAAATCAAAGAGAGAATGTACAGGAGAACGAAAAATAAGAGAGGGAGAAAGTGTTGCTCATGAAACCATCTGGGTGTTCCCAGCATCATCCTCTCGCTTTGGCACACAGGCTGTGTTTTTCTCTTCTTCCTTGCTCTCCTACATGCCGTGAATGTTCTGTGTACCCATGCTTTATTTATCACTGCCTTCATTAACAATTTAATTGAAAAGCAGGGGGAAGAGTCACATCAGAATATTATTGGACCAAATGGGACAGATAGAATCCCATAAGTATGGACTGTAAATGCTTTATCCTGAGAGAGGGAGAGAGAGGGAGAGAGAAACGAGATGTCTGCCAACTTAAAAGATAGTAATTTGCAAATGCTGGCTGTCTCCAGTGAAATGTTTGCCCACTCACAACATGAATCGCTTGTGTGTGGGCTTCCCCTGCACTGCCCATACATAACCTATTATAGAATGAATATTACACTGTGCAACTTATTGGCTGTTCTGTCAAATATTTTATTACTTTACTGAGCATCAGTAAACATGCACGCCCCTCCTCAAGGGAAAGACGGGCTACAGATTCTTTTCAGTAAGCAATTTTCCTGCAGCTTCCCCCATTTTATTTTCTCCGGCTGGAGTATGAAACATCATCTTAAAGCAGAGACATACAATATGTGTTTGGACATGGAAATCTGTGTGGGTGCACATGTGTATACACTTGGGATCTGTGTTTGAGCCAGCCTTTTTTTCTTTTTTTTTCAACATTAGAGGAAAGTGGTAGAGGGAAGGTAATACAGGTATGAAAGGTTACTGGATTTTAAAAACAGTAGGAGGGAAAAGGAAGACATTAAGAGGCCAGGCTAAGTGCTATGATAAAATGTCGTTTTGGAGTAAAAGAGCTTTTGTGTAAAAAAGGTAACATATTTAGCCAAGTGAGAAATGTCTTGATTTAGTATATGACATTAGCTTGGTGCCCATTTAGTCATTTGTCTCATTTTGTTGTCTCTTGTTTCTCATAAATTCATACCAGAGGGTGAAGTGAGCTGCCAACCTTATCCAAATCCCAAATGATTTGACTGTGGCACACCTACACCTTGGGAAACATAAGCTGTGGCTAGAAAAATCGGCAATATTGTCAGCTTGATTTATGTCGGTAATGATGGATTTTAATGGCAACAAATTTTCATAACGGAAAATAAAAGCCTCAAAAATGTCAGCTAAATCAAGAAACTGTGGTGTGGTTACACTTTATAGCAGCTGTAGGGAGGAGGTTGGATGGATGGCTTTGCATACAAAGCACAACACTAGACATCAAGGTTCTCATCGAGCGTTCCAAGTATTGTTAGCTTTAGTCTGCTAAAACACTTGGTTCAGGGAAGGAAGTTTGACTACCCTAAGCATAAACATAAAAGGTTTGTTTAACTTTAGTTTCCTTGTTCCAATATTGTGGCTAAACCAAACAGTGAATGATTTTCTTAAACTTTTGTGTTAAACACTTTACAGTTGTTCCCTGAATTTGTTGATAAAAAGGCTTAATCTGGAACAGCAGTACATCGCCCTACAAAATGTATTTTTTATTGCATATTAATTATAGTTTGCTTTATCTGTGTGGGTGTGGTTTAATTTGATTGAAATAGCCCACCAATTGTTGTCAGAATCTAATTAAAATGTGCTTAATTCCTGATTGGTGCACAGAAATTGATAAATCCAATTGAGACCCATCCACAGAAATAAAAAGAAAAACATAAAACTCAAGATGAAATTACCAAAACTTCTTTGACCCTGGCAGAGAAAAGTTTTTTAATGTGGGATTCCATCACTCATAGTGAGAAGCTGATTGAGAAAATACGTTTTTAAGGCCTTTAATGCTGATCACAGCTGCAGTTCCCCCCAAAGAAGAAACTACAAACTTTTTACAGCTACCTTTAAAGTCTACAGGGGGTGTTTGATGCCTGCAGGAGCATCAGTTTAATTCTTAATATGATGACATTTTTTTTGCAGTGTGTTCACCACAACTTGGCCAAGTAAGCAGAGAAAAAAACTAGCTCATGCAATGTAATCCCCTGCCTCCCTGAAGGAATCGGTGTATAGAGCGATGGATGGAGAGAAGAGAGAGGGAGGGAGGGGGAAAAAAGAACAATAATGGTCTCTACAGTTCAGCATCTGCTCATAAATCATTCATAGGAAGCCAAGTGGCAGCAGCAGGGAGCACAGTGAGATTTCAGGTTACGGTATCAAATCTCAATTTATAAATAGAATAGTCATGGAGCTAGGCGGCAGACTACCATCAGTCAAAGCCCCCTCCTCCCACCTCTCACCTGAGCATTCACTGATTTCTCTGTATCTAAGGTTTGGCCAGCATGCAGTGATACTATCTACACATACTATTTGAGACCCCAAAAGTGGCTTTGGAAATGAGGAGCAGTCACGTGATTAAAATAAGAATAGAAAGTTGTCCCCTGTTGTATCGCTGTTGGTCATTTGCTCCCTTGCGCTCGCTCATAAACATGCTCTGGTAAAGTACTCCTCATGCTGCAGCTTAAGTGAGCATTGCATCCTCTCCTGTCATTTCGCATCCGATCCTGTCAATATCCGCCATTCACTCCACCACACCTGGATCAATAGGAAAATGCTTTCCCCTCTGATGCTGCTTGCGATAGCTGCTTGCCTCGCTGCCACTCATCTCCATCGTTCAAGGACAACCTGTCGACAGATGGCCGTATGACGAATGACAGAGTCCTGCGAGCTCCTCTCATGGCAGAGGTGATGAGGGGGGGGTGTCCCATCTTTCCTGCCTCTCACTCCAAATGACACGGTGGTGACAAGTGACACCTTCTGTTGATGAACGCTCCATAGAACTACCACATCTACCATGCCAAGCATGTACTATATTCTATGACAGATAGGCCCATGTGAATAATGACGATGACTGTTTGGTACATCCATATTTGTTTCTCATCTGATTTACAGCTTTTGTTAATGACTTAATAACCATCAAAATATATTTTTTGCCACTGACATGAGAACACTTAATGCACATATCAAGTTGGCATATATCTACAGCTATTTTACTCATTTGATGGCAGGCGAGCCAAACACTAAGGTCACCCATAACCTTAGAGGAGAGTCCACAAGCTTACTCCACCAATTCAGCCTGTGTCAGTGATGAAGCTTTAAGTGGTCAGCTTGAGGGAAGAGCTTAGCATCTTAATCTTAGCTCAAACTCCTTTACACAGCATTAACATGTGAGATGAGCAACCATCAGCCTAGTGATGATTAACTGGAGCCTTAACCCTAAAGGCTGAGTGTAATATTTTAGAATAATTTGGTTGGTTTAATGTTTTTGAGCTCACATATTGTGGTAGAACAGGTTACTCTGTCCTCACTCTCTCTTTGCTGTCTCCACCCTCTCAGCCCTTTGCTCACTCTCTCTTTGTACACCCTGTTCTTCTTACTATAACACTTGAACACTTGGAAAAGTCAGACCAAACTGAACAAGGGAGCCTCAGAAGAGGAAGGGTTGTGTGCACAGATGAGATGTCCGTTCGCAGCAGATTGAAAAACCTGCGGCGCGTAAATAAAAGCCTTAGCCTCGCACAACAGCGATTCAGCGGCAGTGCATGTATGATTGAATGCTTGCGCTGGGCAATCCAAACGTTGAACACAGCACAGGAATGGTGCTTCATACTTGACAATGGTCCCCAGTCAGTGAAGCCAGTTACAGATATGAGGAGGGACAGATGTAACTGCTGAAAATGACGGACTGGGAGAAGAGACAGAGAGGATCAAAACCAGGTCTAAAACGATTGACTTGAGATAAGAGTGATGTGGCGGGGTGTTGTGCAAGGGCAGCAAAGCATAAACAGAACATCACTCAGTCAGTGCGTGTGGGTGGGTGTATACATGTTGGCATTAGCTATAACATGATTGACGTGAGAGCACGGGCTGCAGCAGACCAAAAGCTATTAGAGAGGAGGCGACTGCCACGTCACTCACCTGTCTAGAGGTCAGTTAGTGCGAATATTATGTGATGATGTGCAGTACCCTGTCATACAGTATAGCAGAGTGCATGTCAGAGTCTAGCATTTGCACAAATGAAGATGGCTTTCACAGTTGTTTTGATGTTGAAACTGATCTGTGTGAATATGGGATTTGCAGTTTCTATCAGCACATTTAAATTCCTCCATTTGGCATTTTCTGAAATCCTTTGCACCTTTATTGTAATGGGAGTGTGATTCTGTATTTTAAGACTGAAAGAATGAAATACCATTTTTAATTGACAGTATTCTATGTTGTGCACAACAATTTTGAAGCCTTGATTAATGCTTTAGAAATGATCTTCAGAGAAAAAAGGTACATTTTTGTCAGCTTCTCCATTATTATATTTTGTCCTTTTTGCCAAAACAGTTTTTAATTAATGTTCTTTCTAGGAAAAAATACTCACGTTGATTTCACAGTATTCCATAAGCAAATACTTTTGCTTATGGAATACTGCACATTACTCCTGAAGTATAATGTGCAGGAGGACAGCAGCAGTGGTGCTGAGCTTTAGCATAAAATTTAATTTACCCATTTCATTTAGCTCAAAGGTAACAGGGAGATTTTTCCTTATCCCTATTTTATTTCTCTTCATGTTTCCATATTCAGTTCCTTTTAAAGAGGACGTGCCAACCATGACCACTGTAATAGGGGTTAAATGGTCTCAATTATTACTGTGGATTCTTCTCATGTCTGCATGTGCTCATATCATCTGTCCATCGCCACTGCTATCAGCCTCCACTTCCTGTCCTCCAGCTTCTGTGTGGACTGCCAACATATACAACACACACACACACACACAAGCATGGCTAATGGGCCTCATCTCAAATAGCTGCCAGCTATTTGATAAAATGAAAAACCAATACCTTGTTAAACTGATTGTGATGCCCACCTTCAAATATGCATCTGTGTGTGCACATGTGAGTGTGTCAAGGGTGTAAGTGTCCAGTAAAAGGTGGAGACTTTTCTCACATGCAGCATTCTTATTTTTTGTGTTTGTGTGGGAGGAGGGTGGTACAGTAATCCAATATGTAATGATAATTGATTTTTGATGGAATTATATTGTGAATATAATATTTGAAGTGAGTCATTTATGCAGAGGAGTGGAGGGCATTCATAAATGTAATTCTGTTTTGATTAATACATGATTTAGAATGCCTTTTCCATATTGTGATATATATATTGATATTCACAAAATATAATATCTGATTACGCTGATTCCACCCATAACCTGGAGCTCTAGATGTAGTAGAATAAGTCTTTATGGTTAGATATTGACTACATGCATGCATCAGCCAAAAGTGTGTGTGTGTGTGTGTAGAACATCCAGCAGAACATAATACATACTGGATGTCAGTGTAGGAAGCTGTAATGCCTCCATCCTCCTGTGCAGATTGTGGACCTGAAGCCTCTGTGTTCTGTGTGCTCTATGAGTACATCTGATCCCTCCTCTAGTAGGAAATCCATGTAGCAATATGTTCTCCATCACTTTCACATTGCAAAGCTAAATTGCAGTGGTGTCGAGCAGATTTCACCCCTCTCCATTTAACCCCCCAGCTTTAAAATGAGATGACTTCACCACGCTGCCTTGCTTCTCTTTTCCATAATTAGAGACACTGGTTTGCTGTTTTCCACCAACACATGCTTGACTGAGCCATATGATCAACCGGAGTAGTAGATATGCATAATGTGTGCACTGTCTGCACACGCTCATGCCACCCACACACACTGGAATCAATAATCAGATCTCCACATAGCACTTAATGACTGGCACATGATTCCTGTGTCATCTTTTCTTCTTTCCCTTGTTCACATTCCCTGTTTGTCTGCATCACTCCCTCCATTGTCTCTCCTCTGTACGCGACTCTCTCACTCAATTCCTACAGTTTTCATCTCTTTCTCCCTCATCCACCCCGGTGTTAATGAGTTCTAGATGTGGTCGGTGTGGGGTCCAAAGCTTCTCCCTGACTGCCGCCTCTCCAGCTGGGTTCTCCCACGGTGCACCAAATGCCTCTCTTGAATATTGAATAAACCCCAGGACCTCCTCCGTGCTTCCTGATCAACAGCACTACTATTACCTAGCTATTACTCCACACGGGGTCCCGGGGCTCCGGCAGGATGGATGGGCTTTGAATATGTTGTCTGTTGTGGGCGAAGGTAGAGATAATAGGCATGGATGGGTTGAGTGTTTGAAGTTGTTTGATTCTATCCCTTGTGATTATGAAACCTTTCCTTTTAGTTTTATAACTTTGTGGAGCTGGCTCAAAGCACCTCTCAAAAGTGTGTCATTCTGAGATGCATCCAGTCAAGATCTGACGGGTGACTTGACTGCACATGTGTAAAATTCACTGTGATCTCAGATTACCCCATGAAAATACAGGACCTATTGTGATTGACATTAAAGGAAATTCATAGAAACCACTTCTCTCTCTTTTTGGGGATTCAGTAATGTTGCAAAACATGTCCACATTCATATGAAGTCATAGCATTTGACTGTTTTATCCAGTTGAATGCTGCCTCTTTCAGTGGTATGTTTAATGTGCTTGCTGTTGATGTGCTCCCTGTCATGTTTACCATTGGACTGAACATCACTGATGTTAGTGTAGGTCATCCATCACTTTATGGGTGACCTTTTTGTGTCCTGCTAATCGTGTCTTATTGATATCCCATAAGCGTTTGCTGCAGTGCTCTTGTATTGCATCAATGCCACAAAAAGGGAAAATAATATCCAAACATTTTCAAAATTGTTGCATGGTGAATTTGTGAAGTAAAGACTGTAGATTTAGGAGGTCATTTTTAAAGCAGAGAGCAGTGTTTATTTTTGGATGTTTCGTACGTTGTCAGTGTGTGGTTGAAATATTGATCACGCTTTTCCGTAAAACTAATGGTCTTATCGATATTTGTGCCTGGATACTTAATCAAAGAATGACACTTTGTTTTAAGCACTTGCTATTGGATAAATTGTAAACATTAGTGGAGTAACATTCATTTTCTGTAACCAGAACTACTACAAAGAATTATTATATTTTAAAACATCAATTTTTCTCTCTTAGAATACATTAGTGATGTGGCCAGGTTACAAATCCACAGTTTCAGATTAGTCAGTGAAGTAACACCTTTGGTATAATGAACATGAAAAGCATGAGCAAAACACTGGGAGTGAGCTGATATTTACCTAGCATTCATTTTTTTATCTAGCTTGTCCATGATAGGCACTTCATTATTCAAAGGGCAACCACACAATTAGCGCCAGGAGATCCTATTGCGAAGCAGTCCCGCCAGGACCAATCAATGCTATTAGATCCGTCAATGTGATTAGACACACTCTTGCATCTTCCTTATTTCTCCTTCAAACCGCTTGCGCGCGGAAAGGTTATAAGGCTTGTTGCCTTTAATTTATGCACCATTGATTCCAAATCCCATGCGAAATCAGGCAGGTATATTGCAGAAGATGTAAACAAAGAGACATTTTGCAGTGGATGCTGGTAATAAAGGCTTTAACAACTATATCTAGGTCTTTAGCTGCAGCAATCTTCTGCGTCATGACATGATCAGAAAGACAAACCACCTTTATCTTACTCAATAACTCACAACAAAGAGCACTGCTCCTGCAAAGAGCACTAATAGCCAACTAAATGAGAGGCAGTTATAGCCTGACAACTTCTGGATGGTTTATCATGACATTTTGTGGCGTGGTTCCTGGATGATGAATCATAATGACTAATACTAATTCTAATAATAACTAAGATGGTGAAAAACTTAATACTGCACCTGGTAAACATTGTGATGTCAGCATTGTCCTTGTAAGCATGTTAGCGCGCTGCTGTTCCATACACTGCTGTGCCGTCAGTACAGCCTCACAGAGCTGCTAGTGTGGTTTTAGTACATAGTGGTTGCTGCCAGTTTGCTTCACAGGGCCCAAGTGCAGAGAACACATCAGACGCATAACCTCAGACTTCAAAAAGTTGATATATTTATTCCAGATGTCAACACAAAAACATGAAAAACCATTGTCAGAATGGGCAGGAAAAGCTGATTTCACTGGCCACAGACATAAGGCAATAAGTAACTAAAAAAGCCCCAAAACTCAACTACCTGGATATGTGAGCTTAACAGGTGAAAGGTCAAATCATGAAGCGTATCTGTCAAGGCAAGCTATTGCTTATATATCCCCCACCAGTGGGATCCTTGCCTTGGTTCAGCTCAGCAGAGCTCCATAATCATCAGCACCCTAGCCAGCGGTAGTGATATTGCAAGTCCTCAGGCCTCACAAAAAATCAGCTGGTGATTGACTCAGGAAGTTTGAAATATAATCCATTCACTCACTTAAGTGTCATGGAATCAGATGCACAAAACCTCTTCTACTTGTGGTATACCTGGTGAATCAGCAGTAAACATCTCACCTTACTCTCACTGTGTCTCCCTGTATGTTCTATTTTCTATTCTGGGCCCCTCTCTCTTTTCTTCCATACATAAACATAAAAACATTTTGGTTGTGACTTGTATTAGCCCAAACAGAGAAGCAGCAAAAGCTTTTGTACTCTCTTCAAACAGAATGTGGTAAGCAACTGTGTGTACAGAATGTTAAAACAGATCACCACCGCGATGGTATCAGTGATTCACCTCAAGTCCTCACAAAAACCTTACGTCTCAGTGGGGCCAGGCAGATCCTCAGTCATATCACCGGCAGCCTCAGTGACCTTGCAGTGAGATGAGAGGGAGACGCTGCCCAGAGCCCACTGCCACACTTTTAATTACTACTGGCAAAGAAAGGCTGCTGTAGTTTGTGTGTACCAGCGAGATCTGTGGTTAGAGTGTGTGAATGCATGTACTTTAACCTGTGCCTGATCTGTGTGTGTGTGCACACTGCATGTGTAAATCTGACACTGGTGTAGAGCTCTCCACCAAAGACCCATCCCATTTGGGCCGGCCCTCTTTAAAACCCTCTTACATAAGCCACTACTCTCAGATGTGTGATATCATGGAACTATTTTTGGCTTTTTCACTGAAAAAGGCTGTTCAGAGTTAGATAAAGACTAGCCTATTCTTTAAATAATACATTGGGGCTCCCTCTCATCTTGACTTGTCTTAATACACTGTCCACACAAAATTGTGCTATAGTTAATTTATATTGACCCACAGACTTTGTCTTCTCTGAGATGTCAAAAAAAAAAGAAAAAAAAAAGTGTATTTTATATAAATAAACTTTAGCCCCTAGAATGTATTTTTGTCACTGACCTAGATTTTGCTCTGATGTGAAACAGGTTATACTTGCCTAATGTCATGACTTGACATTAATATTCAAATATTATGTTCTGCTTTCTGTTGTCCATTTTCACAGCAAACAGACAAACTAAAGTGGAGTCAACAGTTACTTTGTTGAACAAAATATATTCGATCCTCATATATCAAGGCCTTTACTCACACATATCTCATTTTCATTGAACCTGAGGGTTTTTTTTTCATGACTTGAGTTTTATCTGCAAGAAATGAGAAAAATTGATTACTTATATGGTCATAATCTTTTTTTATTAGATTTTCTAAGTGTGTGAACAGTATTAGCTGTAACAGTGTATTTTCTCTCTGATACTGCAAGTAGTCTCAAGTGGTGACAAAATGATTATTTAAGTCTGCACCGTACTCTTCTACACATTTGTATCACCAAAACATCCCAATAGAACAATTTTGAGTGAATTTAATCTGAGAAAGTATTTATTCATTATTGATTTTATGTTTTTAAAAATTTCATCACTGACCTTTAACTGACCTCATAAACTGGTCAGGTAAAAAAGGGTAATTGTCTGCATTTGCTCATGACCCCGTGAAATCTACCACTCACTATATTTTCCCTCCAAAAGAAAAGCAAGTGGATAACCTGAACTCCCATTAAGTTTTAAATTCAGCATGTGTGTTTATTGGTCAGTATTTTTTTTCTGTAGTGTTGTAATAGATTAAACAAATAAAAATGTGCCAACAGCAAAAACAACTCCTACAAAACAGCATAACCCGGGTGAACCGAAAACATTGAAGAGGTGGGAGCAGTGGGGTGGGGTAGGGTTGGGGGAGGGGTGTTGAGGTTGTGGAGTGCTTCTAACCATGAAGTCTCCTCCCAGTGCAGTTGTGAGAAGACTGGTGCAGTCAGTTTGGCTTGAGAAAATCACTAGTTCTTATTAGAGGTCCATAGGAGCATCTCCCAGTGTGGGTGTAGCAAACAGCCTTAGCTAAACGGAGATTAAGGCAACACTGGAAAGACCCCTTTAAGACTGGTGCATGGGTGATTTTGGATTTAGCGGTGGTAGCAAGATAAAGGCCTTTCTTCCTGCTTAATTGATGGCTGTAATCCATGTGTTGTTTTAAAAGCCCGTCTCGTTGATGTGTGAACACAAACCCTGTGGGTCTGTGCAGAAAGTGGTAATTTAGGGGGCCAAGCTGAGGGTTTCCCACTGGTTGAGTGAGGACTTGTAGGTTTGGAATCCAATGAATTGACTTGGCTGATAGCATAGACATTGATCAGGGTGTTGAAAAAAAAAAGGACAGGACTGCCATTTGGGTTCATTTCTCTGCTAATATAGTATATAGAGGACAGCATTCTGAAATGGAAATACTCACCATGCATAGTGTTGAGAAATCTATCTTGCTTTGACTGTACTTCTACCCAATACAGTCAAACTGCATATTCAGAAAGTCAGTCGTGCTATCTAAAAATGATGTCTTACCATTTGAATGTCCTCTGACCCTTCAATACAGTTCTCACATTTCAGTTACTCTCTTTTCAAACATGCTATAGTACATATTCAATGCTAATCATTTTCAACAAGTGTACAATTATACCAGCAGTACTGTGATTAATGAGAAGTGAAGATGTCTAGAAGTGGATAGAGGCTTAATGAGAAGATCACAGTCATCCCTAAAGTTAGGAGGTGCTTGAACTCCTCAAGGCTTTAGCACACTTTTAGGAAATCTACTGGTGTACCTCTTGGTCTCAGTCAGAATTATAATATCCTTGTGTTGATCACTATCATGAATCACAAGTTCTGCTTAATCTCTACAAAGTATGTAATTAACCCTGCACTGATTCATATCGCTCATTAAATTAACACAGATAGGACAGTGAAAATAGAGCACAGTGCTTTATTATCTCAGCTCAGCTGCTAGTGCCGAAATATTCAGTATCTTTCAGACCTCTGCTCTGAAAGTTATGCGTCTTCACAAACGTCTCTTTAGACTTTGTTAAAGATGTCCTGCAACACACAGATTAGTTATAGTTTTACAAGTGTAACACTGTGGTGCTGCCAGTAACAATTATTTATGAAGTCTTTCAGACTCAATATAAAAAATGCAAATGAAACAATAAAGCAGCAGATCTTTGTCTATTCTGGCGCATGCTGGTTGTTACATTGTACAGACTTGCAAATTCTAATCTTAATGCAGAAATTAATTACGGCTCTTTTTGCCTCTGGAGAAAATTAGTGACCTATTGCCGAAAATGTGCTACAAAGTGGAAGAGAGAGAGAGCAAAACTTGATTAGCATGGAAATGACAAATGAAAGGTGGGAATGAGGACAACTGTGACTGTGGGTGGTGAGAGTGTGTGTGTGCTTTAGAGAGAGTGAGATGGCTTTATACTTTATATATTTATATATTATGTAGTGGCAACTGTGCAGTAGAGAAGCAGCAACAAGAGGAATAAATCTGAACAATTTGTAGCCATAAATGTAGCAGAACACCAGCGGAATACATCTGTAGACATTCTCATCATGTTTCATGAGCATGCCTGCACTATATTAATTGCTCAGTAACTGCTTTAACTATATCAGTTTTGAATTTAAGTTACACACTCCAACTTTTCCAACTATATTGCATTCAGTGGGCGTTTGTGCTTGCTGCATCATATTTAGTTCATTAGTGTGTTAATGCTCCGGAAAAATACTTTAAAAATTTGCCTTTCAAAGTTTGGTACACTCTCCATTTTTTGTGAGCATGAATTGATTTACAGGAGATGTGCTTCAAATTCGCTTAGGTTGCAGTGGTTGAACGGAATAATAGGCATACGTTAAAAAGCAATTAGTGTTTGAGGTTCAGACATTCTTAGTTAGGTATGCGTGTTTGTGTGTGATGAGTGAGTGAGTGTGTGTGTGTGTGTGTGTGTGTGTGTGTGTGTGTGTGTGTGTGTGTGTGTGTGTGTGTGTGTGTGTGTGTGTGTGTGTGTGTGTGTGTGTGTGTGTGTGTGTGTGTGTGTGTGTGTGTGAGGAATCAGTTCAAACTGCTTCCATGTGAGAAATACTTTAACTTACAAACCCAAAGATGATTCATATTGCTAAGCTGCTTTTCTCTTGTCATCAAAACACTCACAAACACACACACACACACACAGACTCACACACACAACACACACACACACACACACACACACATACACTGATATGAAGCCAACAAAAAGTCATGCATACAAGCGTCATCAGTTCCTCCAATATTGCCGTCTATTGTGGTTACACTTTGAAGGTGGTATTTTGCTGACATTTGAAATATTTAGAAGAGTTGATTTGTTCACGCCTTTAGACAATGAATGAGTGTGTGTGTGTGCATGTGGTGACATGTGTGTGTGCACGTTCGTCACGGATGCTGCACTGCCATAGTCTAATCCCTGAAATGACCAGAGGCCGCACTGACCAAAGCTGGAGACAGACCTGAGATCTGTCATCTGGTGCTTTAGGTTCAGTGACACAGTATAACTGGTGCTACTGTACCAGCAGGTGCGGTGACCAACATAATCTGACAGTTTGTTCTGGATGTTGACTGTTGTATTTAGCTTCTTTGTTTGAGACTCAAGCGCTTACTGTATTTCTTCCTCTTTTTCGGCCAGCTGTCCTGTAGCTACAAGCTTAGTTACAGACAGAAAAAATACCCCAATTTCTTCCGCACTGTCCCCTCGAATGCATGGACTGTAGGTTCCTCCAACTACTACAACTGGAACGTCGGGACACTCACACAGGATGTGCAGAGGTTCTCAGAGGTCAGTTCTTCATGGCCTCTGAGACCATTTTTAGTGTAAACTCTTGTGATAGTCGACAAAGAAACGTGGATTTTCCAAAAGCACTGCCTTGTATGTTGAAAGATAGCAGGAATGAAAATGCTACAACAAAAAAAAAAAAAAAATCACCCTAAAATCCCTCTTGGTACAGAATATTTGTAGTTTTGCAAATGCGAAATTCTTTCATTAGAACTGTTCAGAAACAGATACATCCACTTCTCTTCAATGACAACAGTGATGGCATCAATAACTGAACAGAATTTGCTCCAACTGAAGAAGAAATTTGGTGGTGTTACCTCTGCTTCATAGTAATAGTATTTCATTTTGGAAAAATTGCGTCTCATTTTCTCTACATATTTATGTACATAAAAATGTGTTTATAACGACACATCAAGAAAAGTAGACCAAACATATAAATATAAAAAGCTAACAGAAAAGCAATTTAAAATACACTGTGTGGATGTTAATAGTAACAATAACATGGTAACAAATTATCAGCTGTAACACACAGTCCTGACAGTGACCATGTTGAATGGACATTTATTTACAACTGTGCTGAAACAGTATTTTGTGTTGTACAGCCCTAGTTTTTCATTCTAGCCTTAGCACCTCACAGCCTCCCAGCTTTGAGCACTTTTCTAAAAGTGAGGTTAACATCTCACCATCATAAAATACTAGACATATGCGTGAGGGAGATTTGTATGTATTTGTTGCTACAGATGCACGAAGATAGGGTAGTAACAGTGCTGAACAGTGATTTGACATTGGTTTACAGTTAGCATTCAGATGATGCCAGCATGATTTGAGTGGGTGGCAATCAATTAGATTCAACCTACTCTACAACCACTATAGTTGACTGAATTTATATTATTACACTACATTGACATCCGTTTAGTTCTGAAGATATGAAGATTTTTGAAGTAAAACTGGAGCAATCTACCACTTACATTTGTGTTTCACATCTTTGGTAATGAGTGAATGAGTTTTAGCTGGAAGAAATTGTGTTTCCATCCCTTTAGTACCAACAAAACAGATGAAACAGATGTAAAATTTGCTTTTGTAATAGAAATGAATACGTGATTTTGCTTTCTTATTTATTTACCAAATTCCATGTAGTTGTGTAGTTTAATACCCCTCTTTCATTCTGTGGACAGAAAGCACCACTCACTGTACATGACGATGTTGGGTAAAGTAATTCTGGAACTATGATTAATGTTGAGCTTCTTTGTGTTGTCTGTGTTGTCGCCAGCACTTGTAGCTAACTCCCTCATGCCAAACGCAAATTCTTAGTTGGGGTTGCATTTGGTTCAGCTCAGGACCCGGAGAACACGCGTTTGTATTTTCCATGAAAAGGAGAGAGAAAGGAGGAAGCAGAGCGTGACCTTTGTCGATCAAGTTGATTGAAACCATGAGCTGTAAGTTTAAATCCAGTTTAAATTAATACTGACTAGTTGAGTCAATTGTTTTCTTTTTCAGGAGGGTTGAACACAAACAAAACATACAGATTCGTCATTTCTTTGGTGACAACTCAAAGTCATGGCGCAAACATATATCCACATCAACCTTGGGAACATTCAGTTAAAAGCCACTGTCAGAGGTATTAAAAACATAAATTTGAAACATGTTGGCACGTGCATTGCTGCGCTTTACCGCACTCGAACCAGACATCGAATGCCACACAAGACTGAATTCAGACAGGCGAGATCCTGCGGCTGCTGCTTCAAAGCTTGCCATCTTTTTGAGGCAGGTGAGCTCTCAACTTCCTTCCTGTATTTCCCCTCAGCTGTCTTTTAATCAGCCAATGCCGTCTATCTATCTATCTATCTATCTATCTATCTATCTATCTATCTATCTATCTATCTATCCATCTATCTATCTATCTATCTATCTATCTATCTATCTATCTATCTATCTATCTCTCTCTCTCTCTCTCTATCTCTCTCACTCACCTGTTTGTTAAGCCAGTGTCTCTCAGCAATTCGTCGCTGTAATTAAAACTCTGTGATGGCGCTGGTCATTGAACAGTCTTGGTAGATAAGAAGGCGATAAAGAGACAGAGGGAAGGAGAAAATAGAATAAGAGAGAGAAACAATGAGACTACAGAAGAAGATAAAGCGGCAGAAGCCAAAAATTGATTTGAATATGGCTTACAATATTACTGCAAAGTTGAATTGCTTTTGTCTACCTTGTCTGTCTTTGCCAGACGCTCCCTGGCTTGAAATTGCTTATCTTGTTCCTGTGGAGTTCAAATCAGAGACTTTCCTTTGTTGTATTTTTTTTTTTTTTTTCATCATTTTAGGGAGGTTGTTTGACCGATAAACACACCCTTTTAGGGAGAAATCAATATTTAGAAATAAAATGTTGAATAAAATCTCAGGAACATCCACTGACCGCTACACACTGTTCTTTTGGCCAAGTGTGAGTCTCACTTAAAGAATTGCTTTTTAAACGCTGTCTGAGCCCGGATTCGTACCAATGCTAAGTGAACGAACACGGCTAAATCGGACGGCCTTGCTGACCTGATGTTCTTCCAAGGATATTAGCAAATGAATTGGCTGAAAGATAATTTTGTTTACCTCTATAAACAGATCAATTTTGGCCACTTCTAATCAAATGAGATGCAGTGTGCAGGAGCTGAGATTCTGCCCTTTGCCTGCCAATGCGCCAGTATCAGGAAAGCACTGTGCATAAATTTACTTGGACTAAGCTCTTTTTTTTTTCTACTCATATTTACTTTATGCTGCATCTTCCTCAGAAGTTAGAATGTTTTCATAACTTAAGATATTTATAGTATGTGTGTTTGCAATGATGAATTGAAGATATATTTTGTGTTTCCTTCTTTTCAGGGTCAAGTCATGTTTCGGAATGGAGAGAGGATGGGCACCATAAAATTCAACCAGTTTCAAGGTACATGGGACACTACTGTTGCTACACTCCTTAAATGAACTCCTCTCAGCTGCCTTTTCAGGTTTTGCATGTCATTTGAGGGCCCCTGATTACACGGTTTATAAACCTTAACCTTTTCTCAATCTGTTTTGAATGAAAAACAAGAACTTTGTTTTGCTGTACTGATGCACCTGTTGTGCTCACCTCGCTCAGCCTGTCAGACACACCTCCCCCATCCGCACATCATCATCCATCCACACTTGTTCTTGTCCTGACTCTATTGAGCTGGAGTTGGAATCATTGCCATTATTTGTTGAATTCCAACTGCTCAAGTCTGTGTTCATTAAAACCTACTATTGCACCACTTCCCAATTTTTCTCAAGCCAGAAGGTTGCCATGGTTGATACTGGTACCTACAATGGATCCTGACCAAAAGAGCCTAAGGAAAGCTTTCAGCAGTCATATTTGAAGGAACCGAAAGATTTCATACTTTCAAAGTCAAATGCTTTGTACACATATTTATCTCATGGTTGTTTTTCTGGAGAGGAATCGCACAATTGCAAGGGTTGTTTGTCAGAAAACATAAATCTTTTAGACTATTTGTCAGTTTTTCCTTGTTGAGGAAAGTCTACACAAGTGTTTCTGTACGGGGCTGCGTGTTCTGTGTCTGTATGGGTGCAGGTTGGGTGAAAATAAAACTCTAAAATACAAAGTCCATGGCACTTTACTGTGCTTGTTCTCTGTGGTGGTAAGACATGTGTGTAGATGGTACAGGTTTGTATGTAAAAACAAGCCAAGTACTCTTTGTCCTCATAGCATCATCCTGAGGTTGTTTTTGAGCCAGCAGGGCCTGCTGAGTGGCAGAATAACCCAGAGATTGCATCTCCATGCAGGGGATTCCCAGCTCCTAGGCTTCCCAGACTGTATGTAGCACACTGCATGGTGCTGTTCAGTCCTGTCTGCCTAACCATCTTATCTTCCCCACTGCAGAGGGGCTCGATCCCTCTGGCTGCTAACATCACACTCTGTGTGAGTGTGTGTTTTTTGTCTTAGAGCATGAGAGAGATAGAAGGCAGTATGTGTGTGCTCATTCATATGCTGGTGCGTCTGCTGATGTCTGACTGAGCATGTGTGGGGTTTCTATTCTATACTATAGTGAAAAGAGGAGAATTTACAAAAACTAACAATCAAGGCAGAGGACGGTGAGTGCGACAGACATATCACAGAATAATTGTGCACAGTATCTATTTTATACCATTTGTCACAGTATACTTTTACAGTAATAGACAAGAGATCAATGCTGGCAATAACAGAGAATAATTGAAAATACATGTGTACAGTCATTAATTCAACTGTGAATGGAATGACACAATCATTTAAACCTCAAGAAAAATCAAAATGATTTTCCAAAAACGTAATAGTTATTTTTTTGTCTCACAAGTGCGGCTTTGAGTAACTCCTCTCTTTTCTTGTGAATTGTGGTCAACTAATGTACATCAGCAGGAGACTCAAAAATCAATACATATATAGATTTTTTTGTCTCAATTTTTTTTAACTGTGAACACACTACAGTAGCTGGGACACAGCAACAGAGAAGACAGATTGAAGAGCCAACCTAAATATTTTTGGGTCAGACGGACAGAGGAAGAACATTAGATCCAGTCTGTGACCTCTCATCTCTACCTGTACTGTAGGTAGTACCTGCAAGAATAAAACCAAACAGCAGGAGGAGCACTGACAGGGACAGAATCCTGTCACAGAAAACTATATGTTTGGACAGTGATGAAATAGAGAAGAGTAGAGGGAAGTGCGTATGTGGGAGTACAGTATGTCTGTGTGTGTAATAAAGAGGGAGAAAGAGAGAGAGAGAGGTCCTCTGGGGAAGATTGACCTGTTTGGCTGTGAGATGATGGAGCAACCAGTCTAATTTTGGTTTTGGCAGCTTTTGATATGCAAGGATAAGAAATATTACCATGACTGAAATGCAGAATGTTCGAGCTTGACTCTGAGCAATTTTGAGAAAAAATACATCAGTGTCTTAGCCTGAATCATAGCCACACATCTCCATTAATTTGTAACTCACTGTTGCCCCCTTTTTTCTCCTTGTCCATCTCTTTCCCTTCTCCACAGCTTGTTTCCCACTTTGCCTCCAACACCCACTTTCCTCAACCAAATCCTCCCCTACAGTGTATATTACAGCTATCTCTCCCTATCTCCTCCTTGCCATATTACATCTCCTCCATCCCTCCTTAACCTTCACTCTATCATTTCTTCCTCACTTGTCAGGGATCGTGAATTTGTCACCCTTTTGACACACCAAGAGCCTGAGCTGGGTGCGAAGGAGAGGAGGGACAGCCCCAGCTTGAATATTTCAAAAGGCAGTGATCCTCAACATGACCCTATCATCTGTCCTCAGCCTCTGATCCTCCATTTTACCCTGTCAGACATTCTTAGTCAGGGGCCTCGATGGCTCCTATTCCCCACTGTCTCTCATGGGGATAAGAGATAGCTCACTACCAGAGGTCTTGATCGTAGTTGCAGTCCCTCTGGGTACAGATTTTAAATCAATGCACTACCAGGCTTGATAGATAAGGAAACGTGGCCTTTGTCATTCTATAAAGAGAAGAGAGGTTCAATAATAATATATATCAGCAAGGTGAAGATGTGATGTGTATGTGTGGGTAAAAGGTTGAGATGTTTTAGATCTTTACAGATATATGACAGGATTTACTATCTACAACACCCCTTGTGTAAGAATTAATTTCCTGCTTCTCTATCATCTGCTATGGGAATTTGAACCAGCAACAGCCTCATTGCTGTCAGTTCACCTCCAGGCAAAAGTCTTCTCACAGTCCTTTCAACTTAAATAGCTCACAAGAGTATCATTGAGCTGTACCACCAATATTTTTAAATAAACCAGCAAATGTTTTTCACCATGTTAGAATTTCGCACATCTGACATGAAACAAAATAAAAATGAACTTGATCAAAGATGAACTAATGTGAACCTTGCTGAAAAATAACTCTAAATGATCTTAATCATATTTGCAAATGTTGCTACAAAGATGGGTCAGATTGTGTTCCTAAAAGATGCCTGGTGATCAGCATAATGAAAGAGAGATGCTGTAAACGAGGTCCGGCAACCACCACTTTGATGTTTGAGTTTTCAAACCAGCATGAGGCTGTTCTCCGACGAGGCCAAGTCATCTGTGCTTGAGTTGCAGGTGCATCAGCGAAAAAACATTGGATTTGTTTTTTAACTTCTCAGCATGTCAAATGGAACAGTTTTGAGAATTATGGTAAACACACAATAACTGGATTGAAAAAAGAGGAGCAGTTGTCACTACAGAAGTGTATAGTGTTACGGAGCAGTGTTTTTACAAATGAGTTTGGTTTATTTCATGCATGTGGGTGACACAATACATATTTCTGCCAATGGTTTCACACTATTCCACTGATCTACAGGTGGTAGCAGATGCAGAGAAATATAGCAGTGAAGAAGACTGAGCAAGTAAACATTGATCTAAACAGTCTGGATTTAAAGTATATAAAAAAATCTGATTCACAAATGTCTTATGAACAAGGAAATGCATTTAAGTCATATGCTCTCATTGATACACATTGAGTTTTGCTGATTAACACTAAATGTGAACATAACTTGTTTGTTTACAAGAAATTTTTAAGTTTAAAGCCCTTGAAAACTTGATATTAAATATCCATGACTAAGTAAGCAACCATCAGTGTCGAATTCTGAAAGAAAAAGCCAGCTGTCTTCAAATTTTGATTCAAATGTTGCTAAATCCTGGTTGATGCACTGAACTACGCTGTTGCTGTTTCAGAGTTCTGCACACTTCAAACTGATGAGAAAAGCAAGGACAAAAACAAAGATGCAGAAATCTTTCATGTAGAATAACAAAAACTGTCCTAATTTTAGCAGAAAATAGCGTGCTCATGTAGGACCCTGTCACTTATAAGTTTATTATTAATAAATGCATTTTCAGCATCTTTAAGTCTTTATTTGTTCGGTCTGTCATATCAGGAATCTTTTTTAAGTTAAAGATTGACCAAGTTGAGAAAATCATGCAGTTGTTTAAAGTGACTAATCAAAGAAAAAGGCATGAGATGTGACTGCATGGGCTGAGCGACAGGTTGGTTTTACCAGCCTGCTGCAGCCATCAATATTCCCTGTGGGGATGGAGTGCTGGGATAGTATTTTAGCATCTCAAAGTCGGAGCGCTGATATACAATCCCTTCTTCTGTTTAGATCCTAACAAAGGATGTGGTCAAGGGAAACACAGTCATTGATCGTTCAGCACTGAGAAGTTTGAGAAACACAAATCCTGATTGTGTATGCACATAAAATTTACTGTATTGCGATGGTCACATATAGTCTAACATTTTTAGCATTTGCTGATGCTTTGATGCCAGAAATTGGAGATCAAATGAGGTGATTCACAGAGACAAGAGGAGAGGAGAACGCGGTGCCCTGTGATGCTGCAAAAGCTGATGTTATCTGTCATTTTCCTAGCCAAGGACAATGCTACAGAGGAGTTCAATGGGCCTGTAGGAGTGATAATAGAGAGAAGCAGAGAGAGATTTGTGCGCGTGCACCAGAAGAAATTGCAGGTTGTTTGTAGTTCTTACAAAAAAAGAATCAGAATAATCTGTCCTCTCCTCCTATCCCCTGCTTCTCTCCTCCCTAGTGTACACCCTAAGTGAGTAATCTTTATGAGTGAAGAAGAGTGAAGGCCCAGGTTTTTCTGACAAGGTCATGCTTCCTCCAATATTACACCTGAGGGACTCATTGCTGTTTCTAAAAGAGAAAACACTAAATCCTGAAATAGGTGTATTTGAGCAGAACTCCAGAGAGACTGTTTACAGGCTGGGGTGCACAGCAGTTTACAGTCCCTTAACTGTATCTGGAAAATGCTTAAGTCAACATATAATGCAATATAAATACCAAAGTAGAATTGCATTTCTTTATTGTTTCCACCACATCAGTTGATGATTCCTCTCATAGTGTGCATTTGAAGTCTGAGCTCGCTATATGTGTGCTTTTTTTATGTCTTTGCCTGTGAGCTGGTTTCTGTAATATCGGCCCTTCATTGCCCTTTAGGTTTCCTTGAGGTAAAATAAACTGATAATTGAGACTGTATAAAACAGGAAGACCATTTCCTGACCATATTACACTGCATCTGAAAGCTACCAAAGGAGAATCCTAAAAGATAATCTTAGTGAGTGCCCTAAAATTCTATGTTATGGATATTTTGTTATTTTACTAATGGGTTTTGGAAGATCTTCGTGTGATTTAGAGCTCTCTCTGAGGTTGTATCTCTGTGCCAGACTGTACAGCTTAAAGCTGGGTCATTCTTCACTGTGTCCAATTACTGTTTGAATTAGATTTACGTGTTCACTCTAAGTAGCATCTGTTACATTTTCTCCAAACAAGGATCTTTGGAGCTACATTTTATAAACCCAGCAAGCTGCTTTGTATCTGTGAGCCATTATTTTAGCACTTCATTTACATTAAATTAAGTCGATGACCTGAAATATTTCACAAAACTTGCTAAAGAATCAAGCCAGAAAACTCCAAAAGTGGGGTAACTATTACAGTAATCGGGCTGTTGGTAATACATGTCATTTTTAGCCTTGTGTGTGGCATGACTCAATTGGCAATGTTGGTCTGTCACTTGGTCGGTCCAACACTTTGATCCAGACAAAAACATCTCGATGGATAGCCACAAAAATTTTTGTACGTTCTCGGTCCTTAGGCGACACAACCCAAGGACTTTGGTGATCCCCTGACTTTTTGTCCAGCGCCACCATGTGATGGACACTTATGTTTCAACCATGGCATAGATTTCCTTGAAATTTGGTAGAGACATTCATCTTCTGTTCACTCATGTTGTAATACCTTTGGTAATGCCTCAACTTCTCATCTAGTGCAACATTTTAATTTGTTTCTATGCTAGTGGGTGGTGGTGGGATCTGTTGTCGTGAGTGTGAGTTCACTGTTGTATCATTTGTGCTTACTGAACTGCTAAGTGACATTTTTGAGTCCGTTTGTTGTTTTTTTTAAAACTGAAATAAAGTGTCTTTGTGAGCCTGTTAGCATGCTGACTTTAGCATTTATCACAGAGCACTGCTTTGTGTCACAGAGCCGCTAGCATTGCTGTATCCTGTTAGTCTTATTTAAAACTATTTTCTGCAGCATCAATTGCCGGGAAAGTGTAAAAACAGTGCAGACAGTGAAGGAAAAGGGGCTTGGCATCCAGTTGCCAGTTTGGACAAGTTAACTACATGTATTTGTTTTAATGTCTACATGTATGTGTGTGTGTTTTTTAACAGAGGGACAGGAAGTGAAGGTGGGAGAGTACAACGCAATTGCTGATGTGCTGGACCTCATCAACAACTCCATAAGGTTCCAAGGTATGTAGAAGGCTGGATGTGAGTGTACGTGCCTATATTTGTGTGCGACTGTGTGAGCATTGACTGAAAGGCGTAAAACTCACTGAACAAGAAGCATCTAATGTGTGTTTTTATATATGTTACAGGCCCATCACTTACCACCGCAGCACTTTCTTTGCTCGCTCACTCACTCAGTTGAACCCAAATCTAGCGCACATACATACGAACCGGCCAGGTTGGTGCCACTCTGGCCTCCGGACGTCTGGTGGCGACTCAATATATATATTTTTATATAATATATATATATATGTAATAATAATGAGGTTGATGAGATGAATGAATCATATCATTTATCTATATGATTTCTCTGTATATCATCAGCAATAGATAAGTTATTGATGGTGTCAGGAATATAACTCTATATTTCTGTTGGTCTGGATGAGCTGTCTCTGTTGTTTCAATGAGTTTGGAACCTCTGCACAGTGAGTTTCCTCAATACTTTTACTAATACAGGAATAAATGTCAGTTTTGGATATCTCCAGTTCAATAGGCACCATAGAGAATTGAACTTTTTATTTTATTTATTGTTCTGTAAAGTGTCAATTCTCACAGTTCCATTTTTCAATGCCTGGGGTAATGTCCTCAAATTGCACTCTTACTTTGATCAACCATCAGAACCCAAAAATATTTAGTTACAGTCACATAAGCTAAGAATGGCAGCAAATCTTCTTTGAGATACAAACAAAGAGGTGATAGCATTTAACTTAAATGGCTGCAGAAACAGTTATTTGACAAGATAAATAGCTGATGATCAATTCTCTCTTGATCTACTGACATTTAATCAACTAATTCTCAAAGCTCTGATGCAGTTGGCCCATGAGGTTCGACTTTTTCTGATTGCTACTGCTGACGGTTGAACACCCACTCCTGAAACATCCTCTGAATAGTCAAATAATTCACTTAAAAATCACTTACTTACCCAGATTAACTTTGATCATTGAATGTACATGGTAAGATCAACAAATTCCTGGATATTAACTGCATACACTGTGGTATTTTATTTATTTTTAGATGATGTTTTCTTTGTTGTGATTATGGTTTTTGTATTTATTATTCAGTCACAGTAGTGTTTTCAGTTTATCCAATACTCTACATACAGTACATGAATTTCATTTCATTTCTTACTTCATATTATGTAAAATGAGCTACAATATGGAGAATACTGCACAAACATAATCCATGAACTGTGTGACTAATAAGTGAACACTGATTGATCTCTCTCTGGGTCTGTAGCTGCTTCAGAGCACATTAAGAATCTCCCCAGGTAGCATTACTGTGTGACTATGTACATGCTGGATTAATTAAAGAGAGTTTTGATTACAATGATAACTGGTTTCACTGAGATACCCTCTGAACACAGACACACACACACAGCAAAAGTAATGTTAGAGCGGGGCATGTCTGAGCTGTCACCACCTGGCTGTGAAGCTCTGCCGCGGAGCCAAACAGGCTTGTCACCTCAGACAGGTTCTACAGCAAGCACCAAGGTTGATCCATTCACATCAATCAATATGTACTTGTCTCATGAGAATAGATGCTGTAGTGCTTTTTATATCTTCTTTACCCAGTGTTCTGTCCTGCCTGGCTTTATTGCTTTCTAGATGTGGTAAGTGTCAGGAGGGCAGATGTAACACAATATGGAGCATACAGTATGTATGGTGCAGAAGGGGTTCACACAGAAAAACAAACACGTGTATCACATGCACTCAAACACAAAGTATGCAGGAGAACACGGCGTATACATGCAGACTCTATTAGCTATATTAGGATTTTGTAGGATATATTCAAATTCTAAGCTTTTAAAACACTTAAGCAGTGTCCTTTGTGCCAAAGCAGTAAGAGGTCTACATTTTGTTTCTCATTAAGGTAAATGCTTTCTCAGAACATGACAGCTTCCATGGTCCAGGGCGTTCTCCCAGGCTCAACACCGAGGAGGCGAAAATAAATCTGACAGCTTCTTATTTTTTAGATGCTTCACAATGTTATTTTGAATGAACTTCCTGAGCAAAAATGCAAATACCTGTCATCAGATATTGTTTAGGCCTTGATCACCAGTTTAAAGATTGTAACACAATTATGTGTGTTCTTGTTGTTCTGATAGGTTGGACATGGATTCCTCATTGTTGGATACACCAGCTTTTCGAGCGCCATGTTTGCCAAGACCTGGAGGTGCCGCCATCTTCAAAAATGTGAAGATGAAGAAGAAGGTATAGAAAAATGTATATATTTTAAAAGAAATACATAGGAGACCTCAGGTGATTAAAGTTATTTCCAGATTTTGAAAAGGTATTAGAATGTGGGTGGCCTTTTACTGATACATTTTATTGTTTAAGTGAAACATGTTACATGGACTGCTACTTTTTAGCCTTCCTTGGCAAATGTGCTATTATTTCTTTATTTTTAACAGTTTGCAGGAGGCAGCTATCCTTATGAATAGCCATACTAGGTACATATAATCCTTCACAGATTTAAATCTGGATATTTTATGATTTTTTATCACACCATGTGCATCTGTTAGATAGAAAGAACTACTACTAGTTCCATATAATAACCACAAGCAGCTCCACTGAAACACATTGATCTGATCTATGCCAAAGGGGTGATTCTTTATATATGTCTTGTAAAGTAGCGCTGGTGTGTAGGTGCTTGTATTCAGACTCATGCTTTGTAATAAACACTATGAAAGACTAGCCCTTAACTTGCTTTAGAATCTTCTTTTGTTGAAAAAAAAGAAAGAAAAAGATTCAGAAATACAAATGGCTTTTTAAACATCTGGCACAATCTGTACTAGCTGATTATATATAAAGTGGTGCTGAGTTCACTGAGTGTTGTAACTGTGCTCGGCCTTTTTGTATTTATAGATCTTGCTCTCCCCCTCTCTTTGTCTCTCTCCCTCTCACCCTCTTCTATATTGGAGGAAGTGTGGGTGGCCTGCCAGAGAGAGAGAGAGACAGAGAGGCAGAAGCAGGGAGGCAAGAGGGAGGAAAGAGGGATGGATCAAAGAGTCGGTGAGGTTGGATGGATGTAGGGATGTAGTGGCAGAAGGGAGGGTGGAGAGACAGAAGGAGGAAGGCAAAGCAGGGCAGAAAAAGGGACAAGACAAACAATGTGGCACAAATGGCAACAAAAGTAGGTTGAGCACTGTGAAAAGAAAAAGGGAAAGCTGGGAAAAGAAGGGTAAAGGATAGATGAAGTTAAAAAGAGTCCAGATTACAGGTTAAAGATGGCGCTACTTTTGTTGTTGCTACTGTAATTTTGCATGGTCAGGTCATCACGATCATCACCACCATATTTTTTCAGCTGTTTCTAAATGACTGACTGTGGTCCTGGCCTTTGAACATTTTTTTTTAATCATTATCTTTTTCAGAGTAATCATTTGAGGAAAACAAAATGGTTTTCCCTCTCTGAGCACAGTAACTTTGCCCTGACCCCTCACAGCCAATCACTGTATCTCTGGCCAGTTCTCCATCTCTCACCCTCTTTCCCTTGCTAACAGAGACAAAACAGATGTTACATCAGAGGCACTATTCACCCATACCATATACTTCAGCCCTTAAACTTCAAGATGTATTCTCTGTTGGCTCATGCCCTGGCTTGTGCGCAGCTCACACACACACACACACACACACACACACACACACACACACACACACACCACTTCGTCCACACTGATTGAGTGCAGGTGCTTTGGCTTCAGTAGACTGATAGTTGCTGTTGGTTCCCTGAAATCTCTGCCAGCCATTGTCAGGGGAGGGACAAGCTCAAGTGTTCCCCATATTTTCTTCAAACAGTAGGGCTGGCAGTGCATCCCTCACTCTGTCCCCCAACCCTCCCTACATCTTTTTCCCCTGTACATAGGGAGAGCACAGATTGTAAATCAGGGGTGTGTTCGATAAGGGTTCCACTCGGTGGGCTGCAGCCAGCACTCCTTCACTTCTTAAAGAGCTCAGTGCCAGAGACAGCATGTGTGTGTGTGTGGGTGGGTGTGTGGGTGTGTGTATGTGTGTGTGTGGTGATGGCGGGGCGCTGTCAATCAAGTGTGTGCGCACACACATATACAAAAGCTAAGCTAAAGCAAAAAGCAAAGCTAAACAAAAACACAATGCCCATTAGTGCACTACACTTGCATTCATTCATACATAGTTATTGTGACACAATATAATTATTGTTCACACTTGTTGGTTGACACTCCACAGTAAATGGATACATACTCTTTTAAAATTATATTACAACCATTTCAGTTTTTCAAGATAATATAGTTGAGCATGAAAGTTCATTTTTGACCTTGAAGACCGTAGTCATCATAACTAAAGGTCTCCCTACTAGTTTTCAGAGTTTTGAACCACATGTCATGGTCAGCAGGAGTTTCCTTAGTTATGTGGAGCAGAGAGACACATTTATGTCTATATTTTTATTCTTATTCACATCCAGTATTTTTTCAAATCATTTGGTCTTTTTTTCTCAAATTCATCCATAGAAACGAAGACATTAGAACCCAAGTGATATGTCAGAGTGCCAATATCACTGGGGGAAAGAAAATAGTAGATAACACGTCAGGTAATTTAGAGTCATTACATCGCAGACTCAGTTGGCAGAGTAACATATCACAGTTGAGCAGATGGTGGTGTAGAGCTTTTTATTTTTTGTTTTGTAATTTTCCCTTAAATATCACACATCTTGCATATCTTTGTTACAACTATTTCTTTTTGTTATCATAGATTATTAGTTTCATCAGCCAGGTTTTACCACAATGTGTTTCTTTTAATATGCAGGTTTTTTGATTGTGTCCATCTTGGCATCAAATATATTTCTTCACTGGCTTTGAAGCAGCTATTTGACATTTGACCTGCTTTGCTTCTCTTCTCTGGCCTGCCCTAAAGCGTAGCAGTACTTCTACAAGAAATGTCCCTTGCCTCGCCTCGCCTTGCCAATATTTGTTCAGTGCCAACACCATCAAACGACAGCAGATCAAAAAACACAGTCCCCTCATGCATCTCATCCTGAGCCCACCGACGGATGGAGACCTGTGCTAGACCACTGTGCCGCATCTGGGCTATGTGATACTCTCCAAACACAGCCCTGTCTGTGTTCCCTGACCTTTCTTTTGATCTGTGGTTTCAGACAGTCAAACGCTATTATAAATAAAGATCACAAACAGGTCACAGCTTTCATCCCTCTAAAGTTCATGGTACAAAAGAGGAGCTTTAGTGGTTGACAGCATTGGCTCTTGTTTGGTGGATCTTTTCCACAATCTCTGGCCACAAGCTTGATGGTGACAGAACTGAATACCCACCAGTGGTCCTCAGTCCTGGGGCAATAGAGTACAATCTGCTAAATATACAAGCTGTACCACAGTGTGAAAGAATGTCAGTACTGAATTCTGAACCAAGGTCTTGGTCTTTGAACTCACAGTTTGGCTGGTTTCCTATCCTAGTAGGTGGTTAATTGCAGCTAAATGCATTGTAATCAGTCCATGATTAGATGTTAGAATGAAACCAGCAGGGGTCTGGGTCCTAAGATGGTGTGAGAATCACTTGGTTCACATAATTACAGTGGTCAGTGAGAGATGTTGTTTGAAATGGCTCTGCAGACACACATGCTATTACATAACATTAGCAGGTGTGGGCTATTGGGTTAATACAAGGATTCCATCTTCTCTTCTCCCCCCAGATCATAAAAGACCAGAAGCTGTTGATTATTGTCGGCGGGATGCTGCTAATCGACTTATGCATCCTCATTTGCTGGCAGATTGTGGACCCACTTAAGAGGACTGTGGAAGAATACAGCTTGGAGGTCAGTGTGCATTTTGATGGGTTTTTTTGTTGTTTTTTTTTCACGTCTTATCTAAACTTGCACTTTATTTTGTTTATGTTGATGTAACATGATTGGCCTCAGCTGGGAGAATCCCGGTGACACAGATTTTCACTAAAAATTGCCTCTATATTTGGAGTTCAGGCAAAACAAAATGTCCGCCTTGGGCTGTAGCGCGAGCATCTTTGTTGTGCTTGTTATTTTTGGGTCAGGATGTGAGCCATTGCTGCCTCCTGTGCTCATCCCATGGCCGGACATTTGCCAGCTTGGATGTGAGACTTTGGCAAGGCCTGTTGGAAAAGAGGCACTTGGCATCACTTTCTCCTTGCTGGAGAGGTGGCGTGGTGTAGAGTAGAAATGAACTCTGCTTTTCTACGATTGGTTAGAGAAGACTCAGATTGCCCAAGATTGGTGCAGAATTAGTCCAGCAGTGTGCCTAGTTGGCTAAAATGAACATACTGTGTCTTGGTTGATGGTGTGTGAAGAGTGTTTTCAGTTAAGCGTGACATATTAGCCCATAACTGTCAGTGGTATTAAGGGAATGCAGACTGTGAATTAGCAAGGCACAACTGCATATTTATTTTCTCAGAGGATTTTGTCATTATGGCTAAAGTGGCAGATTGAGTTGTTATTTTCCCAGTATTACTGTAGTGTAAAATATTTTGCAGCATGGCCTCACTCTTTGGTACATCTGTCCTTCTGTCTTTCTGCACAGCTTACCACCACTGTGTCCACTAGACTGCTTAAAAATGGAGGGTTAAATGCTTGAGTCAGGAAGATTTCAAGCTGCATATATTAAAATAGCTTTGGGTCTAGTCTTTTTTTCTGTTTTATTTTTGAGAATATCTGCTCACACTGTTAAATAGATGGTTCAGCGTTCCACTGCTTAAACATAAGAGGCTGTGGAACTCATTCGTTCCTCAATCTATTAAGTTGTTACACAAAAAATATGGGCTCGCATTAAGCCGAGGGCAACTAATGCAGTGTAATGGTAAAATGGATTGAGCTGGTGAGGGAGGGATGTGAGGTGAGGGATACTGTGCAAATGGGATGGGTACTGTATCTGCATGTGACACTGAATGGATAGTAATGTAGTACACTGCAGCTTTGTTTTGTTAAATGTGAGTGTATCAATACATGTTATCTGCTGTCACCTTGAGGCCTCTGTTAGGTTTTGTTGTATTACCTGTTTACTGGATAAGTCCATGTCACTGGGTTTGTTAAAGTAACAATAGCATTGGTGAAAAATCTATTTTACATTGCTATGTATTATTCCCTTTATGTGCTGACAAGTAATTCAATGGAACAGAAAAGACTGTGTTTACTTTACTGCTGCTGCTAACAACCGACAAGCAGGAGCAATTATTCCGCTGCAGCTGAGATTAAATCATCTGTCTTTGAAGACCACAGACCATGGATACAGCTAAGTGGAGATTTTCCCTAATGAGTTGTCTTTCAAGTCCCCTAGACTTCTGTATGTGGGCCACAAGACTGTTAACTGCCTCCCAAGAGCCCAAAGTCCTTAGAAGTTGACGGCATTGGATGGATCCTCATTGACCCCTCTACTAAACAGAGGTTATCAGAAGGTCGCTGCAGTGGAGCCAGGGTCTAATGGTGGATTTTTATGGAGACTTCTTTTGATTGTATTGAATGGATGTTGTTTGCTTGCTTGTTGCCGAGGTCCTGCGGGGGATGGAACGGTGTCTGACACTGTCTTGCACCCAGTTTTGACTTTTTCATGTCTTTGATTAAATGAAAATCTTGTGAAGTGATAAAAAGTACTTATCCAAGAACAGTGGGAGCAGGTCAGCCTCTCTGAGTTTTTAATCTGTCTCAGTCCTTGATGAAAAGATTCCTGTGGGAGATCCCTGAAGACGAAACCTGTACATGATATCTTGCTAGACTTTTTTTTTTTTTTACATTCTTGTGCTCCTTTTGCCATATTCTGAAGGTATACTTTGCACATTTGTATAACTCTAGACAAAGCCGTATTTCCTTTGTGATAATAGCCACTTATATATTTAAGCCTGCCAAGAGGGTGTAGCAAAGCCTTGCCGAACATATTCATTTGTGAATGTTGTTAGTGTATGCAGTTGGGTCCTCACGGAGTATTCTCAGACTCTAAGCCCCTGGCCAGGGGAGTGTTGTGAATATATTAACCACTCCGTGTAGTAGTCTGCACACCCCCCTTGGGGTCGTGGATCTGCATGCCTGGGCTGAGGCTGAGGCTCCTCGTGCCTGCCCAGCCTGCCAGATTTCTAGCACCAGCAGCAGCAGACCCTTGGGGCTCAGCTAGGGGAGAGGCAGCCTGGAGCTCCTCTGTGCCTAGGGCCTCCATGCTTGTCAGGTGGGACCAGAAACCAGAAGGCGACCCAAATACCCAGAAATAGGGTAAGGAGAAGAGAGAGGCTGGGGTGAAACACAGTATAGAGAAACACTGTATTTAAGGTAATTAAAAATATAAGGAAGAGAAACAAACATATTATCAGAGAGACAGAAGAGAGTTATACTGTGTAAAGAACAGTGTTATCACTCCATCAAATAACACTGCTTCCTCATTCATTTCAGTAAGGCCGCTGTGTTGACACAGCAGGGGTCATGACGTGCAAAGATCCAACCAAACAGAAATAAACACAGAGTCATCCAACAAAAATGTTGAACCTGGCTCAACTTTTGCTGCAAGGAAATTCAACAGATTAGTCAAACTGGGCTTAATGGATCGTATTTAATTTTCTCCCTGCTACCTGTAGCAACACGCCCCCACCAACATAGCCCCTTGTGTTTTTTAACACAGTGCTCTTTTCGATTGGAACACCCATTTAGGTGGAATGGGGGTGGATGGGGGTAGGGTGAATGGGACCATGGTGGATGGCCATAGGGCTCAGGAGCCAGTGAGACCAGCTCTGACTGACTAACAGTAATTGGCGCAAGGAGAAGGACCATTAGTTACCCAGTTTCCTGTGAGCTCTCACATCACGTTGGACCACCTCTCCCCTCCCTTTTCAACTCCCCTCTGTGTTTTTTATTTTTCATTTTCTCTTTCTCTCCTCCCCCCCATGTCTTGTCAGAATCTCCCTTCTACCCACCTTGCATTTCTCTCCCCCACTGTGGAGGATTGGGAGTAACATTGACCTTGAGTTCACAGAGCTGTATCTACCTGCTGTACCCAAGGGTATGAATAATGACAACATGGTGTTATTGAACTGCCACAGTGCCTACTAGTCCGCTGCATTTGTGTAAACCATCACACTGGAGGGTTTACTTATTGACTCAGACCCAACAAGGGTACTTACGCATTGTTTACAGGAATATTAGTTACTTTTTTAGTTTAGATACATATTCAGTGTGAACACACTCTGAAATGATCATCAATACTGGCATGTGTTTGTGAGAGAAATATATTTAACTAAAGAGGGTTCTCCTGCATGCAGCTTATATCTATGCCCTGGTCACAGATACAAGTACATCTTAATACTATAAGTGGATAACTGGCTATAGTTGAGACTGTGGGTAAAATTATCTTGCTCATGCTTTATAACCAAGTGGAAACATGGACAAAGTCAATCCAGGGGTGATCCCTCTGCTCTGAATCCAGCAAGCTAAGCTTAATGAGCTACCATTAGCAAAACTAGGGCATCCCCCTTTGCATCCTTTATTAGCATTAGCAAGAAGATGAAACTGCGAAGAGGGCAAGAGGCTGACAATAGATCCTTGTGGAATGCTTCATAAAAGATGACTGATTTAATACCCTCCAAAATAAAAGTAAAGAAGGGCCAGAGATCATGCAGGGAGTTAAGTCTTTGAGTCTCTAAAATGAGAGGAGAGTGACCCCTGAGTCTTATTTTCTGGCTGCACTTCACTTCAAGCTTGCAGTTTTAATTACAGTATGCAGATGATGTGCTTTCACCAGAGATGACTTGTGACCTTGACATTGTCCCCAACATCTTTAAACCATGCCTGGCCTCTGATCTGTACTTCAGTGTGGACTGTACATACACACAACACAGTCTCTGCTGAATTCAATAAAGATTTTGAGATTAAAGGCAAGTTTGCCAGGATAGTAATTGCATCTTCCTAGATTCTTTACAGTGGTCTAACCCCTAAATCCTGACAGCACAGGGAATATTGTGCATATCAGTGTCTCTTTTTTTTCCCGGAGAGCTTACTGAGAGCAGGAATAACTCTGGCTGCTCCAGGAACGTCCTGAGAATGCTCATGGAGACGTTGGGTTGCAGTGAGCAATTAGATCCATTTTGTGGCTCGTTAATAATTGAGCATTTGTTAATGGCGTGGATGTTTCAGCAGCAGGGCAGACTGCTGGTTGCCATCAGATTAAGCACCGCAGTACTGACACATGTTGCAGTATCAATGCACACACGTGTGTTGAAGCGTGTCAGTGTGTGTGGATTATTCATCTCTGTATTTGCTGCACCGTGAATCTGTGTGTTCATGCAATGACCTTGTTTGTGTGTCTCAGCCTGTATATGCACATGTGGAGTGTATGTGCTCGCTCATGCATGGATATGTGTTTGTACGTATGCCTCAGTGTTTACGTACGCATTAACGTCCTCTCTTGTGGTCCTGGGCATTGTCTCCTGCATAATGAAGGACAAACTGTCGAGAAAGGATGATTAGCATTCTGGTGGATCCTGCTGCAGACCCCTCTACTTGAGTCTCTCCTCTTGTCTCCTTTCCCTTCCCCTCCCTCCTCTGTCGTTTTTCCCAGCTTGGAAGTGCTGCAAGCATCGGCAGGCAGGCAAGCTGCAAAAGAATATTGCAGTGTGGCATCACCATGGCAACACCCATGGTTTCTGACATCCATAACGCAGAGAGCGGCACTGTTGATCCATGAGACAAAAATAGCAGGTTAGGGCACCCACTTCAGTATGGCGACACATGCAAAGATGTTAAATATCCATAAAGAAATACACACACTGGGCTGACTTGTGACCGATTGGAGCAGAAAAGGTGAAAATACACATGTACACTCGTGCGCATATTTCCAGGCAGAAGTTTAAGAGTGCTCACAGAGATTTCCCTCTGCATCCCTGCCTCTGCCGCCCCCACCTGTACGCAGGAAGGCAAGGAGAGAGAGAGAGAGAGAGAGAGAGAGGGGAAGGGGGTGTGTTATCCTAGTGCTTTGACAATACACTCATCTGTTCACAGTATCATATCACTGCAGGAGCAAGCCAACGTATGACTCACTACTAGCATTTAATGTGGAAATATTCCTCTTTATGAGTTGATGGTGAGATGATGGTGATTAGGCTGAATGTGAGCCCTCATTATCAGCAGTGAAGATCGAGACAAGGATCTCACTGCCAGGCTCAGGCAAATAGATGAGGGCTGAGATGCAGCACTGATCTGACCAGAGACTAAAGGGCACTGTTAAGGTCTCCATTACCTGGCCTTAACATAAATCTTGTGGTCAAATATCAGGTAGCCATTTTTTACTTATGCCATTAAAACACATGTGAAGTGGCAATGCTTAGATTACATCACTATTTCTCTTGCTGATAGGCTGTGAAACACCATCTGTTCTCATAATAATTGCATACACTATTTTCATAGGAATTCTAGGAAAACACCTTGTTATTAACGCAGTTTATGAAAAGAGGGAAAAGTCATTGTAGACAACAGATACACTGTAGGCAACAGATGAAAAGGCCAGTTTTTGCATCTGTTGTAATTTCTGTTAATTACATCAGACCAAGTTGACAGCAGGCACCTGCTATCAGTTGTTCTTTGTGTAATTGTATTGTGACTCCATCTTTTATAAATCACTATTTATGATATATGAATATATATGAATACTTAACTAAGCACTGATGCAATTAAGGTCAGTTCACCTGTAGCTCAAATACACATGCAGTCAAGTATTAAGTCTTCATTTGTATTTAAGCTTAAATGAGACAAACCTTCCTTTCATTCATCCCTTCTGTCAAGTGTTTTCTTTTTCTTAACATGTCTATTTGCTTACTTTGGAACTGTCTCTCTCTTGCTTTCCACCTTTGTCATCTATCAGTTTTATTCCTGTCATCCCTCTGTAAGACATTTCTCCATCAGAATTATGTTGCCAGCCTCCCCTCTATTTGCAGACACCTTATTCCATACCTCATGCCCCCATCTTGTACAATCCCTGTCTTGCTTCTCCTCATTTGACCAGCTCCTACATTCTCATTTTCTTCCTGTGATTCAACCTCCTCCTCTCTCTTCCTCTCTTCATTTTATTCTGTCCCTTTTCTACCCCTGACACCATCTTTTTCCTGCCAAGTCACCATCTCTTGCTCTATCAGTTTTCCAATTCCATGTCACCTTTTCAAAGGGAGGGATATACACCCAGCCATGTGCTCAGTTCCAGCCAGTATTTGGTGTTAGGAGGATGAGTTGGGGGGGTGTAGCCAAAGGGAGTAAAACATGTGCCAGCAAAGTTCCTCTAGCCAGACAGATGATGAGTGTGGCTGTCAGTGAGAGTGTCCTGCTCCTCTGGGATTCTATATGGGTCGAGGTCAGCCAGGCAATATGCACATACAGATGTTTGAGGTATCAATTAAGTACCATAATGTAAAGTACCAATTTTCAAATGTTTTTGCACTACCACAACTTTTATTTACCTTACTTTACTGGTGTCCATTTTTGCTGCATATATCCTAATTTTCTGACTGACAGAAACAGTTTTTCTGCCTTCTTATTCTGCCTTTTAGGCAGGCACTTCAAATTTTTGCTTGAGATAGATAATCCATCCTCCTCCCGGTGGCTGTGTTCATGTGCTTGTGGGAAGCACTGCCATAACTTAATAGCAACATTGTGGCCAAATTATCTTTAATAAGAACATTTTGTACAACACAGCTTGTCATTGCAATGCTACAGTATACAACAGCCTATCCTTCAATCTCAGATATTGGTATTCCCAACGAGCATCTGTATGCACCAGTATGGAGGAAGTTTGAAAACAACATTGTAATTAAAATAATTGGATGACATCAGTGACTGCCTAAAGACTGGAAAAACTAAACGACTTGGCATGCTTGTGAAATGGTCAGCAGTAATTTAAATTATACAGTATATGCCCAATAGTTGCAAAAACCCTTGTTTGATCCTTGAACAGTGCAGGCATACATTCATGTATACACATATACTCACCTTCCTATGGTGTTTTTCCTCCCCCTCCCCCTGCACTCTCACACAGGTTCTCCACTGCAGTCTCCGTCAACTGTTGATTCTGTGAATGCCATCTGAAGGACACGGTGCTCTTGTTTCACTATCAGTCTGCTCTGCGAAAGCGGGCGGAAAGGATAGTCTTGTTTACATTTAATTTAATCCAGTTGGCTCTTCATTCTCAAAATGGTATTCTTCAGAAAATTAAACATACTGTATATTCTTTTCTTTGGAAAAACTACACAGAAATTAAATTCATCCACAGTCTCTTACATATTATCTCAGATTTGGCTAGATTAAGCAAGGTCTGAATTGAATTACACAGAGATTTATCCAGGAGTAATCATA
Organism: Lates japonicus; assembly: GCA_033238685.1. Taxonomy (NCBI): domain Eukaryota; kingdom Metazoa; phylum Chordata; class Actinopteri; family Centropomidae; genus Lates; species Lates japonicus. The sequence goes on along the minus strand of BRZM01000084.1, from coordinate 363,804 downwards.
TTCCCAGTGACAGAGACAAAGATGTGATACGACAAGAACTGAGAATCATAAAGTATTTATTCTGTAGAATGAAGAACAATGTCATCTGCAGCATTATCTAAGATGGGCTCTGAGGCTCCTTTGTTAGTGTTGAGTAAAGCACTGGCTGAGATCAATGCCTTTTCAAAGTAAACTGGGTCATTAAAGGGATAACCACCACCCACCTAGGCCTTTTCTCATTGACCACCTCTGGAGGGAAGGAGGAAGGGAGGGAGAGAACAAAAGGGAAGGCTACATAGACCTGACACATTCTTGGTTATTTGTATGGCTCCAGGAGTGTCTGAGAGCTTGGTGGTTATGCATTGTTATGGTCATAGTAAGGTATTGTCACTGCATGTGCCTCAATTTCCAGTATTGTGTTGAATGTAAGACATGTGGCTATGTTGTAAGTAGCTTTGTCCTTAACAACTTATAGGCTCACTTGTAATGATCTTCTTGGTGATGTGAGACCACATAAACACCTCAGTATCCCAACTGTCTTGTCGGAAATCACATATTCTTGTAGCTCTATCTGCTGTTATTGTGAAGGGTTCAGAGGTAAAAACATACCTGTGACGTTGGCCTGTTATTTTGAAGTCCTCCAAGGTATCCTAAGTAAGTGTGTCACAGGTTTTACCTTGGGGATGCCCGCTTCTGTTTATAGCCTTGCCCATTTTTACATGTCCCAGGCAGCACAAGGAGTCACGACTTAACTCCACCTAGACAGGACAAGAACCTCAACCTACATAAAGAGCGCTGCCGTATGAACTGATGAAAATGGAAACTGAATATGTTTTTATGTATACTTGGTTGTGATCAACTTTTTGTTAAACATCGTCATGTTACACCTAAAGAAATCGTAAGAGAAAAAACAAAATAAGACACAAATTAAAACATTAAACACAACTTTAGTCCTAAACCAAACAACAACCAAATCAAAGTCCAGAGCAAGATCAGGGCAGTCCCGCCTCCAACATTTCTATATTTAACGTTAGATTTTGCAGTTAGTGATTTTATCTCTGCAGCAGTTCAGCAACATAGCGTGTTAAATCAATAAAGTTGTTCAAAAGTTTGAAAGCATTTTCATGTTAGTTGCATTTTTGTACTGTCTAGATTTTGGCCTTGATATATTTTCTGAGGGTAAGATGAGGGGAACCTGGATAATCTCACCAAAGTCAACAGAGGTTTCAGTTTACACAGGATTTCATCATTTTTGTTGGGAATATTTACCCAGTATGTTTTGTAATGCTTTGGCAATACACTGGTATTTGTCTTGTGAGGGACAACAGTGTACGGTATGTGTAAGCTGACAGAGTTATCAGTGAATCATGCAGGAAAGCGCTCTAAGGACTGCTTCAGAGCTGCCGTGTTTGTTGACACTCTAGCTGGTAAATTGGACATGTGGTTGTGCATTGCTGAGCCTGTTCAACTGAATCTGTCAAAAATGGAATTGGGTGGCAATATTTACCTCTTTTTTTACTTGTGCTGTGTGGTTTCTCTCTTTCCCCCTCCCTTTGTCTTTTCACCTCTCTGTATATCTTTCTTTCTCTCTGTCTGTCTAACAAAATAAGCACAAACACACTAAATTACCCCCGACCAAGACCATCACCCACACCTCTCTTCTGCTCTCCTCTCACTTTTTGCCCAGCCCTTTTTTCCCTGCTCCTCTCCTTTTGCTCCCCTGGACTACAGTTGCTAGGCAACAGCTGATTGAGCATAAGGGGTATGCAATTGACCAATTAGAAGTCTTCCAAATGAAAAGTGGTGTCAAGAGTTCCCACAGTTACAGCTAAGGCTTTATCCAGTGTGTAAGTGGACACTGATTAATGTACTGCATGTATGCATGCACATATACACAAGTGTGTATACACACGTGTTGTTTCAGTTTGTTTGGTTGTTCAAAAAAGGATTTTTAATCGCAGAAAATGAAGTTTAATGCATGTAAGTGTATATTTCTGTGTATGTGTGTGCTTGTGCGTGTGTGTGTATGTTTTGGAGGTTTAGTTTTGATCTCACACATATATGCTTAGCTATGCTACCCAGCTTCCCTTCCTTCTGTTTGTATCAATATAATGCTGTCCTTCTTTCTACCTTCTTTCTATTCTCTCTGCTCTGTTTCTCTCTGTCCTATCCCTCCTATCCCTTCACACATTTCTCTCTTCCTCTCTTTCCATCTTCCTCTTTCTCTCTCTCTTTTTCATACCAGAGACACCCTCCACCAGTGACCAGACACATCCATCAATGTTCCTCCTCCTCTGCTCATCCACAGCCCTGAGGATTCCATTATGCCTTAGCAGCTGACACACACACACGCACGCACACACACAGTTTAGGAAAAGGCGGCTCTATCACGTATGGCCACGGGCAGGGACAGAATTAGTTAGAAACTTAAGATAGTGATGCAGCTCTTGATGATGGCGGTTATTCTGTTATGTATATGATGATGATGATGATTATGATGATGATTATGATGATGGTGGTCCCAGAGGCAGTGAGGTGATGATGAAGTGCACTTAGACACAAATGTTTTTTCACAGTTGTTTGACCCCTCCATCCATTTGACCATCATTAACCTTGTTATAATTCAGAAAGCTGCTCTTCTTGATAAGAAAGTGCAAATGTGAATGTAGCCCAACCAACTACCCAATCAGATTACTCCCAGCAGGTGCTTTTCCCTGGGCAAGCTTGTAGCTCATTAGGGATTTGTTTATTTTACTTTTAACCTTCTTTTAAGCATGCAGCCCAATTACTGCACAACTCTTGTTGCTTTTGTTTTTCTTTTTCTGGAATACAAACAGGTATTTCAGGGATGAAGCAAAGGTGCGCAGGGCTGCCGCCTTTTTACTCAGTTAAGTGATGGGCAGTTAGAGTCCTCGTCAACTAAAAAATATTTGCTTGACTTACTGGAAAATGATTGGCACCAATGTGACACCTAATAATAATACTCATAAATGTGCTTTGTTCTCTCATGAGCACTAGATTTAATTGTAAGACATGCTACTGCATTATTTCTTTAAATCTATGTGGGACTAATATTACTGGAACAGGGGAAGAAATCCCACAACTGTTGGTTGACTAAAAACTGACCATTTAGTTTAATGGGTGTTACAATAGAAGCCCATTAAAAAAAAAGACAGAAAGAAAACAAAGCATGAGACACAATAGAAACACCAACCAGTACTAGTAGCTAGTGTTGTGCTAGGGATAATGAGAAACTTTTGCTGGCTTTCCATTCAGCACTTGGCCGAACTGAAAATACTTCTGCCAGGGACTGCACACAGGTGGAGGATTGCTTTTTTTCCCCTTGCAACATTCAGGAGCCTCAATCAACGTGTTACCTCAACTGACCTCAATGCACGTTGACTTGGCCTTTAAGTTTGTGCCTGTAACTATAACAAACAACAACTAAAAAGTTATGCATCTAATGCCTATTATGTGTTTGTTGTGGTACTTTTTTAAACAACAGTGTGCTGTATCCGACAGTGTGCTTGGCCCCCAATTAGCACATTATACCCAAAACAACATGAGTGGCAGAGTGATATCACACCTAACTAATTTCATTTCATGTAGATGATCATTATTTTCAATAGTAAATTTTTGACAGAGCTTGAATGAGCCAAGTGTTGTTCTGTATGTAATGTAATTCAGCTAGAATATGGTGTAAACTGGATAGCACAGTGATGGATCCATGAATAAATTAGCAGCTGTTTGAGATGAGAACTGTGTTATTGCAAAATTCTGCTGGTGATGTTTTTTTTCACATCATTCCTAATTACTTTTCATGTGAAACCACAAGCTGTTGCACGCACCGGCGCTGCACTGACACTGCAGAGCTGTGTTCACCTCAAGGACAAGGAGGCGCCTCAGAGAGACTTTAGTGCCTCGATGACACTGCGCGAGAGGGAGGGGTCAATTAGAGAGAGGTTAATCACTGATACCACGCATTTTCACACATACACACACAGGGATATAAACACATGAAGCACACATACACAACTGCTCCTTGGAGTCAGGTATAGGAGACCACCAAGGTCGACCAGTGATGGGGAGATGAGAACACTTTGCCACTGCTTGAACAAAGTACAAGTGCTGCCTCAGCACTCTGAGCCCAGGAATACAAATACATTCAGCTAAGTGAAAGAGTTCTTTTACACAAGACCTTGAGCCTTCTGCACACTGCAGACTTATACACTAACGGTATAGAGGGATGAAGATGGGCGGACAGGGAAAAAGTGATAGGGGACTTAGGGTGACTCAGAGAGGCGAGAGGAGAGTGGAAGAAAAGCAAGAAGAAAGATGAAGAAAGGTAAAGAAAGGACAGGGGAAAAAGAAGCATGTGAGAGGGAAGAAGAGGCTAAAAGAGAGATAGAAGGGAGAGAGACAAGGGTGGGAAAAAGAACTACAGGGTAAGTGAAGGTGCCAAAATAGGAGAGGGCTGCCAGCATACCAGCTATAACTATGAAATAGAGACGTTAGGGGAGATGAAGTTGAAGATATGTGATGAGAGGCAGAGTGAAAGAGAGAGAAGGGGAGAATAAGGGGTGTCATGGCTACTTATCATCACACTGCCGAGGGTGACATTGATTAGCACTTGCCATCGGCAGGGAGCCTGAGAGCCAGTCAACGGGAAGGTCAGATAATTAAACGCAACGCCATTGCAACAAGCTGGCACTACGCCCGTCTCACTCCCGCCCCTAACTCACTGGAGTTGGACGAGACAAACTGTGGTTATTATGTGTGTTTGTGCTTCCTGGTATTGGGAGTGTAATGTATGTGTGCATATGTGTGCGTTAAAAGCATACAGAATATATAAGAAATGGCCCCAAAAAGAGGACTGCTACTGCACAGTATGAGAGCTGAATTTGGTATTAAATATTAAGTAGCATGACTGATAACAGCAGTTTTTGGTTTGTCAGACCACTGGGAGGTGCCCGGCAAATGTAACCTAGTCCTCTGGAGAGATATTTTTCTTTTGCAGGTTTACAGTTTCACTCAGTCAGTTGTCATTGGATACATGTAGTAAATAATCTGCCATTCTCTCATCTGCCTGTGATGTGATGTTGTGACAGATGTGCTCTGGCCTATCTGAGTGATGGGTGTTTGCGTGCATGTGGATTTCACCTCTGTTTAAACCCTCTGTTCCTCCTCTTCCAACCTGTGATTTTGTTCCTGTCATTTCCAAAGTCGACTCTTCAAAGAGCCCGGTGGAGCTTTTTTGGCACCATGAGTGGAGCATGGTGAGATTGGATTTGACCCCTGTGAATTTTCTGCTTACTTTGATCTTAGCATGCATCTTTTTTTAGAACCAAGCCCGCACACTTTTTGCTGTCAGCTTGGCAGTTAGAGCATTAATTTTGCTTCAGGCATTATTAATAATGCTCTTTAAATCTAAAAGAAATGGTGGTGTAGGTGATGGGAACAAAACATTTAAGGCAGAAAATGGTTCCAATTAAGCGGTAATCTGATGTGAAGTTTTCTAAGTGGATAACAACCACACAGGTTACTGTGTTAAGCCATCAATATCTTCATTTTAAGGAAATTCAGCCAAATTTATAGTCTAAGCCTCACAAAGCTAAGGAGGTATTTCACAGCTGTTAAGTGCCTCCTGCCTTCCTCAATATGTCATTGCTGCCAAGAACTCTGCTCACACCATCGTTGCATCGCAATTGATAGTTATCTTTTTCTAATGTACCAATAAATGTCCCATATTTACAGTCCTCTTTACACTCCAGTGGGTGTAAAAAGCTGTCCTTGGGCCTGGTTTCAGCTCTCATTTCCCCTCCCTCCCGCTCTGTCCCCCTGGTATCAGCAGCCACCTCTGCCATCCGCAAACCTCCGGAAACACAAAGAGCAGTGGGAGATTATGAATGTCCTGGATCAATACACTCAGAAAGTGCATCACTGGAGGGGCAGGATGTAAACCATATGGCACTACTTGAACTGTACCCCATCCACTTAACTTCGCTATTGCCCCTTACAGGGCTGCATGGCATCCCATTTTGTTCCCTTTTTTTTTTTTCTTGAGGAAATCTTACACCTCTCAAGTTTAGCATGGCAGTTGATGTCCTCACTGAAATATGTAGCATCTTGCTGCATTAGCATGAGAGCTTCCACTGCTCACCTCATATATTTAGTAATCTTAGTTTGCATAATTTCCTGTTTAGGAAAAAAAAAAAAGAAGAAGTGCACCATACCAACCATCACTGATTCATTTAACATTGCGTAATGCTATAACTTGAGCATGAATGCTTTTGGCTTTTTTACTGAATGATTGTCACCATGCAATAGAGCAACAGCAGCATGTTGACACATTAACTATAAAGGCCCAGAACTAGAAATGACTACTGAAAATTACAGTCATTAATGATGAATTACCTGTCATGTGCGAACTGCTTGTTTATTTCTGTGTTAAATCGTCTGATTGCTTCTCTGTGGCGCATTGCACATTATCAGCTGCAGCGAGGCAGGCGCTCTCTGCGTGAGATTTGAATGGTGAGATGTGTCACTGTGGATTAGTGAGAGCAGTGATGCAGAGGAGGTGTTAGGAGCGCAGCAAAAGAGAGAAAGAGCACGAAGAGGTGATGGCGGAGAGAGAGAGAGAGTTAGAGTTAAAAAGAGAAAATAGCTGGGAGATGATTAGATTGCAGTGAAGAGATGGTTGCTTGCTCTAAGCGGAATCTCCTGATTGTCAGTCGCCTTGCTTATCTGTGTCCACATTATCGCCTGGCTATGTAAATGCATTACATGTGTATGTTTACAGAAGAGGTGTCATTATTTGTCAGGCATGCCAACCCCCCTCTTCCAAGCAACACACCCACCCACCCTCACTGACAGCCATCTGTCCCATAAGTAACCTGACTGACACACTGTCCAACATCGACTGCCTTACTCGCCCTTCGCCGAATCGCTGTGTGTGTGTGTGTGTGTGTGTGTGTGTGTGTGTGTGTGTGTGTGTGTGTGTGTGTGTGTGTGTGTGTGTGTGTGTGTGTGTGTGTGTGTGTGTGTGTGTGTGTGTGTGCGCTTTTGTCCACTGTCTCTCATTTTGCTCGCCTGTGCACTTGTGTCTACCTCCCAGGCTCTGATCCTAATGAATGTGTCTGCTCTCTATGTGTGACACTGCACGTCCGTGTTCATTGCTGTGATGTAATCTGATGCAGAGCGGAATCAGAGAGCACACAGCTCGGTATTTGTGCTGCAACTTTACACAACTCCTTCATTTACATTCATTAGTCATTAAAAGCAGACGGGGACAGCTTGGAGGGTTGAGAGAGAAGGGAGGGTCAGACTGAATAAGATGATAGCTACTGAGAGAGGGGGAGAAGAAGATGGTGAAGTGCGACTGAGAGCAAAGAAGGTGTGAAACAGCAATATTGGATTCTACCTGACACTAGCACATTGATATTTCATATTGAATGAAGGTAGAAATGCAGACTCACCCCATCTGCACTTTATAAACCCTCTGTGTATTTATATATGTGTGTATGCATGAATGAATGATGGAAGACTTGGCCTGCAGTTTCAAAATAGCCATAACAGCAGTGCAGCATTCCTCATATAGAGAGTACTGTATCTGCAGTGAGGTGTCAGGTTGCATGCACCCATGGAAAAGCTGCATTTCCTCTGTTACTTGATCTTCCTGTGTTATTTCATCTATGTATACAGTATATCTACTTTTTATACATTACTTTCATGAACTTAATTCTCAAAAACAGATTATAGCACCTTCCTAATTAGACTAGTTTGAAATACTTTATATTAAGATTAGTTAAAAGTATATACCAGTAATATGTTGGTAGATGTGTTTATAACTGATGCTATTGTTTTTTATTAAGCCATGTGCACAAATCAGCGCAGTGTTTGTGGTCAGTTACCTCACAAACTTACACTACAGGCTCTATTTTTACTCTCACCTGACACACAGCCAGTTCTATTTATTTCAAGACCAGATTTATTTTTGTACATATGCATTATATACATGCATTACAACATTTTTGATACATAAATACATATACAATTTGCATTCCTTCAAAAGACACACTTCTATTGATTTGTGCTCAGATTAAATGTGCTGCCATGTCCTCAGAATGAGATTCACGTAGCCACAAGAGCCTGATTGGATTGGGAGGATCGATAAGGTGGCAGAGAAATGGAGAGACGAGAGATGAGAGAGAGCAAGAAAGAGAGAGTGAGAGAGATGTATTCGCTGTTCTTCATTACACCTATAAAAGGAAAGAAATGAGAAGTGGCAGCCAGGGAGTAGTAGCATTTTGTTGCAGTGCAGTCCCAACTCAACCCTAAAGTACTTTGCATTATGCTTTTCCCAGCATGTATAATATGGTAAAGAAATGAAATAAAATGTGTAAAACCCCACACATTACTAACACCATGTAAGGTACAAATAATCAGCGAGAATGGCAGCAAAATGCAGGAATTCCCATGACAAAGCAAAGTAGGGCTGATGATTTTATCTGCAATGTGAACTTATATCCCAGATGTATAAATGTACTGGAGACAGAGGAGCCGGATTGAAAGTGGGACAATGCCAGTGGAGCTGAGGTGAGCGTCACAGAGAGGGACAGACAACGCATCAGAGGGCTCATCTGTCTGAGATAGCTGGGTATAATTAACAAGGCTTTTGGTTTTTAATTAATCTGCCTCAATCAGAATAGGAATTCTATTCTTGCAATTTGGACTAAATTAATTCAAGGACGTGCGCTCAGACACCAAAGTCCACAGGCTGTTTACTCCTGTCTTTTTCCCCCCTGTGTTCTTGCTTTCTTTCCTATTTTCTTTTTTCTTGGTATGCTTGTCCAACTGTTGTTTGTTCCTCATTTCTTCTCCTCTGTCTTTCCACTTTCTTTACTTCCTTTTTTTTTTTATTGCTCTTCATTTAGATAAACTCTGATCTGATCTAAATCTGGCACCATCCTGTAAGTGAAAAGAGAAAAATATGGTGTTGTGGGTTTCCAACATTATTCTAGTCACAACCTCGCCTGCTAGGGAATGCGCCAACCCTGCAGTGCCCTCCAATGGTGGGACTGTGCCCAGGGAGGACGTGGCAGCACCTGGTGATGATCCCGATGGCCAAACTCAACCAGCTGAGCCTCGAAAACAACCACCATCTGACCATCTGACAATAATAATAATCTCTCTGTCACACTGCCAGCTCCATGTGGCCGAGACATCAGAGAGAAGCTATTACTCTGCTTTGCTGGGGTTTACTCTCTCTCTAACGTCTATCTCCTGTTCGATCGGTTGATGCTATACGCTGTGGATAGAGATCGCTTTGTCTCTGGATATATAATGTGTTTGCCTCTTTGTCAGTCTGTTTCTTGATGGGAATCAACAGTATGGTCACACATAGACATATCATGAATTGAAAGAAGACAACAAGAGATCATAATAAGCAGTTTTAAAGGGAGACTGTGGATTTTACACATGAAGTCATTACTTGTCATGGGGAGCGCTCCTTTTCCTGTGACAGTGGTTGGATAATGTCCTCTGTAGCTCTGGAGAGAAAATAACCTTAATGATGTCATCAGGGTTTCTGTCTAGTTGCATTGTGGGAAATGTACTTGTGGAGCTTAGCCCTCACCAGGAAATAAAAGTTAGGATATGTCAGCCTCTGCTGCTACAATTTTGATCATTCCTTTTAAAGTCTGTCTCTTGTGAGTATCACAACTTTAAGGATGTGCAGTACTAAGTGTCACTTTAATCATCACCCCTTGGAAGTTGTTTAAAACATGGTTTAGTTGTCTCCCCCTCATAGTGTTTGTCCTCTTAGACTTGTATAACTATGGCTCCCACATGTCAGTGCATCCCATCATTTTTGCACTGGAATTGGTGAGTAGAATGTTAGAATAACTGATTCATGAAGAAAAACAATCAAAACAAGAAACCAAAATGAATTTTCTCTAAAACAAGTGTCGGCACTGTCACTGGGCTGGCCTCACCACCACCACCACCTCCACCTCTATTTATCATGCATGCACTACCTATTATTCCTGAATTTTGCATGAGGCTCTCGCTGTGATGGATTTAGATGGCACATGACACAAATCAGAAAGATAATGACATGCATGACTGTGAGCGGCAGTGAAAATTCCATGGCTGGAATATTTCATGTGCGTTCAAAAAAAGATTTAAAAAAAACAAAACAAATGAGATGCCTGAGAAAATGACTATGAGATGGACGGTTATTTTTTTGTGCATCAGATAATGGCGATGTCTGCTGATTCGATGCATTGAAAACATCTTAGAAAGCTACTCATGACAGAGTGGATGGGTGTGTGGACACACACTGCACAGTTATTCTGTTACTCTTAACAGTGTCCAGCCCATCACTGTGAAAAGCATGTGTTCCTGCTAAAATAGGAACACAGTGACGCACTGTTTGTCCAAAAAGCATTTGTCTTGAGCTTTGATCTCCTCTCTAAACAGGCGCTTTCTTGGCATTCTTTCCCTTTTTTAACAGGACCGGAGGGAAGGCTGCCATCAGTGAAAGAGATCCAATGGGCTAGTTTTCTGAGCTATAGCACAGATATATTGGATTGGTGAGGAAATAGACTAGAATTAGATAAAAAGTGTTCTGTGCTTGAGTGTGTGTGTATGAGTATACATGCTTCAGAGGCCACCACTGAGGTGTGTGTGTGTGTGTGTGTGTTGACAAAAGGAAAAGGGAGCTCCCATAGCTGCTGACTACATCTCTACCTTAAGGACAGCCCACTTGAAAATGAAACGCTGAAAGTTTTATGACAGTTTCATTTTCAGGTGCACTTCAGCAGAAGATATGTATGTGACCTCATCTACCTTGAATCTGTTTTTGTGCAATATATCAGCATCTTTCCTTTTATAACATAAGCACTAGTTTCTGTCCTCATGGGGCACAGAATCGGCTCTGCCTCAGGTAAGCAGGGACAGAGTACGCTATTGATATTTTTGATCTTGTAGTCTAGTAGTCTGAGTTAATTAACTGTTTACATGCAGGTGGGATCCTCCTCTGCTGTGATTGGTAGCGCTGCATCATTCTTGGGTGCTACTGGTTGCTGTCCTTGGGGAGGTAGGCAATGACAGTTGAAGTAATTGACTGTTAAGCTCTTATGGATTTACTGCCTGCTGCTGGTGTAGCAGAGAGCTGATCAGCCTGTACTGTACGCACTCTGCTGTTTATACACCATCTCGCTCTTACACGCACATTTAGCCAGGTGATGAATACAAGCAATACAAGGTGTGAATCTTTTTTGTTTAAAGCCTAACTAATTGTGGGTATATTGTACTGTATACAAAGCATGTTAAGACACTGTCATGCTGTGCGCACTGTTAGAGATAGTACAGGGATGGAGTTAGGATGGTGCCTGTGTTGCTCTTTCTCCTTGGGCACCAGTAGCAACCATAAGGTGTTGTGTTTGTCAGAGCCAAGCTTTAGCTAGGTGGAGAGATGCCCCTGGCAGTGTCTGACTCACCCGTGCTTGTGTGGGTATGTGCATGTGTGCGTGCGTCTTCCATACAGAGGGTGCGAGGTGTTGGCAGGGCTGTCATATTAAGCCAATGGCGTTGAACTCATTGTGTCAGCTCCTGCAGGCTGCTATTGATGCTCCTATCATATAACTCTCTTCCTTGCCCTCAGTGTTGCATACTGGCCACATTGTTGTCACCACTTGCCCCTTACACGTGCACGCAGGCATGTGGGAGCACGTTTGCAATTGTGTCTGTGCAGCTGTGCCTGAGCGTATGTGTTTGTTTGTGTGCCTACGTTGTGCGTGTGCTTCCTTCCTGCTCTCACAGCACATCATGGAGCTCCTGTGGAGCACTGCTGCATTTCTACATCATTAGGTCTCTCCCTAAGGTTGAGCGAGAAGCCGGACCCCGCAGGCAATGGATCGGGACCAGAGAATAGAAAGAATGGAGAGAGGATAGGAATAGAGGAGGAAAGTAAACAGGACAGTGTATTAAGGAGCAAAAGATGTAAAGCAAAGGAACCGGTGAAACATGTGGCTAACTGAGAGGAAAAATGAGAGAAATTGAGAGTAGAAAGATTAAGGGGAGACAAAAAAAATTGAGATGGAGTTACCGGAGGAGTACAAGGTGGAAAAGAATGAGAGGAACATCAACAACTGTTCAGACAGAGAAGAAACAAACAGAGAGAAAGGTGGAAAGTGTGAGAAAGAGAAACATGAAAACCATGTAGTTGAATTTTAAACCTTTAAAATGTTTCCTATCATAAAACCAATGATAACTGCCTGTGAAGTGGAATAATTTCATTAATTTTAATGTCCTTCCTCCTGCTGAGAGACCTTAATCAAAGCAAATGACCACATAAGGTTAGCCACTTCACTTTTGTCAAGATAATATCACTTAATTCCATAATTCATGTACAGTAATCGGCTGTTTTTGAAGTATGTCGCAGCTTTCCAAACCCCGAGTCCTGTAGCTGAGGCCAGCGGATGGAGTGCTGCGGATTCAAAATGATGGGTATGTAAAGAAACTGAAGTGAAGTAGAGACAGAGGAGACACCAGGGGAGGAAGAGATAGATGATGAGATGGTAAAGATGACAGTGGTATAGAGAAAGAATAGCAGAGGCAGGGTATGGATTATATAACAACAAAAAAGAAAAGCTGTAGAAGCACAGATTCCATTAAAGACATAGAACGACATAGTATATACATAGAATATGATGCAAAATTGCGGTTAGTATAAAAATTGCCATCTACTCCCTTGGAAAAATAGACAAACAGCACTCAGAGGCCTCTATCACGAATACAGTACAGTACTCAGTGGTTCGCTTGTGAATAACACAGCCAATTAAGCAGCCACAACACAGGGCTCGTGGCAACTCGAGGCCTCAAAGGACTCAATTACTGCTCTGGGTTTGCTGGAACAGGGGGAGAGGTAAAGCAAAAATACGCGGAGAGACACATTCCTCAAAAGAGGACAGTGCGGTTTCCCTCTACTGGAAGTACAGAGATTCTTATTGCTGTCCATATGCAACATGGGTAATCAAATATCATGATGATGGTGTTTCCAGAGAATAATGGTGTTCGGTTGTTTGCTTTTTCTAACAGGGAAGTGCCTGGTTGGGATTTCCACAGCCAATTTTCTCTTTCTGCATAAAGGATAAGAAAAATGAGCATTTGCAAAAAGGTTGAAATAGGTCATTTATAGTCTGCATTCCTATTGTGTTGAATCACTGTTGCATTTGATGTTATTAGGTACTGAAGCGGCAAGTATTTGCAAGCAAATTAATTCATTCTGTGAACATATTGCACTCGCTCATGGCAGGTTTAAATACAGTAGGTCCGCCTGTTCAATTAATGTTTAACATGGCAGATCATTTCCAGTAATTTCCTGAGGAAGATATTATGTGATATAATAGGATGGTCTTGTATCAGACAGTGTAAACAGGCAGGGAGAGAAATGAATGGAGAACAATGGAAATTATTTCTTGGCAGTAAAGCTAGTTTCTGGCACGGATTTATTTGACAAAGGATGGTGGGAAATGTAGTGAAGCAGGTAAAATGAAAAAGGGTTATTACTGACATAATGATGCTGGGCTTTTATTTCGGCGTATTGTGGTCCATAATTATTACCACTGGTTCTCACATAAAGGGCAATGGCACCAAAGGCTGTTCTGGTATTGAACCAAATCAAAAATAATCACCTTGAGGAGAAAAGAGGGACACAGAGAATAACAATGGGTTGAAGAGTGTAGCAAGTGATTAAATAAGAAGAGGGAAAAGGTCATCAATGAATGTCATCCTCAGCCCTTCAATCACGCACTAGAGCAGAATGATGTATAAGAAGTTTACCATTAAAATGAGATTTATGCGATGTATCATTTTCAGTGGCAGAGGGAGCAGAGGTGTGTGAGTTTGTTGTTGGAAAATGTAGGATAAAATATGTGCTGCTTGTGTGTTATACATCGCTTTAGTCACACTCCTACTAATCTCTAAGACTGGTGATTTAACAGGCACAATGAGGGTCCATCTATCCTGGAGTGGACTGCCTGTCCTCCTGCAGATGAGGTTTTGAGTCATCAACAGGCTAAAATGAAGCCTGTTTTAAGCACCAGAAAAAGGCAGCTGCTAAAAGAGAGATAGCTGGAAGGGAAATGAGAGTGAAAAAGATAGAGAAAGAGGAGGAGAAATACCTAAGGGTGAGGTGATGTGTGAGAGTAACTTGTCATATCTGATGGCTTATCCCCGGTTTTTGGTGCTTTCCATTTGTCACCGATTCAACCAGGATTTATGAGCTTCTTCAGAGCTACAAATCCTGATTATGGCCCTTCAGATAAAGAATGACACCCAGGTGTTAAAGGGAGTGTGTTTGTGTGGACTGGATGGTTTAATTTTCCTTGGGTGATGGGGAGGGGCATGTGTGTGTGGAAAATGTAGACTGAGTGCTCATTTCCACAAATCCTGGACAGTCTAACACAGTGTCTAAACTACACCAAAGCAGCACATAAAACAGAAGAAAAAAAGAAGAAAATATTCCTCGGGCTGAGGTAATGGGCATATAGTGCAAGTCGCCTGTGTATACTGCTATGTTGTATATTTTGTCAGATACATGTGAGACAACAACTGGAAAAACTGCATGAACAAGCCCTAAATCCTCCCACCTACTACCAACATTGCAATCAGTATTTTTTATTTTTGTTTTAAGGAAATCATTAAAAATAAAGACATTCTTTTATTGCTGCATATAGCATATAGCACTGGGCAAAGCAATAACCATATGCCAGAGAAGAATTTATCATAATGAATATGCGTAGCAATACAAAGCTGTAAATGCTAGCAAACTACAGAACATCACTAGCAGTCAAATCATATAAGAGGTTTTTGTGCTTTATAATGTAAAGAGCTCAATTAAAAACCCTCAGCTTTGCTTTATTTCTTCAGACAAATCCTAGTGGGGCCAAAGGGGGCGGGAGGAGAAAGTTGCTCCCCACCTCTGCAGTAATGTACTACCATACCTCCAAAAAAATGCACCCTCCTCCCCGCAGTAAACCGACCTCATTAACAGTATTCCCACCTCTCTGGCTTTATACCACCTCCCAAGGAATAAACCTAATCCCCCCCAGCTCTGTACAAACTTATAATGATGTACCCACCTCCTGCACAACTGTGGTAACAATGACATAAGGCAGTTACAGTTACACCTAACATACAGCCCTAAGCTACGCAGTGTGTAGATGGGCGCTTTGATGAAAGCTCACGTTATGACAGGGAGTTATGTTAAAGAATAGCAGCCATAAAAGCAGTTGGAGCCTATGATAACAAAAGCCTCAGCTCGCAGTCTAGCAGACTGCCAGGCTATACCACAGCATTTGCATATTCTAATGAGCCCAATGTTCAGGGTTAGCCGCTTACACTAATGACGCGTTTAGTTCTTAATAAATCAGTTAAGGCAGCTCCCTGCTGGAGCCCAGGGAGCTGCACTCATGTGTGTGTATGTTGATCTCACTGACTGCATATTTCATTATAATGTAGGTTTGTGTATTTGTGCGTGTGCCATTATGCTGTAATTTTGTGAGAATGCATAAGTGAGTGAATAAGCCTGTTTGTGAGCACTTATCTGCTTGTTTCTGTCTTAGTGCTTGTGCCAGCTTGTGTGTGTGTGTGTGTGTGTGTGTGTGTGCGTGTGTGCGTGCGCGCATGTTTTTTTTTTTTTTTTTTTTTTTCTTCAGTCAGTTTTATAATTTGTCTGTGTGTGGGCTTCTTTTACTATAATTGTGGGGTCCAAAAATCAGGAGCCCGCTGTACTTGCGCGGTCCAACAGCTTCACAGGGACCAAAATGATGGATCCTACAAGTTTAAGGGTCAAGACTTGGTTTTGGGGCTAGGATAAGGGTTAGGCATTCAGTTGTGATGGTTAAGGTATGGGGCTAGGGAATACATTATGTCTATGATGGGTCCCCACAAAGATAGGTGTACAGGATGCGTGGGTGTGTGTGGGTGCGTTTGCATGGTTTTTGCACGTGTGGAAAGGATACTACCTTCTGTTCCACTACTTTGAAGTTTCTTCTTTTGAAGATGTGGTATGAGCAACTCACTGGATTTTGTATTTCTCCACCTTTTACTTGTCAGTTTTAAAACTTGACCTGCCAGTATTTCCTGTGTCTTGTGTTGTTTTACTCACTTCAAATCCCATCATATTTTTTTTTACTGATTGCTCTTGCATTACACATACTTCTCTCTCTACATGTAATTATAATGGAAATAACAATGAGGGTGTACATGTAGAAACTACTTGTGTTTGGTCCTGTCATCTCTATACTGAACACAAACAGCTACACCTCCTCACTCTGTGAGGCAGAACTCAGACCATGAAAATTACTTTGGGACAGCTTTTCTGCTGGCCAGTGTGTTCACCACCTCTGCTGACAGTGCTGTCAGGAGTGCAGTAACTGACACAGTACACAGAGAGTGTCACTGAACTGGGACTACAACACACTTATGTTTTCTTTCATAGTGTGACAGTTCTTGAGATTTTCTCACAGCCATCCAAAAATGTGATTCTCAGGTAGAATGTAAAACTTGACAGGCATGATCTACATGTTAAGACCAATTTAACAGTTCCAGAAAAAGCATGCTGGGCAACTCCTACTGAAGGAGAGGAAGGAGAGGAAGCAAGGATATAGACAAAATCAGTGAATAAAATGAGAAAACAGAGTCAGATGTTAATTTCCCTGCATGAAGCTGCAGTTTGATTCTAGTCTTACTGGTTACTCTTAGGTCAGCCAGTTATCTGAACAACACGGAATCAGTCCTTTGTCAAAACATTATTGTACCAGTTTCTTGCAGAGAGGGGAGTAACAAGAAAAAAAATAATAAATTCACAGTTTCATCATGCCACTGCCAATTTGGCCCAGTGGTGGTTAGAAGGTCGTTGGGCCATGGTTCTATCAGAAGGATTAGTCCTCAAATGGCATTACAGGCTTATATGAAAAAAGGAAGAAAAGTGAGTTGGATGCTCAAGCAAGCAAGAGAGCAGAAATATTTAAATGCAGACAGACACAGTCAAGTAAAGAGATCATTTCATCATCATTAGTGAGGAAGGGGAAAGGAGAGAGAGGAAAAAAGGATTGAAAGATTTGGCGGAGTGTGTCTATGCGTAGAATAAAAAATTGTGAAATTATGTTTCATTATGTTTTATTTGTATAATTTATCTTATCTCTGCATTTTTTCCCCCCACTTTCCCTTTCCTTCTGCCTCTACTTCATTCTCTTGCTCTTAAGTGAGCCAGAATAAAATCTGTGATGATGCACTGGAGTGGAATATCCTGGTCACCCATCCGCTGTGATGAGGACACTACAGTAAAAGACACACAAGCCCTCTCACATAGGCACGCACACACATGTATACACTTATACAGTTAGATGGTGTTCACACACACACACACACACAGTGAAGTAGGATGGCTGAGACCCACATGGCTCCGAATGCCAGCGGCGTCTTGCTGCCCTGCCACCATGGCCCCTCTGCATGTAGGTCAGCCTCGGCCGGCGGCACACCACCCTCAAACCCCCCCACCCCCCACCCCCCGCTCCTTCTCTCACTCCCTCACTCTCTACATCAGGGCTATTCATCTACAACAGTTAGGAATTAGAATGACAAATAACTTGAATACCAGTAGATGTGCCACAGACCTTCACTGTGTGTACCATATGTATATGGTAAAACTCTCCTCACAGTGCTTTTGTTTACCTGGTTAATAAAGTACAGAAGGGAAAATTATAAGGCAACCTATCAGCCTCAGTATTACTTTAACATCACTTTGCTATTCCCCTAGATGTAGGCCTGATATTCTTTAGATTTTTTTTACTTGCTAGTAGGAGAGTGTTCTCACAATCAGCAATGCAGCACTTTATCCTCCTCCAGTTCATTCAAAAAAAATTTCAAAATCACAAGATTTGGAGACATGCAATTTTCTTGTTCTAGTATGTGTCTTTTTTCTGATGTCATCTCTAAATACCCCATAATTTCTAAAAAGTGGTGGAGCAATAATGAATAAACAAAAAATTTTCTATACAGTCCAGATGGGCCACTTCACACAACAGAAGTCCCAAAGTGTAGTTGGTTATAAAACCAGACACATTTTGAGAGGTAATGGGGCAAAATGCAGACTTTCAGTGAATATAGCTTTTGCAAGTCTCCTTGCCTCCTTGGGAAGTTCTCGTTCCTGATTTTAGTCATCCAGAACTTTTCAGACAGGTGACTTTTGTGCATCATCTGATGTTTGTCATCTGATGTTCAAGTCGTTAGCCTCATGAAGTGATGGAATCAGGTGCTTTGTTGTTATTGCACCCACACCAGCGTCAGGAACAGAGACTTTAATAATCTCACCTCAGTGGGGGAGGCTGATGTTATCAAATTTGGAGGCTGGTTTTAAATATCATTCTATTTATTTCATCAGGTGAGAGGCAGATGCCGTGGTGCAGTGTATGAGAATGATGCAATTTGCTTAATTCATCATAGCCAGTCAAAAGTCTGCAGTTGATTGACCATGCTCAAGTATTTCAACATGAGTGATTCCTTATGTTTATGTGCCATTTCAAGCTGCTGTTATTGTATTCACATGCGGCTTACAACAATGTCCATGCTACAAATTAGACCGGTAGATACTGTATACCACACATAAGTAAAGTGTTTCCCCTTTCTCCTCAAAAAATATAAAGTTTTTCCCCAAGTTGGTCCAAACTCCTGAAGTTTTAAGTTGGTTCTAATCTGTCATCACAGACTGGCACACAGCAAACACACAGGCTTTGCACTGTCTGTACTATCTTTGTCCATCTTTGTGAAGGTAAAAAGCAACATTTTGGCAACAGCATGTTTGCTAGCAGCCAGCTAGTGTGAGAGCAGTTTCCAGCCGGCTTGCACTGTGACAAAGACTACTCACTGGCTGCAGGTAAAATAGGACAAATAGGAAGAATATGAATTTGAGGGGAAAATTGGGTGCATATTCTTGAAATATGATAAGTATAGCAATTACAGCTGCAGGAGTTCCAGCCAGCTGTATGCATAATTTAGGGCGAAAACTAAAAAAGGTTGAAAAATTAGGATCAGGGGTTGCTTTGTGTCAGGATGAGTCAGTCAGTGCTGCCTTTAACTTAAGACTTTGGTTTGACATCTGGGCTCTGGGTGGACATGTAGTTGTTACTGTGTGGTGAGTCTACAAGAAAATATCTCCCTAACTGGGTATGAACTTTCGCAGCATCAACCTCCGTCCAATCCAGCTGAGCGACCACCCGCTTACGCGCACTTCTATCTGCTTGCCCAGTTTATTATTGCTGTCTAGAATTTGACAGAGGGCCTGGTGAAACGGGTGCTGCTTTCTTTAGGATGATTTTGCATTAAATTACTGTGGCACCAGATAATTCCTTTCATCTTTCCCTGACTCGCCTTTCTGGTGCTCTTGATGCTGCCCCCTCAACGACTTCTCCTAATCTCCATGGGCCGATATTCCTTATTCATTCCTTTTTAACATTCTGATCTCAATATTTTTCACACGCCCACAGCCACTTCCTCCCGCTTCCCAGTCCCAGGAGACTGCGAAGTTCTGCCCTCTTCCCAAACCACTTCAACAACAGGATATTACGCGATGATTTTGGCCATTAACTTTAATTTGTGCTTGCTGCACGACAGCACCACCTTAAACGGCAGGAGATGAGGCCGAAAGTGACACACTTAATAAATGCTAAAATGCATTCATTTCGCATCGCATGAAAACAGGCCAAGTACTACAGGAGGATACGTGCTGCTCTGTGCTCTGCGTGACATCTCCTGACAGACAGCACCGCAGTGCGTTTCTTCCTCGTCTTGCGCCCGAGGCAACAGCCGGCAGGGCTGGAACCCCAAAGCATCAGGCCAAACACCATGCCACTCCGCCGACGCCTGAACCGATATTAATCAGGAAATCAGAAAATCTAACGATGACATTCAATATAAGAACATATGACATTGCCAGTTCTGAGATTTCAGGACAGCCTGCGCACATAAATGCAATTATTTAATCCGGAGCACCATAACATTATACTTTATGCAGTGTTTTTACGATAAACTTTTACCGATCTCCCTGAAGACAAAAAGAAAAAATATATTCTAGGACTGGTTTTTTTGTGATTCCATTCTCTCTCCCCTGCACCACCTAATTTACGGCTTTCCCTCCATTTTCTTGCTTTTAGAAATACCAGCAACACAACTGCCGCCGATAAAGTCCGAAAGCTCCACCTGACAACCTCTATTCTCCTTGTCCCTGATTCTCTTTTCTCTCTCCCCGTCTTTCACGATGGTGATCTCCTCTGGTTGCACGAGTATGAGTGATGGAGTGTATCTGCTCAGGCGTTTGCCTGATAGCCCATCTATACATTTACTATCTTTTGAACAAAACAATCACTAACACACACACACAAGTCCATCACACGCATGCGCTCACAGAATGCGCACGCTACACCAAAGAGGACATGCTCGCACACACACACGCACACACACACACACACACACACACACACCGTGCGAAGCATGCAGGCGACACGACTTATCGATTTCCTCTCTCGATTTCTTGCCGCCATCTCCTTGCTTTCCACCAGGCCATATACCATACATACTGCAGTCAGAGCCGAGATCCATATCCAGAAACAAGCCTGCAGCTGCGGATTGGTGAATAGGGCAATGAGGATGAGGATGCATGTTTTTACCATTGCTGTTGTTGCTTTAAGGGTTTTTGATGTTTTTTTTTTTGATTTGAATGACACTTGAAAGGATATCACCAGCATTTAATGAGGTTTATGAGTTTATCGCTAAATCTTTCAAGAGTACTCTTCCAAAACACATCATTATGATCTTTAAGTTTTTACCTGCCTTTCTCCTCCATACAACCCATGCTCTAATTCACCAGCGCTGGCATAAAAATCAACTCGAAGACTTCGAAACACACCATTAAGCCAGTCTTATTTTCCGCAAAGTTTTGCAGATTGTTTACTGGCAACCGAATACTGAGGCCAATTGCCGAACAGCATCCGATTCTTGACACCTTTAAGCCGTATATCAGTTTGAAACCAGCGTGACAAACAATCAAATCCTGCGGGAAGACGTCACGAGGGCAATGTAGACTTGACGGATTTTTCTGAGGTTTCACCTTTCAGTCTTGAGATGCCGCGCGCCGACCTACATTCATGCACAAGCCAGAGATTTATATAGGCTAAAATGGTTTGAGTGACAAAGAAAAACAATACACTTTGTCTCTGTCTTACTCTGCGTTTTCTGGAACATCCATATTATTGATCACATTGTTAACTGCAGCTCCAGAGAAACATATCTGATAGTTAGACAGCTGGAATTTATATATCGTTTATCTCTTAATCTTGCCCGAATCTTCCTCGACATAGCTCTTTCTGGATGGTCGAGATTGATTCTCCCACGTTTCTATTTATTTATCCCTTTAGAATTTGACCTCTTCACTTTGCCATTCTTCTTCCCATATCTCTTTGAGGAAACCGGACCGGACAGCATCCATTTCATCGACGACTGATTTTACCTCTTCCTGATCTGATTCTTCCGATCTTATTCTTTCGATCTGATTCTTTGAGTCGATCTTCCGATCTGATTCTTCTTGCCTCGATCCTCTCCATCAGATCGATTTCTTTCTCCTTCCACTTTACCCCCACCACTCTCACCCAGCCCATCGACAGACACCCGCCATACTCGTGCCCTGCCCAGCCTCCCGAGTGATCCCAATAGGAGAGCCACGCTGTGAAATGACAGTGAACCGCACTTTACCGCATCACCCACTGGCCAGCCGCCCCGCCGCCTACAGCCCTTGCTGCTCGGCACCTCCCAGACAGCTTCCTCCAGCGCTTAGAGCCCTGTCTGCTCTGCCGTGACAGAGACCTGATTTCATCACATCATATCTCGATTTTGCCCATTTCGCCGCCAGCACAAGCCTGCCCAGCCGAGACTACGCAAAGAGCACTGACGAGAATGCGTCTCTTTATACGAATCCAACAATGACGGCATAGGGCGTGACTTTCGGGAGCATTGCCTTGAATATTATGTCGCTTAATTAAAAATCATAACATAAGATAATTACCGAAGATGATGATGAGCGAAGTTTAGCAGAAAAGAGATGAGGAGCTCTGACCCCATTACGGGTTTTTGAACGCAACCGTGAACATGGTGCTAACACGCCATTCTGGTTGTGGCAGACGATATCTGACGCTATAAAGAGATTGGTAATTCAGTGAAAAATTATATTATAGCATTTTATCACGTGAATACAGTGCGCAGCTAATTTCTCTTCGAGCGATGAACTTGCGATACTATAGCTACATATGACGCAGATCTAACGAGACTCTTGGAGCGCCAAAGAGACAATTAAAAAAAAATTGAGTAGAGGGTAGTTACAGAGAGAAGATGGATTAAGAGAGGAGGATGTTTAGATAGGACAGAGAGACAGATAAGGAGAAGGAGAGAAAGAAAGAGATAGAGACTCAGAGGCTTATGTAACCAGTGATTTACAGCTCACATTGGAAGCAGCTCTGAAAATAGACAGGGAGGAGAACAGAAGTAAAGGAACACTCAGAGCTATTCCCATGCCGCATGAATGTTTGATCACATGGAGGGAAGAGAGATGAAGAGGCAGTGAGAAAGAATGAGACAAATATAAAGAAGTTAGAAAGAGGTATGAAGAGAAGAAAGGTAGAGGAGGACAACTGCTAACACTTTGTGACATGACAAATGCCAAGTCACACACCAGGTGCATGTAACTGTCACGTGGTAGCATCTGCGTCATACATGGAACACCAAAAACACACACACACAAAAAATCCTTCATGAGCAAGCAACATTGTGTTTCCATCAGAAATGGGACAGGTCAGGATAACTGACTAAGCCTGAAGACTATTAATATTTCAAAGTTCACCTAATTAAGACATTTTTCTAGGTCTATCGCTGACTGAGCTTGAATTTCATTCCTCTTAATTTTCTACATAACTCGCGTTTGGTTATGTAATTTCCCTGCAAACGGCTGGCACAGGCACTGGCTCTGGCGAGGTAGGGTGCGAACTGTCACACCAGGCGGAAGCATGAAATGTTCTTTTTGTCAGATGATCCCAGAATCTGGGAGGCACGGTGGATTAAGTACTTAGTAAGGAGAAGTGAAGAACGGAAAGAGGGTGCTAAAGAATACAGGGAAAACAATTAGAAGAATTGCTGAGGGCTTGCATGTACTATGCTCTGCCTGTCTGTTCTCAGTCATCCTTTATGCTTGTCTGTCCATTTTTATTGCTGTAGTTGGGTGTGATTTGAGCAACACCAAATAAAAACTGTGAGAATTGTTAATTGTAATCTTAACAGTGAAATGGGCAGGTCTACTACATGTGCCACTTCTGGGCTATGGTAGAATCCTAACAGACCATTTCCGCTTTGTCTTGACTACTTTATATACTGAAGGATATTGTAAATTTGATCATTGTATAGTATATGCAAGGTCTAGCAATAAACCCAGAAAAATGTCATAACACAAAGAATTACATTCATATTGGCTGATTTTGCAGCAATTTACATGCAATTTCAACATTGTGGTAGGATCTGTTGGGTCTGTAAATACCAGATTTTAAAGAGACCTGCTCTACATGAAAAGTGCCCTGAGATGACGTTTGTTGTGATTCGGCACTATATAAATAAAATTCAGTTGAATTGGAAAATTTAGTGCTGATGCAGAAAGTAATGTGCCCTTTATGTAGCTAGGTACCAAGTAAGGATGTTTAGGTCAGGGTGGTGATTAAGATTGTAGGGCTTCCAACTTCTACACCAAGGACAGCAATCACTGTTTGTGTCAGACCGTCACAGACCAAGTTATGACCAATTAATGTTGACTTTTTCTTTTAAGTAACTACAGTCTTTGCATAATCTGACTTAACCATTATTTATTTTCTAAAAGCGTGTTCTTTCTCTGGCCTTAACAATGTGAACAACTGAAAGAAGGTTAAATGCATGACAAGTACACTTCCTGTAAGTGCACAATGACAGCATCTTATAAACTTGGGTCGTGTCACTTGAAAAACAAAACAGAACATGAGTGAATGTAAATTGCCAAATCATCCAATATCAACATTCTGACATCAGGGTTGGTGAAATCGTATTCTGGAAAATGACTGAAAACCGCAGTTTTCAGAGAAATGTGGAGTAAATATAAAAAGACAGAATTTCAAAATCAGTAAATATACTGTACTTAGTTACTTTGCATGACTGCCTTTTACATTGAATCTTACGTTCTCTGTCTGCAGCATACAACGTCGACTGTCCTTGCAGCTTCCCATCTTGCACCATGCCTACTTACCTTCCATAGGAGGGGTGGATGCCAGCTGCACCAGCCCCAGCGGCAGCCCTGGTTCCAGCCCACGGCACAGACACATGCCCCCCTCCTACCGGGTAATGGTCTCTGGCCTGTGAGCTTCATTCACTCCCCCACCTGGCTCTTTGCAGAGGAGACATATATGGTTCTTTTTTTCTACAACAAATAGACTGATATCATCAGCGTATGTGCGTATTTTGTCTCGGAACAAGGAGGACAGGGGGAGAAGAGAGGGAGGGAGGGGGGCCCGAGTTTCACTCTTTGTACCTCTTCACCCCAGCCTCTCTTGAGAACTGAAACCCTCAGTCAGGAAGGGGTGGGAGGAGACAGAGTGGACACAGGATGACCCTATCAAACTCCCACAATTCACAGCAATGTCCCCTTGTTCATCTGCTCCCCTTGCCCAGGCATATACACATATGCACAGTCAAACAAACAGACACAAATACACACACATACACAAACACACTGGCACCCCAATAGCAGAGCAGCGGTGGACCAGCCCTGACCTGACGTGTAGCCTTATCTGCTTAAGAGGGGATTGTCTGTTTCTGTTCCTTACCTGTTCTATGTACGTGCTCGCGACTACATGTGAGCTTGTCATCTAACTTGAGTATTTCACTGCTTCAGTGACTGGATACCAGCGTGGAGATGTGGAATTTACAAAACCCAACAAAGAAAATCATCCAATTTACTCCCCGTTCCACTTCCCAACCTCGTGGAGACATGTAAATATCATCATTTCTGACTTTGATGTACTGTAAGCTTTGTATATGCTGTGAATGGACAATTAAAGGGGTTCTAAGTGTGGAGTTTGTAACAGAGGCAGGTAGTCATGTCAATATCAAATGAAAGCTTATAAAACATGGCATCCTACAAAGAATTAGACATATGTATGAAAGAGAAATGGATTTGTTTGTGTAACTGTTGATAAATTAGCAGCAAAGTAAGATACATCAAAGCCTGTGAGTCACAGAACATGAAAAGGCACCAGGGGGCCATTCCTCCTTGGAGTACGATGCACATGGCTCTTTTTTCCACTTTGCTAAATTTGCACCACTGGTTTTTCGTCAGAGATTTCACATCAGACTTTGCATAGGCCTTCCATATTTTACAACTTGCTTAATATGTCCTCAGAAAGCATGTTAAACAGAATATTGATGCTATGCCTTTCAACAGGTCTCCAAGGCTGCATATGTTAGAACATAGAGCTAAAAGACATCACAAGAGTGTTCCACAGTTGTCTTTTATGTGTGTTATATGCCAAGAAATGCACACATCCAGATGTACACTTAAAACGCAAGACAGCACCTTATGAATTCAGGTGCTTTTCAGACAAGGCATTAGTGACGGGCCTAGTCATATTGATCCCCACAGAGTGGTCTCTACAGACTGTTAAGATGTCCATCTGATCCAGCCCTCGCAGCTAACCAGCACAGTTAAGGGCGATGAGGTTCATGTCAATGACAAAGGGGCACAAGACTGCTCCAGGTGGAAATAAAATGACTTCTTCAGAAGAAATAAAACTCAAGAAGTGATGGTGGAAAGGATGTAGGTCTACCAGTTCCACAATTAGTTTGGATTAAATGGTTGACCTGAATTTCCATGAGTGATAGTAAAGACAACGAACACACAAGAGTGTCGTGTAATAAGCCCCAACCGGCTGTAGCTTTCAGTTCCAAGACGGTGATGACACCACTGCTGGTCACAGTGATAGAGCATAAAGCACAAACACAGGGCTTTCTTTCACAGATAATATTGAGTGTCACGAAAAATCACTTCACACTTAGCAACAGTGAACATACCTCAGTTGCTATGGAAATGTAATTCAGTGCCGTTGAACTCGGCCCAAGAAGGCTGCACTGAGCAGAACGGTCATCGACACAGTGTTGTCATTTTTTTGTAAAACTGTCCTCATGCAGGAGAACAGCAAACAGGGACTCCGAACAAAAAAAGGACTTTTTATCGAGTGTGAGAAGGTTTGTTCTCAGCATATGTTTCACCATTGGTGTCTTGGTTTTTAGTTTTTAAGGCGTTTGTTGAGCGCTGTGCCTGTTGTCTTATATTGTAGCCTGCAGGACCCACAGTACATAATAGGGTGATAATGGCGCTGACCCAGCAAACAACATCATTGGACACACATCTGTAAATTGTACGTGTCATAGATTTATTTTAATTCAATGCCTCAATGCATGGGACAGTGTGGGAAAACTCTGTGAAAGCTCCACTTCAGCTGGGGTGGATTTCTTCTCCAAGCTCATGTCTGATCAAAAACACTGTCAATCAGTCTTCAGCTGAAAGGCCACTGGAGGATACAGAGTTGGAGTGGGGGACAAGCTAGCAGAGATCCACCTGCTATCGGACATATCAGGGTGACTCCCTGTGAGAGCCCCCTCTCCTCCCCTTCCCCCCCTTCCAGCCCCTGCTGAGCAACAGGAGCAAGGAAATCCCGAGCACAGACCTCCAAGGAGTCATGGCTTGTCCCGCACCTTTGCCAACCAGAGAATCACCGTCACTTGACAAGTGAGTGAGAGACATTGTCAGAGGGTTGGTTCTTCCTTCAAGAGAAGAAAAACCAACCACACATTTTATATATTACATTATATGTGGTTGTGTACAATTTGCTGATACCCTGATGATGGTGTCCATGTATGGAATATTTGGTATTTGGCTTTCTCAAGACGGCATGAAATAAAATGTATAATTCACAGAGTTACCTCTGTTTTTGCAACTGTTGTGACAAATCCACTCTGTTTCATCCTCTCACCTACAATTGGTTTTACGTACATTTCCTTACGATACCAAGATTTGAGTTCTTTTAACCTGTTGATCAGCTCACACATGTCGATGCCAAGATTCTCAGTGGACAAACTCAACATCATCATATTGATTATGCTACTGGTTTAGCAGTTATTCACTGAGGGCAATAAAGTAAAGGTAGTAGCAAACGATCAATCTTTATAACCCACTCCTGGCATTTACCAAATTACCAAATTGCTTTTTTTTAGTCCATCCAAAATGCCAAATGCAGATCATCAGGTATTGTAGTTTTTTCAAATGTGCCCTGATTTTTTTTTTTTTTTTTTCATTTATTATGATTTATTTCAATCTTTTTTCAACATGGATGAAAAATTGTTCAAATGCAATTGTGGTAGGTCAAGGGCTCATAATTTCCTGTAATAAATAATATCATGCTGATGGTTTGTATTTGCCACAGGTCTTTTTACCTTTTTAGTTTGCAGATCAAAGTGACATATACGTATATAATTATATCTTTGTATGTGTCATCATCAGGGTTTCTGGAGAACACGAAAACATACATGTCCAAAAATATAACAATATGACGTATATATTAAGTGGAAAAACACACAGGTCCATACTGTTACTGTTTTGTCAGTTAGATATGTGATATCACATGGCGTTAAGTTCAATTAAGAGTTTAAAATGGTAAACAATACCTATGTTAAATGCAACATGTTCAAGAGGGGCAATAACTTGTTTTCTTATTACAGAAAGAATAGAGAACTATATATATGTATATGTAAAGATCTTTACGTACATTCTCATTTTTACATAGGAAATATTTCACATGAACGCCACAAGGATACTTGGAAGTCATTTTTTTTAATTTACAGTATCTGTAACTATGTTATGTACAGATGAGGTATAGATATGAAAAAGTTGTATAAAATAAGTATCACACTTGGAACACCTGAACATTTTTGGAGCCATTAGTTGTTATGGGGGGATTTGAATAACATTCTTCTTTTATTGTCTGAATGTTATGGACAGCCTTTACTTTTCACATCATCGTTAAATAAAGTGAGACTGAAAATAACGCAATGTTTGTTTCATCTGCACACAAGTCTTTGATGTAGTAGAATCATATCTGTGGTTCTTTGAAGTATGTTTGCATTTATAACGCTGATAAAGGCAGTAAATCAAAGGGGAAATCAGTCCACAAATCTACGCTTTTAAAGTTGCTTAAGGTGATATCAGCAAAATGTCGCTCTGTAGTAGTATCTGGTGGCAACCCTTGGAAATTACACCAAAAATAAATGTAATCTCCTCCAGAATCTCCCTATGAAGTTTGCTAACTTCTACTTCTATCCCGTGTTATAAAATGATACTCTTCTGTTAAGTACAATCTCTTTAAGGTAAAGTGAAGCTACACTGCTTATACGGCTAGTAATGGCTAAAATTAGCATACTAAGGTTAGCATGTCTCACATTTATGGGGGTACAATTTAAGCAAACAGCTTAAATTTGTTTTCTTTTAATTTTGAATGAAATATTTGCAATAAGTCCTTTTCACAGAAAACATTTTGACTTGTCATAGCAGGAAAAGCACAGGTGTTACTAAAGGCTCAGTAAGTCCCAGTAAGTCATGACCGTGTGACAGTGATCCAGCATGAACAATATCAGGACCCTGAAACTGAACCAGCTAAATGGAATACAGCCATAATTAATCACATTATCTAGACCTGTGCTTGTCCATCATAAGTTTAGTTTTTCATGTGGCAATGTTCCAAATGTTGGTTAGAAATAGTGTTTGTTAGTATGAATGTCAACCCTGCTGTTATGAATACGTTCACAGTTAAAGAAACACCTCCACTGTTTGCTTACTTGATACAGCAACAACTTACGTTCATGTGTACTGTGGTTTGCTAGGTCCTTGAGGTAAGACCAAAACACAAAACAAACACACACACACGCACGTTTTTTAGTGACCTTACAGAGCTCTGTACACTGTCAAAAATGTTGGAGCTGAGTGAAAAATCTCATTGATCTCTCAAACTCCCAAAGGCAGAAAACTAAAAATGGAGGGATGTGCACTGTGTGATACAGCAGCAAGTCAACATCAAGACTCTTAATTGGCATACCAAAAGGCACACACAGTGAGCGAGCTGCCTGCTGCCCTCACACAGAGAGGCACTGCGAAGGAAGAATAAATTCCTAATGAAAAGCCTTGTATGTTGAGGTCAATAAATAATTGAACTGTTAGGAGAAACCCTGTGCCAAACAGGATGGAGGGGATGGGTGTGTGTCTGAATGTGTTCTTGACAGTGTCACTGTGTGTTTGCATCTGCGTTTGTGTGTCATTTGTATATGTACCGTGTGTGTGTGTGTGTGTGTGTGTGCGTGCGCATGTGTCCCATTATCAGAGGTTTTCTTTATCCTCACTTTCAAATATTTAGCATGTGGATGGTAGACACAGACTCAAACTGTGTCCCTCATGGAGAAGCAGTGGAACAGCTGGCTGGGACTCTGGCAGACCAAATCCTCTACTGTCATCTGACTGTAAGTAACAGACACTGTGTACGTTTTTGAATTTACTTTGGCTAGGACACCCAACCAGACACAAAATATCAAGAGAGCTCCTTTACTCATACACTTGCCCTTTACTGTATGTCGCCAAACAAAAATAACCATGAAGTATTCAAAGATGTCTAATTTAAAGGGTCACTTTACCCAAATTACAAAAGAGGCATATGCGAGCAGTAAAAGGTGATTTTTTTTTTTTTTTTTTTTTTTTTTTAATAATTCCACACAAAATACAAACCCTTTTTAAAGGGTAACTTAAAGGGTATTTAAAGTGCCACAGTTCTGGGAAATTAGTCCCTAAGATTCCTCCCTCAGCTCTAATACAATATAGGTGAAACCGGAGCCAGAGTTAACTGTAAATTAACGATCTTCAGTGGTGCTATTAGCGATGGCAATAGAGGCCCAGACCACTAGGAGATTCCAACCGATAGATGTCTATTCCTTTAAGTTGCAGATATTCCGTTTGACTTTACAGCACAACTGATAACCTTGTGATGAATTTGTTGTTCATATAACTCAGCAGGACACGAAGTGAAGCTTTAAAATCCAATATGATGCCTCAGCTGCTGCTAACTGATTCAAAGATAACCACAGATTTTGCAGAGCTTTTTCCAGAAACCCAGTGTGTGTGTGTGTGTGTGTGTGTGTGTGTAAATGCTGCATGACCTTCTCTCTCGTCTCAGTGGGATCATGCTGTACAAATGGAAGGCGGGTTGATTAAGTTGACCTGGGTGTCAGAAGAACGGGAGCATCTATGTATCCTCCTTCACATGAGATGGCTCCATTGGAGAAATGAAGGCTTGGTTAGTCCAAGTAAAAGCTTCATTGATCTGGAAATTGAGAAAGAGGGCAAATTAAGAGGTAAGAGGAGGGATAAAGATGCAGACAAGCAAATAACATGTATAGACATAGGTCAGACCAGTGATAAGGGCCTGGAGAATGCATCTAAGCAAATCCACACTGGTCTGAACTTAATATACCAAACATCTCGGCCAGTATGACTGGGTAAATAGGCCATTAAGGGACTGCTTGGAAGTTCTGAGAATGGGTTTTATTCTTCTCCACACCTAAAGTAAATATTCAAATGTTCCATGAAATACATCTCCACAGGTCCAAGAGTACCCAGAGTACTGCTCTAAAGTTTTTAAGGTCAGGGTTTAAACCCCAGGAATTTGAAGGCTATGGCCTAGATGCTGAAAGATCGCTTAATGAATCTAAGAAATGAACCTTATGTCTCTTGGTCTCTTAGAAACTGCTTGTAGTCTTCTAAGTAGAGTCTAGTTCACGTAGTCTCAATCAATTTTGATAAGACAAAACGCCTGTGTTACTAAAGAAATAAGACTTAAATATCTGACTGAGGTCTAAGCCGTTTGATAATACTGAAGACAAGGAGTTTACTCTACTTTGTGCAAATGAAAGTCCAACACCAACGGGAAATAGTCAAGGGCTTGAAGAAACAGCTAATAAAAAAGCTCAGACCAGATATGACACCTGTCAGATTTGAGGATGAGGATCGATACTAACCAGTGCAAGGCCACACCCAACCTGAAACTGAAAAACCTTGAAATGCAGATGGCTTGTGCACCGCTTTTAGACAAGAAAAGTTTTTTTTTATGATTTATGGATTAGGAGAATGCATGACATGTATATAGTTATATAGTTTCACACACATCGATTGCCTCTATCAGCTACAACCGTTACAGAGAAAACTACTTGCTGTGCTACTATCATACATTTGGGCTATAAATTAGAAATACAAAAACAGGGCAGTAATTATTTAAGACATTATTTTTCTATTCCTCCTGTATAATGTAACTCCGTTGTAATCAACACACAATCTCTATGTAAAAAAGTGATCAAAAGAAAGAATGTTAAACACAGACAAGCAGCTAATAACTAATAAATAAATAAATAATCAGAGCATTGGTGTGAATTATGGCACATATCAATATCTGCTTTAACATGATCATTATTACCAAGTATGTAGTATTCCACCCTTTCAGAAACAGGGCAGATAATACAAAAAAAATGTGTAATCCTAACAACAATTATTATATATTAGAATACTGGAAACCAAGATATTTTTCTCAACTTGCCCTGGTTACACAAATCCATGTCATATATTAAAGTTTCAAATATGTTCTAAATTGCATTGTGGACAAGCTTGGTGGTAGGTCTGTTTGTCCCAGTTTCCTCAAAAGTTATCTATATATCTAATGCATTGTTTTTTTTTACCACCATTGCAATAAAAGTTTCCTGCCCACAGGTCTGAATATGACAACATCAGACATAAATATAGAAGAAATACTTCCACCAGAGGCCTACTCTCTCTCTGTGGAAGCAAGATTTGAGGTTAGAGGTCATTTCAGGTTGAACCCTGATTTTCAGGGTTATAACGGTGATTCAATGGCGAGTGGGGTAACCGCCATGGTAACTTATGCGCTGAGAGGCTAAACTCTTCTCTCTGAAGCAGGTTATGTTCAAAGGACTGATCAGAAACCCGTCAGCAGACTGTTTCTGCTGCAGAGAGGGAGGAGAGAGGTAGTTAATGTCTGATGAAAATGTCTGAAATCTGGGAAAATACTTTAAGGTTTATTTTGTTATTTTAATTTTTTCTTCAGTGAGATGTGAATAGATCACAGGCATTGGACAGTCCCAAAAAATAGTTGCTTCCACACTTACTTTCTAACTTGCTTTTCCTCATGGGAAAGATTGTTATAAGCCTTGCTTGGCTTTTGCTGTAGCCTGGTTTAGCCCAACTGACTGGCCTTCCAAATCCATCTTAACCATTCAAACCGCTTGCTGGGATTCGCTTGTAGGCTTTGCTGATCAGTCCAGCTACAGCAGATAGTCAGTCGACCAGCAGACACCAGCTTATATATAGTTTGGCTGCGACCCATTTTGATGGCCTCTTCAGTCAATTTCTTGCTTTTTTCTCATTATTAACTTCTCATGATTTCTGATCTGATCATTTGACAACCAAGAGGCATTTGATGCCTGTGATAGTGCTCTCCTATGAAGAGGAATCATCACAAACAAGAAGAAGGTCCCACCCTTTCTGCAGATCTGAATACAGCTTGAAATGCTGTGCTTTGACCCTGGGCCACCACGTATAAAAGTCAGCATTTGTATCTGCTGAGATATCTTTGATCCAGACTTGAAATCCAATTCAAAGTGCTAATTTAAGTTTAACTTTGATTATAGAGAGCCTCTGCTCATACTGTAGGAAGCATGGAGGCAGGAAATACATATTGCACACCCCACACACACAATAATAACTTACACTGACGTATAATAATAAGGACTTATTCATATAACCCAAGGTAAGGCAACGGTGCATACTGTACACACACATACTTACAGCACACTAAATAATAAAAACCAGAAACTATAATCCTATTTTAAAATGTTTCTGTCACATTCTATGTATCTTATAATTGCTCAAATGTCATTCTTTAATGCTGCTCAAAAAGGAGCTCATTAAAATCATGGACTATTCAACTGAGAACTGACATCAATTGAGAACTACAATGATGTATTCATTCTGTATTCATCTAAAACCATCTCTAGGCAAGTGCTCTGAGGCCCAGTAACCTTTGTTAGTGGTTTAATACCCAGCCACTGGTCACCATTTTCCCACTATTAATCTGGAGCATCTAAGGATTTTAGACGCGGACTTAACTTTCCTCAGTACCCACATTATGGCAAATCCAACCTTACCAAGATGAGGGTCAAGGGCATATTGGAGCAGAGCCTGAGAAAGAAGTATATGCCTGGTATATTAGTGGCTACATTGAGCAAAGAGCTGATATTACCAAGTATGTAGTATTCCACCCTTTCATGAACAGGGCAGATACAAAAAATGTGTGTAATCCTAACAAATAATTATATATTAGAATACTGGAAACCAAGATATTTTTCTCAACTTGCCCTGGTTACACAACCATAACACATATTAAAGCCTCAAATATGTTCTAAATTGCATTGTGGACAAGCTGGTGGTAGGTCTGTTTGTCCTAGTTTCCCAAAAGTTATCTATCTAATGCATTGTTTTACCACTATTGCAATAAAAAAAGTTTCTGCTCCACAGGTCTGAATATGACAACATCACAGACATAAACAGAAGAACACGACCAGAGGCCTGTACTGTGAAGCAAGATTTGAGGTTAGTGAGGTCATTTCAGGTTGAACCCTGGATTTTCAGGGTTATAACGGTGATTCACTTATGAGTGGGGTAAATCGCCATGGTAACTTATGCTGAGAGGCTAACCTTCTCTGAAGCAGGTTATGTTCAAAGGACTGGATCAAAACCTGTCAGCAGACTGTTTCTGCTGCAGAGAGGGGAGGAGAGAGGTAGTTAATGTCTGATGAAATGTCTGAAATCTGGGAAAATACTTTGGTTTATTTTGCATATTTTTAATTTTTCTTCATGAGATGAATAGATCACAGGCATTGGGACAGTCCCAAAAATATTAAGCTCATTAATTTACTTTCTTAACTTGCTTTTTCCTCATGGGAAAGATGGACTGTTATAAGCCTTGCTTGGCTTTTGCTGCAGCCTGGTCAGTCTAACTGACTGGCCTTCCAACCATCTTAACCATCTAAACCCGCTTGACCAGCTGGGCTTTGCTGATCAGTCCAGCCAAGCAGCAGATAGTCAGCTTGACCAGCAGACACCAGCTTATATAGTTTGTCTGGGTGACCGCCCATTTTTGATGGCCTTCTTCAGTCAATTTCTTGCTTTTTCTCATTATTAACTTCTCGTGATTTCTCGATCTGATCGATTTGAGCAACTGTAAACAACACAACCCGCAGGCATTTTGAGTGCCTGTGATAGTGCTTCCCATGAAGAGAATCACTTTCACAAACAAAAAGTGTTGTCCCACCCTTTCTGTGATCTGAAATGTTGTGTTTTTTGAAATGCTGTTGTGCTTTGACCCTCAGGGCTACCGCATAAAAGTCAGCATTTGTATTCATGAGATATCTTTGATCCAGACTTGAAATCCACCTGTGCTAATTTTAAGTTTAACTTACTATAGAGAGCCTCACTATACTGTAGGAAGCATGGAGGCAGGAAAATACATATTGCACACCCCCACACACAATAATAACTTACACTGACGTATGACTCATTCACAACCCACAGTAAGGCAACGGTGCATACTGTACACACACACTTACAGCACACTAACAATAAAACCAGAACTATAATCCTTGCCTTAAAAATGTTTCTGTCACATTCTATGTGTATCTTACAATTGCTCAAATGTCATTCTTTTAATGCTGCTCAAAAAAGGAGCTCTTAATTTCCATTAAAATCATGGACTATTCAACTGGGAGAACTGACACTGACTGAGAATCATAATGATGTATTCATCTCCAGTATTCATTCAAAACCATCTCTAGGGCAGTGTTTCTGAGGTCTCAGTAACCTTTGTTAGTGGTTTATTACCTGTGCCACTGGTCACCATTTTCCCCATTAATCTGGAGCATTCAAGGATTTTTAGACGTGACTTCTAATCCTTCCTCAGTACCACATTATGGCAATCCAACCTCATCAAGATGAGTGGTCAAGGGCATATTGGAGCAGACATCTGAGAAAGAAGCATATGCCTTACATATTAGTATGCTGGTCAGAGCAAAGAGCTGAGAGAGCTCCTCACACAAATGTGTTGATGAAAATCCCCAGCAAGATGATCATTCATGCTTAAATTGAAACATCACTGATAATGATTCAATAATTACATTATGTTATATATGATGTGGAAAATCTCTTGATTTATGGCCATATTGTCCCAAAACCTCATTTCACTGTTTGAAAAACAGCCATTTCCTGGAGGAGCGTGTGTGGCCTGGGTTGACTGATGCCTCCATACATACCAGGATACGTGATTAGAGAGAGAGTTATGGCCAGTAGTTACAATCTCCTGCAGATAAATTTATGGCTGACATATAATGACGGTGCACTCAGCTGAGTCCACAGTAAATCCAAGACACGTACTTCTTCTGTCCTTGAGAATTCTGTTAAGGCCTTTACTCAGTCTACAAAAGGAGATCTAACTTTAATCTAAAGCTGCAGTGTTCAATAACTGGGCAGTGTTGCATTGATTTATCCTAATCTGCTGTAATGTTTAATGCTGCCTGTAAAGGACCATACCTGTGTTTTATTTCCTGGACTACAACTCATATATACTTACTGCTGACCATTTTCAAATGCATTTGGTTCCCAAAACAGGACCCCCACAAAGGATCATAAGATAACGCTGAGGAGACACAAGATGATTACAGGAAGAAAAGTAGATATTAAATATTTTTGCAACCAAATTTTAATCTCTTTTCAGGCTTTTTATTTTTTGGGCATAATTTTACTCTTTGGTTCAACTGGTCACAATAAGTAGAAACAATGATGACCATTGATGAGACATGG
The DNA here is from genome assembly GCA_033238685.1 of Lates japonicus. Lineage (NCBI taxonomy): Eukaryota > Metazoa > Chordata > Actinopteri > Centropomidae > Lates > Lates japonicus. The sequence continues at coordinate 327,686 of BRZM01000084.1, read as the reverse complement.
CTTTGTTTTAAAGGGTAACAAGACAAAAATGTTGGGAACCATGATTAATTAAACAACTAATGCAAGCTTCAGCAATCTGTGTATTGATATTCATACATAAATGACATGAAAACCTCTGACTGCCTGGAAAATAAATAAAACATCTGTAACAGAGCATGAAAAGTATGTCGGGTCTTTACTAATTGGGCTAAACCAAGCAAAAATACACAGGTATGGTTCTCTACGTTACGGCGAATCTACACACTATTCATGTTGTGTGATCTTAAACTGTCATGTTTTTAAGAGTTTGATGATTTTGCGATCACTAGAGCTTCACTTAGAGACCAAAGACAAGTCCAATTGTAGATATAGAAAACATTTAATTAATTGGTCATAAAACAAATAAAAACCATATAAGCTGTGTGATTAATGATATGCTAACCAGCCAGAGAGAATACCATGATGATACTGACCTGATCCTTTCCTTGATTTGTTGCTTTAAATATACAGTTCACCATACAGATGTTTACTTAGATAAACTATCTAAATATGTGATCTCCAGTCTAGTGGTGTCTTCTTCTCTGAATCTAAAACACTTTGAAGTGTCTCAGCAAAATACCACCCTAAGGTCATGGTGTTTTCACCATCTTGCTTCCACCCATCAAATCCATTCAGCTGTGCGCAGACAGACTGCGGGGCATGTGTGCTGTGGGTTTGTCCTGCGACTGACCCATGACTTAACTGGCTGTCACACAGAGTGAATGGCTTGCCAGCGAGCAGCTGTGGCCTTGGTGCCCCAGTCAGGCCTGTGGCCCTCAGTCCAAGTGTCTCTCTGCGTGTAAGGGACATAATAGTGTCAGTGTTGGTGGTGCTAAAGAGCCAGTTTGTTGATGTTGAAGATTTTGACAGAGTGGTCGGCGCTGGCGCTGGCAAGCTGGACCCAGGAGCTCTCTTCCTCAGTTTCACTCCCTGCGTCAGTCTGTCCATCCTTCTTGTTGTTCTCTCGACCTGCTCGGCCGGCCCTAGGCCTCCAGCGGAGCCTCTTGACTGCCAAAGCATGGCTTTGTCTGTGAAAGGATGTGATGAAAGGAAACAGCAGGATACTGGATAGCAATAAGCATGAGAGTGATTATCCGAAAACTGACAGTTTTATAGTTGGTCATACACATGCATTATTGGTCACGCACACATAATAAGGAGATTTTCTTAGTTTCTTTAAAAAGTAGCAGCTGAGTTTAAAGGAGAGCTGCCATTCAGCTCCAGCAGCCTGCTGCTTTTCTCTCCGTGACATATAACAAAAAGCGTGTGCCTCTCAGCAGCCATCAAACTGAAGCCACACTGCTGTCATTTACACGAGCTGCCAGTGGCCACTGGAGGCCTTTCAGTGTTGCAACTAATGAACCTCAGATGAACTTTTTGTGTGTGTTTTTGTGTGTCTATGTGTTGTAAGGATACAAGGTGTCCGTTTCTCCACAGCTGCTCCAGTCGTGCCCTCCAGTAGGCTCCTGGCCAGGGCTCCATCTGTACAGCAGAATTCTGCCACACTCCAAGCCAACTGAGAGCAGGTAGCTGTGGAAGAGCACCAGAACACATACACCAATGTATTACAGGAGACCAAATTTTCACAGACTACATTCATTTTTACAGCTCACACCTTGCAGCAGTGACCTAGAAACAAAACTGAAATTGAAATTTTAGATCATTTAACCAAATTAAATTCCATTTTACTATCACAGGATTTATATGTTTCATCAGGGGCAGTAAAAAAAGTCTGGGTCCATGCTTTACACTATGACAGATAAAGCTTTGTTGTTATCAGTGCCTTGCCACTGGCTTACAATGCCCTCAAGTGAATCCAGGTCTTTCTAAAGTGGTTGACAAGACTGGAGCAAAATACAGAATTAATTAATCAATTAAAATTAATCAATTAAAATAAAAAGTTTTAAAACTAGTGTGCTCTGTGTATTAGTGCTTGCAGAGATAATTTACATATTTTGTTGCTGTGAGCCATTTTAGTCATTAGGTAACTCATCTCCTCAACCCATCTTCTGCTGCTATTAACTTTGTCTTAAAACTTATTTCTGGGTCATTATTACATCTTTTCAATTGAAAAGATAAAAATAAACAGCAAAGGTTATTGGTTATTATTTTTGAGGTTGTCTACAGCCTAAAATAACATCTACTGAAAATAAAAGTCTTCAAGACAGAAAACCATATGGCCGATGCTATCCTGAGTTGTTGGTATGGTGATAGTTATTAATAAAGGTTTTCCTGCGTGATTGTGTGTGTACCTGTTATTAGAGCAGAGCACAGGGCAGAAAGCTACAGCGGTCGCAGAATCACCCACATCCAAGATGGAGGAACAGGGTTTAATCTCAGGAGGAAGCACAGAGTCTTCAGTGTCCTCTAATCTGCACGGGCCCCACACTATCACCTGGATACACACACATACAGACAAAAAAAAACCTGAATGTGCCATCAGTTCATCAGTTTACCATCACTTTCACCCTCAATGCTAATTGTTTTGTTTGTTTGTTTGTTTGTTTGTTTGTTTGTTTGTTTGTTTGTTTGTGAATGACGCCAGCATCTGAAAATAACCTTCTTGTCCCGACTGGATGTCACAAAGTATTTACTGTCAGGGCTCCAGTCACATGACCAGATGATCCGGCTGTGTACGGCTGTATCCTTCCCTGTGTGTGCGTGTAGCATGAACTGCGGCTCTGCATGGAAACAACAAACACAAACAAGAACAGGGATTACATTTTTTAAAAATGAATTCAATTCTCCTACACCAGCCCCAACTCTATATATATTTTGTCACATTTCATTTACAGGCCAATATGTTCACGCTCCATTTTCGACAAGAGATGAGCCGATCATCAAAACTTTGTCATGATTATTGTAGCATGACATCAACATGTCTAGATCGCTGCCTCGGTGCTCTGAGGCAACAAAGGCTCTCCCGAGCGACAAATAAACAACCCAACAAGACAGAGAACCTCATTCCAGCCCTCCATTTCAGTCAGTTTTGGTTTATGACCTGCTGCTGTTTATTTCCCCAGCCTAAGTCATTTCAGACCCCAGATTGGTTTTCCCCAGAGAGCTTGTTTGTATGCTGCTGGCAGCCGCCTGTCTGTGTGTCCGCGACAGCGATGCTCACCACTGGCACTCACACACAAACACATACATAACCGAGCCGACATGTACACACAGCCGTAAAACCACAGTGTCGCTACAAAAGTCTTAAGTTAACCACCATGTCGTGTCTGTCTGTGCGCTCACAACACTCTCCCCTCTGTAAAATGCACACGCACATATTTGAGGGTGTGTTTTCTGGGACACAGAGGTGTTGCACCTCCTTCCATTAACACTCTTTTGATGACCTAGAGGGGCATGCTGGGCTGATCAGTCCCATCACTCAGAGATGGAGACCAGAGACGGGCAAAATAAAGGAAAGAGGAGACGTATTCAATTTGGAGACAAGTCGCAAAATACATCAAGAAGATAAAAGAGCAGCACATGAGAAAGGCTACACAGATAAGATAGAAAGCTGTACAAAAGAAGAAGAAAAGGGAGGAGAGAAAGGTAACAGTGTCTCCTTAATGAAGATGTCTGGGTGTTTGACCCATGAGGGAGTGGAAGATGGAGGGAGGAGGATGTGGTGAGACAAAACAGGTAGGAGATAGAGAAGAGGTGAGGATGCAGGTAGTCGGTTTGTTTGATCGGCTCTGACTTCGTTTAACCTTCCCTAGTCTGGCTTGTGAGACTGTGTGTGTGTGTGTGTGTGTGTGTGTGTGTGTGTGTGTGTCTGTGTGGAGTGTGTGTGTGTGTGTGTGTATGTATGCGTTCTTCACAATCACCTTGAGTGATTCAGCAGCCAACTAGAACAGACGGGACCCAACCCCTCCTCCACTCCTCCCCCTCTCATACACACACACACGAACGCACACACACACACACACACAACGTTCTGCTTCTGTGCAGTCCACCATACAGGCAAACAGGAGAGCGCAGGATTGGTTAGCCTCTGTCGGTGCCCATTAAGACCGCGCTGAGCAGCCAAAAGAGCAAGGAGATGTGTTACCAGGTGCAGGTGGGAGGTAATCCTCTGAGCTTAAACGTCGTGTTCCGCTCACCTTGGACACGGGAGCAGGTTATTTGTCTGAGTCAAGGTGCTGAGATTCTCTCATATAAACAAACTCTCCAGGACCACACTCTTGTTTACAACAAAGACCCTGTGGGAGGTGAATGGAGAGCGAGGAAGTACAGGTTCTACATTTTCTTTACTGACTCAGGGCATTGGCCAGTAGATGTACTGATCCAATGTTAGCTTGTTTTTTCTGTTTTCTGTTCTAGGTTCTAGGTTTAGAACTGTTTTTATGTCATGATAGTCACTAAGAAACAGTATTATGTGTAAATAGCTCACATCTGGCCAGAACCTGATCTGGGCCCATATTGATCAAACTTCCAAAAATGTTGGTTCTTAACTTGACACACACATGCTCCAACTTCCAGCCAAGTGTAAGAGAAACAGCTCTCAAGTTACCACATAATAGCCATCAATGTGTTAAATTAACAACAATCTAATACATTTAAAATAGGGTATATGAAAGGTATACGAAAATACAGAGTATGTTACTGGCTTGATTGAAAACAAGCCTCCATACAGGCGTTTATGTCTATTTCTTCAGACGAGGGCTGTACAACTCTAGATGCATGCACAGCACTGGTAGTTTTCTCCTTCCTCTTGATCCCGACATGATATGTACACAAGCACAGATTTGATGAGCTGTCGCAATCCGTTGCAACTTTCCTATACTGACAAGCCCTCGGGCAACAGATGACATTAAATGAAATATACAGGAGGGCATCTGTTGTATTCTGCATAGTTATTGTCCATCTGAAAGCTCCTGTGCTCCATTTCAAAGCAGAGTTGAATCTACTACCCAAAGTATTACCTGCAATAAAGATATGAATTCCTTTTTTGTAAGGGGAGGGTTAGAGAAATTCAAATATTGGTCAATTCACATGAATATGAAGAGAATGCTGTTAAATTTAAAATTGAATAAATAAATAAATAAATAAGGTTTCCGTTACTAGCTCCTTTTTGGACTAGTTTCAGTCAGTGCATCACTTGTTTGGCTCTCACAGTGTTAATTAGGGGGGTACTTCTAATCAGGCCAGCTTGACTTAGAATTTGATTTGGAACAAATGTGCTCTGTGGGTTTACCTTATTTTAATTAATTTGAATTAGGGGAGCTTGTGTTGTCTGTCAATGAGGCTCCAATAATGTCTCTTTGTCTTGAAATTCACATTTTTAATTAAAAAAAATCAATCAATCAATTTATTTACAAAGAACCATGAAGAACTATTATCTCTACCTGAGTCACAGTGCAATTGAAAACACAATCCCACACACAAACTCAGCAACACAATTCTTTAAAGGGGGACCCCTCATTAGTATCCAAACCTCCCCCCTTCTCACCTGGACTCTCGGATGTGGCCGGGTTCCGTCTCCATAAAGACCAGGTGCGGTCGCGAGAAACAGCTAACAGGAACTGCGTGTCAGGTGAGAAGGCCATCTGGGTGACAGTGAGGTTGTGGCACGGAAGCGTCTGCACCTGACGCCACGTAGCCGTACTCCACAGCAGTACTGCTGCATGCTCGGCTTTAGATGCCTGGAAAGACAGAAAGTGGAAAGTTTAGATTATTGCAACTCAAGATAAAAAAAATACACGATACAGCATCTTTAAAAAGTCTCTTAAAACCCATGTTTTATTTCTCTTTTTGATTTTATAACTTTTACTTTGTGGGTTATACACTTATTTCTTCTTGTTTCATTTACTGTCCTCTTGGCCCTTCCTATCTCCCTCTTTGCCACTTCTTCATCCAGTAAAGTACTTTGTAACTTCTGCTGTGAAAAATTCTATATAAAGCTTGCTTGCAAGCTATGATGTGCTGGACAAAAATAAAAGACGTAGAGGGAGGTTGAGGGATGAGGATGGCTGTTGTGGGGAATAAAAGGGAACATGATTGTGAAGGGAGAAAATAATAAAGGAAAGAGGGGCAAAACCAAGGTCTGGACAAGGTAGGTACCATCAATACCTGACTGACAGCACAGTCTAACCCTGCTTGGTGTGTGTGTGTTACGGTGTGAATATGTCCCTGTGTGTCACGTTGCTTTATATTCTCTGATCAAACGCCCTTTCTTCAAGGGGTGTCAAGCAGTCCGGACCACGATGTGGTTTCTGGCCTCGGTCTTATCAAATGCTGACCTTGCATGCGGATGCCACCACCGTTCTGGCGCTGTCAGATGCGAGACAGAACATCTCAAAGCCATGGCCGTACCTGGAGGAGATGGAGGAGGGAAATAAAAAAATCAAACAGAGATTAATCATGAACCGGCACACTGATTATGTGGAAAGATTTGAAAGCCAGACGAAGGGTGGACAACAACAAAAGAAAACGCTCCCAGTCTGACAGTAAATTAAGCATTCTGTTTTTTCGTCGCCCCGACAAGCTCCCAGGCTCGAGCCACTGCCGCTTGCTGACAGGTAAATAAGCAGAGTGTGAAATTAAAATGCTGATTTGCGATGACTGGTCCTTCTCCCGCTGACAGAGATGAACAATGATGATGCTCTGGCTAATCACTCACAGCCTAATTACTTTTAGCTTACTCACTATCACCTGGTTGCTTTAAAATGTCAACAAAGTGAAACTGCAGGTTGCAACTCAACTGAGAGAAATTCCTCCCCCAACCAGGAAGCTTTCAAACGCTGCAGCAATTTGGCAACAACGGTGAGAGTATTATTTATGCCACAAAAATAATTCGACCACTTACTCATTTTAATGTTTCTATTATCCACTAAATGACTCAAGAGGGTGAAGCCAAATGGAGGTAGAAAAATGCTTTTCAACACACACAATGCCCACACCTCGAATAAACAGCCACGCAATACGTCATGTTTATGGTGGACTGACTGGTAAATGGATTTAACATTGGCCACAAATACAGGCAATGTATTCAGCCTGGAGAAAAGCTCATGGGATGGCAGGAGGCTCGGTTTTGATTGGCTGATGAATACGGGGGGAGACAACCAAGAGCTTTGGGAAGTTCATCATTTTCAGAAACAATGAACCCTCTGGGCAAAACCAAACAAACACAATTCCATCTGGAAATGTTGCTTCATTAAGCATGATATGAAAAGTTGTGTCTATAGGAAAAGGAGGTATATAAAGTGGAAATATATTGTGTAGATTGTGATTTTTTAAAATTGTGTCAGGATTCTGAGTTTTTGTACTGACAGGTAACTGAAACCAAAGACCTGAGCTGAGAGGGTTTGGATCCACTGTTAGCAGAGAAACATTTCAGTACTCACAGTTTCTGGACCTCAGGCCAGAGTGTGTTCTGGAGAAGATGATCCTCTGGTGGGGGCTCTGCACTCACACACACACACACACACAAAACACACACACTTAACCACAGATTTCAAAATCCTTACATAACTGTCATTAGCAAAACCCAGAAAACTGAGCTGTTAGAAAATTCAAACACAACCAGTTTCCAATTTACTAAATGAGGATTACAACCAAGTGGCTATTATAATTTCCCTCTTTTAAATCCCTGTACTGTTAACGCAGAGAGTGATAGAATGTGTGCATGTGTGTATGTGACAGACATGCAAGTTGAAGGGAAAAAGAAAGACAGAATAGGCATCGTATAGAGACAGAGTGAGCTGAAAGCTGCATTCTAGACTGAGAACACGATTGATTGCCTCGAGACAATGTTCTCTCACATTCATGTACAGCTTCTTTTAGCATTTAGCTTGCACAAAATCCTCATCTCTGAAAACTTGCCCCCCCCCCCCCCCCCCCCCCCCCCCCAAAAAAAAGCTATTTTGAAACAACTGCAGCTTTATCTCTGTTTCTTAACGGCTGGCGGCTTTGAGGGGGATCAAATCTAGCCTGGGTGCCAATCCTCTCCCTCGCACCGCAGGCTTTGCACAAGCCTGTGTTGCCTTTGCATTGCATGTAATTGAAAGCTACACTCTTTGTGTTTTTCTTACTGGTCATCGGCTTCCCAGTTTTGCCTAATTATTCATTTGTCTCCCTGCCCGCGGAAGCCAATCAAACGAGTGAAAATGCTTTGTTAACAACAGTCTCCGCACTTGGTCGCTCCCTACATAGCCCGGGGTCATCGATACTTAAACTTTGCAATCACATAAGCCTGCTTTCTAATTAGCATTCCAGATTAAGGAGTGGCTTCAATCATGCTGATGACAGCCCTTCACACCCTCTAGCCCCTGGGGTTTTAAAGTGCAGAGCTACGTTTTCTTCATCTAACTCTCATCCATTTCCCATTTGCCCATTTCCTACAATTATTTTCTCCAGTTTTCCTTTGTTGCTTATGTTCTTTTTTTCCCTATGTGCTCTCTACACATCAATTCAATGCAATTTCCCTTCCCAAACCAGTCTCATATTTCAGATACTTTTTTTCAGATTTTCAGTTGATGGGGTAATTTTTTCTCTCTTGTTCATGCAATTTTTTGTTTATTTGTTTGGTTGTTTTTTGTTTTGTTTTGTTTTTTGGTGTTTTTTTTTTTTTTTTTGCTTCTGCTTAAATCACTGCTTCCTGTCACCTCTTCTTCCTCCACTACTACCCACAACCCCTCCCCCTGAATCAGCCTATCAGGCTGTAGAGGGAGACAGGGGCACAATCAGAATTATTTATCAGGGAGGGTTAAATTGAATGTGGGTTTACTCAGATGACTACTACGTTTTCAAAAAGACTTGAAAGTGTATGTTGTGCAACTGCACCGTACCGGTCATGTTGAGTGGGTGGAAGTAAGACTCCTGGTACTGATCTGATACACTGTTGAACTGCTCCTCCTCTTCATTGGTTTTTGGGGCAAGGTCACCTGTAAAATAAAATTACATTTTATATTCTACTATTGCATTACACAAAAACAGTGAAAATACTGAGCAAACCCTCAATTTAATGAGAAACAGCTGTCTCAAGAAAATTGATTATCAGACGAAACTTGGCCCCAACCGGAGCACTGAGACACCCAGATGCAGAGCTGAGCAAGTATTTTACCTTGAAATACAGCCTTGTTGGACAGACCCAGGGCAGGTGTGCTGGCTCCCTCTGGAAGGTTGGCAGTGTCCTGGCAATGAGCAGATAAATGACGGAACGGATGTCTCACACACACACACATCAATAACCAAGCAGGCAGTCCGGTCAGCACATTTTAAAGTTGGAAAACAAAGTTCAAGACAAACTACCAAGAAAGTTCTGGTGTGATCTGGTCTTTGGGGTAAATGTGTGGCTTTAGAGGTCATGGAGTTAAATCGCTTAACTATTTCTATACATGTAATAAAAATGACTTGAAAATATTATCTATTATCTATATCTATTATATCTATCATAGCTAGTACTTTAGCACTTACACTGGATGTCAGCAGCTTCTCTCTTGACGTCCCAGAGATGTTAGCAAAGTTCTCCACAAAATTACGAGGTGCTTGAAACACTCTCAGGACCTTCTCATCAGCTCCAGACACAAACTGAAACCTTCCGACCATAGCCAGACACTGCATGTCATATCCATGGATCTGTGGCCGTGAGATTTCATGCCAGGTTGCCTGCAAGGTGAAAAAGACACAGAAAGATTTTGTTAAGATCCTAAGCAGCTGTGGTTGCCAGGGAAGGCTTCAATACATCCTCTGATGTTGTGGGACTGGGCCTCTTGGCCCTAAATCCATGCATCTGAAAACAAGCCAAGTACAAAATTGATTCTCCTATTCAAATAAAACATTTCCGGCTTAAGACGCAAAGTGTGCTCACAAGGGAAGACAGAAGGCTCCTCCACTACAATGACTGGATTTCTTTTGGCACTGGCATGAGGTGGCAAAAATCCAAAGTGTCATCTTGAAAAATGCAATATGAGACTAGAACCTTGATTATGTTTTTACCTAAACTAAATGTTTGACCAATAACAATTTCACCTCGATAAACTTGAGGTGAAGTTAAAGGTGGTAAAGGTGTAGCCCTTTATTCTGATGTTAGCAAGAAATCTAAAGTGTATCCTGCAGTACAACCAGGGGGTGATCAATCAATCCCAGTGAGTCAAGTCTGGAGTCTTTCCCTCAAAAATATATGATCACCTCAAAGAAACTCTTTATTATTAAGTTACAGCCTACTGAATTTCAATCAGGAACAGAGCCTAAACATATTTCAGCAAAAGGCAGCAAGTAGAATATATATTAGGTACTGACTATATCCCACAAAGGTTAATACAACTGGCTGGTGCTGAAATGGGAGAAGCATACCAAGTAACCATTGCTTGCGAGAGACAATAAGAAATAAGAGAGGCAAATAATGTGAATGGCAAAGAATTCAAAGCAAAGCATCAACATGCTGATGTCGTGTGTGAAACGTGACCTCTGTTTTAGATAATGGCTCATGAACAAAGGAGTCTGGTGTGGTATCTCATTTACACTACAAGATCATTTAAGAGGAAAACCACCAATACCAGTGTTTTACTATGTGCTTTGCAAAGTTCCTTCCCCTTCAACGTGTTATAGGTGAGATTCTGAGCCTATTTTACCAGTTTTACGTCTTGTTTCCTCCATGGAGTGAAGAGTCTGGTGGTCTGGTCTGAGCCCACGCTGAGGATGAACTCACCCTCAGGATCCCAGCTGAGGTCCTGGACTGCATTGAAATGACCTGATATAACAACCCCAGGTCTCCACTCACCCTGGACAGAGAGCATTGTAATAGTCTTAGTTTACGGAATTATCATCTAAACCTTCCCCTAGACCACCACTACCTCTGCCACATGATGTATTACTGGCGACTACATCAGAGTGGGTGATTGTAATTTAGGTGTTGGCTTCTCTGAGAAGTCAATCTGAATTAGTTATCAACACCTTCAGGTCTGCACTGAACTTTAAATTCACCTGTCAAGCGGGTATGATTGCAGTGCAGTTATCTCTGAACTTGCATTGTGACTTTAGACCTCTACTCTTTCTCAGGGACACCCAACAAAGATACATGCTAAGCCAGTCAAATTGAGTGGCAGACAGGTGACTCAGTGTGACTAATTACAATAATCACCATCTCTCACACACTGTGTGGCTATGTAGCAAAACACTGAATCTTATTTCAAACACATTCTAATCTTATTTCGTTCGTTCTCCTACTTCAGGGAAAGGTCAGACATTTATTTTTGCAAAACAACTGCAACATGTATACTGTAATTGAATAAACTACAAAAATATTGGCATTATATTGATTTAAAAGTTCAGGTGCAGCTAAGATCATGGCTCTCACCTCTTTGTCTTGATCTCTGCACCACAGATGTAGCGCTCCATGAAAAGCATGAGCCACAATCATGGAGCCATCTGGACTCATCTGACAGCCATAGAAACCCAGAGTGTTGCCACCAACCTCCCCTACACGCACCTGGTGTTAAAGAAAAAAAAATGTTGAGGGGGTGAGCATTACTGATTAGAACGATCAACTCATCTGCCTTTTCAACACATTGGTATCTGACATCAGGTGGGTGAAGAACATTTGGTTTCTGGGTCGGAGTCACTGACTTGAGAGAAAGATTAAAGTAACCTGAAATGACATAAATGTGCATCAACTGCCACATATGGAGGAAAAGCAACCGAGTAAAGTGGGTTATTTTTCTTTTAATGCAGCTATTTCTGAGAGCTATGAATTTAGCACCTGCCTTCATCCTATGTGACATTCAGACACATGGTGTTCTGTATAGTCTATCTGCTCTGTCACACACCTGGGTTTTCTGTAAAGGCTTCAGGCTCAGATGTAAAGAAAAAGGAGAGAGGGAGAAAAAGTTAGGGTTGTCAAATCTGTTCTCAGTCTCGTACCAACTAACTAAGTGCCTCAATAATGGTGGCTAGAAGCAGAAAAAAAATGAAAATTAAGCTGGCAAGTCAGATGAGAAATTATGCAAAATGAGACTTATTAGAGCTGAATAAACTGTGTTGTGTTTTTTTTAACAAAATACACTTGTCTAATAGAAAATGAAAACTATTGCAGCGCAGCATATCACATTAAACAAATAATCATGAAAAATGGCAAAGCTTGAAAACACTGAAGGATTTACATAAACTGGATTTGGGTGACAGCCTGCGAGCCCTGTTTATATGGTAGATCAGACAGACAATGTAAACCCTCCGTGGGGGTCTGAGCTTCCACTGAAAAACCAATCCAACTTAAAAACACCCATAAACTCAGCTCAGAACAATAGAATTTTTTTTTTTTTTAATTGCTCCTTTATGGTTTTCACTACCTGCCCAGTCTTGGGCACCTTGCTTTTGTGTGTCAGGACAATTCTCTATTGAATTTTGTGGATTCAAATCACCTCCCTGGGGCAGAAAGCTCATTTTGATTTAAGTGCAGATACCAATTACACTGACAAATGAAAATGCACCCGTTTTAACTCCGTCTGAGGTCATTCTAACTCACATCAAGTTTCTTTAAAGTTTTTAAAGTTTAAACAGGGTGGAGAACACAAAAAGAGAAGAAACAAACAAGTACATTTAAAGTAAACAGAAGTGCAGGAAGATGACGACTAAAAATGAACAATATTCAACCATAATGAGAAATGAAAAAGCTTCTCAGTTGTTCTAAAAATGTAAGAAATTAATTGCAGTATTCAGTCATCCTTTCACTGAAATCAATATCCATAGAGAGCAAAAATTACATATTAAATACAGGAAACAGGACAGTCTTAATATCACATCCTATTGCTTGCATAACCATCGGGATTATGGGACTAGATGAAAATAACTTTAAACAATGTGGAAATTAATTGAAATATAAAAAACACAAATTCTTGTTTAAGCTACAAAGTGTTTTTCAAACCATGAGCTGTCACTGGTTTCACCTGCAACTCGCTCATACAATAAAAACTGAGCTTCATCCTTGAAAAATATTGGATTGTGCAAGAGAATAATTCTATACCCCTGCTTGGAGAGACATTTATAGTCATGGCTTTCAGTTAAAGTCATGTCGGAAATTATCATTATTATCTAATCGCTCTTGTGAGTTTATAGCAGTCAAAGAAAAACTATTTACTCAAGGACTTTTAGAGTATTTTGTGGACCAGGCCAACTTCTCACTGCCACGAGGAACTCAAACAATTAAAAGCTTTATCGGGCCCTGAGGTCTTGGGGGTAAACTGGGCCCAGGGGGGGAGATCTATTCGAACCGATAGCAGCAGAACCAGCCCTAGAGAGTGCTACACTGCTCCCTCAGCACCACTGTGGTCTGTATCCAGATACGGTTATGTTATATCTCCTCCATCTTTAATTAGCTTGTGCCTTAAATGATATGGACGTTGGCTGTGAGGAAATATGAGAAGTGCTTAATTCATACTCAAATGATTAAAATCTGAAAAGATGTACAGCTTAGCCTGTTATCTTTCCTTAAAGCAGGAAGTGAGAGCATGTTTAGCTGCAGCAGTGACTTGAGGCAGACTGCAGAAGGAACGCACCAGAATGTCTGCACATCCATTACATGTTAAACAAACAAGTTGAAAAGCTACAAATAAACAAACCAGCAGAGGCATGCGCATAACTTTGCTAAGCCTGTCTACTGTACGTAGCAGTAAAGCAGTGTCCTCAATCATCCGGCCCTCTTAGGGAGCTTGCGTTGGTCATCAATGACCTTCAAAATAACGCCTGTCTGCAGGCTGAAACACAGCGGAACTAATGGCAGCGATAAAGGCATGCCTTCACTTTGAATGGCACGATCCTCCAGCCATCCAGCGAGCGAGCGAGAGAGAGGGAGAGAGAGAGAGAGAGAGAGAGAGAGAGAGAGAGAGAGAGAGAGAGTCAGGTAGAAACATAGATGGTGAGATTGAGAGAGAATGAGATGCAACATTAAGCAGATTGATTTTAAAATTCTGCACAGAAGAGCCGGCCGTAAATCATGCAAAAACTCACAGAGGTAAAAAGCCGTCATCTGTCTTGTTTACGAGAGGAGGAACAATATGGATGCACAATGTGCCTTATCGCTGGCCAGTGAGAGTATGGAGGAAGAATAGAACAAGGGCAGCAAGGAAGAGAAGTCATATATCATTCTCGGAGGGAGGGAAAAAAGGTGACGTGCGATGGATAAGCTTGGGCAGGCCGGGAAAACCCATACAGTATAGAGCACAGGTTTTCAAATCATTTTTTCTGGCTGAAATACTGACCGACACATTCAGAGACTGACCCTGGCCCTCAATTTCTTCTGAGCAACGGAAGCAACCAACGATTATTTTCATTACCTTTATTTTATTTGTCTTATCTTTCTCTTGATTAATCGTTAATCATTTAGTCTATAAAATGTGAGAACAAAACAAAAGACTGGAAAAAGACTAGCAATACAAATATTAAACAATGATGCTCCATGCCATTTATCTTTTAAATGCCTTTATGTGTTCTTTTGTTTATTCAGCTTTGTTTTAATTATGTGTATACATAAGCAATCACAAATACCAAAAATATATATAAATAATAAATGTTGCTTGTTATGTCCAGCCAATAATCCAAACCCCAAAGATTTTCAATTTTCACTGATATGAAAAAAGAAAAGCTGAAAATCTTCATATTCAAGTCATTTAAATTAACAAATACTCTTGCAATTTGTTTAATAAATTACATATCAAAACATATCCTGACCTCAACCCCTGCTCTCAGCATTGCTTTGTTTAACAACTGCAAAACTTTCTTTCCTCAAATTAACTTGGTTAACACTCCTTTCAGCATTACATGAAATCACATTAAACCCATCCATTCCATCCAATATTTCTAGACAACCATCTACACATTCACACACACATTGTTCAGAAATTCCTCATTCAAAAACTTATTTTGGTTATAGTGCATTTTCTCAATCTGCCGTGCAGCCAAGTCTAACTCCAAGAGAGTACACAAGCCGAGGTCTGAAAATAGGTTATCTCTCAAACACACAAACACACACACAAACTGACAATCCCTCCAGGCATTGTGGTGGCCCGCTGTGGTCAGTCTGAGATGTTAATTACCAGTGTGTCTCGTTAGTAAGATGTACTTTACGCAGCGGTGGGCCCCGGCCACCCCACTGCTAACCCCGCTCTCCATTAAATCTCAGCAATTACTCTAATCAGTGTGAAGAAGTGGAGCACTTCTTTGTAAAAATCGGCTAATTAAGACACACATGGCTGGTCATTTAGCGCTGCCAAATCTGCTATGCCAAAACCTTCAATGTCCCATAGAAAAGCCTTTGTGAAGTCTGTTCAAGTTACAGAAAAACACTCAGAAGAGACCAAAGGCCTTTAATTCTGTCTAACATATCAAATAGGGTCAAAATGTAAATACAGTTTTATTCACTGACATTTCATTGTTGCATGTGTATGTGTGTGTGTGTGTGTGTGTGTGTGCGTGACAGGGCTTCACAGGTTAAGCTTCCTTTGTAGGCAGGGAGCCTGTCAGTTCAAAGGGTTTGGCTCTCATTTGAAAGGAAAAAAAAAAACAGGTCAGAAGGAACAGAAATAGAGGGAAAGAGAAATGGAGAGGAGACTCATATTCTATGCACTTTCACATTCAACCAAAAAAGTTATTCCAGGTATCAGGGTTTATATGCATTTTTTAAATCTTTGGCATCAAGACAAAATCCCTGAGCTGAGGCGGGAGACTGGCCACACCAGACTTGATTTCAAACACCTACTGCTGCTTTTCCTTCCTCTGTCTAATCACACTAAGAAGAATATGTGACATCAGCGCTGGCTTCAGGCCCTAATCATCGTCCCTTTGTCAGAGAGGAGAGTCGAGGCTTTCATGGTTGCTCCTTTCTGTGGGCTTTGTTGCTCGTCACGGCGGATGTGAATGATGAGATCAAAGGTGCAAAAATGTAACTGATCAAGTGTGGAATCCTTCTCATCACCTCAGAGTGTGATCACACTCAAGGTGCCTGCCATGGCGAGGTGAACCACTTCTATGCAACGTGATGTGTGGTATATGTGTGTGTGTATTTGTGGGACATATTCTAGGGTGTCCGCGTGTGTGAGCATGTCTTTGTTAGTAGTTGTGCCTGATATTTTTGCAACTTTTTCCCAATGAGTAAGTGTTTGTATATTCTGTCAGGTACGTACTGAACCACCTGAGAATTTGCCAGTCGTATTTAAAAAGAAAAAAAAAAAAAAAAACTGTGGGGCAGATGGGCAGAGGACTGCTTTTTCTTTGCCATCCACACTTGTGTTAAATTTAGCCCCATTCTGGCACAACAGCAGCTGTTGGGAGCTCAGAGAGACGAGGTGGAGGGGAGAGAAAGGCAAGGAGGAGAGAGATAATGTGAGAGAGGGAGATGAGACAGGAGAAGAGAAAAGGGGGCAAGCAGTGGAGAATTAGAGGAAGAGGAGGAGGACAGAAAATGACGGAAGGCGGGTGTGGAGAGCAAAAGGGAACGACAATTCATGGAGGGAAAAAATAATAATGAGGAGACAGGCAGCGCAGAGGCTATGGCACGTCTTCCACCGTCTTCTCTCCATCCTCTGTCGGATGTGTTGGGGAATGGGCCGTAAAAGAGGGGGTTCAGTGTGAGTGAGTGATAGAGGGGAAGATGGGGGAGGACAACCTCGGCTTGTCTAAACTCACAGTGGTGCGCCGGGCTCTGCGCCTTTTCATCACTGTCCATCACTTCTATTCTTGACACCTCAATGTCAGGGAGAGTGGAAACCGACACAGGGGCACTGACAGCAGGAGAGAGGATACTGGGGGAGGGCTCGAGCTCCGGATCATGTCAAGAGCTACTGAAAGGGAAGCTAGCAGAAATAGAGTGGGAAACTGGTGTGTGGGTCTATGATGTGTGTTCCCCTTAGGGACTGTGTGTGTAGTGTCTGTGTATCTAGGATGCACCCTGCTTGTATTCCAGTCAACACTGACCTGCTCCACCCAGACTCCAGATCCCTCCTCAGGAGACCAGAGGATCATGGTTTTGTCCATGGAAGCAGAGAGCAGACTGAGAGGCTGTTGCAGCTCACCACCTGCAGGGAGAGACAATGAGATACTGGAATAAATTCTGGAACCGCATACACGGTCAATAAATGTCATTGGACAACAGTCAATTATTGGGCCAGTGGTTTTCAGCATTTTTCAGCTGTGATCTGAAGCAAAGTCTATACACACTTCCTGTCACAGATTATGTATGTATGAGTTATGAGCTGCTGTTTGTTTCATTTGGACACTCTGAAGAGGTAAAACTACCCAATACTTTACAATTAAATAGCAAAAATTGAAATGAAATGGTCAGAAAAATTTGCATCACTTGAGTGGAAGAAATGTGTTTGTGTTTGTTAATCATCTCACAACTCCTCAGATTTACCTCTAGAACCACTGTATTTGACCTTCTATGGTTTATTTTAAAGGCTGCACAGTAACCATGATCATGATTTTGTCTCCAGAATGAATATATTGAATATTTAGACTGACAAAGTGTATGACCGGTGCATGCTGTGGTGCATCAAATCAAGTTCTTTTATATGTAAAAAGACTGACCAATCACAGGTAAGGATTCTATGGTTAACAGGTGGTTGTTTACCAGACACAGTGGTGGTTGCAGGCAGAAACATTTTCCTAACTGCAAAGAAAGTGCAACTCCATTTTTATGTAGGGATTCATGAAGAGGGTTAATTTGTATTTGCATATTGTGGTGTCATATTATAATTACTATAATCTGTGCTAAATGATAATTAAAAAATAATCAATGTGATCAAAATAACTGTGGCGGCCTCTGCACTTGTAGTTGCACAGCCTTACTTAAAGCATCTAAACATAATGATGTGTGATGTACACAAAAGCTGAGAAAATGATCTTGATGTAATGAGTTTTTAAGGCAACCAGAGTTTAGCACATCTAGCAGCCCCTCCCTGGAGAACTAATTAAGCCAATAACATTTCACACCGTTTTTTGTTTTTTTCCCCTAGAAATTGCCACTGTCTCTTGTAAGACAAAGGGGGAGAAACAATGTCTACATCTATTTACTTCCACAGACTGTATAAACATAATAACTTATTGAAATGTTTGGAGAGAATTGTGTCAAATTCTAAAAGTATGGACAAACACTGCTAAAAGATTCTAACAAGGATCTACTAGCAATTTTCTAAAATAAATGTGAAATGTTAGATTGTACCTAGTAATGGACTTCACTAGTGAGTGATCCCCTCCCTAGTTTTTTAATCAAGGTACCTTTGTAGAAAGGAGGCTGCCAGTGGACTCCGTAGACCCAGTTCTCATGTCCTGCAAGGACCGTCTCAAGAGACACAGCAAACACTGCGGATACATCTGTAGCAGGGAGACAGAGAGGCCAGATGAAGACTGTGATCAAAATATCACTTTTATGCTATAAACACGAGAAATGTAGCTAATGAACTGAGTAGGTAATAGATCTTCTGCTTCTTTGTGGTCAACTAATTCTAAATGCTCCATGAAAAATCAATTAAGCATGATAAAGGTAAACACACATACACACACACACGCTTGATTCTTTATGGAGGTCGGCAACCACCATGTGCCATTAAACCATCAAAAAGCGTCTCTCTTCATTTGGTTAATTAGCACCCTTTTTATAATCGAGCCAGCGTGGCCCGCTCACCTCTCTCCTTCACTTCAAAAACGTCCTCTTTCATTTTGATGATGGTGTGATCGTCCTCTGTGCGGGTGTCTGTCCCAGACTTGGCACACAGCCTCCACACTCTGATGAGACAGTCCTGTGAACAGCTGGCTAATAACAGCTCCCCACCTGAATGAGTCAAAGAGAGAAGCTGAAAATCTGAAAAGACATTTTCTGTCAACTCTTAACTACCTTATCACCAGATTTAGCAAAACTGACTTTGTATTAATTGCCTATTAGAGCAGCTTAAATAAAACTTTACAAAGATGTATTATATGCTGAACATCAGCATGTTTACACTTAATAGCACAATAATAGCAATAACATTCATGTTAACAAGCTAACACAAGGCATAGTATGTTAGCATTCAGCTCAAATCCGAAATTTGTTTAGACAGTTTAGAGCGGAGTCTGACAAGCTTAGGCTAACAAAACTGCCGTAGAGATCACAGCTGGAATCATCAGTCGAATAATTGATTAGTTGACCGACAGAAAAATCATCTGCAAGTACTTTGATAATTTAAGAATTTTGGGGTTATTTTATTTTAGTTCCAGTTATGAGGATTTAAGGCTTTCTTGTCACCCATCATTGTAAACTGAACATCTCTGGGTTTTGAACAGTTGGTCAGACAAAAAAAAGACATCTGAAGGTTAAGTTTAGTTTAAGATTAACCTTTAATGAAAATAATTTGAAGTTGTAGCCCTAGGTGATAATGCACACTTCTGACTTCTGAATACAATTATCACTTTCTGGTTTGTAATGAGTGTTACAGCCTCAGTTAGCATGTGCATAATTTCTGTTTTCATCGGTTATCTGTTAGGACTGTAATCAAGGCACAAGAGAAGATTGTTCCTGACTGTGATGTAGCCAGCAAGACAGCAGGAGTGCAGGCCAAGTATACACAGACAGGTGGTAAACAAAGTATGCGCCACTGTCCCTGAGTGCCCCTGTCTCTCACATTATGTGTTTCAGGTTTAGTCCAATGGCCACTGGCCCAGTTTTGCCTGTGCCAAGATAAACAGACATTATAATAAGTCTTCTGTCACTACCACCTAAGGCCACCTGAATGTCAGGGGTGGGGTGGGTGGGGGCATTAGAGTTTGTCAGTCATGCTGTAATGACACTCATGATAATGACAGCGTTGATTGGTTTTGCTTCTCGCCTGAAACTCTGCCAAAGCTACGTGCACTGGTGACTTTCTTAAGACTGTCTGACTCGACTTTGTGGTGCTTCATCAACGTCTTTTTCAATGTAAATTGGTAATTTAATGCTGCAGACAAATAAACATACATTTTAAAGGGGAATGCTAAACCAGCTGAGTTCTTTTCCCTTAAACCCTTTGGTTTTTAAGAGATGACCAGCTGATTTTGAACCAGTGTTGATTTTAATCTACTGCTTAGGCTGCTGAAATAAAAATATGATTCTGAAAACAGAATAAACATAGAAACACTAAAACAAAAAATAGCACCATGCTCTGAATCCCAATATTTAACAGCTATGATAAACTGTACCTCTACTGCTGCAATTTGCCATCTGCCAAGTCATAAAAGAACAGAAAGATTTATTTAACTGCTATCACGGTGGCGACAGGGCTTTCTCATTCCTATGGAGATATTTCATACAAACAAACTTCTCTCGGTCTCTATTCTGGCTGGTAGTTTGGCAGCGTGGAGTAGGTCATAGACTGTGAGTGGGAAGGAGACGCTGGTGGAGAGGGCTGGTTAAGGAGATGAAATAGCTTTTACACAGTCAGAACAGTGCAGTAATGAAGTGCCCTTGAAGAGGGTTACACAATTAGTAGAGCCTGGACTGGATCCATGCATTGCTATGTGCTATCGAAAAACTGCGAACAGCACACTGGTTGGCGAGGCAGGACAGAAAATAACTGGTGAAAAAGGCTAGACAAACACAGAGTAGTCTAGATTTTATTTTTTTTTAATGTTTTATTGATCTAAAAAGAGAAATCTGTCTTTTTGCTTGCTTGCTTGCTTCTTGCTTTCAGAAGGCCAAAGTGTGCTTCTCAGCCTTTCTCATCAAATTGGTTGATGGCTGTGAACGGAAATCTCCTCCTGCCACACAGTGTTCAGCCAATTACATGTTGTTTGAGTCTTTCAAATCCAAATAACTGCATTACCCAGTTTATCAGGTTTGCTTCAGATAAACCAAAGATCATGGAAAACAACAAGCACAAGCTTTTCGGCCTTCAGGAGACAACAGCCACCATATTAGAAACAAGCAGGTAATGACAAGTACCGTCCCCATATACAGAGCAATTGTACCAAATTTCATTTTTACAATGCATGCATTCAATTGGAAAACATCCTGAGTAAAATGTTTTTTTACTTACTTAAGGGAACATCTGGACCCAGAATCTCAATTTTTAATTTACCGTGTCTGAAACTGTTGTTGTTTGCCTTAATTAAATAGGCTTACAGCCGAAAAACCCCACAGTTTACTGACACCAAACTAAGAAAGAGGTATAACTTTCACTGAAAGTAACAAGTACTGCTATCTACAGAGCTGTTAATTAGCCGTCAAGCAAACATTACAACAGTATATGTAGGAATCTGATGCAGTCTGGGCCTGTTTGCTTTGTAAGCCCTGCTAAAATATAACCCTGGTGATTCTGCTGTTACTACTGTCACCATCTGTAATAAAGATCCTGAGGTCAAATCTCAGCCCTGGTAGTCAAGAAAGTCTGTCTGACTGTGCTTGAAAAGATGCTGGTAATGTGTGAGAGGTAGTAAGAATTGATTCAAGGCTCTGCTCCTGAAGCAATAACACAACCATTACTCCACACAATAGCACTCACCTATAGATGCCCATGCCACTCCACGAACCCAGTCTTCATGTCCTTGCAGCAACATAGCTTTCTGCAGCTGTTGTAGAGCAATTTAAAAAGGTCAAATGTTGCTTTCAAATGTTAGAAATTCAAATTAAAGAGTTGGCCCAGAATACACGAGTTTCCCCCAAATGAGTATTGATCCGAGCTTACCTGTCCGCTGGACTGCACATACAGATGCACCCGAGAGTCATCACCCCCGCAGGCCAGTATGGGAACTGCAAGAAACAAGGTTTAGGGTTGTCATATTCATGTAAGTACACACACACACACACACACACACACACGGCAGGCTTCATACATTTGCATCTACTATACTTCTCAGAGCATTTTGAATATGACATTCGGTTACAGGCACTAAAGCAGTGGTGCAAATTGAGATAGAAGACATGAGAGGAAAAGTGTGTGTGTGTGTGTGTGTGTGTGTGTGTATGCGTGAGAGAGAGTGAGTGTGTGTCGGCTCACAACATAAAGGATGTCTATGTAGGAACAGCTTAGGCTTACCTCTGCTGCCAGGCAACAGTGCCAGAGAGACATCCATCATGAAACCGCTGCCAAATGACATGATATGGAGGCACTCCACTGAGGAACACAAATGTACAAGGAATTAAACTCCTCAGACACTGAGTTACATTACACAATTAAAATATATACATATATTGCAATATTCACCACAAGATACATTCTGTCCTCTGCCTCCACTCATAGGTAGAGGCCAGGGGTCTATCAAGCTGCCACAATCTGTACACATGCGTAAATATAATACGGCTAGTTTTATCATCAGGGAATGCACCTCAAGGTTATGTCCAGTGCACACACACACTTGTTCTCTGTGACTGTCAAACAGCATCAGTGTTCATCTGTGCAACGGGTGGACGAAACTTTCAACAATGTGAGCTGTTCTGGTGACAACTTGACAAAAAAAAAGAAAAAGAAAAGATATGGATAACGGAACAACACTGATATTATACTACATGAGGGAAATGAAAGCAACATTACAGTTAGCACAGTTGTTGTGAACCTGACAATTTACAGGGTTCAGGAATAAAAATGGAGCGATTTAGCGTGTTTCTGACTTCCACATAAAGGAACATTTTGGGTTATCCTTAAATTAAGCGGTATATTGTAAGTGTATGTAAAAATATAAGTAATGTAATAGATGTGATGCAAACTTAACAGCTCTGCACCACTTGCAGAGGTGAGCAAGTAATCATGTTGTTTTGTAAACACTGTCCTTGCCCTAGCGGCCACTAGGGGGCAGATGGTCATGGTGGATAAGGACTGAATTCATTGTTGCTTGTCAAGTAATATTGTGGCTGTTCTACTTTCTGGATACATTAGATTATCACATCTCAAAAATGCCAAAATAAAAAAAATGGAGGTGCAGGTGGGATATTAAGCAGTCTTTGTTCTTGTAAGGCAGCTTTTCAAAGAAAGTTTTTTATCAAATTACTGACCCACATCCTACAGTGGTTTCTAACTTGACTGTGTGAACTCTTCAGGAAACGTCACAAAATAAATAAGAGGTCATGAAATAGTTTTCTTGGGCTGAACTAAACAAAAATCTAGAACAACCAACAAACCAACAGTAATCCCGAATTACAACTACTACTACTTACTACTTTAAAACACTGATCTTCTTCCATTTCAACATTCTTATGGCAACAAAAGTAACACACTTTGGACTGATGGACACTAAAATGTATTTGCTATTTGTTTTGTCTCGTGCAATATTTGTTTTTCATTGCAGGCCACAGTCTGACCGTGAGTCCGTTGCTGAGAGGCCACCGGAATCTTTGAGCCCTCACATAGATGGCATCCACAGCACAAACTGGACAGTGTATTTTACACTCTGTTGCCCTGAAGCTGGAGACAGCAGGGATCATTTTGAAACATATCTGTGAAGAGAAGTGGGAAACTTTGAATCAGGAAACACAAATTTGCACAGCAGGTAGCTTACCTCGTCATTTGAGCCTCCCAGAGGATGAGTGATTATCTGAGCCTCCTGAGGCGAGATGACTCTCCGGAGCTGTGACAGCAAAACAACACAGTTTACCAGTTTTCATGGCTTGGCCTATACAACTTAGTTACAGTTAAAGGTAAATCTTTGTGGCAACTGTTTAGGGAGGTTCTCCTGAGCCTCACGTGAAGAGCCACACAGAGACCTGAGCTTATCCAACACATTTTGGGGGGCTGGGTTGTTGCTCAGATTAGCATCAACCTCGCTGGTGCTGTTGAGGGTTGAATGGGAGCGGATTCCTGTAGGGCAGTCCCAGCAGCTTGTGAAACGCCTTCTCAGACCTTGAGTTTTATAGCAGCGGATTTACAAGCTTCACCGTGACTCACTTTTTAGATCGCTAGAACTCTTAGTAAAACATATCATACACGCCTCATGCACTTGTTTTAGTGACAGATTAAGTAGTCGTGACTGATGAAACAGGTGTGAGTCTGATGTTTGACAGGTCCACATCTCTTTGTTCCTCTCCACACTCACCCACAGTCCTCTCTGTGAACCCATGGACTACATTCCACTCTGCCTGTCTCAGCTGCTTGACAACTCTTCTTTCCTAAATAAGCAGCAAATGGTATGTTTGTCGTTAACGAACAATATTTGCGTTTATTTTACAACTCCCGGTATCGTTAGCTGTGACAACAGCAGCTAACGACAGGAGAACTTAGATCGACTTTACTACCTGTGGATGGTACAGAGCCACTGGATACACATGTTCCAGCGATGATCCCTCCCGACTCCAGAAACAACATTTTGGTGTCCTGTTGGCACAACGAGCCGACATAGCATGTTCAATCTGAGCGCCATATCTTGGAAGCTGAAGTTGTGGTGTTACTGTAAGTATGGCTGTAGTTAAACACTCGCGCGAACGGTTCGCTCACGGTTCAACAAAAGCATTGATGTGATATTGTTTTATAAACGTGTTTCGCTTTTAATATTCAAGGCAATAAATTTGTTATTTTATTTAGCATGTTTTAAAAGCAAACACCTGATATTTTAACTCACTAAAAATTTTTACTGTTGTGTATTGTCCGCTAGATAATAAGTCAATCTAAAATTTAGAAGAGAGCTACTCCTTTTTAAATGATTTGAGACTTGATTACATTTCTCTCTGCAATATTTTACAAACTACGGTTGAACATTTAAGAACATAATTGGACAGAACTGTAAGAATCCTGTAAAATACCCTAGTGGAATACAAGTAGATTGTAGTATTTAATTTATAATTTTAATGTATCTGAATTCACTCTGAAAATAAAATAAAAAAGGATTATCAGGGAATGCACCTCAAGGTTATGTCCAGTGCACACACACACTTGTTCTCTGTGACTGTCAAACAGCATCAGTGTTCATCTGTACTGACAGGTGGACAGAAACTTTCAACAATGTGAAGCTGTTACGGGTGACAGCTTGACAAAAAAAAAAGAAAAAGAAAAAGATATGGATAACTTGGAACAACACTGATATTAGACTACATGAGGAAATGAAAGCAACATTACAGTTAGCACAGTTGTTGTGAACCTGACAATTTACAGGGTTCAGGAATAAAAATGGAAGCGATTACAACGTATTTCTGACTTCCACATAAGGAACATTTTGGGTTATCCTTAAATTAAGCAGTATATTGTAAGTGTATGTAAAAATATAGAAGTAATGTAATAGATGTGATGCAAACTTAACAGCTCTGCACCACTGCAGAGGTGAAGCAAGTGATCATGTTGTTTGTAAACACTGTCATGCCCCCTAGCAGCCACTAGGGGGCAGATAATTGCACTGTGAGTGGATAAAGGACTGAATTCATTATTTACTTGTCAAGTAATATTGTGGCTGTTCTACTTTCTGGATACATTAGGTGTATCACATCTCAAAAATGCCAAAATAAAAAAAATGGAGGGTGCCAGGTGGGGATATTAAGCAGTCTTTGTTCTTGTAAAACTGACTTTTCAAGAAAGTTTTTTTTATCAAATTACTGACCACATCCTACAGTGGTTTCTAACTTGGCTGTGTGAACTCTTCAAGGCAGTCACAAAATAAATAAGAGGTCATGAAATGATTTCTTGGGCACAGACACAAGCAAAAAAATCTGAGAACAACCAACAAACCAACAGCCAATCCCGAATTACAACTACTACTACTTACTACTTTAAAACACTGATCTTCTGTACCATTTCCAACATTCTTATGGCAACAAAGTAACACACTTTGGACTGATGGACACTAAAATGTATTTGCTATTTGTTGTTTGTCTCGTACCTTCTTTGTTTTCATTGCAGAGCCACAGTCTGACCGTGGAGTCCGATGCTGAGGAGGCCACCAGAATCTTTGAGCCCTCCACATAGATGGCATCCACAGCACAAACTGGACCAGTGTGGCCCTTACACTCCACTGACTGCCTAAACTGGAGACAGCAGGGATCATTTTAGAGCATATATCTGTGAAGAGAAGTGGGAAACTTTGAATCAGAAACACAAATTTGCACAGCAGGTGGCTTACCTCGTCATTTTGAGCCTCCCAGAGGATGAGTCGATTGTCTGAGCCTCCTGAGACGAGATGACTCTCCGGAGCTGTGACAACAAAAACAACACAGTTTACCAGTTTTTCATGGCTTGGCCTATACAACTTAGTTACAGTTAAGGTAAATCTTTGTGGCAACTGTTTAGGGGAGGTTCTCTGAGCCTCACGTAGAAAGGCCTGCACAGAGACCTGAGCTTACCCCATCCAACACATTTTGGGGAGCTGGGGATTGTTGCTCAAGATTAGCATCCAACCTCGCTGGTGCTGTTGAGGTTGAATGGGAGCGGATTCCTGTAGAGGCGATCCCAACAGCTTGTGAAACGCCTTCTCAGACGAGTTTTATAGCAGCAGATTTACAAGCTTCACAAGTGACTCACTTTTAGATCGCTAGAACTCTTAGTAAAACATATCATACACACGCCTCTGTACACTTGTTTTAGTGACAGATTAAATGGTCGTGACTGATAAACAGGTGTGAGTCTGATGTTTGACAGGTCCACATCTCTTTGTTCCCTCTCCACACTCACCACAGTCCTCTCTGTGAACCCACTGGACTGCATTCACTCTGCCTGTGTGTCCATTCAGCACAGCGACAACTCTTCTTTCCTAAATAAGCAGCAAATGGTATGTTTATTAAATTAACGAACAATATTTGCGTTTATTTACAGCTCGGTTATCGTTAGCTGTGACAACAGCAGCTAACTTGACAGGAGAACTTAGATCGACTTTACTACCTGTGGATGGTACAGAGCCACTGAGTTACATGTTCCAAAAGCGATGATCCCTCCACGACTCCAAGAAACAACATTTGGTGTCCTGTTGGCACAACAGGCGACATGGCATGTTTCAATCACAGGCGCCGCCATCTTGGAAGCTGAAGTTGTGGTGTTACTGTAAGTATGGCTGTAGTTAAACTACTCCGCGCGAACAAAGGTTCCGCTCACAGTTCAACAAAGCTTGATGATGATATTGTTTTATAAACGTGTTCATACACACACAATATTCAAGGCAATAAATTTTATTATTTTATTTAGCATGTTTTAAAGCAAACACCACAGTATTTTAACTCACTAAAGTGCACTGTTGTGTATTGTCCGCTAGATGGCGTAAGTCAATCACAAAATTTAGAGAGGCTACTCCTTTTTAAATAGGTTTACAAGGGCTTTATTGATTACATTTCTCTCTTATTAATATTTTACAAACCCTACGGTTGAACTTGTTTAAGAACATAATTGGACAGAACTGTAAGAATCCTACTGTAAAATACCTAGTGGAATTAAAGTAGATTGTAGTATTTAATTTTATAATTTTAATGTATCTGAATTCACTCTGAAAAATAAAGTAAAAAGGGTAATATTGGTATAATAATTTATTTGTCTGTATATATTTTTCCTTTACCCTCCTACGGGAATTCAAAGGTCAGGTCATAACGGGGGATTCAGGGATTTAGAGTCTTGTTTGGGGACTAAAGCAGTGCTTTCAACAGGATGGATGTGTGGAGATTTGAACACTGGTCTTCTGGCTCAAACTTGGTCCCCACATTCATTAAGCCACCATGCTGCATCTGTCAAGTGTCAGTAAGTTGCACTGAAGACAAAACATGCCTTTACTGAACTGTGAACAAACAGGAAATGGCAATATTGCCTTTAGTTGATAACTAGGCTTTGTTTCTTTGAAGGGTCTGAGAACATAATTCAAGCTGTTTTAGTACTTGAAATGTTTTTCACTTTATGCTTCTCTATGTGTTTCACCTTGGTCTGATCAAGCTAGGGGAAAACCAGGTAAAATATACTGCAGTGATTATAAACCCAGTTCCAGATTTTGCATTATTTTAAAATTGCTCCAACAAAATCAAGATGCCACAGTATACACACACATCTATGTCACACTGTATTATCCCTGTGCCAAGTGTTGACTGAGGGTGACTGGTCACAGCTGAGCTAGCTGCCAGCCAGACAGCCTTGCTTGTTAAAAAAAAAAAAAAAAAAAAGCCCTTGGGCCTTTTGGATTTCAAAGGTTGAGGCGACACTTTTGTCACAAGGAGTTTCCAAGCACCTACTTGACATGATCACGGGGAAAAATGTGATGGCATCTGTGAGCCCTTGAGACGATATGATAAATGACAATGTAGCAAAGACAAACAGGAATAGTGCCAAAGAGGAAGTGAGAGGGGATGGAGAGGGGAAGGAGGGGTGCCTGGGTCTTTTTTGGCTCGCCTCTGACCGTGCTGACTTGTGGTATATGTGCGTGACGAAGACAAAGCAGACGCATTGTCACCAACACTTGGGTAAAAAATAGATTGTGTGATCGTCTTGCTGTTGTTGTCCCTCCTCGCTTAGTCTCAGTGAGACGGGATTCAGGCAGACTTGGCAGGGTGAGATGACCTTTCTGCGGAGGATACCCATGCATCTATGGCTCTCATCTCAAGAATGGCAGCTAGGTGATAGCTGGGATGCAGCCAAACAGCTGCGCCTGTGGAAAAAACACATCTCTATTATCTTTGTACCGCTTTGACTAAGCATTTATCATTCTCTTGTGGTGAAATCTCTGTACCTGCTTACATAACGCAGGATTAATTTGATCAAACGTAATAGGTCACTGCAGGAAAGAGGAGGTTGATTTATAAAAGATCCTGCCCTATTTTCACTGGACCTTTGTGTGAGACATTTTGTGGATATGTCTTTGCACCAGGGTGATAAAGGCCCTTGCTATTCACATTCTTTAACAGTGTCTGTAAAACCCAGCAATGCTGGGGTCATACGAGGAAAACACTTCGATTAGCCAATGGATTTATGTATTATTTATGTATGGACTTGTGATAAGTAATTAGGCTATAGCATCTGTGTTTGTTGATACAGTGAATATAAGATGCATAAATCTGGGTTTCATAATCTTTTCTGAAAGTTCTGTTACTTTGAATATACAGAATGGCATGTCTCTATTTCTATTAAAGTATGGGGGGAAACTCAGTTTGTTAGTTCAGAAAGTGTGACATAATTCCCATTATTTTTTTATTTAATATAGTGACCCTGAGTGCAATCCTGATCCCAAAATGGAGACACTCTGTCCTTTGTAATGCCTACAAGAGAAAATCCACCCCACTACCTTATTCATTTTGAATTTATGAAAGCAGAAAATTAAATGTGTTTTACAGTGTAGATAATATCCTTAAATGTTTTATTCATTCATTTCATTGTGCCATATGTCGCCACCAAGTGCTCAATAACTCATTGTGCCGGAGGAGCTCTGAAGCCTCCTTGGGAGAGTGAATAGTAATTTAGGGGAATCACTATAATGAACTTCATACTTAAGGGGCTGAGGGATGATAGAGAGACCTTTCGCTTTTCTTTTAATGCTTTAATATTCCTCAGGTGTTTACAGTGTCTGTCTCATTCAAAGCCATTTTCTTACTCACATACAAATAAGCATTTTTTTAACACTGTGGTTAAAAGGGGCTGAAACAGTGTGTGTAATGACTCTATAATTATACTATTACACCTCTAAGACTTCAGGTGAGAACATTATTTTTAAACAATTCACTGTGTATAATTTGTCCGAGCAGTGTATAAAAACTGGATTTAGTTTGGTGAATGCTCAAACTACATATAAAATAAATAACTATATCTTTTGTAGATAATATTTCCTGACACGCATCTGTTATGTATGTATCCATGTCAGTATGGTGAAAAGACACCAGCACTGACTTTACGTGTTGTATTCATTCCTCTGGTGTACATGGGCACATTTTCACAATCGGTAGTGACCGTGTGTTATGTTTGCACACCTACATATGTAGAAATATGCTCATGCATTAAGTGTCCATTTATGTATTTCATCTCTGCACATTCCTGTGTGTTTACACATGCTGTTATTTCAAACTGCAGAGAGCGTCTCTGACAAATGAGGCAGCCTTCAGACAAAGGAAGTGCTGGATGGAAACTGAATGATAATGAGTGCATGCAAGGTGTCCACAATTATGTAACAGCAGAAATGGAGACACAGAAAAGCCAAGATTGCTGGGCTGGGTGTCTGCATGGCACTTTGCTGCTGCTTGGTTGTGTTTACGTGGAATTAAATTAGCCTTGTCCCTGAGGGTGCCTACTTGGCAGAAGGAGAGCTGCAAATGACAGACAGATGACCTGCTCCTTATTAGCGCTGCTGCTTTTTTCTGTAATTATTTCAGCATATTAAAATGTCTGATTTCTATCCAGTTTCTAATTCTGTTGTGTGTATTACTGGCCCTGGAAGCGGTGTAATTTTTCCTGACAAGACTCCATATTGACATAAACACCTGTAAGCCAGTCAGGATTAAACTCATCTAAAATTATAAACATCTCCTGAAGCTTTAAACTGTAAAACTATTCAGGGTCAGTCAGAGCAGCCAACTAAACATCCAGCCAGAGCACATCACCTCAGTTTGACCTCCACTCCTTCACAGAGGACTCCTGGGTCACTGTATCACACTAAGAGGGTTGAGTTCAGCTGCAAGTCTCTGTCAAGGCCACAGTAGCTGAACATGAAAGCATTCAGAGTGATATTTCTTCCAAACATGTTTACCTGATGAGGAGGCTTAGGGTTATTACAGTTGCCCTAGAGGCAAATGAGAGTGTGTGAATTGTGGTGTGAAAATAACCACTAAATACCAGCTTATGTATAAGGAGGGCCATAATCATGTAAGAACACTATATGTGCATTAAAAGCAGACTTTTTCATATAGGCTTGAATTGTTTTCTTGAACTGGAAATTCTCTACCACTTTAAAATGAAGGGGGAAAGAAATCCTTCAACATTCCACCACAATCCTTTCTTTGAATCCCAAATTTTCGATCTACTTACCCAACAGGGGAATATGACTGAGTGCACTCATTTTACATCTTGCAGTGTGCAAAATCACTATCTCTTTAGGCTCAGCAGTTCCTGTCCCAGGAGCTGCACAGCCAGAAGGAACGATCCACAGAGAGAGAGAGAGAGAGGGAAGAGGGAGAGGAGAAGTCAGCACTTCTAAAAGCACAGAGAAAGACAGTAGCAGCTGTTAGCAACACAATCACACCATGCATAAGCATCTTTTATTTAATGAGTAATACCCTTGGACTGTGCAGATGAGTATACACAAAAGGGACTTCCTGCTTGTACGGGTTTTCAGGCAAATTGTCAAAATGCAATGTGTCTAAAAGAGATTATAGGCAGAGAAGCAAATATTGAATATTCCAGAACAAATGAGATACTGTTTAGAAAAACAAGCCCGTTTCACAGCTAAGGGTACGCCACTGACAAACTCGGTGAGAATTTGCACACTATTGTGTTTGTTTAAGTGTGTGGATTGGGAGCTATTTGTCCAGATGATAACTAAACTATTTCCACTGAAAAGTTACAGGATAGATCACATTTCTTATCTCATTCTGCCTCTTGCATTATCTACTGCGACCAGAATCATTTCAGCCAACACAAGTTAGATACAGCACAATGCAAGTAGCCCGAGTGGAGTTTGTTATCATCCTATCGCTTGGAAAAGAGCCTCAGAGCAGATTAGCAAAAAACACACAGATATTATCTGGTTAGTAGTAGAGCCATTCATCAAAGTGGAACACAACCCTGTCCGCTCATAGCAGCCAAACTGCTTGCCTACAATGACGGCAAGGCGTGTGCTTGTGTGTCATGCCTGTGTGTGTGTGTGTGACGGAAACTTGGCGTAAACAGGAGGGTTAAATTAGCATAGCTTTGGGGTTTTAACAAATACTGGTTGCCTGAGAGCGGCAGACACTCTTAACGCACATGCACACACACATGCACACACAGCCATTGTCTCCACTGCTGACACAGAGAGCTAGCCAGCCACCGTAGTTGATGATAAAGCAGGCAGCAAAAGCCCTCAGTAACAGTGCCACAGTGCTTATGAACCATATCTGCTCTCAGCCATCTGCTATGTTTGTAACACGGGCGTTACTCACCACTGTCATCCAGTGCAATGCGACTTTGTAAAAAGAAATAGCTACTGAGCCACTTGAGGACAAGCACAAAGAATTTGGCGATAGTTGTCAGCCCAGATTCAGACAGCAATAAAGTACACTGAGCCATATTGGCGGATTCGTCATTGGTCACAGAACAACAACACACAAATTGTTGGTAATCGGTAATGGGGAAAGGAGGATTTATGCCTGTGTATTCACACATCAAATTCTGCCAAAAGCTCACATTCAAACACACACTTAATTGAAATGATAGGTTTTATTGATGATTGCTAGGGCTTTTGCAAATGACAACACCAGCCCACCAAATGTATCTGTGGGAGGACTACTGTTAGTTCGAGCACAAAGACTTCAGCCAGTTCCAGTGCCCAGGATTGTCTTAGATAACAAAACAGCAGCCACCTGTTGCGTTTCTCGTCAACTTCTATTTACAGTTCACTGACTTCAGCACAAACTTGACAGAAATCCAACACACAAAAGATATTTATGGGCCCTTCCTCAGTTTTAACACGGCAACTGCAGCACTTCAGATTGTAAGACTGTAAGAATTAAAGCCAGACAACAAAAGGTAAAAAGTTGGCAACTTTTTTTCAGGATAAGCACTGTATTCTGTGTCAGCAGTTGTTCCCATGGGCTAGTGCAGCTGCTTTGATTGGTATATCTGTGTGTATTTGGAGATGATATGATTTCTCAGACTTGGGGACAATATGGATTTTGTCTTCGATCAAACCAGAGCTGCGCTGTGAGGAAAGAATGCCTTCTTGAGGGCACTGGATGGCAGTCTGAAATCTGCATGGATGGAGGGATGACCCAAAACTTACATAAAAATCTCTGCCCTTGCATGAATGGGTGACAAATCTTTAACTCCCATCAACATCAAATCTGCATACTGCAGTCTAAGTGATAGATAAATTGTAGACCACTGGTGTTTTTTCAAAACTGTATTCAGATGTGTTTGCTTTGACCTGATTTGTATAATTGCTGCAGGTGAGTGAACAAGCAGACAAATGAAAGTAATCATCTCTGCTGTCACTGTGCAAAAAGAAAAAAGTACGAAATTACAGCCAGCAGCTAAAACCCTCAAGGTGTGTGTGCGTGCTGTGGTGCGTGTGTGTGGTTGCTCACATGGTGTGCGCTGCAGTTCGCTCGCCGTAGTTGAGTAAACATGGACATTAGCGGCGCAGCGGCACCACGAGCCAGAGTGGACAGCGGCGTGTGTGTGGAGAGCGCTTCGTTGAATGACTGAGCAACTGACAAAACCCCGGTGTACAATAAGTCTGTCACGCCGCCTTGGCAGCCAGAAAAAGGTACGAAAAAAGGGTCCCGGTGAACTAAATAGTGCCGTGTATTGTGTGTCAGGCAGGAGAGCTCATGGGAAATGGCCTATCTCCGTATGGCAACAGTAACTTGATTCTGGTCTGGAAATCAAAACTGCTCGGTGAGCAGACGCTTATTCTTTAGTATCGCAGGTGAGTACCGTTAACGCAAAACAAGACTACATTGTATCTTCTTGACTTAACGTACTTTAAAATAACATACTTTGTCACCAGCTGCTGGTTCGGGACTGTGGGCCACTTGATTTCGTGTTTACTTGTTTGTATGCGGTGACTGCGTTTCTTCGTGCTGTGTTTTAAAGACTGTTCCTGTGACACTTACGAGTTACATAGTAATTACTATAGTGTAGCTGATACTAACAATAGTACTGCGTTATAGCCTATTACTGAAGTCAATTCTTGTTGGCGGCTGCTGCCCAGCAGAGTCTGCAAATATAAATGACCCAAATTTCTGAACATGCAAAGCATCCAACAAGACAATAATGAGAACAAGACAATCAGATTTTGCTGTTGTTAAAGGTAGTTGTTAGGCCAGAATTACAACAGGCTACACATTGGTGTACCGGTAAAAGGAAGTCAAAATGGAACAATTAAATCACACCAGCCATCTATAAATAATGAACACCGGTATGTTAATTTTATTTTGGAGACCAGAAATCTCCCAAAGTCTCAGATTCTACTTGACAAATTAAGAGAGCATTCACAAGGTTTTAAGTGCATGCCTTTGCCAGTTCTGAGTTACACAGTACTTACTTTTCTAATTGGGCTTTGTGGCACAAGTTTTGTTTTTCAATAAATGGAGAAGATGAAGACGACTTAAAGCACTGCACTTTTCAGCAGCCTTGCACACTAAACAGTAGTTCTAGCTTTAAAAGAAAGGAGTTTAGGTCAGTGAGTTAATTCACCGTGTTGCTGTACAG